>CM042835.1:26790592-27492028 GCA_023653725.1 Bungarus multicinctus | reverse complement strand
GGAGCCGCGCGCGCTGCCTCTCCTTCCTCCTCTCCTCCGCTGAGATTCTCGCCCAGGAGGCCCCCTACTCCCACCCTGGAGGTCCCGCGCAGGGCGGCCAAGCGCCCCGCGGGAGACGCTGGGCCCAGTGCTCCGATGCCGCCCCGCTGGTGCCCGCTTTCCCTTCCAGGAGCTCCTTTTCTCGTTTCCCGGGAAGCTTTCCCAACGGGCCTCCTTAGAAACCCGAGGGGCGTCCGTGGGCGCCGGGTCTGAGGAGGGAGCAACGGGCCTTTTCGCTCCCAGGTTGGATGCTCTCGAAGCGCCGCAAGGCTTGGCGCGATGCGGTGAATGGGATTTGCGCCTCAACTGCCCGGGCCCGTCTCTGCCTAACTGCCTTTACTGGTGGGCATTTGCGCAATTAGGCTAATGTGCAGGGGTCTAACCTGGGCCACTTTAAGCCTGGCGGACTTCAACTCCCAGAATTCCTCCTCCAGTCATGTTAGCTCAGGAATTCTGGGAGTTGAAGTCCACAAGTCTTAAACTTGCCAAGTTTAAATAGAATAACATTCTTTACTGACCAAGTGTGGTTGGACACACAAGGAATTTGTCTTGGTGCAAATGCTCTCAGTGTTCCATAAAAGAAAAAAATATGTCAAGAATCATCAATTGCAACACTTAATAATAGTTATATGGTACAATCAGCAATCAAATCATACTAGGAAACAGTCTATATAGATTGTAATGATACAAGCGACAAAGTTACAGTCATACAATCACAAGTGGGAGAGGATGGGTGATAAGGAGGGATGAGAAGATTAATAGTAATAGTAGTGCACACTTTGTAAATAGTTGGACGGTGTTGAGGGAATTATTTGTTTAGCAAAGTGATGGCGTTTGGGGAAAAACTGTCCTTGTGTCTAGACTCTTGCTCTAGCCTAAGAAATACTTTCTCTATAAATATAGCAAAAAATGTGCTCTGCGTCATATGCAACTATGTAACGGGTACAATAATGTTTGTACAAAGACACAAACACCATAAAATATGGTGATAGATCAGGTGGGTTATTTTCTTGCTGGTACCCTTGTGGTGTGGGTCTTACTTGGGGAAGATGCAGCTTTTGTATACAAGGCTCAATCATTGAACCTGCTTAGGAGTGTTGCAGAAGTGCTGAAAGTTGTGACTTGTTGAGAGTTTACAGGTCTGTGTTAGAGAGGGGAAATGAAAGGGCATGTCTTTTTATGCCTCAAAATCAGAATCTCACCAATTTCATTATTGATTTATTAGCACATTCAGTTAGCACTTTTCCTGATAGGAGATCTTAAGTTTGCAGACATGACTGGATAATTTACCAACCTGTGAAAGATATAATAAAGGCAATCATGGTTGGTTTTTGTAAGTTGGTTTAGGGTATATTTACACTGATGTGCAGTGATGCTACGGGGGAAGTTCTTGGGTGTGGCACATCTATACGCTGTTCTTAGTAATTTTAGGAGACAAATATGGGCTACCTCTGCATGCTAATACTTATCTTAGGAAGGGCTTCCACCTGAGGCTTTAAAAAAATCAGTCGTCTGACAAAGTGGGCATTACAGGGTTAGAGAAGAGGGCTCTGAATTGTGTAAGGAATTATGGCAAATGGGGACAAGATGGTGAAGCCCTCAGTAATTTATTTGAGTCGTTCAAATGGGTATTATCCTTCACAGCATTCCCAGAATCATGAGATCTTAATAGATCAGTGCCCTCTGGTGCTTTTTTTCCCCCAAACATAATTTAAGGACCTTGACAATAGAGTTACAAGGTAGTAGAAATTGAGGAAAGGAAACACAACCAGGGGGCAAATGAATTCTATGATTATCTCTGTCCTTTCTTGCAGGTGGTCCTCAACTTACAACCACTCATTTAATGGCCATTCAAAGCTACAATGGCACTGAAAAAATGAGTTCTGACTATTTTCACACTTATGACCGTTGCAGCATCCCTATGGTCATGTCATCAAAATTCAGACGCTTGACGACTGTCTCGTACTAATGACGGTTGCAGTGTCCTGATGTTGTGTGATTCCCTTTTGCTACCTTCTGACAAGCAAAGTCAATAGGGAGGCCAGATTTACTTAACAGCAATGTTACTAATTGAACAACTTCAGTGATTCACTTAACTGGCAAGAAAGATATTTAAATAGAGCAAAATTCACACAAGTGTCTGTCTTAGCAATAGAAGATTTCAACTGTGGTTCTTAGTCGAGAAAAGCTTGATTGCCTCTGCATACTGGCTCCATGTGGAGAACCCTTTCAGGCATAACATGTGGAACTCCATTCCTTTTATTCAGTTGGATTAATTTTTTATGTTTCTTTTCTTTATTGTGTGATGCCATTTTATATGTCCTGGAGGAAGTGGACAAGAAAGCTAATTTAAAATGGATTATTAAAAAAGTGCTATGTAGTTTTTCCAGTTTCCTAAAAAAATGTCCCTTAATGACAAGGAACTAAATGGGCATTGCAGCCAGAGTTGGTACTATTCTTTTATATCCTAAAAAAAGTTTTAAAAGTAAGCTTACAAAATACTCAGTAACTTAGGAGTCTATTCAAATTCTTAGTATCCTGTATTCATCAGTTATAATTATGAAATAAAGTTTAGAGGAAAGAAGAATACTTGAAATATTCTTGTTTCCTTGAAATCTTTCCATTCAGAAATATCTTTTGAATTGTGCAATTGCAGAAATATCAAGCTTGGAGTTTGTTTTGTGATTTTGAGAAAATCCTAATCCATCTAAGCCTAAAGCAACCTTCTTCAACTCTATACTCTCCAGTTGTATTGAAAGTTCAGCTCATCATTTTCAGACTTACGGGCTGGGAATTTAGGTCCACCAGATCTGGATGGTACAAGGTCGTTTGAATTTTATATTAAGGATATGGGGGGCATTTGCAAAAGCAAGACTATGTGGTTATGTACAGGTAGTCCTTGATTTACAACAGTTCATTTAATGACCGTTCACTGAAGTGACTTACGGCTGTTTTTCGCAGTTACAACCTCAGTGATCATGTGATCAAAATCCCGATGCTTGGCAACTGCTTCATCCGTTGCAGCATCCCAGGGTCATGTGATCACTTTTCGCAACCTTTTGCCAAGCAAAATCAATGGGGAAGTCAGATTCATTTAACAAATATGTTAGTATCTTAACAACTGCAGTGATTCACTTAATAACAAAGATTGTAAAATGGGAAAAATTCACTTAACAATTTTCATAACATAAATTTTGGGCTCATAATTTTAGTCATAAGTCGAGGACTACCTGTATCTGGACATGAACAAATCAGTTAAAGGGAATGCTATAATGGGTGGGTTGAGCTGGTCACAGTTAGTTGAAAAACCATTCTGTATGTTGTGGTTTCTCTATGCACATGAGGTGTTTTGAATCAAAGTTTCATAAAAAGTGACTTCCTATATAGATCTCTCCCTAATCCACTACTGTTAACACACGTTAATACATAGTGCTTGACCAGTTGTGCTGAACTGTTTCTGAGGGGGTCCTTGGAACTCTTTGAGATTGGTTGTTTTCTTGCAGACATTTCATTAGCCAACTAGATAATAGCATTGATGATGTTACCTAGTTTGTGTAATGAAACGTCTGCAAGAAAACAGCCAAGCTCAGAGAACATCCAGGAGCCCCCCATTTCAATCCTGACCTACAAATATTTTCCTTTATTGAACTATTTCTGCAAGTAGGAATTGAAGAATAAGAATACCCAGAACATGATTTGGTTAATACTTTGATTTTCTGTACTTTACTCTTAGGCACGAGTGTGCCATCTGCCTTGGCATCTTTCTTCATCTGATTTTATTTTTAAAAAAATTCCTTTCATAAAAAAAATAAACAGGAAACCACTGATTTTACACAAAGTTTGTATTTCCCCAGAATACATTAGGGGTTGTGTGGCATTTCCAGATGCTGGAATATGTTATTTCCAGATAGAAAATAAAATGAAGAATGCTGGTGAAAAAAATGGCTGATCTCCATGATGGCCTTGGGCAAGGGGGCAGAAGAGATTGCCTTTGGGAGGACCATTGGGAGGTGACTCAGTGCCAACTGGAACTGAATGGTCTTTGTGTTTTAATTTATTGTCCAGGAAGGAGTTTTTTTCTCTTATTTTGATCTGTTTTTATTGTTATACTTTCTTGTGGAATGCTGTGAGCCATGTTGCAAAATAGATATTTTAGCTTCTTTCTTAATTAGTCATAAATGATTTATTCTTAATACTTTTAGTTTGTAAATAGCTCCTAGTTTGTATCCAGTGTTGATAGATGAATAATTGAATTGCTCTGATTTGGTGACCCAGGAATGAGCTGAAACAAATGTGTGCATAGAATAAGCTAATATATCATTTGTTTATTCTGAGCCAGAATTGTTGGACACATATTTAGTATTGCTTAAGATGTTTAAAATAATTAACAGTATTTAAGAATTTCTGTATTTATGTGTAATGTAGCATGAGTAATATCATAAATTCAGAATGAATTGAAGTCCAGAGTGAAGTATTGGATTTGCTCTAACTTACAATTGTAAGATAAAATAATGGTCTATTTTACAGGTGTTTTTGGCAGTGCCAAGGTTGAGAAATAACAGATACACATACTTTCTTTGCACTTCCTTCTCTGTAAATTGACTTATGAGAAAGATTCATTCTGGGATAATTAATCTTTTTCTACATACATCTTACCATTTTTGGTGAAAAATAAGTTGTGTTGGCTGTTAATGTACACACTAAACAAAGTAATGGAGTAAAATAATGGCGCATAGTCTTAGCAATTGGTCCCAGTAAAGACAAACCAGACAACTCACAGATCTCACTTGCTGTTCCTACTTGTTTAACCACCTGGGAAGAATTCTGTAAGACTTGTATTTGGCTGCTTGGGCTTTGATACTTGGGGCTGGCTGCCATCAAATTAATCTCATCTCGTAAAGAAATGCCTATTAAATACATAGGGACAGGGTTTCCTTGGATCTGGCTGTGACTTCTCTGCATGACATAGGTAGTGAATATCATCAGCATATTTTTAAATTGTCACCTATATTTTGTGACACAGAAGTTGAACAGTCTTAGAGAGCATCGTACCACCAAATTTGTAATGTTGTGCTGTCACTGTGACCATAGGATTGTTGCTTCTGCTGTTTGCTGGAATGGCTGGCAAAGAGGCTCCTCCAGGCTGCTGTCAGACTTTTGCCTGGACTCATGCAACTCATCGATGAAAGGATGGCCCAATTTTCTTAACCTGGCGATGACTTCCCCAACCTCCGAATGCTTCTCCGTCCTCCCTCACACAGAAGCCAGCTTGTGCTGTCGAATGCTGCCTTGTCTGGATGTCTGGGTCTAGCTAGCCTTTGTGAGCTGGGTGGGTGGGCAGGAGGGACTGACCGGGCGCCAGAGAGGCTAAAATTTTTGGGAGAGAAAGGGCAGGCTGTTCTTTCCCTCTATTGCATTGGGAATAGCCCTTAGGGAGCTTCCCCAGCTTGGCAGATGGTCCTTGGCACTCCTGAAGTCCCTCTGTGGGATTTTAGATGCTTTGTGCTAATCAATGTTCTCCAAAAATAAATTATATAAATGTATATACAGTTTGGTACATATAACATGTTAAGTAAGAAACAATACATGGTGTGTCTGAATTGAATGGGGAAATGGAGACAACTGCTGTTTCTTTAATTTCTTCATAAGCCTGGTCTCTTACCAGTTTTCCGACTCCTATTTTGCCTTCACCATCTTTGAGTTGCTTAAAAAAGTCTGTGGAACAAACTTGAGGAGTGGGAGGTTTGTTCCAAGGGGCATAAATTGACAAGTGCTCGCACTGCTATTTATTAACTTTTACTTGCATGTCCCTGGGCAGCTTAGGAGCAATTTTAGAAGGAAGTAATCGACTTTTAACTTGGTGATGATTACATGATGGTTATCTTTCATGCTGTCTGTTTTTTGCTTGCATTCTTGGACGTACTGTTTTTGTTTTTGCTATTTACAAGGCTATATATATGAAAACCATACTGTGTTCTAATTTCTCCTGATGTTTTTTATAATCCAAATCACGTTCTTTTCCCCCTCTTCCCAGCCCTGTTTTATTCTGGCCCTTGGATATGTAGTGACTTTGTGTTTGTGACAGTGTTTTCTAGCTTTGCAGCAATTAAGGAGTTTTCTTGTTCGGTTGAAAAACAGAGGTAAACCAGGTTTTAATGTAGAGGTGACAAGAGATATCCTAATGTACAAGTCATGTTAGACTAATGGAGCATGCGCTTTGCCGGAAGCAAGCATTGATGCTTGGCCTCTATGCCATTGAAATGTGGGATATGATTGGATTTGTTTCTTTAGCAAAAGCATAGCTTTTTACTCACTGCCGCTTTTTCTTGTTGACTGGGAGAGATTAGCTAATGGCACGTATTTATTTGTTGCATGTATTTGTCTGCTGCCTCATCTAGCAGTTCTTGGCAGCTTACATCATAAAGTAGCAATGCTGTGCTTCTTCAGATCAGGAACAGGGAGCTGGTAAAGAATTGGTTCTGGATTGCAGAGACCTTTCAGTAAAATGTGGGAAGGTATGAGATTTGTACGAGTTCTAGGACAGATCGCTTGTAAGATTGGGTGGGTCCAAAGAGTGAAAATGGAAATAATTTGAACAGACAGGCTTAAAGCATTCAGCGGAGCTGATATGTGTGTGTGTGTACACACATGTTATTGTGACACAGGTGGTGTATACATTTAATCAGTATTGTTGCCAGATTAAATACAATTTTAAAGGGATTAAAGTGAGCAGAGGTAGTGTTCTCTGATTTCCAAAACACTCTCTTCAGTAGCTCGATTTCTGTATGTGTTGATTTTCCCTTCCCACAAAATGCAGTTATGGGAGAATACATGAACTGGAGTCAGTCTGTGTGCAGTAGCATGAATTCGAGCCATTTGGCTAGGTCTCATGTGGACAGGCTGTGGGTCCCCAAGTGTGTTCATTGATTTGCATAAATAGGCTCTGTATTTTTGGTTTTAATGTTTTAATTTTAATGGATGAGTTTTGAAGTGTCAGTTTGAATAACTGTTCTGTGGCTTATTTGTGATCAAAATTAATCATAAAATAGGCCAGGAATTTTTAGGCCTTCTGAGGAACAAGGAAGGGAGTTCCTCCCTGGGTTATGTGACCAGAATGGATTTTGAGCCCATCTTGCTTTCCCATGTACTTTTCTTCTCTTTGGGCCGCTAATGACACTATAAGGGAATTGGACCAGAAGCCTAGGAATGTGGATCACCCTTTCTCTCCAGCCATTCTCTGCATGAAGTGCTGGACACACTCAGCTTGTGCAGTGAAAAGTTTGAAGCAGACATTGTGGATGTACTTCAGTAAAAATGGCTGGCTGGGACTTAAGTTTTCTCAGATTAGGAAAATCAGGTAATGGTAGTTTCAGTCTTTATTCTATGGTATTGGCCACATGTTTGGCCCCTGCTGACTCCTGGCTTTTCAGAGGCAGCCTCCTGGCTTACTTTGTCTAAAGCAGCTTGCCTGCTCTGTTGCTGGCGTTTGCAGATGGCCTCTGTTGCCGGATGGCTCCCCTCCCTCTTATATTTCCTCCAGCAGTAATTCTTAAAAATGGCACGTAACATAGTCAGATCACCTCATTTAAACCAGTGAGCCATTCTTACAATATGCTGGCCATTGTACATTGGAAAGTGCAATGTTTTATTTTAAAGACAGTTATCTACTGAGT
Organism: Bungarus multicinctus; assembly: GCA_023653725.1. Taxonomy (NCBI): domain Eukaryota; kingdom Metazoa; phylum Chordata; class Lepidosauria; order Squamata; family Elapidae; genus Bungarus; species Bungarus multicinctus. Next base: position 27,484,316 of record CM042835.1, on the reverse strand, counting down.
TTAATAATGAAGAATATGACGTAATGTCTACTGTGTTTGTTTATTCCTTTTTTTCTCCCAGTTTGCAGAATGATTATCTCATCTGCTCAACAATTTCATTGTTAGATTTCTTAATCTTGCATGAAAAGTTCTTTGGAGTTTAGAATCTTACCTAGTTAAGCAAAACTTAGCAAATAATTGGTCTAAATAGAAACAGATGCTGCAAATATGCAGTTGCATTGTGAACTCCAGAAAAAGTTTATAAAGTTGTTTGTTATCTGATTTCATGCTGAAAATATGGCAAGGGAACTTCAGGGAGTAGGACTAATTAAAATAGAATAGAATAGAATTCTTTATTGGCCAAGTGTGATTGAACACACAAGGAATTTGTCTTGGTGTAAATACTCTCAGTATACATAAAGAAAAGATACATTCATTAAGAATCACGAATCATAACCTACAACACTTAATGATAGTCATAGGGTACAATCAACAATCAAATCATACTAGAAAACAGTCAATATAAATCGTAAGGATACAAGCGACAAAGTTACAGTCCTACAATCACAAGTGGGAGTGGATGGGTGATAAGGAGTGATGAGAAGATTAACAGTAATAGTAGTGTACACTTTGTAAATAATTGAACAGTGTTGAGGGAATTATGTGTTTAGCAGAGTGATGGCTTTTGGGAAAAAACTATTCTTGTGTCTAGTTGTTCTGGTGTGCAGTGCTCTATAGTGTCGTTTTGAGGGAAGGAGTTGAAATAGTTTATGTCCGGGATGTGAGGGGTCTGTAAATATTTTCACAGCCCTCTCTTTGACTCCTGCAGTATACAGGTCCTCGATTGAAGGCAGGTGGGTAGTTATTGTTTTTTCTGCAGTCCTAATTATCCTCTGAAGTCTGTGTCCGTCCTGTTGGGTAACCGAACCAAACCAGACAGTTATAAAGGTGCAGATGACAGATTCAGTCATTCCTATGTAGAACTGTTTCTGCAGCTCCTTGGGCAGTTTGAGCTTTCTGAGTTTTTGCAGAAAGAACATTCTTCGTTGTGCTTTTTTGATGAAGTTTTTGATGTTAGATGTCCATTTTACAGGTCCTCGATTGAAGGCAGGTGGGTAGTAATTGTTTTTTTTTTAATTTAAATTTAATTAAAAGGCTAGCGGTTTGTGAGTAGAGGAGGACTTAGATAAGTACTGTAGGCTATGGTGGCTCTGTTTTCAACTTTGGATGTTACCAACCTGTATATAAGCAGGATGCCTCTATTATCCACCCAGGACCCCTGGATACAGGTTTAGGATAAAGCTTTTCCTTGGTGCCCATGTCTCCATTGCCTTCTCCCTTCTGATTTCTTAAGAAATCCTGCCCGGTGTAATCAATAAGCCCAGAGATTGTTGGGTCTTTTGTGCTCTCTGAGCTGGGTTGTTTTCTTGCAGACACTTCATTACCAAACTAGATAACACCATCAGTGCTAGTAAGGAGTAGGATTTGCTCAGTCAGTGTTGGTGGGATTGGTCCTGATGCTTCCTTGATTGGTTTGTTGTTTACCATTAGCTTGTTTGTCTGAAGTGATTGTTCCTTGCTTGGGGTATTGTTTGTTTGAATTGTTTGATTTGATTTCTGTAGCCGCCCATCTCAGCAGACGACTGGGCAGCTCACAATTCAAAACTTATATTACAATTAAAATTTGAAAAATACATTAAAACAATAAGAATAGTAATAAAAAGTATTAGAACAGTAAAAGAACGTTAAAACATCTAATTTGAAGAAAAAGAAAAGCAAGATATCTGGTCTATTAACAGTTGCTGTCCTAATGTTAATCTTGGTGTTAATCTCTGCTCATCTGGCCATGGATTGCTGGAAAGGAGGCCTTTTGGTCTTTCTGATTGGAAGACAGATTGTTATGTGTATGGATATTACCTGTGAGTTCCAATTCTGCATTTAATCCCATAAGCAGGTTTTGGGCAATCCCAGAAAACCCAAACTTGATCTCTAGTTATTACTTGTCTCAAGATCACAGTATCTAAATTTAGTAGATTTAAGTAACACAATTTCCTATTGATGTTTTGTAGCACGCAAATGCAAAATAGAATAAATGGAGTTTAAAGCTTATATTGGGCTAAATTGGACATTGAAGGTATTTTTTCAAACCATCAGTTGGGGTTTCTTTTAAGTAAACCAAAATGAGTGGGCTCCAAAACAAGAGAGTCAGCATCTTAGTTTCTCTTTCCAGACTCTCAACATCTTTTTTATATTGCGGCGACCAAAACCGGATGGAGTATTCCAAGTGTGCTCTTACCAAGGCCTTACAAAGCAGTGCTAACACTTTGTGTGATCTTGATTCTATCCCTCTGTTTATGCAGCCTTTGGCTTTTTTGATGGATGCTGTACCCTTCTGGCTCCTATTTAAGTGTTTGTCCACTAAGACTCCAAGATCCCTCTTGCAGTTACTGCTATTGAACCAAGTTTCACCTAATCGTATTTGTACAGATTAATTAAAAAGGCCCTGTAAAACTGAAAAATGTTGAAGGGCTTTAAGGTGTATAAGTAAAGCCAAGGATTTGTTCAGATTAGTGCAGTGGAGTGACTCATTGCAGAATCTGATCAGGCCTCCAGATGATAGCATCCTTTGGTGTCCTTCAACTCCAGGGCATAATGTGAGCAGCCTATTTTCTATTGATAAAGCAAAAAAAAAGTTGGTATCTGTGCTTTTTTTCTGGCCTGCAGAAACCATGGCGAGCCCAGCAAAAGAGAACAATTACAGAATGAAAAGTTACAAAAACAAAGCTTTGAACCCAGAGGAGATGCGCCGGAGGAGAGAAGAGGAGGGGATCCAGCTACGCAAACAGAAACGGGAGCAGCAGGTAAAGGTGCCCTGCTTCCTCTTTTGATTGCCCTCTCAAAGGCCTGGAGTGAGGTAGAAGTATTGTTTCTGCTTGTCATTTTGGGCTTATCTGATACTTAGCAGTCAATGCTTTGAAGAGCAGCAAAACAGATAACAACAGAATAACAGTTGGAAGGGACCATTGAGGTCTTCTAGTCCAACTCCTTGCTTAAGCAAAAGTCTCTATACCATTTCATTTCTGATGCTGTGTTGTAGCAGGAAATGGGAAAAGGGCAATTAAAGAACCTTTCCTGCAAGTAGTAATAAAATTAAGCTAAGATTATTTATGCTTTTGAGGTTAGGAAAGCAATAAAAATGAAATTAAATCCAGTGAAATTATTTAAATATTCTTTAAATTATGAACAGCTGTAATAGGCTGGCTCTTCTTTGTGCAATACAGATAGTCCTCAACTTATGAAAGTAATGAAGCCTGCCCGTTATGCTCATAAATTGTGGCTGTAAAGTTGGACATTGTGTGACCAGATCTAATTTTACAACCTTTTTTGCATCAGTTGGTAAATAAATGTTGTGGTTGTTAAGTGAAACCCATTGTTCTCTATGGGGCACTTTTGCAAAAACACAAATCACGGTCAAATTACTGTCAGATGCTTCAAATGGCCATCAATCAGGCTAGTTGCTGAGGAACCAGATGCAGTCAAGTAACAACGGGGTGGGTGCAGCTGTTGGAACTGGGTTATACAAGTCAGTACCTTTTGGATGTCCATAGTAACTTCAGATGGTCATTAAGCAGCCACTCATAAGTCAAGAACTACTTGTATTATAGAGTGGGCTGAGGGTTGTTCAGGATCTACTAATAAACTGCTACCTCAGAATATAAACCAGGGTAAATTTCTGGCACTGGAATTTCTGTCATCCCACGGCCTACTTGCTCAACTGGCGAGAAAAATGTATGTCTGCTTGGTAGTGAAACCAGAAGGTTGCATTGTGGATGACAAAAGGGTTAATGAGAGCAGTTCTGGGCTGAGCAGCTGTTCAGAGGCATCTCATCACTTAACTCTAAAGTGCAAGCTTTGTTGTATGTCTGGTTCTGGTTGATCTTCAGAAAAAGGAAGAAGGAGGCTGCCCTACGCCTGCTGACAATTGGTGCAAAGCAATAGTATTTTCTGTTGGGTTCTTTGCTGTTAAAATACTTTGGGCATGTATATGAATTTAATATAAATTCTATATATCACTTATATGCAGTTGGCAGTTGAAGGGGTAAGAACTGTTTAGAGAAATGAAGCCATGAGAACGGTCTGGAGTGACTTGTGATGGGGAGTATGAAAAATGGGTGTGTCCCTCTACATTTGTAGATTGTGAGTGCCAAGCCCTTGTGCGATCTGGCTCCAGGATGGTTCTGCCTTGTAATAGTACTAAAGAATAAGAATAATCACGTCAAGCTATTTTTCAGTTAAGCCACAAATAGAAGCCCTATTTGCAGAACAGAAAGCATCAATTAGGAGGTGGGGTTCTGCTTGATGAAATATCAAAAGGTGGGATGGGATGGTTACCAATGTTGGGTTGCAACACTGAAGTGCAGAGGAGCTGTTTAGCAATCTGCGAGTGACCGCTTGGGATCAGGGTTTGGTTTGTTCCCCTTATAATTTCATTCATTTTCCTTGCAGCTCTTTAAAAGGAGAAATGTGGAGCTAATTAACGAAGATGCTGCGATGTTCGACAGTCCCCTGGTAGATTCCTTGGTCAGCTCTACAATTGGTAGTGTAAGTAGAGTGTGCTTCCTTCTTACTTCTCTCTCTTGGTCAATATCAGTAAGACATCTACAGATACTAAAAAACTTCCATGCACTTAGTCAATATTTTCCATCTCAAAAGCTAAGGAAATCATCCTGCTAATTTCATTTTGAGCATTGGCAATCCAGTTTGATCTAGAAAAGGGGATTTATGGGTTACCCCTGCAGGACTTCAGGTTCTCCATCCTTGGGCTAGGGGAACCATTTTATCTGCTTTGGTACAATATGCCTTACTGTATTTCTGGGAAGGTTTTTAAAAGAATTTTCTGGGATTTAGATGTCTTTCTTTTTAACCGTAGCCTGAGATCTTCTCCTTGAAAATTGGAATAGTCCTGAATTAAATCTAAAGTTTGAGAATTGTTATGAAAGGTGAGCATTAAATTTGGTGATGGATGGATTAACATCTGATCTTTTCAGGAGGGTGTGATCACAATGGAGATGGTGAAAATGTTGTTCTCTGAAGATCCTGATCTTCAGTTAGTAACTACCCAGCGATTCAGGAAGCTTCTTTCAAAAGGTACAGTTAACTCTAACTCTTCTTAAGAAAAGTTGGTGAGATTAACTTAGTGTTTCTGTTAGACCCTCAAGATATATTTCTTGTTCAAATACTTTGCCAGAAACATCTGAAAATTTTCTATAGGTGGGTAGACTGAAGAGATGAAATCTAATAGGAGCAGACTATCTGAGCTGACTATCATTTTTTAACTATACTGAATTACAAATAACTTTATTTAAATGCCTTAAATTTCAGCAGTTAGGTTTTGATGTGCCCAATAGTGTGTAATGAACGTACTTGGCTAAACATGGATACAATGCAAGCATATGTTGTATTTCACAGAATCACAGACTCATGTGGGCAGGCAGTTAGATAGAGAGATTAAATGTGTATATGGTCATGTTGGTCATGGCATATCTGCACAGAGCTATCCCCACTCTCCCAAAACGATAGGCAAGCCTTACACAATACTGTTTAATATATATTTAACTTTCCCTCCCTTCCATTTCTTTTTAAATTTTATTTTAGAGCCCAATCCTCCAATTGATGAGGTGATAAGTACTCAGGGAGTTGTGGACAGGTTTGTTGAGTTCCTCAAGAGAAGTGAAAACAGCACACTACAGGTAAGAGGAGGGCCAGTTTCTTGGGCTGTCTCTTTGAAGATCTTAATCAACTGTACAGCTTGCTCTTTCTTTGTCCTGCTTATGCCAGTCGTCGTGATCCAATTGACCAAAGACATCTCGTTACAAAACAATACCAAAAATAGACACTTATGGCTATAATATTTAATAAAATTACTAGTTAAAGTTTAAAATCATTGTTGTATGACTATTTCAAAATCTGCAAGTTTGACTGAAGCCATAATCCACTGTGGATTAATACCATAGGGAAGAGGTCTTCAAACTTGACAGTTTTAAGACTTGTGGACTTCAACTCCCAGAATTCCTCCTCCAGTCATGTTAGCTCAGGAATTCTGGGAGTTGAAGTCCACAAGTCTTAAACTTGCCAAGTTTGAAGAGCCTTGCCATAGGGTATTTTGTTAAGGGATATGTGTGAAAGGAATACCTTGTTATTAGTTCTTTATTCCTGAATCAGTATAGGCTACCAGTCCTTCAGAGATATGTATATTACTAATCATGCTTTAATATAGCGATCCATAAAGAATCCTTCCTGAAGGGCAGTTTAGGGTTGAGAACCAGGCACCAATGATTCCATCAGGATCCAACTCTGTATTGGCTTTCTTCTGTCTTCCGGGTCTGGTTGGCCTCCTTCCAGCTTTTCTCCTTGGTTTTGGTCTTGTGAGTGGTGGCAAACAGGCAGCCCCTCCTCAGTTGCACCTCTGCCTTTGATTTTCATGCTCAGGTGGGGGAGGTTCATTGTGCAGGGGGTGGGTGGGTGTGGAAGACTGGCAACAGCACTACTGAAGAAAGAGCTGCCACTCAAAGAGGCTGTTGCCATCTTGCCCCAAGGGAATTCCTCACTGGTGTCAGTAAAATGGGATCTATTTGATGGCTTCTGGAGCTGGTACATACCTTCCTCCGCAACTAATTGTCCTCTGGAAGGTTTTGGTTGAAATCAGGTTAGAAATGGCAGCCAGATTTAGGAGGTCTCATTCCTGAATTATTTTGTCTTGTGGAATGATTCCCCCCCCCCCCCAAGGAACAAATGGGAACCCCAGTTTGATCTGTTCAATCCCAAAGCAACTTTTGTCTCATTGATTATGGACCTCCACGGAAGTCAGTCGTTCACTGGCTACTTCTCTTCCAGTTTGAAGCTGCGTGGGCATTAACCAACATCGCCTCAGGTAACTCCCTACAAACTAAGATAGTGATTGAGGCGGGGGCAGTCCCGATCTTCATCGAATTGCTGAGTGCTGATTTTGAAGATGTCCAAGAGCAGGTGAGGCTCAGTCCTGGGCTACTGATTGAGCTTTTGTTCTACGGCAGAACAGCCAGCTCAAGTTGTGAACAAAACACGATCAATGGTGTCCTAAAAGCGCACCAGTTTCCCAGTTAAAAATCATTGAAATGACTGATTCTCACAAGATTTGGGTGTTTTAAAAATTTGTTTGTTTAAGGAGGGAGGTGTCTGGAGTTTGGAAATGTTTTTTGACTGTGAACTAGCCACTTTGCATTGCTTGTCTACACTTCCAACTATCCCACCACATTGTAGGTTTCCAGTTGTATTTAAGCTATGGCTGCTCCATCACTGGAGACCGTTAAGAAGAGACTGGACAGCCATTTGTCTGCAATGGTGTGGGATCTCCTGCTCGAGCAGGGGGCTGGACTAGAGGACCTCCAAGGTCCCTCCCAGCCCTGTTACTCTATGTCCCATGGTCTAATTATGGTGTAATTACATCACAGTGATCACTTGCCTTTCCCCTGGAAGGCAGCATACATTGGGATAGGGCCCCTTCTCAGTTTATTCTCACAACAATCCTAAGAGGGACCAGCTGGCTCTCTTATCGCCCTGGGACTCAGTGTCTAACCTTCAGGCTGTGCTGCTGTTGTGATGTCACAGATATGTCAGACTGCCCAGGGTAAGGCAAGCTGCTTTGTATGGCATGAGAGCTGAGCCAGTTGGCAAGAAAGAAGATCCACAATAGCTATTAAAAGTCTTGGGTTACAGAATGGGGTGAAATAATCAAATACGGAGCAGTAGCTGTGTAGAGGAGGGACAGCTGCAGGGGGATGCATTGTCCAGCTTCCTCCATGTGCTAGGGCTGCTAGGTTGAGAAAGTTGCCTAAACTATTTTGCACTGCGTTCATCACAATAATAACAAACAGATGGTAGTGACTACAGCCAGCAATTCATTTGCAAGATCTGATTGAGCCTGACTTGACTGCTTCGCTGTTGCTCTGAACGTACCCCCCTCAAGAACTGAGTCCTGAAGCCCCTGCTCTTCTTCCAGGCTGTCTGGGCACTGGGGAACATCGCTGGAGACAGCTCTGCCTGCCGTGACTATGTTCTAAATTGTGGCATCCTTCCTCCTCTGTTGTTGTGAGTAGCCCCTGGGAGAAATTCCACCACTTTGTGGCTCCTTCATTCCCTTAGGCTGCAAGTGCTGAATGGGGTAAACCTATCCTAGAACCACAACTGATTTTCTCTTCCCCCCCCGCCCCCGCCAAACTCTCTGGCTGCTAGGGCTGTTTATAGAATACAGTTGCCAAGCCCTTGAATAGCTTGGTTTAAGCCAAAGGCTGTGATGTGGACTTAAGCATCGTTTGGTTATATTTTAGGCTCCTCACAAAATCTACTAGGTTGACGATGACACGAAATGCAGTCTGGGCTTTGTCGAATCTCTGCAGAGGGAAGTACCCACCCCCAGAGTTTGAGAAGGTAGGGTCCAAATGTGTATTCCTTTATTTTCCCAGCCACAGGCATCTCTTGTGTTCCACATACTCTCTCAACCACGGCAATTGGAAGATGTGTGGATTTCAACTCCTGGAATTCCCCGGCCAGCACAGTTGAGAAACTCTGCTTTGTCTAGACTCCTATTACTTAGCTGTCTTCTTGCGTTTAAAAGCACCTTAAGTGTAGTATGTGTGAAAACAATAAAACATAAACCTTCGGGCAGGTGCTCATTGTAACTTCAGCCCTGATAATGCTGGTTGCAGGTTAAGCAACTTGTACAAAGTTTAGTATTTTATTCTCCAACAGGCTAGATAATAGTTGTGAGTAATAATTCTAAGCCAGAGTTACTGCTGTATCTAGCATATGAAACCCCAAAGGTCTACTTAAAGGGCAACATATTCCCCTGTAATCCCCTCCCAAGCTATCTTTGGGTGAAATTGGACCGGGCTGTCTTCTATAAGATACACCTAGAGAATACGGTGGCAAAAATCAATACTAGAAATAACATAGTCCAGAAAGTCTTTGGAACTAAATGGGGAGCTTCAGCTGCCACCCTAGGATCATCAGCACTAGGGCAGGTCTACTCCACAGCAGAATACGGAGCCCCTGTAGGGCTTAGCAGCTGCCTTCGTGAGACAACAGACTCAGCGACATGAGGGTTATAATATTGAATTGGGATCCTTCAGTCTCAAGAAACGATGGTATCGTGCTCTGAAAAGAGGGCCTGAAACAGCATCTAGTGTGGCTAAAAAGGCCAATTCGAGAGTGGCAATCCCTTCCATACGGAGGACAGATACGGTCTGTCCTGTCCAGCCCCCGGATTTGCTGGTTCCGGGACTGAGAATTATAAGCAGATGGATTAAAACCACTCTGACTTAGCTGGCTTCTAGATGTACAATTGAGAGAATACAGGGAAACTATGAATGGCTCACTGCTACCAGTACATGCTGACCTTCCTCATTGATCAGCAGAAGTCTCAAATCCAGAAAGCCCCCACTGGCCCTTGCACAACCTCTGCCCAACAACTTTAACATTGGTTCCCAGTGGAAAGCCAAATGGGCCTCTGGATGCCCAGACACAGGAAGACGTATCGGTGACCCCACAAAAAAGGGTATCAGGCTTTGAACTACCACGTCAGCCATGGACAATCCTGAATAGGATTCACACCTCGTACGGCGTCTGTCAGGACTCTCCGTATCAGTGGGGCCTGGCATCCTCCTCTCAATGTGACTGCAGGGTTCCCACTGTCAAAACTGGTCCAGTAGCTGATTTTTAAAATATAAATGATGCTCTGCGCTTCAATGATGAGATGACCTAGATCATCACTATTTTTAACATTTATATTTTATTGTGTTTTACTAATGTAGATGAAATGTTAATATATAACGCTAATCCATGTATGATATGCCATACACTAAATGAAATAAATAAGCTGCTGCATCTATGGACAGGGGACTGATGTATCCGCTCTAAAATAAGTGTTTTAATGTGAGTATAGCATGAAGCACCGATTTTAATATGCAGATTGTATTTCTGAATTGAGAATGAAATGCAAGATTTGATCTTACACACCTAAAGCTTCGTGAAGAACTGCTGAAATGCCTGAAACGTCCTCTTGATCTCACAGTCTCTTGCAATTGTGCTTTTGTACAGGTGTCGTCCTGTTTGCCTGTTTTGTCTCGCCTGCTCTTCAGCAGTGACTCAGACTTGCTGGCAGATGCCTGCTGGGCACTTTCCTATCTGTCGGATGGACCCAATGAGAAAATCCAGGCGGTCATAGATTCAGGAGTGTGCCGGCGACTGGTGGAATTGCTAATGTAAGTGTAAAAGTGCTGAATTATGGTTTGCTTAGCTATGTAGCTTATTGAGTAATTGGCTCAATTGCTCAATAATTCACATACGCCACAAATAATAGTTTACAAGCTGTGTTCATTTTGAGAAATCAGATGCAAAATGTCTGTCGGAATGACCTCGGGAGACAGGAGGAGAAGCTGCAGGAAAGGCAGCACTAGGCTAAGAGGCAGCTGTGCCCTCATGGAAGTAGTGGGGGGGCCTGGGAAATGCTTTGGGAGGATCCCTCCTGGGTTTTTGGACTGGAAAGCTGAAGGCGGACTTCAGGCTTGCATGTTTCTGTGAATAAAAGCTTAAACACTGCTAGCACATCTGGGCATGCTTCTTCCCTGGACTGCCTTATAAAGTTGAGAGTGGGTCATGTGCCTTCTTCAAGTTGAATCGGTTTCACAACAATTACACTTGAATATTTTCTGACACGTTAATTGGGGGTGTAGCTGAGGTTGATCCGGTTTTCAAAAGAGGACAAATGCTAATCTGTGTCATGATACTGAGGCAATTTCCTTTCTTTTAAAATGTGGAGTAACATCAGCAGAGGGTTCAGCCAGCTCCTAGGTGGGGAGAGGATGGTGAGAATGCACATCGCACACAAAAGATTGCTGCAATCTGCCATCACCATAGAAAGTGTAGTTGTCCCTACCATCCCCCTTACACTCCCATCTCCAGTGGAATCAATAGGAAGGGGACTGAGTGAACTGAGGCACATTTGGGAGAGCTTGAGGGAAGAGGGGAGCTGGAGGGGATGCATTGAAGTCCCAGCTTAATCCGTCCTTAATCTAGTGTGTTCCAAGTAGGTGGGACTGTATCAATCCCAGCACATTGAAGCAGCTGGAATCCATCCAAAGGACCAGGATGGGGAGGCTGCTTTATGATAGCAAAATTCTGCTGTGTGCAGGTCCAGCTTTCTATAAGTAATCTTCAACTTATGACTGGTTGCTTAAATTACAACTGACCCCAAAAAGGGGACTTACGACCTGGATTCAAAGTGTTCTGTCTCTGAAGGTTCTCAAGAAGCTGAGACAGAGAAGCTTGGATAGCCATTTGTCCAAGTTGGTATAAGATCTCCTACCTTGGGCAGGGGGTTGGATTAGAACAACGGTCACCAACTGTTGGGCCATGAGAAAATGTTGGTGGGCCTCAGAGAAATCTCACGCCCAGAGCACCCCCCCAAAAGCAATTAATCCAGGCTGTGCAGAAACACAAGGCTGCGCCGCCCACATGGCCCACAGGAACCCTCCCCGCCCACTCACTCCTTACCCGGCAAACTTGTCTGCTAAGTTGCTATTTTTCCTTTTTCCGACCATCATCTGTTCTGCTGTGCCGGGAGATTTAGATTAGCTAGGAAGCAGGAAATGGTTGGATTTCTTGCTTTCTAGATAGTCTTTAGATATACGGCTCTGCTTTTAAGAACAGCCGAACGTCCCTTAGGACTGAAGGTTCTGTTATTCAGTGCAGACTCACAGCAAGCAAATTTGAGAGACTGAGCTAGCTGATGGCAGATAGATAGATCACTGAATGATTCTGTGAGCAACTCAATCTGCTTGCCTGCTTTGCCTGATTTTGGGTAAAAGTTGCTCTTTTTTAAAATAAAAAAATCAATATTTACATACATGGTGTATTGTGAGTTAATTTTGTGAGTTTGCTTGCAAGCAAATTTTATGGCAGATAGATTTCGGAATGAATCTGATTCTGTGAGCAACTCAAAACTGCTTTGCCTGATTTTGGGAAAATTTGCTCTTTTTTTATTAAAAAAAAATCAATATTTATATAAATATTTATAATATTTACCTACAAGCCATGCCCAGCCAGTCATATGACCACCAAGTCACACCCACAGATTAGGCCACACCCACAGAACCGGTTAGTGGTCCCTGGGATTTAAAATTATGAGTTTGGTGGTCCCTGAGGTCTAAAAGGTTGGCGACCCCTGGATTAGAAGACCCTCAAGGTGCCCTCCAGCCCTGTGAATTGATTCTGACAGACAGGGCCCCAGCCTGGTCATATGTCCAGACTCTGGGCATCCGGCAACATGGTTGCATATATAGCATTTGCATGTCCCATGGCCATATGAGTGCATTTTATGATGGTTTTGCTAAAAACGTTTTGGCAAAACATACCTGTAGCGAACCATTGGTCGTAATGACCGTCTCCATTATGATCGTCTGTCCAGGACTACCTGAATTCCAGACAATCTGTAGCTTAAGATGGTTATTTGACATGGGAACCTTGACTCTGGTGCTCCAGACTTTGGCCTAGCCTGAACATGTTAACGAAAGCAGGGACTGGGTGTAATGCACCTTGGTCATAAGGCAGGTGCATGGCCTTCCAGATGTTGCTGAGCCTCCTCAGCCAGCAGCCCAGAGGAGCATCTGCTGGATTGCAACTAAGTAACAGTTGAGGGTCTTCCTTGATTCTCCCACTGGCCTCTATGGGATTTCCTGGATTGCGTCCTGGTTTTGCACAAACAGACTTTACTGGGATGGCTCTGATAGCAATAGCACTTAGACTTATATACCACTTCACAGTGCTTTCACAGCCCTCTCTAAGCAGTTTACAGAGTCAGCCTCTTGCCCCCAGCAATCTGGATCCTCATTTTACCCACCTCAGAAGGATGGAAGGCTGAGTCAGCCTTGAGCCTGGTGAGATTCGAACTGCCAAATTGCAGTCAGCAGAAGTACCGTGTTTCTCACAAAATAAGCCAGGGCCTTATTTTGTTTTGAGCCCCGAAAAAACGGCTAGGCCGTCTTTTCGGGGGTGAATTAATTTCTCTCCCCCCCCCATCAGCGGGTGGGCGGCAGCGGTGTTCCCGCCGGCACGACAACAGCAGCAGCGCCGGCGGGAATGTGGAAGCGTTTCTGCCGCTGCTCGGGTGTGTGCGGAAGCCTCCTGTGTGACAGGACTGCTTCCCCCGGGCTGCTTCCTCCTCCCCTTCTCCCTCCACCCCACCTGGGGAAGGAAGCCCCTTCTCCGCTGCCCTTCCTCGGAGCGGCGGCGGAGTTCGCCCTCTCCCCCTAAATGGATGGGAGATGCGCATTAAAACCTCCCAAAGCCCACGCGGATAATACCGTGTTTGCGTTTCTGTGGGCCGGGAAAGAGCCTGCCGACAGACGCTTTGGCGCTCTCTGGCTTTGCCTCTTAAGGTCAGGGCATCCTGAAGCCTTTTTCCCACTGGGTGACCAGCCGGCAGCTTCCCGTCCACGGCACCTGCCTCGTGGCGCTACTTTTCGGCCAAAGGTTCTCGGTCTCCCTGCTCCCAGACCTAATTTTTTTTCCCCGGTTGCTTTTCCGCTTTTTTTTTCCAGCATGTTTTAACCCCCAGCCTCCCCCCCCAGCCTCCCCCCCAGCATGTTTTAAACTAGGCCTAAATTTGCGGGGAGGGGCTTAATTTCATTTCATGCCTAGAAAACATGGTGGGTCTTCCTATTGGTGGAGGCCGTGTTGTTGGAGAAACACGGTAGCCCTGCACTACTGTACTCTAACCAATGCACCAGCAGGCTCTCTTCTCTGACGGAATGCATTCTTGATGAATAAGCGAGGCTACACTTAAGGAACATTGAGTGTGTTGTTGTCTTCTTTTGCACACAGGCACAGCGACTACAAAGTGGCTTCCCCAGCTTTGAGAGCAGTTGGCAACATTGTGACGGGGGACGATATCCAAACCCAGGTGATGGGGGTGGGTGGGCCTTGTGTAGCCCATCGCAGGCTTCCCCCAGGAGGTCCCTGAGCTTGTTCCCCAAGCCTTCCTTTGAAATACCCACCACCAATCTGGGGGAATCCAGCTCTAGGACTTTTGCTTCCAGTCCACAAGCAGAGAGGTTGTGGAATCTGGCCGTGATACTGGCAGTTGGTACTCAAACTATGATGTAAAGCAGAGAGTGGCTTAATGTCAGGGGTAGGAATTACTCCTTGATGTGGGGAACACTAAATTTGTTTTTCTTACTGCAATTCATTGAAGGCTGGGGATTACCTTCTTTTCTGCTATCTTTTTATTTGGATGTTTCTGTTTTTGCATCTTCTTATTCTCCTTATCATCCTTATAAGCAAGTCAAGAGATGGGCTTAGGAGAATAAGTGGATGTTTGGCTCTGTCATGAAAATTACCAGACACACACATACACACAGTTGCCTTGACACTCCCCAGATGTCAGTCCTCCTTATTGATGTGGGTCTCTTGAAAGGTTCCCAGTCTTAAAAGTTCAAGCAGTTTGGACCATGACTGGCTGGTAGCTGTTTTTTGAGCCTGACTCCACCTTTTTGGTCACTTCCTTTCTACTTAGCATGGATTCCCAAAAAGCCCCCTTGGCTTTCCAGGGTTATCTCCAATCTGCGTATCCTGGTCCCACTTTATCTAGCTTAAGCCTCAATTGGTTCACCTGCACATATTTAAAATAACTTTGGGCACTAGTTTGGAAGTTTCCCAGCTTTCCTGGAATGATTCACAATATCAAGTTACATTCTGTAATTAAGACATTTCAGCCCTTGCAAGTTGCCTAGGGAATTCTGGGTATTAAAATCCACACACTTCCAGCTGCCAAGATAGAGAAACCCTGGCCAGACTCTGTAATAGATTTCATATAGCTGGGGGTGGGGTGGGGGGATGGGACACCCATGACTCAAGACAAAAACACAAGGTGGCACTTGTGGCAGCCAGTGAAGTTTAGGGCTGTTAAGCCAATTTGGAATGTGGAGCCTCTCAGAGACATCTCCCCCCCCCCCCCCTAAAAAGGAGGTCCCTGAGCTTGTTCCCTCAGCTCTCCTTTGAAACACCCACCGCCAATCTCCTGCCTGTTTTCTTGAGTGGGAGTCTTGTAAGTAAAATTGATGTTAGCAGCTGGTACTTTGCTTTTCCACTTCCCTGTTTATATATGTTTTAAAAGTATTTTTAATTTAAAAGTATTATTGGCACTACTATAACATGGCGGTGCCAAACAAATTAGGTGGTCCAGAAATATGTGAAAACCCGCTAAGAAATCCAAAGAGAGCTCTACCTGCCCTGTTTATGTCTGTTTATTGCCCATAAAGGTAACCAAAGCTTATCTGGTCCCATAACCAAAGGACCCGGACTGACACAGGTAAGCAGCTTCACCCAGTCATGTGTGTCCTTCAGATGGTACCTCATGATCAAGTCCTGGTCTGATTTGGGAAGGTAGTTCCCCAAAATGTTCTCCTGATTAGACTCCCTGCTGCTTTCTCTAGAGTAATGAAGAAGGCCAGCTGAACTTTAGCTTAGTCTTGCTCTGGTTCAGCATTCCAGTATCTGTAACCAAATTATGATCCCCTCTGTTGTTATAGTGTAATATTTTAATAGGGCTGTTTCCTGTGACATGGGTGTAATTAATCGATGGATGGATGATCTTGGGGGGGGAACAAAGGGAAAAGATGATGCCTAGAAGATGAGAGCGGAGGCAGCCCCCAGGGACTTAAGGGTCAGAGGAAGAAACTTAGGAAGGGCCCACCCTGCTGCATTAACCAGTTAAAAGTGGTGGCAGGAAGTTTGTCTCTTCAGGCTTGCAAGATTCCGTTAATGCAGCCTTACAGTAAAGTAGAATGAGCTCATGTTTCCTGTCTGGTTTCTCCGGCAGGAGGGCTGACAACAGTCTTGCTTCCCGCTGGCCCTGCTTGATCCATTAGGGTGGGTCCTTCCTAAATTCCTTCCTCTGACTGTTAATCCATTGGGAGGGGGCACCACCCTCTCTTGCCTGATAGTCTCCTAGGGAGCATCTCTTCCTCTCTTTCCCCAAGACCATCCACACAACCTGTTGCATGGAGCTGGGCAGAGGTTTTGAAACAGGGCCCTGATTTGCTTTTCCTTTCTAGGTGATCCTAAATTGCTCAGCTTTGCCTTGTCTCCTTCATCTGCTTAGCAGTCCCAAAGAGTCCATCCGGAAAGAAGCTTGCTGGACCATCTCCAATGTGACAGCAGGGAACAGAGCTCAGATACAGGTAATAAGTCAGCGGAAGTAACACCCCTGAGGCTGAAATTATTGGGTGCTTTTGGGACTCTTTTGAGGATTCTTTGCCCCCAAGGGCACAGTCTTACGTGTAGAAACATTGAGCTGCAGTTTCTATATTTCTGACATTTTCCAGCCATGCCAAATCGTTTTCCTTGTTACGAATCCCTCCAGGAACATCAATTCTCTCTTACATGCCTTTGGGTCACTTGCAAAAAGACAAACTTTATCTAGCAATCCTTCAGTTGATGATTGATTATATTTCAGCCTTCACCTATTTGGTAACCTTCCCAATAGCTAGGTTGAATCAGAATTCTCAGCAATGCTAGGCTTGTTGGAGAATTCTGAGGATTCACCTGGAAGTCTATCCAGCTCAGGAAAGTCTTCTTCAATGCTGCCCCACCCTGCTTCTGTTCCTCCAAGAGGCTAGAAGAAGATTATATAGTAAGCTATTTAATCATATTGAGAAATCTCTCCTGCAAGAAATATACTGCTTTTAACCTCCCATCCAGCCCCCAATGTACTGGTGGTGTCCTTTTTCAGCCTTTTTGAAACAATATTAAGCAGACACCAGAGTCATTAAGCAAACCCATTCATATGACCGGGCAAGGGGTTTTTTTTTGCCAGAAACCAGCAAAAAACATAGTGAATCTCAGCCACGTGACTGGAATGCCACCACTGGTCATGAAACTGACTTGGCTGACATGCAGTCACGTGATTGCAAGGGGATAGTGCAGCCTGTTACAATGGTCAGGACTGCTTTATGGGCCATAACGCATCTGTGCAGTGGCTATCATATCTTCTGGTGGACATAAAACAACTGGTCATTAAGTGAGGACTATCTGTGCTACAGCTCTGTCCTCGCCTGTTTGCTTCCTCTGCCTTGAGGGGACTGGGGTTGGGCCCAGTGCTCAGCCTCTAGCTAACCCTGTCCTGCCTCTGGTCCTACAGGCGGTCATAGACTCAAACATCTTTCCAGTATTAATTGAGATCCTGCAGAAGGCGGAATTCCGTACCAGGAAAGAAGCCGCCTGGGCCATCACAAACGCCACGTCAGGAGGAACACCAGAGCAGATTAAGTAAGGCCCAACTTTCACTTTGCAGTCGGGGGTTTTTGTTTGTAATTGCTTTTCTCTTATATTAACATGTTTGTGGCAACCAAAAACTTAAAAGAAGTTCATGGGGGTAACCTTCGCCCACTTAATGTTCTTGGCACAACAGGTTTTACTCTGTTTCCAATGTTTAAATTTAAATTATTTTTCCCCCTAAACAAGAATTGGATACCTGGGTAAACTGTGGTAACCCAACATTAGTTGTTCATCTAAGGAGCTTCCAGTCATTAATTTTTATTTTTTATTAAATATGTTTGCTGCTCATCTTGTCACAAGGCGACTCTTGGCAGGTGACAGCGTTAAAATTGTGACTAAGGAATGAGAAACATTAAAGATAAGAAGTTCTGCCTCACTGTCTGTCAGCTGAGAAGAAAAATAACCAAAGGTAGGATCAGGGGCTGACAAGAAAGTCATGTCCTTGAGGTGAACCAAGGAATAAGTAAGAAGACACCTGGTTTCCTCCACCAAATCATTTCCCCTGTATGGAGGATTTGGTTTCGATGAGGCAAAAGCTGGCTCTCCTAGTGGGCCACTGCTTTAGTGCTGCAACTGCTAGAAAGGCCAACAGAGAGGCAGCATCAAGATCATGAGAAGTGATAGTATCACTTTATATTGCACTAATGAGGCCACGCTTGGAATACTGCACCCAGTTCTGATCACCAAGATGTAAATAAGATGCTGAGACCCTAGAAAGAGTGCAGAGAAGAGCCACAAAGTGGATAAGGGGTCTGGAGGCCGAACAGTTAAGAGAACTAGGTATGTCTAGTCTAACGAAGGGAAGAATAAAGGGCGACATGATGGCTGTCTTCCGGTGCTTGAGGGGCTGTCACAGAGAAGAGGGAGTTGACTTAGAGCTGTGATGACGAACCTGTGGCACGCAGAGCCATTTATGCCGGCACGTGAGCTGCAGGCAAACTTACCTCACTGCACATGCACGCTCCTCACAGCTGATTTTTGGGCAGTTTGAGGCCTTTTTCGGCCTCCCTAAGGCTTGAGGAAGGCTTCTGCAGGCTTTGCAGGCTGAAAACTAGTCCCGTTTCGTCACTCTTTCCCCCCCGAAAATACTGGAAGTGATGAAATGGGGCTAGTTTTCAGCCTGCAAAGCCTGCAGAAGCCTCCCTCAAGCCTCTGGAAAACCAAAAAAGGCCTCTAACCGGCTAAAAATCAGCTGTTAGGTGCAGTGCAGGTAAGGTGGGGGTGGGGATTGCACGCGCATGTGTAGGGGGTATGGGGGTGCGCGCATTGCCTTCTGGGTGCTGGCACGCGAATGTGCAAGCGCAGGCGCACAATTTTTGGCACAGGAGCCCCAAAAGGTTAGCCACCACTGACTTAGAGTATTCTCCAAAGCACCAGAGGGCAGGACAAGAAGCAATGGGCGGGTGTTGTTAAAGAGAGATCCGACCTCGAATTAAAAAGAAATTTCCTGACAGCAATAACGATTAATTCATGGAACAGCTTGCCTACCCCAGTTGTGGGTGCTGCATTGCTGGAGATTTTCAAGAAAAGATTTGGACAACCATTTGTCCGGGATGATATAAGGTCTCCTGCCTTGGGTAGGGGCTTGGTCCCTTTCCTCCCCTTGGATTCTATGTCCTGCATAGCATGTGGATTTTACTTTATTTATTTTTATTTTTCAATTGCTTACAAGATAATAAGTATAAGTAAAAACATAGTTAAGAATACATGGATACATATGAGAAAAATAAAAAAAAAACAATAGGACAGGGACGGAAGGCACATTGGTGCGCTTATGCACGCCCCTTACAGACCTCTTAGTACTATTCTAATACACGACGACTGATGGTTTATCCTTGTTTACAGTATTACAGTTATGTGCTGACCATAAAGAACAGCTCTGTGATGGGGAAGAGAGGCAAATAGTAAAACAGAATAAATTATACGCATCCTAATACTTTTATTTTCCTCTTATAGTTTGCTAAATGTAGGAGTCTTAGTTTAAATTTCAGAAGAGGAACCGGAGAAGACGGCGTGTCTTCTCAGCAAGCAAATCTCCCAAGAAGGTTCAATTTTGCCAGGAGTATTATCTTCTGGTTTTTTTTTGCTTCGTTTCCAGATATTTAGTAAACCTGGGCTGCATTAAACCCCTGTGTGACCTTTTGACCGTCATGGACTCCAAGATCGTTCAGGTGGCCCTGAATGGCCTGGAGAACATCTTGCGGCTGGGAGAGCAGGAGGCCAAGCAGAGCGGCACCGGCATCAACCCCTACTGCAGCCTCATTGAGGAAGCTTACGGTGAGGGCTGGGTCTGGAACATGGACTGTGGCTGTTTGCAAATGGATGCTCTCCGTGGAGGCTCCCCTTTGTGCAATTCCTTCCCGGTGGGGCATCCTTAATGCCCCAACTTCTTTCAGCATCAAGCTGAAGCATTTCAATTTTTCAGATTGTTTTTATTTAAAAACAAACAACAACTTTGCAGCGTATTACTGGGTAGCACAGAAGTAGTAACTTATCTGACTTCACTTCTGTCTCTTCCCCAATTTTCTCAACTCTCAGTGGTTAGAGATGATCATCTGCCCCTTGCTCCAGCGGTCCACTGTCCAGCTTGGCGGACCAGCAGGGGGAGGGGATGGCAGGCCTGTGAACGCACACATCTTCATTTGCACCAACGGGCGCACATGCCTGCCACCCCTGCAAATGCTTTGCGCGCTCGTGCAAATGCCTGCCACTCATACACCCGCCACTCGCGTGAATGGAGCTTTGTGCACAAGCAAGTGGAGGAGTGCAGGTGTGCATGTTCGCCATGCGCCTTGCTTGTCCCAGTTCTGGACTGGCCGCAGCTTGGTAGTGGGCCACGGCTGGGGGTGAGGGACCCCTGCCTTATGCCACTGCTTCGGTTACCCTGTTCTAACCCAAAGACCTGCATGTAGGTTGACGTGGGATCCCAGCGTCTCCCACCATAGCTGAGAATTGGGCGTTTCAGGCCATGTGTTTGGGGAGGCTGCCCTTCTGGGATTCAGAGACAAGGGGCATGAGGGAACTTGGGGCATGAAGGTTGCTCCAGTCAGCAACTCCTAAAACTAAGTGCAAGGAGCCCAAGAAAAGGTGTCTTTGCTGCTTTAAACAGTTCTGGGTGCTCCATTCACACCTGTCATGTTCTCCAAAGGGCAGCGGTGCCAGATGGGATGGATGGGGAAATGTTGCCCCCCCCCCCCCCCCCCCGAGTTATAGTATAGATGTTTCCACAGATAAAATGGTAGGCATAGTCAAGATGGTTGTGAGCCCGGGGTCTATGGATAGACTTCTGGTCACAGTTGGGACTGGAATGTCTGTTGCTAAGCAGGGTGACCACCCAACTTCACCATCTTTTTTGCCCTGACTGTTAGGCGGATCTGGCTTTCCCCATTGGCTTTCCTTGTGGGAAGCTGGCTGTGGAGGTTACGAATGGCCATGGCCTGACCCCCAGGGGGTGGGTGGTGGTGGCTGCAGCCCTTGTCGACACACATCGGTTGCCGAGTGCCTGAGCAGCCATTCTGTGGCCCCAGAGACCCAGCAGGCCTTGCAAGTGTGAGGTGTTTCAGCCCTGCTGTGGCTTCAGACAGTCACTAAGTGTGGAGGGCTGCCTGTTCCCGGTGGCTCAGTTAGGTCAGCCGCCTGAGCTCCCATGGGGAATTCCTTGTAAATGTTGTCTTTCTCCTCCAGGCCTGGATAAAATAGAGTTCCTCCAGAGCCACGAAAACCAAGAGATCTACCAGAAGGCCTTCGACCTGTACGAACACTATTTTGGCATTGAGGACGATGACTCTGCTCTGGCCCCCCAGGTGGACGAAGCTCAGCAGCAGTTCATTTTCCAGCAGCCCGAGGCCCCCATGGACGGCTTCCAGCTATAACCAGGGTGTACGGAGTCGAGGGGAAGAAGACCCTCCCTTTGAGGGAAAGTCAACTGCCGAGAACCTTCCCACCCCCAGCCCTGTTTCCTTCTCTGCCACGCGGAGGGCGGCCCTGCCTGCGCCACCCGTTGCCAAACAGCTTTCTCCTGCACAACCCACAGCAGCAGCAGCAGCAGCAGCTGACACTTTCCTGGAGAGGAGATGACACTTACGCACGATTTTTCTTCCCCGTTTTTTTTGTGCTGCACGAGTGTATCAAAAAAAGCAGGTGCTGAAGTGGGTGGAGGAGGGGGCTGCAAATGCCTTTTAGTTTGTGGGTTTCTCCAGGTTTTTTTTTTCTTTTTGTGGTGTATTACTTTTTTCTCCTCAGATGAGATTTTTTCCACTTGGGTACTTGAGAGGTGGCTTTTTCCCCCACTGGGAGAAGGCAGGTAATCTGAATTGTAACCAAGGAATCTTAATCTGGATGCTTGGATTCAGCTATTTAAAATAATTTGCACATGTTGATTTTTATTAAGAGACTTTTCTTAATTTGCCAAATGCACCACTTTGGCCCACATAGGGTCTCTTTTTTTGGGGGGGGGGCGGGGGGGGAGAGGACAATCCTCTTGCCAAACAGCACCTTTTGAGGGAATTGGGCCAAGTTGCTGCTGTTTTTGTCCCTCTCCTCTATTTACATATATCTGAAAGAAAGAAAGAAACTCTGTCCTGGGCTGCAGGCTGAATTGGACTATCCTCCCAGGCTTTGGGAAGGCTTCCCCTGCCAGGTGGGGAGAGGATTTTTAGAAGCAATTTAAAGATCCAGAAGAGCAGCAGTTCCTGACGCTCCAGTCTTAAGGGGAAGGCACAAAAAAAAAAGAACTCAAAAGCACAGCTGCTTTTTAGGCGGACTTAACATTTGCTACTGAACTGAAGTGGTGAACTGGGAGAAGTGACCCCCTCTTGCATCTTTACTTGAAGAAAAAAATTGCAAAACTCATTGGAGCCTTTGATTTGCGCCATTTATTTTTAATATTTCCCCCCCCCTTGGACCACTGGGGTGGGGGCGACTTGGGTGTGGTGGAGCTGATGGGGGGGGGGGTTTATCATCTGCTCTCCATGCCACCCGTCCCACAGCCTGTCTCTCTTTCAGAATTACCTCCTGCTCACAACTGTATCGTGTACATTTACTTCAAAATGAAGAAATCAAAGCTCTGTATTTTTTATATATTATATATACATTTGTCTCATTTGGTCTGGGGAGGAGAGGGGCCTAATTCTCTGGAATGCTGTTAGAGAGGATGATGGTCTGGGGTAGGCTGACCTAGAGGGCTGGCTATACAGAGTTCACCACGGCTACAATTCTCTTGGGTGTTTGCCTGTTGCACGAGCGACCCAGTTTGGTGAATGGGCTTTTGTTGGAGACAGACGGCCCTGCTGGTTCGTTCATCCAGAGAGAAGCCCCTGGCTGAGAGGCCCCTTCGGGTGTCTTAATGAAAGTTCAGATGGTGCGCATAGCCCCTTCCTTGCTCTCCCCCATGGGAAGAAGGTTCTCAAAACCTTTAAGAGCAGAGATTCAGGCAGGGGTGAAGTTGGATGTGAAAGCCTTGGGCTGTATTTTGTAATAGAGGTTTGCTTTTCATTGTTTAAAAAAAATGCCAAGGAAATTTAATAAACTTCATCTCTGCATTCAGTGACTGCAATCCATGCATGAGTGGACTGAAGCATGTTGTTTTTTTTCTTGTAGCCATGTCACAATTGCCATTCCTGGAACCATAAAAGACCTTTGGGAATCATGGCTGAATTGGCTCTCAAAGAAGTCAGAGAAATCCCTTTTGCTGAAATAAGGTTGAGATGTTGCATGTTGATAAAAATTAATATTAGCCATGAAATGCCCTGCTCTTAAAAGCCATGTGTTTATGGGGGATTAATGTAAGGTGCATGATTCCAAAAATAACTGGGTGGCTTATGTAATGGAAACTGAAAACTAGCAAAGCAAACATTTAAAAAGATCACCCAATGCCTAAAATACTGCCCCGACAGGGTCAGGGGTCACAAACAACCTAACCCCCAGCCTTTGACCAAAGCCATATTTTAAAAAGACTTTGAAACCCTTGCAAGATGGGGCCGTGAGAACCTGCTCCACAGCCCTCAGGACCTCAGACTGGGCTGAAAGTTCACTTTCCAACATGACAGCTAAGACAACACAGGAGTGAATGTCCTAGAGTGGCCCAGCCAGAGCCCTGACTTGAACCCTATTGAACATCTCTGGAGGGACCTGAAAATGGCTATCCACTGACATTCTCTATCCAACCTGACTTAGCTTGAGAGGATCTGTAAGGAAGAATGGCAGCAAATTCCCCCATCCAAGTGTGCAAAGCTTGTTGTATCATATCCCGAAAGACTAGAGCAGTGGTTCCCAAAGTGGGCGGTATGGTTCCCAAAGGTGGGATGCCTTAGGGGGGCACTAAGAGCAGGGGGGCCGGCAGGGGGGCGTTCGAGCTGACAGCTCCGCAGGCTCACCCACAGACAGTTGCACCGCTCCGGAGCCAGTGCCTCGAACCCACCCTGCTGCCTTTTAGTGTCCCCAAGGGGGCCGGCAGAGGGGCGCTAAGAGGCGGCAGGGAGGCGTTTGAGGTGCCAGCCCTGCAGGCTCACAGATTGATTGTTGCACCGCTCCGGAGCCTGCGCCTTGAACGCCCTCCTGCTGCCTCTAAGCGCCCTTTTGCCAGCCCCCTTGGGGACACTAAGGCGGCAGGAGGTCGTTCGAGGCACTGGCTCCGGAGCGGTGTAACAGTCACTGGGTGAGTCTGCAGGGCCAGCGCCTGGAATGGCCCCTACAGCCTCTTAGCGTCCCCAAGGGGCCTGGGAGAGGGGCGTTTGAGGCGCTGGCCATGCAGGCCCATTGACTTGTACCACACCGGAGCAGGCGCCTCAAATGAGGCAGCACGTTGAGAAAAGCTGCCACCACCACTTTCCCAAAGTGTCCGCTGTTGCTGTCCGTCCATCCATCCATAAGGTCTGTTTGTCTGCCTGCCTGCTTCCTGACTACCTACCTACCTACCTACCTGCCTGTTTGTCTGTCTACCTACTTACCTACCTATCCATCCATCCATCCAAAAGATCTGTGTCTTCCTGCCTGCTTGCCTGCCTGCTTACCTACCTATCTATTTACCAATCTATCTCTTTCTATCTATCTATATCTATCCACCCACCTACCTACCTGTCCATCCATCCATCCATGTTCGAAGCACCAGCCCCACAGGCACATCAGGAAAAAAGAGCAAAGCCAGTCTGGGAGGGAGGGAGGGGAGAGAGGGAGGGAGGGAGAAGGAGAGACAGACAGACAGACAGACCTGATGCATCAGATTGAAATGAGGCCTAGTTTAGACTGAGGCCCTTTTCTACATTGAAACCTCTTTGGCTTCTATTAAAGGTTTTGTGGACGAAACATGGTCAAGACTCAGGAAGCTCCCACGTTTTGTTGAGACTTTAAACAGGATCCATTGGACCAGATCTCCACCCTAAAAATTACTTTTCCCCAATGTATTACAGGGCCAATTCTGAAGAAGGCAAAACCAAAATGTACTGGTAAATTACAAGGAGAACGAACACACACACACACAAACATTCCCTTCTAACCCTGCTGGAGCAGATGATTGGACTAGAATAGATATCTCTATTATCTTTCTCTTCCCTCCCTCTCTCCTTTATTTCTTTTTCTTTCTGTCCCTTCCTCCCATCTCCCCCTTTCTTTGTCCCTTTTTTTCTTTCCCTTTTCTCTTTCTTCTCTCTTTCTTTTCTCTGTCTCTCTTTCCCTTTCTCAGGCTCACCCCATTGACTTGGTGCAGTGCTCCACTCGGACTTGCTTGGGCAGGTCCCTCCGATGCAGCGGGCTCAATGGGGTGGACTTGCGGGGCCGGCACCTAGAACGTGGCAATGGCAGCACATTTGAAAAGTAGAGCAAAGCCAGAGGTCGGTAATTTTTGCTGCAAAGAATCACAAAAGCTTCTGGGTTGTGCACAGGAAGGGACACACATGTCAATGCAATTCAGCAACATAAAATAAAGAAATATAAATAAAAATCAACAAGAATCGGCAAAGCATCTCTGATTAGATTCTATTTACTACTAGAATCTAATCAGAGATGCTTTGCCAATTCTAGTCCAATTTTTTATTTAATCAAACTTTTATACCACTCCCTCTCCCAAAAAGGGACTCGGGGCGGTGTACAGCCTACTAAAAAACATACAATAAATATACAATAAATACGATTAAAAATAGATTAAATAATTTGATCCGGCTGTCTATTCAAAATTCAATTAAAAATTAAAAGCTAATAAAACCCCAATTAAAATTGCAGCAGGGTTGGAAGGGAGTGTGTGTGTATGTGTGTGTATGGCTGTCAAAACTCCAAAAACAGGGCAAGTAGCTTTGGGGAGGCCAGTCATAAATTAGAACACTTGCTAAACAACCGGCCATTAAGTGAGGACCACTTGTATTTGGTTTGCCAGTCACCTGGCCATGCCCACCCAGTCACATGACCACCAAACCACACCTACCCGGTCACGTGACCAGCAAGCCACACCCTCAAATTAGGCCACGCCCATAG
Organism: Bungarus multicinctus; assembly: GCA_023653725.1. Lineage (NCBI taxonomy): Eukaryota > Metazoa > Chordata > Lepidosauria > Squamata > Elapidae > Bungarus > Bungarus multicinctus. The sequence continues at coordinate 27,458,504 of CM042835.1, read as the reverse complement.
AAATTTGAATCGCACCCCTGGGTGGGAGGCACTGAGGATGAGTTTGTAGCACCAAGGGGTGGTGGACTGAAAAAGTTTGGGAACCACTGGACTAGAGGCTGTAATTGCTGCCAAAGATGCTTCAACAAAGTACAAAAGGAAGGCTCTGAATACTTATGCCAATGTGATATTTCAGTTTTTTCTTTTTAATAACTTTACACGCATTTCTGAAATTCTGTTTTCATTTTGTCATTATGAGGTACTGAATCTACATAGACTAATAAGAAAAAAAACATGAATTTCAACAACAGTAGAGTCAGGCTGCAGCATAACAAACTTGAGAAAAGTTAAGGGGGTCTGAATACTTAGAGAATGTACCTGTAAGGACCAGCCTCTCCGCTCTTCATAAAATAAGTATAGGCTCTTGAAAACTTCGTATTCAGAAGGAATCTTTTTACTGAAGGGAGGTAAAAGCAAGTCAAAATTCAAAGCAGGATCTGAGGTCCCTCAGGGCATGCAACTAGGATAAAGGGGATTAGAGGCCCCTTCCAACAGTCCAATGTAGATTCCACCATTCAGCAGGTGCGACGGCCGTGAGGGGCATTGTGACGGCCGAAGATGGTGCGGTGGTGGCCACGGAGGAGAGGACTTGGCATCTCACGGGCGACTGGGTTTTGGCCATGGGACGGGCTTTGCCCGCTGTGACTGTCATGGGCAGCGCCGCAGCGGTCACACGGGGGGGAGCCCGCCCCGTTCCCTGGGTGGTCTGAGTCATTGGGCCCAGGGCCTTCGGCTGATGTGTAACGCCAGGCCCCCCTCATTTATGATTTGATTTGTGAGGGGAGAGCGGACCTGGCGGGTGTTACTGAAACCTGGTTGGGCCAAGAGGGAGGAGTTCCCCTGGTGGCCGCGGGTGGCGCCGTGGCGGCCGTGGATGACATCTGGCCTTGGTCGTGGGAGAGGGCTTGGAGACCCCAACGATGGTGGCGACGGTGCCCTCAGCGATTGGGACTTCCTGATCCGACAGCGGTGGCGGCGGTTCCAGTGGCAGCGGTTGTGGCTTCGGTGGCCCCGACAACCGCATTGACCAGCTGGCCATGAGGACGATAATGTTTGATGCTGTCCCCTCGGTGTCGACGGCGGACGCGAGGACGGTGGCCGGGTGGGACATGGACGTTACCTGAACGTTTTCGGACCCAGCCTCGGTCCTGGCCAGTGGGGCCTCTGTGTTGCCGGCGTCAGTCAGTGGAGGCCCAGCTGAGGGTGCCGTTGAGATACTCCTCTGAAGACCTATGGGCCTTGAGAAATGTCCCCCTTTCTCTTAAGTGGCCCTCTAGACATTCTAAGACATTTCTTGAGGACGGATCCTGGGATCCAGAGAGATGGTGCAGCTGCAAGAAACGCTTGGGGGAGGGTTCTTGCTTATATAAATTTTTATCTAGATTTTTATTGGGGTTAGGGAGGATGGCCGGGCGGGGGTTGGGGGATAACCCGCCTGAGGCTGGGGCCAGGCCGCAGGTCAAGTGTTGCGGGAGGTGCTGGGGTCGGGTGGGGTCATATCGAGGATGGGAGGTTGTTCCGGGGAGGGCGAAATACAGTCTATTGGCACGGTGAGCGGGAGAGGCAGATTTGGCGGTTATAGGGGGCCATATCCTATATTGGGAGCACGCCCCGCTGTTTGCGCGTGGTGGCGCGCTCCAACCCCCTAGTCATGTCCCGTTCCCTGGGTGGTCTGAGTCATTGGGCCCAGGGCCTTCGGCTGATGTGTAACGCCAGGCCCCCCTCATTTATGATTTGATTTGTGAGGGGAGAGCGGACCTGACGGGTGTTACTGAAACCTGGTTGGGCCAAGAGAGAGGAGTTCCCCTGGTGGAGATGTGCCCACCCGGGTTTCGGGTCTTTCATCGGCCGAGGGCTCAGGGGAGGGGTGGGGGGGTTGCGGTGGTTATTAAGGAAGATCTGTGTCCTAGGGAATCCACTGTTTCTCAGACGACTGGATGTGAGTCCCTTTTCGTGAAGTTTGGTCCCAGGGTTCAGGTGGGCCTGTTGATCACTTACCTGGCTCCCTGCTATGTGACATCGGCCCTGCCTGAACTCCTTGAGGTCATAGCCGGCTTGGCGGTTGCGACCCCCAGGCTTATGATCATGGGGGATTTCAACCTGCCGTCTGCCGGCGGAGCCTCGGGGATTGCTCAGGAGTTCATGGCTTCCAATTAATTCGGGACCCTACTCACTTGGGGGGGTCACATCCTGGATTTGGTTTTTGTTTCTGATCAGTGGCAGAATGATCTCGGTATAGGGGATGTTGCTGTAGAACCCCTGTCATGGACTGATCATTCACTCCTTAGACTCGGCTTCCATTCCGCACTCCCCCACCGCAGGGAGATGGGGCCAATAAAATGGTACCGCCCCAGGCGCCTGATGGACCCAGATAGGTTCCTGATGGAGCTTGGGCCGTTTCCCGAGACTCACACACATGACTCGGTCGAGGGCTTAGTGGCTACCTGGGATAGGGTGGCAGCTGAGGCCCTTGACCGGGTCGTGCCCTTGCGGCCTCTGACCCGGTGCCTATCCTGAGTGGCTCCTTGGTTTTCCGAGGAACTGAGGGAGATGAAGCGCCGGAAAAGATGCCTAGAGAGTGGTTGGAGGGCCAGCCGCTCTGGATCTGACCGAACACTATTACGATCCTATATTAAGGCGTATTTAGTAGCGATAAGGACGGCGAGGCGGTCTTACCTCTCCGCCCTTATTGCGTCCACGGAAAATCGTCCGGCCGCCCTGTTTAGGGTGACCCACTCCCTTTTGGAAGTGGAGGCGCGGGAGGATCCCTTGCAGGGACGGGCCGAGGATTTTTCTAGGTTTCTGCAGGACAAAATCACTCAGATCTGGGATGAGCTGGACTCCGACTGGGCATCTCCGGGCGGGGGAGCGGGGGCGGATTTCGGTGAAATCATTTGAGGGGGCTTAACGCCACCACTTGTTTATTGGACCCGTGCCCCTCCTGGCTGGTCTTGGCCACTTGGGAGGTGACACGAGGCTGGTTCCAAGGGATTATTAATGCTTCCTTGAGAGAGGGGCTTTTACCTGCCGCCTTGAAAGAGGTGGTGGTGCGGCCCTCCTCAAGAAACCGTCCCTGGATCCAGCATTATTGTCGAATTATCATCCGGTCTCCAACCTTCGCTTTGTGGCGAAGGTTGTTGAGATTGTGGTGACACATCAGCTCCCTCAGTACCTGGATGAAGCGATATATCTAGACCCCCTCCAATCGGGTTTCAGGCCCAGGCACAGCATGGAAACGGCATTGGTCACATTAGTTGATGATCTCTGGAGGGCCATGACAGGGGTTGTTCCTCTGTCTTGGTCCTGTTAGATCTCTCAGCGGCTTTTGATACTGTCGACCACAGTATCCTATTGTGGCGGTTGGGGGGGTTGGGAGTGGGAGGCACCGTTTTACGGTGGTTCTCCTCCTTCCTCTCCGACCGCTCGTAATTTGTGTTGACAGGGGGGCAGAGATTGACCCTGAGTCCCCTGTTTTGTGGGGTACTTCAGGGGTCTGTGCTCTCGCCCCTGCTGTTCAACATTTATGTGAAGCCGCTGGGTGAGATCATCTGTGGTTTCGGGGTGGAGTTCCATCAGTACGCTGATGACACTCAACTGTACATCTCTACCCCGGGCCACTCCAACGAAGCCATCGAAGGGATGACCCGATGCCTGGAGGCCGTGCGGAGTTGGATGGGTCTTAACGCTTTGTCTCAACACGACCAAAACCGAGTGGCTGTGGTTTCCTGCGCCCAGATACAGCCGGCTTATTCCATCGCTGGCCGTTGGGGGAGAAATTTTGCCCCCCATGGAAAGGGCTCGCAATCTGGGTGTCCTCCTGGACGTACGGCTGTCTTTAGAAGATCACATTACGGCCGTCGCCAGGGGGGGCCTTTTGTCAGATTCGTCTGATTTACTAGTTGCGGCCCTTTCTAGATCTGGACGCACTTTGCACAGTCACTTCTGCCCTCGTCATCTCCCACTTGGACTATTGCAATGCTCTCTACATGGGGCTCCCCTTAAAGAGTGTCCGGAGGCTGCAGTTGGTCCAGAATGCGGCCACGCGGGTTACACCACTCCTGCGCGTGCTGCATTGGTTTCCTGTGGCCTTCCGGATCCGATTCAAGGTGGTAGTGATCGTTTTTAAAGCACTCCATGGCTCGGGACCTGGGTACCTACGGGACTGCCTGCTGCCACCAACAGCCTCCCGCTGCCCAGTGCGCTCCCACAGGGCTGGCCTCCTCGGGGTTCCGCCGCCTGGTCGTTGCCGGTTGGCTGCCCCGAGGGTGCGGGCCTTCTTTGTGGGGGCCCCCTCCCTTTGGAACGATTTGCCCCCGGAGATAAGGGGCCATTACCCACATTCAGACCTTCCGGCGCGCAGTAAGGACCCTGTTTTTTCAACAGGCCGGCCTGGCCCAGTAACGATTTTTGGGGTTTTAAATTTGGTATTTTAAATTATTTAACAGCTTTATATTTGTTAATTGTATATTCGGCCTCCAATTTAATCGTTTTAATTTGCTTTTAATTGTATATACTGTTCCTGTTTTAGTTGGCTGTCCCTTTTTAGTCCCTTTTTTGGGAGAGGGGGCAGTATAGAAATTTAATAAATAAATAAATAATATCAGGTTCTCTGAGAAAGCAGATAAAGTAGGTTTCCCAGGGCTATTTTCTGGCACTGCAATCCACATGGCCCCTTCTCCCCTTGCATCTACCCAAGAGGTCAGAATTTCCCAGGCATCTGGGGCGCCAGGCAATGGTTATAAACCATGTAAAAGGTGATACAAAATACACTGTAAGAAATAGGATATTTAGGATACATAGGAAAGGAATTAAATGTATCAAATCCAACACCTCGCCCCCTTTTCTTCCATTGAAGTATGTCAGATACATAGATCTGACAACCATACAATGATCCTTATATCTCAACCAAAATCTCAAAAATGAACAAGCATGATCAAAATGGCTGGCTGGAGAATTGTGGGAGTTGAAGTCCACCAGTCTTAAAATGGCCAAGTTTGGGGACCCTGTTCTAATCGAAGTATGTTGCAAATGCCTTATTACTTACGGGACCGCCTGCTGCCATCAACAACCTCCCGCTGCCCAGTACGCTCTCAAGGGTTGCCCTCCTTGGGGTGCCGCCACCTGATCGTTGTCGGCTGGCGGCCCCAAGGGTGTGGGCTTTCTCTGTGGGAGCCCCCGCCCTGTGGAATGATCTCCCCCCGGAGATACGGGCCATGACGGACATCCTGACCTTCCGGCGCGCAGTTAAGACCTTATTTTTCCAGCAAGCCGGCTTGGCCCAGTAAATGGTTTATGGGTTTTAATTTAATTTGGTTTTAAATTTTTAATTTCTTAATTAATCCCGGATTTTTAAATTTCTGTATTTTGCAATTGATGGGATTCAGCCGGATTCGTATATTTAATTTGTTTTTAAACTGTATATATTCTGTGTTTTTTAGTAGGCTGTACACCGCCCCGAGTCCCTTTTTGGGAGAGGGAGCGGTATAGAAATTTGATTAAATAAATAAATAAATTATTACCGCCTGAAGTCTGCTCACATTTAAATTCCCAGCAAGAAGCCGGTTCCCGCCCTGAGGGATGCTGGGAATTGTGGTTCCGGGCCACCCTTTTCTTTCGCCGGGAATGAGGACCGCCGGGAGTTGTAGTCCAGCCCAGATTCCCGCCTCGGGTGGCGCTTTTTCTTCCGACGCTTCCCAGCATGCTCCTCCTGGTCCCTCTCGCTGATTGGCCACTGACCGTTAGCAGCGCAGGCGCAGTGCGAGTCCGGGCTGGAGCTGGTTCCCCGCAACCCCGCGGAGCGTTGAGGAGCCGATCAGCCGAGGGAGGCTGGAACGATAAACCAAGACAGCCACGAAGAAGGAGAAGGAGGCCCAGCAGCCGCGCCGGCACAGCGGAGGCCCGGAGCAGGTGGTTGCCTGGTTCGCCGAGTCGCTTCGAACGCCTCACACTTCTCGGGCGTGACGTCACGGCGGCAGGGAGTGACGTGATAGTACGGTGGGGGAGAAGTCTGCGGAGCTTCCCGCGGGGGGCGGGGAGGAGGAAGGGAGGGGGACCCGAGGGTGGAGGGGGGGACGGGAGGAGGGCGTGGCCTGGGCGGGGGCTGCAGCCGGGAGAGGCGAGAACCCCCCTCCCCCGCCGCCTTTGGCAAGTGCGATTTCCAGCAGCCCCCAGCGCAGCCCCCCCGCCCCCCCCAGCGAAAGAACGGGACCTGGCCGTGGGGGGAGGGGTGTGAGAGCTTTGGGGGGGAAATAAAGCATACGATGAACGGTTGCAGGAACTGGGCCTGGCTACTCTAGGGAAGAGAAGGACCAGGGAAGGCAGGATAGCAATGCTCCAATATTTGAGGGCAGGGGGGGTTGGACTAGATGACCTACAAGGTCCCTTCCAACTCTTGTTAATCTGATTTTAATGAAAAGAAGGACTAGGGGAGACAGGAGAGCAGCCTTCCTATACTTGAGGGACTGCCACAGAGAGGAAGGGGTCAAGCTTTTATCCAAGGCACCCGAAGGCCAGACAAGGAATAATGGATGGAAACTGAACAAAGAGAGATTTAACTGGAAATGAGGAACTTTCTGACAGTGAGAGCAATCAACCAATGGAACAGCTTGCCCTCGGAAGTTGTGGGAGTTTCATCACTTGAGACTTTCAAGAAGAGATTGGACTGCCATTTGTCAGAAATGGTGCAGGGTCTCCTGCTTGGGGGGGGATGGACTAGATGACCTACAAGGTCCCTTCCAACTCTGATTATCTGTTATCTGGATAGAAGGAGCGTTAAAGGACTATTTCAGGAGGGGGCTCTTGGGGTGCAGGAAAAAACGGTAGGAGGGTGCCAGAGCCCAGGAGAAAGAAAGAATTGCAGAAGAGGCAGGGCTCCCCTTGGAATGGCTGAGAAGGCAGATCCAGAAAGACCTCCCTGGAGACAGAAGGGGGGGAGGTTGTCTTGAAATGCTCTTGCAGACTCTCACTGGGATCCGTCCCTTATGGGGCTTTTGTGCAGAAGTGAGCTCGCCTTCACTTTTTGAGATACTTGTAAAGAGGCTAAGACAAGGGTCTTCAAACTTGGCAAGTTTAAGACTTGTGGACTTCAATTCCCAGAATTCCTGAGCTAACATGACTGGAGGAGGAATTCTGGGAGTTGAAGACCACAAGTCTTAAAGCTGTCAAATTTGAAGATCCCTGGGCTAAGAGGATCCCTGAATTTGTGAATCTCCAAAGTGATGACGGTGACAAATAGCTAAGCTCTGCTTAAGGCAGGGGATGTGCCACCTTGCCCCAGGGACCAGCCCTGTGGTCTTCCTTTGTGGCCCAAGAAATCCTATTTTTTAAAAAAATCTCTGGCGGAGAAGTGGAGTCATGAAATGTAGGAACTGTAGCAATAATGATAAATGGATTTTAAAAAAAAAAGACACCACCACCCCTAAATCAAGGAAAAGATGAAGATATTCCGATACTGCCCAAGTGCGTGTCATGTCTTTACTCACTTTGTGATATTGTTCTGCCAAAATAAGTGCAGCTCCCAGTTACAAGAACTCACCTGATCTGAGGTCATACTACTTCTTAGGCAACCGGTTGATTCATCAGTGCTGTTCTGCAATGTGTGACAGCAATAGGTACTAACTCGTGAAGAGTAGACAATTGTTAAAATTGCCACTTGTTGACTGTAACGTTATTGTTCCTTTGGCTGTTCCAGTTCTTATTTAGTCTTATTTGCATTTGTGCTGTTGCCTGACAGCGAAAACCACCCCAAAATAACGCCCTTTGTTTTTGTTTTACGTAGCAACTGCCAAAAGTGGCTTTGAAGGTGAGGCACAATGAAGAACCAAGATGGCGAAAGCAAAGCTGCTCTTCTACCCCCCAGCCCTTCCCAGATAAGGGATGGTCAGGGGCCGGAAGATGGTGACTTTGCCGAGGCGCCTGGAGGGGTTGCAGGAAGTGGAGATTGTCACCACCAACTTGGCTTCTCCGGCTTGAAACACTTTGCTGATGACAGGCTTGAAATGCCAGTGAACGAAGAGCAGAGGGAGAAAGAAGATGGTGTGTTTCCCTGAGATTCACTAGTTTTATTTCTCTTTAAATGTAGATTTTGGGGAGCCACCATCATTTGAGAGAAGATTCTTATTCTTAACTAATTCTCTCAACAGCTGTGTTCTGATTCCCCCCCTCTTAATGTTGAATGGTGCTTTCTACCATCTGCAGCACATCTGGCAGAGGAGGCTCTGCCTTGCCAGCCAGTCCCTGATGTTTCTGAAGAGCTGAGCAGACAGCTGGAGGATATTCTGAGCACTTATTGCAGAGACTCAAACCAGGAAGGCCCCGGAGAGGACAACGGCCAGAATGAGCCTGTGGAGTTGGATGAGTCAGAAAAGGGCCGAAGCGAGTCGCCCCGGAATGGGGACCAGGAGCAGAGCTGCCCTGAGATAAATGGCGAGAAGGAGGGTCCCAGGGGAATCGGCGATGAGAGTGGAGAACGTGACCACAAACGAGTCCAGGAGAAGAAGAAGCCCAGAGGCCTTGGTAGGAAGTTCTCTGCTGACAGCCCTGCATTCCCTTTGTTCTTCCAAAAACCAAGCAATGAGGAGGGTTGGGGAAGGAACCTGTGCACAGAGAGGATTCCCTTTCCTACACACCCAGTTGCTAAATCATCCCAGCTTTCCGTATCCTTAAGGAAACTTTCAAGGAGAGCATTAGCAGCTAAGATGTTAATGTTGGACGGGGCAACCCATGTTAAATCATGTGGGGTGATTTTTGGCATCCCACAAGCCACCTACCTCTTAAGGTGGTTTTGTAACTAAAATACAGGGAAGCTCCCAGCTACCTTACCTTGAGTGACTATAGCAGTCTATAACTGGAATGTGTCTAGTTTTACTTCCCACATTCTAGAGGCTTTTTAGTTCCCAAGATGGTGCTGTTTCCAGCTCTCTCATGCTGCCTGGCCACCATATCTTTGTGCTTGCTCTGAATGAGTCTTTGCTTTGTCCTTTGCTTCCAGGCAAGGAGATCACTCTTCTGATGCAGACCCTCAACACCCTCAGTACGTCTGAGGAGAAGCTGGCAGCCCTCTGCAAGAAATACGCGGAACTGGTCAGTGCCTTGCAAGTCTGGAGAGGCGACTGAGTAGGCTGGAGAATTTTCTCTGCTCTCACCTAGGCAGAGAAAAGGGGTGCCCTGAAGGGGAGTTGGATACCTTCAGATCATCTTCACTGGGGCTGCTTCAGGAGATAAAAATAATTGTCCATTTCCAACCCAAGCTGCAAAATGTTATTTTGCTTTTGGGAGCTAGTGGGGCTGCAGAATTTTACTTCTTGAATCAGGGTAGCCACTTGAGTCTCGGGAAGCAAAAATAACCAGATTTAAAGCTTAAAAGCTTAAACATTGGTTTTAGAAGTAAAATTTATGATGTGAAAATTTATGGAATAGTATCATTTAAGATATCAGAAGCTTTTTTGTTTATATTGTTTCTTTTAGCAGCTTTTTAAACTTTAATCTGTATAATTCAGTTGTATAGGATGAGGCCAAATGATTTACTAACTCAGGTTCAAGTACACTGCTCAAAAAAATAAAGGGAACACTTAAACAACACAATGTAACTCCAAGTCAATCACACTTCTGTGAAATCAAACTGTCCACTTAGGTAGCAACACTGATTGACAATCAATTGCACATGCTGTTGTGCAAATGGAATAGACAACAGGTGGAAAGCATAGGCAGTTAGCAAGACATTCCCAAGAAAGGAGTAGTTCTGCAGGTGGTGACCACAGACCACTTCTCAGTTCCTATGCTTTCTGGCTGATGGTTTGGTCACTTTTGAATGCTAGCAGTGCTTTCACTCTAGTGGTAGCATGAGACGGAGTTTACATCCCACACAAGTGGCTCAGGTTCTGCAGCTCATCCAGGATGGCACATCAATGCGAGCTGTGGCAAGAAGGTTTGCTGTGTCTGTCAGCATAGTGTCCAGAGCATGGAGGTGCTACCAGGAGATAGGCCAGTACATCAGGAGATGAGGAGGCCGTAGGAGGGCAACAACCCAGCATCAGGACTGCTACCTCTGCCTTTATGCAAGGAGGGACAGGAGGAGCACTGCCAGAGCCCTGCAAAATGACCTCCAGCGGGCCACAAATGTGCATGTGGCTGTTCAAACGGTCAGAAACAGACTCCATGAGGGTGGTATGAGGGCCTGACATCCACAGGTGAGGGTTGTGCCTACAGCCCAACATTGTGCAGGATGTTTGACATTTGCTAGAGAACACCAAGATTGGCAAATTTGTCACTGGCGCCCTGTGCCCTTCACAGATGAAAGCAGGTTTACACTGAGCACATGTGACAGACATGACGGGATCTGGAGACGTTGTGAAGAACGTTCTTCTGCCTGCAACATCCTCCAGCATGACCGGTTTGGCAGTGGGTCAGCAATGGTGTGTGGTGGCATTTCTTTAGGGAGCTGCACACTCCTCCATGTGCTCGCCAGAGATAGCCTGGCTGCCATTAGGTACCGAGATGACATCCTCAGACCCCTCGTGAGACCATATGCTGGTACGGTTGGCCCTGGGTTCCTCCTAATGCAAGACAATGCTAGACCTCATGTGGCTGGAGTGTGTCAGCAGTTCCAGCAAGACGAAGGCATTGATGCTATGGACTGGCCCGCCATTCCCCAGACCTGAATCCAGTTGAGCACATCTGGGACATCATGTCCACCAACGCCACATCTGGGACATCCATCCACCAACGCCACATTGTACCACAGATTGTCCAGGAGTTGGGGGATGCTTTAGTCCAGGTATGGGAGGAGATCCCTCAGGAGACCATCCACCACCTCATCAGGAGCATGCCCAGGCATTGTAGGGAGGTCATACAAGCACGTGGAGGCCACACACACTACTGAGCCTCATTTTGACTTGTTTTAAGGACATTACATCAAAGTTGGATCAGCCTGTAGTGTTTTTTTCCACTTTCATTTTGAGTGTAACTTCAAATCCAGACCTCCATGGCTTGCTAAATTTGATTTCCATTGATAATTTTTGTGTGATTTTGTTGTCAGCACATTCAACTATATAATGGACAAAGTATTTAATAAGAATATTTTATTCATTCAGATTAGGGTGTCTTATTTTTGTGTTCCCTTTATTTTTTTGAGCAGTGTACTTCCCAGAAACTTCTGTGAAGTTATAGTTGAGGGAGAAATAAAATAATATAGGAAGCCTGAGTAAAAATACTAGAAATATTTATTTCTAAATGTTGCAGCATGCTTCAGCGGGTATCCTCTTCTTCAGATAAAACTTCAGTTACTTTTGCTAAAAAGTCGAAGAGATCTTCGTTGAGTTGCTTTGATTCAATAATGAATAAGACCAAGTATCAATGGAGATTCTCACAACATCCAGGTCAAAGTTTTCCAAAACCGGACTGGACTTTCTGGGTTTTTTCCTTTGTTTCATTTTACATCCAAGTTCTACAACTCTGCTCAGTTCTAGAAGACAGAACTGTTTTTTTGTGTTAGCATCCTTGATGATCAGAAAAATCTTGCAATGGGCGGTGGTTAAAAAAGACTGATTAATTTAACATAACTTGTCTGCATATAAGCATATTCAAGGGAAATGTAGATGGAAAATAACTACAGTATCTAGATAATTATACCTCAGTCAGAGGGGTGTCTCTATTCTGCTTCACTGGCTTATATCAGCTGCCTTCCTGATCCAGGGATTGCTTATTTGGCAAAGGCAGAGTGAATCGAAGAGGGAAACCCATTAGCAGCGGGAAAGAGAGGCCTTTGTCAGAACCTTTCTTCTCCACGATTGTAAAGCCTGTTTTTCAGTCTTGGCAACATTAAGATGCCTGGAGAATTCTGGGAGTTGGAGTCCACCCATCTTAAACTTTCTGGGTAGAGAAACATTATAGAAGAGGGCTGTCTAACTCCTGGGCCATGGGCCGGATGCGTCATGTGCTGGCCACTCCCAGTTTAGTGAAGGGGGGAAAATGTTCCAATACGCACTGTGATGCAGCCGTGACGACGTGAGTTTGACACTCCTGTTGTAGAAGATACCGGGTGAACTTTACAAACAGGAACTACAAACAGGAACTCAGCCAGGGAAGACAGGTTAGCATGAGAAAGAAACCCACTGTGGCCCCTCCTTGAATCTTGTTAGTCTAAGGGAAGTGCAGGATGTCCTTCAAAGGCTCTGTTATTCCAGCCTTTCTCGATTAAATAGAGTTCAATATCAGGGTGTCTCCTTTAACTGTCTGACTTGCCTCAAAGGGCTGACAATTTTGTTACTGGCTTTTTAGATATCTCCTCGTACTCTTACTTTTCATGGAGATCCTTCAGATGTTTCTGCTGCATGATATACTCACTCCTTATTTTTCTTACTTCCCTTCTGTCCCATCAGCTGGAGGAGCATCGAAACTCCCAGAAGCAGATGAAAATCCTGCAGAAGAAGCAGACTCAGTTGGTGCAAGAGAAGGACCATCTCCGCAGTGAGCACAACAAGGCTGTTTTGGCTCGCACCAAACTGGAAAGCTTGTGCCGGGAACTACAAAGACATAACCGCACTCTCAAGGTACACAAGGGTCTCCAATGGCAGCTGATGAAATTGTCATTCCCTACCTTGACTCCTCCCCACCCTCAAAAAAAAACCCCACCTCTCAGAGCCCAAGGTGGCAGCTCATTCCAGGAATTTTCAAGGCATCTCCTGGCCCTTTGGGGGGAAGGGAAGGGTAGGGGCATCCCTTCCTCTGGCTCAACACTCTATTCAGGGAGGAGGAAGAGTCTTCCTTCTCTCTGAACAGAGTGTTGAGCCAGAGGAAAAGGGTTATTAGGTTTGGGAACCAGAGAGGCTGATGACAGATAGTCCTTTATGACCAGTCGTTAGTGACTGTTATGCCCCTGTCGAAATCTGATTTGGAGGGGGAGGCCAAGCAGCTGACAGGGAATGGGAATGTGGTTCCGTTGGCTGTGGAAGAAACTGGGGAAGGGCAAACTCCGGATGGGCAGAGCAGGGGAGAGAGAGAACAAGGGAGAAGGAATTCAGAGGAAGACCCAGGCCCACCCCCTCTTCATCCTAGGTCACACAGGGAGGAATGGAGAAGGAAGCAACATGAGTTGCATGGCTTACAGGGGAGGAAAGGGCCCTGATTCCCTTCATTAGCTGCAGCTGGGAACACAGTGTTTGAAAAGAGAAGTTGTGCACAGCAAAGTTGTTGGGAGCAAATCGTGAATTATCTGGTATTGTCGAGGCTTATCTGGGTTCCTGGCGTCTTACCTGTATGTTTTCCTGGGCTTTCAAGTCTGCAATTCCTTCTCCTGCCCTGTCATATTAATTACTTTGGTTTGGTTTGTGTGGATTTTTAGTTACAGTCTGCATGTACTTTGTTTTCGGACTGAATTTCCTCCACTTAAAGGCTGTTCTGGGAGAGTTTTTTCTCCAGCCGAAGGTAACCTGGACATTGGGGGAAAGGTTGGAGGTATTAAAGGGACTCTTCTTGCTTATTTGACTGTGTTGCCTTTGTGCCACGCCCCTTCGGGTCATCACAGTGACCAATTGAAGTTACGATGGATCCTTAAAAAGGGACTCGTGACCCAAAGTTCTGTCATCCCCCGTCCCCCCCAGGGTCCCTTGCCCGTGCTTTGGTAGCTTGGCAAGGCCCGCAGTTACAGCCAATTGCGATGTCCTGCAGTCCCCTGGCTGCAGGTCAACTATGTTCTTTCCAGAAAGAGAAAGACTTCTTACTTCCGGTTTGTGGTGAAATCTCGCCCCATTGTGAACAAAAAGTTTTCACCACGGCCGCTGAGTAAAGGTCCTAAGCTCGGGCGTGGTCACATGATGACCCACCATCCTGACTTATGACTGAAATTGCAGCCTCTGATCTGTTTGTAAGTCAAGGACTATCTGTATATTTTTGTCCTTCACCTCAAGTGCAACCAGGGTCCCAGGATCATGAATGAGACAAGTGTGTATTTTTAAAAATCACTACCCCATCATGACACTAAGGGGGAGGGGGGAGAAAGAGAATGAAAGAGGGAGGGAGGAGGAGAAAGAGAGAGGGAGGGAGAGAAAGAGGGAGGGAGGGAGAGAAAGAGGGAGGGAGGGAGAGAAAGAGAGAGGGAGGGAGAGAGAGGGAGGGAGAGAGGGAGGGAGGGAGAGAAAAGGGAGGGAGAAAGAGGGAGGGAGAGAAAGAGGGAGGGAGAGAAAGAGGGAGGGAGGGAGAGGGAGGGAGGGAGAGAAAGAAAGGGAGGGAGGGAGCGGGAGAGAGAAGGGGAGGGAAGAAGAGAGGGAGGGAGAGAGAGAGAGGAAGAGTGACTCAGATTCAGGAGGGAAGGAGGGCTTCTGAATGGTTGATTGCAGCTCGTCGTTCTTTGAAGACCATCCGCTTTGGCCCGGCAGCAGCTCCCCCGGGGTTTGTGAGCCGGGGTTCTTCCCATTTTCCGAGCCGTCGTTCTGCTCTGTGAGGCTCTTCAACTTGCCTCCGCAGGAGGAGGGTGTCCAGCGAGCTCGTGAGGAGGAAGAGAAGAGGAAGGAGGTGACCTCCCACTTCCAGGTGATGCTGAATGACATCCAGCTGCAGATGGAGCAGCACAACGAACGCAACTCCAAACTGCGCCAGGAGAACATGGAGCTGGCTGAGAGGCTGAAGAAGCTCATAGAGCAATATGAACTGCGAGAGGAGGTGAGTGGGTGCAGCAGGGAGGGAGAAGCCGAGGGGAGGCTCCCCTCCCTCCCTGGCCTGCTCTCCAGCTGTACCACCAGCCCCTTGGACAGGCTTCCGCTCAGAGAAGGAGGTTTGATTGGCTTCTTCTGAGCTCTAGACATGAGAGTGTATAGGTAGTCCTTGACTTACGGCCGTAGTGCAGGTTTCCCATTACGGTCTCAGTGTTGTGGTTTACCGGCAGCCAGTGCAGCTGGCAGCAGAATCCAACAGCGAGGAAGAAAGGGGACCAAGCAGGGAGTTTGGAGGGGACTCCGACGAGGGTCCTGCATCTGATGCAGGGATGGGGCCAGAACCATCTGGGAGTGGGGTGCTGCCTTCGGAGCCTCCGGAGTCTGGCAGCAGCGAGGAAGAGGACCCAGGGGAGTCTGTCCCCTGTGCGCGTGTGAGCAGAGCTGCTAGAAGGTGAGAGCAGCTGAAAGAGTAGGGGCAACTCGGCTGGGAGGTGATAACTCCTCCCATAAGGGATAAAAATCAGGCCTCGATGACGAAACCTTTGCAGGAAGCAAAGTAATTCGATTGGTTCCGAGTCCTCCTTGAAGCTCTGTGTATTTTGGCTAGTTTTTTCTTGTACTTCAGTTGTTTTCTTTTCTGGTTAATTGGATACTTCTGTTTTTGGCAGCATGCCACAGAACTGAAAGGTGTGTGCTTATCTTGGGGAACTGTTTACGATTAGTTCTGGCTGGGAATAAAAACAATTCCCAGCGTTGCAATAAAATAGGTCTTGCTTTTAAAACAAGTTTGTGAATAATTCGATTTACGAAGCCTGGGTCAGAACACTCAAGTGGTGATGGTCATTAAGCAAGATTACCTCACTCAGCGACTTCCCCATCCCTGCTCTCCCTGATGCAGTCATTAAGAGTAGCACGGGGTGTGTCTTGTGGGGAGAGGCCTAATCCTGAGGCCTCCCGCACCCCCTGAGACACCGGCTGCTCCATTTCCCACCCCACTGGGCCCCACACCCTTCGCCTCACTTAGACCCTTTGAAGACCTCCGGAGGGAGAGGAAGTCAGGTCCCTCCGTTGCTGGGCCACATGCTGGAAGCGGGTGCCATTTTCCAAATGGCCGCATTGAATTGTGGATGCTCAAAAAATGGCGGCTGCTTCAGGGATCCTGCTGTGTAGCACAGCAACAATGCAACTTGCTTTGCTTTAGTTTACTATAGTCATTGCACCTTGTAGAACAAAATCAAACCCCACCTTCAGTGCACATCATGACCATGGAAATAAACACAAACACACATCCTTCACACTCCACACATTGAATTGAAAACCCGGACACCACACCAACACTGCACTATACAGTAGAATTCCTGGGATAGAAGCTGTTTTTCAGCCTATTTGTCCTTGTTTTTATTATTCTGTACCGTCTGCTGGATGGTAATAGTTCAAAAAAAGGGTTCCCAGGATGAGATGGATCTTTGAGGGTGTCTTGAACTTTCTTAAGGCAGCAGGAGCTATAAAGCTCTTCCAAAGAGGGGAGAGGGCAACCCATGATCTTCTGGGCAATGACATTAACCCTCTGGAGTGCTTTCCTATCTGCCCCTGTGCAATTGGCAAACCATACACAGGTGCAGTCAGTTAAGATACTCTGTGGTGCAGTGATAGAAGGTCACCAGCAGTTTTCCATTCAGTTGTTGTTTTCTGAGAAGCCTCAAGTAGTATAATCTCTGCTGGGCCCTTTTGACCAGGGCTGCAATGTGAGCACCCCAGGTCAGGTCCTCTTTTAGGGTAACACCCAGAATCCTAAAACTGGCCACTTGCTCCACTCGATCTCCATGGATAAGCAATTGCTAATGTGAGCTCTGCAGCATTCTTCAGTGATGTGGGTTCAGTTAGGAAACTACCAAGCCATGCTGGACGAAGGCAGGGGGCGGCCTCCCCCTCCATATCACTGCCATTCTCAGGGGAGGCCTGCGTCAGCAGGGACTGAGCTTAGCTTGAAAGAAGCTTTGCCTCTCCTTAGTTGGTTGCCCCCTTCAGATAAACCTTTCTGTATCTCTGTGTTGTCATGATTTGTATCCAAGTGCAACATTTTGTGCCCAGGAAATATCTCAGCCCTTCCCCCCCCCCCCCCCCAGGACTGAATCCGTGTGGGAACAAGAGAGGCTGCCTTTGGGGAAGGACCTTTGCCTCGGGAGGCTGCCCTGGACTGACGCCTGTTGTGTTTCTCTTGGCAGCACATCGACAAGGTTTTCAAGCACAAAGATCTGCAGCAGCAGTTGGTGGATGCCAAACTCCAGCAGGCCCAGGAGATGCTGAAGGAGGCGGAGGAGAGGCACCAGCGGGAAAAGGACTTTGTGAGGCTTTGCATGGTTTGGCAGGCAGAAAGCTGGAGGGCAGCCATGTTGCCCTCCTCTAGCAGGCCTTGGAAAGGGTTCGGGGAGAGCAGATGCTGGGGCAGCTTCAGAAAAGAAGAAAGGATCTTGAGGTGCCACGGGAGAGGCGGTGGCTGGAAATCCCAGGAGACTGTGGTGGAGTTGTCAGGAAGAGTTCTAATGACCAGTTATGGGTAGTCCTTAACTTGCAACTGTTCATAGCTACAATGGCACTGAAAAATGTGACGTATGACCTGTTCCCTTAATAACAACCGTGGTGGTCCCACCGTGGTCATATAATCAGAGTTCAGGTGCTTGGCAACTGGGATCCACTTCCGACAGTTACAGGGTCACATGATCGCCATTTCCCAGCTGGCTTCCAACAACAAGCAGAATCAGTGGCCGTAATCCAGATTGCTTAATGACCATGTGGCTCCCTGCAAAACTAAGCAAAGTTTTTGCTTAGCCACCATGGCAAAAAAAGTAATAAATTCAGATGCAACCCATTTAACCTTAACTGCCTTGTTCAGCAATGGAAATTCTGGTCCCAGTTGGGGTTCTAAGCTGAGGACTGCCTGTGTGCGCCCACAAGTGTTCAGAGCATTCTCTCATTGGGGGCAGCAGCAGACCTTGCCCTTATCAGACCCAATTGTCAGCGAAGCACGGAGATCCAGATTTGGAAAGAACTTCCTAGAGGGAAGGGATTGGTTTTGCTTTCATCCTTGGATTCCAGCATTTGTCAGCAGAGGCTGAATAGCAGCTGGGGGAAGCAGAGGGAGGGCTTCTATGGAGGGGAATTCTCTGCTGGTCAGAGGGACTTCCTTTTTTTCTCATCCACTAACTTTCCTTCTCGTCCTCCTCTTCCTTCTCTCCTGCAGCTGCTGAAAGAGGCCGTGGAGTCCCAGAGAATGTGTGAGTTGATGAAGCAACAGGAGGCGCACCTTAAGCAGCAGGTGGGGTGGCAGGGGGCACCTTTGCTCTGGTTCAGTTGGCTTAGCCCCGCGGTCTCAAATTTTGGCAACTTTGAGACCTGTGAACATGGCTGGCTGGGGAATTCTGAGAGTTGAAGTTCACAGGCCTTAAAGTTGCCAAGGTTGGAGATCCCTGTTTTAGCCTGAGGGATGCTTGTCACTTCCCCGAAAGGAAGCTTGGAACTTGCTTTGGGGTTGCAAGGCTCTAAGAAAGGAGACACTGTCTTTCCCAAAGCAAATTGGGTGGATCTGGGCCATTTAGAAGGGAATAGAGCTGGAAGGGACCTTGGAGGTCTTCTAGTCCAGCCCGCTGCTCAAGCAGGAAAACCTATGCCATTGCAGACAAGTGACTGTCCCGTCTCTTCTGTGATAGGAATCCACATGGTGGCTTTTAGGCAGTGGTGCAATATCAAACAGGACCAGGGGTTTACTTGGTTGGTTGCAACTCCCATCTTGGCTTTTTGGACACTGCCTGCACCCGTAGACACCCTGGGATTGGACTTGACTACAGCCACTGCTGTCAGGGCTGGAAAAGAGGCATTTGCCCTCCTGCCAGCATATGGCGCCACCTTGGTTTCCTTTCTCCCACCTAACCCTGTAGAACAGCTGCAAACTTGCATATTCCAAGCAGTCATTCCTCTCTGCTTTCTCCGATTCAGTTGGCTCTTTATACAGAGAAGTTTGAAGAGTTTCAAAACACCCTTTCCAAAAGCAGCGAAGTGTTCACCACGTTCAAGCAAGAAATGGAGAAGGTATACAGTGAATCAAGGCTTTTGGGGGCAGGAGGGGGTGGGTGGGATGGGGGCAGTCTCTGACTGACGGTGGCCAAAACATCCAAGGGAAGAGCTCGAGTCCAGACCAATGTTTTCCACTGTGCTTCTGAAACTGGCAGCAGAGGCTGGGACACATTGGCCCAGACAACCCCAGACCCTGTGTGTGTGTGTGTGTGCGCGTGTGTGTGCACGTGTGTGTATGTTGAGGTTGCCGCGTTGCTTCTGGCTTTGTGGTCCTGCTGTGCCAGACGGTATTGAGGGACCTGGGGCTGCAGCGGGTGCTACTGGGATTAAGAAAGCTTTTACAGCATCTTTGCCCACCTGCAGCGTTAGGACAACTCTGGCCTACAGAACTGCTTTTTTGCAGGAAAAAAATCAGAGAAAATAGGCCAGTTTGGGCCGATCTGCTCTGTGGCAGCAGCATCCATATCCCTTCCCATTCTTGTAGGTTGAAGATGTTAAAATTTTAGAAATCTTTTGCAGAATCTTATACTCCCTAAGATATATCCATCTGTTTATTTATTTATATCCCACCTTTTATTATTTTTACAAATAAGACAACAAACACATCCAACACACATCCATCCTATTTCCACCCACAACAACCCTGTGAGGTGAGTTAGGCTGAGGGAGAGGGAGAGAGTGGCTCAAAGCCACCAAGTCGGCTTTCATGGCCTAGCCAGGGCTGGAATTCCCAGTCTCCTGCTTTCTAGCCATTATTGCACATTAATTCCCTCCAAATACCTTCTCACCTTGAATATATTTGCAGCATTATCAATGTCAGAAAAAATTAACTTCTTTTGAAAATTTGTTACAGTTCTTGGAGCTATTTATGATAAATACTTAGGAATGTTTATTTTCTCATTCAGGTTCTGTCTAAGAAAAGTGCATTTTTCCCCATAAGACAAGTTTGTAGCACTGCCACTGTTTTGTACCTATCAGGACTCAATGAAACATTATCATTTCTTGTTTGTTTCCATACTTATGGCTTTCTTCCTTGTAAAGGAATCTATGATTTATCCATACTCAACTGCCTTTGATTGCAAGAGCAAGAACCACATAACTCAATCTATAATAGTCGATAATCCCAGTTCTTGGCTTGCTGAAGATCGACAGGACAGGCTTACAGAATCTTGGAAGGAGGCACTTCCTAATGGCTCTTTCCTTGTTTCTGTTGCCACTCCATAGATGACCAAGAAGATCAAGAAGCTGGAGAAAGAAACAACGATGTACAGGTCCCGGTGGGAAAGTAGCAACAAAGCCCTTCTAGAAATGGCGGAAGAGGTAACGGGGCCCTCTCTTCTGGTGGGAAACAGGGCAGCCTTCCTAAATAGAGATTTAAGCCATCTATCTCTCACAAAAGACTTACAAACAATAAAAAACAAACATAAATCTAGAAACAATTAAAGTTTTTAAAGTTATCTAAGATCTGAGATCAAGGAGATGGATGGGGCAGGGCTGAGGACTTATCCTGTCAACCATCTATAGCAGAGGTCCCCAAACGTGGCCACTTTAAGACTTGTGGACTTCAACTCCCAGAATCCTAAATTTGGCCACTTTAAGACTTATGGACTTCAACTTCCAGAATCCCAAACTTGGCCACTTTAAAACTTCAACTGGCAGAGCTGGCTGGAGAATTCTGGGAGTTGAAGTCCACAAATCTTAAAGTATCCAAGTTTGGAGAACCCTGGGTTAGGCCCATTCCAAGCATTTTAATATAAGTTTTAATTATTTTAAATGTCAAATTTTAAATCTCCTTGCCTTTATTTTAAATTTTTTTATACTGTATACAGTTTTATGCCCAGAGTCCTTCTGTGACCAAGTTTGGGGATCTCTGATCTACAGCAAAGATCTACAGCTCCAAGCCAACCGGCAAAGCCAAGTTTTAAGGCCTCTCTGGAAGGCTGGGCAGGGGAGGAGATACCACCTCTGAGGGTAGGATGTTCTTCAGGCCCCAGTGCAAAAGGCTCTTTTCCTCTACCGCTCCAGTCCAGAGGCCTTGACAGATGGGGGTCTGCTGAAGTGAGTGGGGTGGGCTAATTCCATTGGGGTGAGAACCTCTGAACTTCCTTCCGATGACCGTCTTCAGATGTTTCCTTCCCAAAACTGACTGTGATGACGGGGCGTGACACAAAAATAACACAGTCACAAAAGTAGAATAAATTCCCTTTAATGCCTCCAACTTGGGCCTCAATGTCCAATTATCCTCGACTTGATATCAAATTCTTCCAAAAAACAGTCTATGAAGAAGATAAATGCAGCCTGAACCAAAAGTAAAAATAATTAGAAATAAAAAAAACCAACACAAACCACACTGGAATCATTAACACGACAGGCCAGGATGATAAATTGCAGACTTCCCCAAGATAGCGCAGCAACCACAGTTGGGAAGACGCCAAAACCCAGATAAGCCTCGACAGGATAAAACATGCTCTGCTTCCAGCAAAGAGCTATTTAAAATGCCCCACATATATCCTGTTTTCCCAGCTGCAGCTAATGAAGGGAATCAGGGCCTCTTTCTCCCCTGTAACCCACATTGCTCCCTTATCCGTTCCTCCCTGTGTGCCCTAGGATAAAGAGGGGTTGGCAATGGGTCTTCCTCTGAATGCCCAGCCAGACTGTGCCCTTCCCCTGTTTCTTCCACAGCCCCCGGAGCCCCACTCCCACTCCCTGTCAGCTACTCGACCTCCCCCTCGGAATCAGACTCCAACAAGGGCAGGACCCTGACTCTGAAACTGATGCTGCTGTTGTTTCTATGCAGAAAACCCTCCGGGACAAAGAACTGGAAGGGCTTCAAGCAAAAATCCAGCGCCTCGAGAAGCTGTGCCGGGCCCTGCAGACCGAACGCAATGACCTGAACAAAAAGGTCCAGGATCTGTGTGCCTTTGCGTCTCTGACCACGGGGACAGAGGTCGAGGACCAGCCCCACGGCATCCCGGAGGAGCTGGCCCTGCAGGGCCCCCGGGCAGGAGAAGGCTTTGGTCTGGCCCAGGCAACGGGCCACCCAGAGCCCCCTGAGCAGCCTGGGGCACTGAGCACAGGCCTGGCACCCGGGCAGCCAGCAGAGGAAGCTTCTGACTCTGCCCCATAAAGGTCAAGGAAATGCGGGCAGGTTGCAGCTTCCTCCAGGTGGATCCATTCCCCTTTCGAAGCCCTGTAAAAACTTGGGTGAAAACTGTTCCGGGACCTTCAGGTTAAAGCTTTTGACAATACTGAATGCTTTTTTGGCTTTTAAAATAATCTCTATTATCCAAAACGATGTACAGCAGTAACATCCACCTTTTATATATCGATCTGTAAATGGGATTGACCCTGTTCTCTGCGTGGTGCTGTGTGAACACCTAGGGGTGTGGCAAATCCAACCGGGAGCCTTTTAAAAGGTGGGGAGCAAAGCAGGGGAAGCTTACTAATTTTGACCTCCTCCCACCTTAACATCTGGCTGTTGTAGCTCTCAGTTGAATGCCATACTAATAATGCAGATGCAAAGCAAAAAATCTCAGTGGGACTTTGAGGGTTGATTCTTTTTTTTCCCTAAAGTTTTCTTTAAAAATAAATAAATTACCAGACCTGCCCTTTAAAGCCAGTGCTGGAGACTCAGGAGTTTGATAATGCGGTAGATTATTCTTTTTAGTCTATAGTTTGCAGGGCATGGTGGGGTGGGGGTGGGGTAGAGAAGGTGGAGAATAAAGCTGATGTGTTACTGTGACATGGGGACAGAGACCAAGGTGCCCCCTTCATCGGTGTGGGTGGAGGAGGCATCATCTCCAGGACTTTGCTATTTCCAGAATTGATGTCTCAATAGCCTTATGACTTCACAGTTGCCTCTATGATTATATGTGTGCATGCACATAAACACACAGACAAGCGAGTGTATGTATGTAGTAAAGATTTAATCCAAAGGTTTTGCTTCCTTAACTGTTTTGCACATGCTAAGCATTCCTGCCTGTGTTTGTGCCTGGTGAATTTTGGGTGGCAAAGTAAATTCTCCTGTATGTAACTTTCAAGGAGACAAAACTTAACCCCCCAGTCTAGACCGCATAGGCGATAGGCCCAGGAGCCAGAACAACCTTGGTCCAACTCTTTGGCTGCCTGAGGTGTGTCCTAATAGCACTTTTGATGGGCTGTTTGTCTGCAGTATCATGTGATAAGGAGGTGTCCCTGGAGGGTTTTTGGGGGGTAATTTTGTTCATTTGGACCCTTCTTCACTTACAGCCAATTCATTATTTTAATTTGTGCCACTTTTGGTCTTAAAAGCGATCATAAACTTAAATCTTTTAGATAGATGCTTAATCAGGGCCATTTTAAGTATTAATATCAAATTCTTCTATTGCTGGTAGCTTCCTTTCCACTTCAGGAGAGGGATTTGGGAGGGGGGGGGCTGCTCACTGTTGAGTACAAGGCCAGTCTGCCTGCTGTGTCCCGTCCCCCACCCCACCCCCTTCCCCCAGAAGTTCCTCTGGAAAAATAGAGCCAAGTTTTAGGAAATGATAATTACTACTACAGTTTGTACAATGTAACCCCTGCCCCAAGTGGGAGATCGGGCCTCCTGTTTTCTTTGGGGTTCCTCCATTCGGTCAGCTAGCAAGAAGAGAATGAATGGTTGGGAAAGGGCCCTCCAGCTCTCCCAAGAGGAGGAGGAGGAGATTGTAAAGCTTGTAAAGAGGTCACCTTTTTTCCATATTTTTCTCTTGTCTTCTGCAGTGTCAAGAAAACCTTCCAATTTTTAATGCTGTTGTACAATAGACTTTCTGTTGTATGTATCTTTGTACCCAATAGAAATGCAACATGTACCTGTTGTTTGTCTTCCTTTTTTGTCACCCATTTTGATACTGTGAGAATTTGATACACAGCAGATGTTTCCACCTCTCCTTCCGAGCCCTTCGGTACTGCCTGAGGTGGGTGGTGGTGTTTCTTCTGGGAGAGATGAGCCAAAGTGGCAGGAAGCTGTTTACACCCAGCGGGGTTAGCCAAGGCCCAAAGGTTCCAGCTAAAGAAGCAGGCCTCCCTATGGACAGCAGTGATACAGGAAGACGTGGGAGGCAAACAATCATTTTTGTCACCACAAGCAAAGGCATCTTGTAATGAGGAGAAAACAATGATCAATGAAGCCTCTATGTTTACCAATTTTTACCATGTGGCTAAACAATTTAAAGTGATCAATGACATAATGCTAAATGATGCCAAAGCTGGAAATAATGAGAAAAACTCTTAGACTAAATAGCTTAGGTATAAATCAGAAAACAATTTGTCATTTTATATCAAACAGATTTCTTGCTATTATATTCTTCAAATCAGAATAATGCCTAGACAGAAATCAAACTGACTATATTGATACATATTGACTATACTGAGAGGTGAGAAAGTACAATTATAATAGCAAAACATGGACTGGGTTTCCTGGGACAAATTGCAAACTGCTCTTATGCAAATTTCCAATCAGACTAAAGCAAAAGAATAAAGATTACTAGTTACAATACAATATGCTCTTCAACCCCTATTTTCAAAGACAACATCAGGAATCTGCTTTGAGTTCCTGAACTCTGATGTGTAACCAGAGGAACCATGGAAGGGTATCAAATGTGAAAGTTAAAACAGTGCTAAAGATTGAAGAAACAAGAAGGCACGCTGGATGTCAGAACAAACTCTGGAAATTGTCAAGAAGAAGAAAAAGAGGCCAAAGCCAAGAAAGATAAAATCTTGGAAAGACTAAAGACAAAGTAAAGACAAGGCACAATATTACATCTGTAATGACACTGAAGGTAGCAACAGACATGGAAAATGGTCTTTCAAGAGATCTCTTAACTCAGAAGGAGTTCAGATTGTTAGTAAAGGACATCAGTGGACAGGCAGACCTGATTGAAAGAAAGGTGGAAGCAGGCTATTGAAAAGTACAGAAGAGATGTGGAGATCAAAGTGGGTGGTGAACACAAAATGGGAGTGTTCAGAACTGTACACCACCAGCATGAAAGTTTGCCTACCAGTAAAGAGGGAAAAGAAAAGAACTAAAACACATCAAGGAAACCCTCAGAACTTGTGTGTGATGACCCAGGGTGGTATACAAAAGCAACACAGTCACAAAAACAGGTGAAGTCTCTTTAATTCCTTCAACTTGGTTTAAAGCTCCAATTATCATTGACTGGAGACAAAAAACTCCCCCACAAACAGTTGCGAAAAGGAAGAATTTCCTTCAAACTCAAAATACATATAAATTATAAATAGAAAAAACAATACAAACCACACTGAAGCAATTACTGAGACAAGGCAGGATAAGGGCTTGAAGACGTCCACAGATATCAAAATACACACACTGGGAAGGATGGCAAACTCAGATAAGAACAGACAGACTAGAAATATTTTTACACTTTGTTTCCAGCACTGGCCCATGCGCAATCGGTCCTTTTAAACAATCCCCACAGCTGCAGCCCATGAAAGGGATCAAGGCCCTTCCCTCTCCTGTAGACCACGTTTCTCCCTTATCCTCTCCTCCCTGCCTGCCCTAGGAAGAAGAGGGGATGGGCCTGGGTCTTCCTCTGACTGCCCAGCCGGCCTGTGCCCTTCCCCAGTTTCTTCCACAACCTCCGGAGCCACACTTCCACTCCCTGTCAGCTATTCCTCCTCTTCCTTGGAATCAAACTCCAACAGGGGCATGACATTGTGGCTATCCCAGCTGGGCCTTCATCAAATCCAGAAAAACCCAGCAGGAGCGCCTCCATAACAAAAAGAAGATAACAACAAATGAAGCAACATTGTCATTCCATACGGTTGCAGAAATATCTGAAAAGCTCAGGAGGATTTTCAACCAACATGGCATTCGTGCGCACTTTAAACCCAAGAATACACTAATGCCAAAGCTTGTCCACTCCAAGTGTAAGGTATCCAAGCACAATATGATATGTGCAATGCAATGCAGTGAGACATGTGCAGGTCTGTACATTGGAGAAACAAAATTACAACCAACACATGGCTCTCAACAGACGGGGAGGGATACAACGCCATCTATCTCCTATGTACAGCACAGTGTTTTCAGCAGTTCCAAGAAGGTTCCATAGCCATTTGTACTGTGGTTCAGGTGACCCTGAGGGCAGAGATAAACTTGCGTGGCCACAACACACATAGAGTGCTAACGACCAGATGACTGCAAGGAATATAACTCCTTCCATTCCCCGCCATTCAGTCAGAACTGAAGAAGCTGCTTAGATGAGAAGCAAAACATTTTCAAGGAAAAAACAAAAGACCAGCTCCTTTAGGACAACTAAGACCAGGATGACAGGTTCTCCATGAGATGAAGTGAGATGAGTGGAAAAGAGGACTTCAGACTGCCCACTGAGCGAGGCCAGGCAGGGTTTCCTTATTGATCCAACCTGTATGCTGAATATA
Source organism: Bungarus multicinctus (assembly GCA_023653725.1). Classification (NCBI taxonomy): domain Eukaryota; kingdom Metazoa; phylum Chordata; class Lepidosauria; order Squamata; family Elapidae; genus Bungarus; species Bungarus multicinctus. The sequence goes on along the minus strand of CM042835.1, from coordinate 27,432,333 downwards.
TACAAATGGAAGTTGGACTGGAAGAAACTAAGTGGGGTTTTAAAACTGGAGGTAGAAACATTAACCTGGGTTGGGTTGATAACACTGTGCAGACAGCTGAAGACCCAAAGGAACTGCCAGATCTGGTAATGGAAGTAAATCAAGAAGCCCAGGGATGAAATGAGACCAAGATCAAAGTTGATACACTAGCAACAATTAAAACAACCAACCTGTCAGGCTACAGAACTTTTTCCCATTCAATCAACTAGAATGAACTTCTGAGAACCAAACGTATCAAAAGGAATCCTTTATTGAGATGAGACAATTCATGTAGGAGTTCAAAGCAGCATCTGAGGTCCCTCAAGCATGCAGAGATAGATAGGAGTTTAGAATCCCTCCCCTTCTCTCCATGTGTGTTTTGTGAAACAAAAGCCAGTATGTTTATTCCACCCCGCACCCCTTCTGAAGGAACGATCTTTTTCACAGTTTCCCAAGCATACATCTCACTGTGGAATTTTTATGGTCTTCTCATCTCTTGGCTGTGCCTCTTAGAGGTGTTAGGTTCTGGCCATCTGGCTTTTCTCCCTCCATTGTATCATGTGTGGGTTATACAAATTCGATATAAGGTTAAATATATTCAGGTTACATCAAGAAAGGATTTCTTTATCAGTCTCCCCCCCCCCTTTTCTTCCACTGAAGAAATGACAGATACACGGATCTGACACAAACGGTTGAAATGAAGATTCTGAAATAGAGCCTTTTAGCATTACCCATCTGTCAAGGAACAGGCCATCAAAAAACATACTAGTCCTCGCCTTAATAGTTTGCTTAGTGACCACTCAAAATGAGGATGGCACTGAAAAAAGTGACATGACCATTGTTCACACAACTGTTGCAGCCCCCCTCCCCCACAGTCACCTGATCAAAATTCAGACAATTGCCAAAAGACTCATTTTTATGTCACTTGCAATGTCCTGGGGTCATCACCTTTTGTGATGGACAAGTAAAAACAACGAGGACCCGTGATTCACTTAACATTGTGCTACTAACTTAACAACTGCAATGATTCCAGAGGTGGGATTCAGCTGGTTCTGACCAGTTCTGGAGAACCGGTAGTGAAAAATTTTAGTAGTTTGGAGAACCGGCCAATCCCACCTCTGACTGGCCCCCCAACCCCACCTATTCCCTCCCATTGAATCCCAGCTGATTGGCTGGGTCTTCTTTGGTTTCCCAGCACAGGAGAACGGAGCTGGAAAGCAGGTTAGTGGGGTGAGGAGGGGAGGGAAGGGCGTTTTGCAGTATATCCTTTCCCACCAAGCCACGCCCACAGAACCAGCAGTAAAACAAATTGAATCCCATCCCCTGGTCCAGGCCCGCCTGCAGCGGCCGTCAGCTCGGCTGGGGACTCCCAAGCTCGGCGCCGGAGAGCCGCCGCGAGAGAGGCCGGCGAGGCTGCCCGGGAGGCGTGAAAGGTTCTCTTTGTTATTCCAGGCGGGCAGGCGGGCGGGGTGGGGTTTCCTCCGTTCCCCGCCTGCTCTCAGGCCGAGCCGAGCGGCGGCGTCCCCGGCTGCCCTGCCCTCGCCCGGATGCCGGAGGGCAGCAGGAAGGCCGGGCTGGAGGGTCGCGCGCCGCTTAGCCCGGACTTGGCCCTCGCGGGGAAGCCGGCGGGGCTGCGGGTGAGCTGGCCTCCCCGGAGCCGGACCAGGCTTGACCCCGATCGGGGGGGCCTCTGGTACCGGTGCCGCGCTCGGGCTGGCTGGGCCGGCGCCGCCAGGCTCTTCTCCGCGTAGCGAAAGGCGAGTGGCGGCAGGTGGACGCGTAGAGCCTCGGGACCCCTTCCGCGCTCCGGTCCGGGGGGCAGCCGGGGTGTGTGTGTCTCCAGCTGCTCCCGTGGCCGGCGGTTCGGCTTCCCCATTGGGGGCGGGGGGGGGGGTGGCTCCTGCCTTTGGAAAGCGGCGCCCGCCGTCCTCTTTTTGCGGAAAGAAAAAGAGCGGAGAACCGATGGGGGAAGCCTGGGAAGCTTCAGGTGGGAAACGAGGCGTGGAAGAGATTTGCAGCCTTTGCTGGCTCGCGTGAATCGGTCCTGCGCCCATCCCGAAGGGTTCCTGCCCCGGGCTAAGCTTCCAGAGACGTGGCTTCCTGGGCTCTTTCCTCGGGCGAGCCGATTTGCCAACGAAACAGATCGGGACGGAAAGGTCATTTTAGGAAATCTGAACGTCCTGACAAAAACCGGACTCCTCTCATTCAAAGAGGGAACCCAGAGGCCAGCTTTCGGTCCCTTTGATCGAAGAAAATGCAAGAGAAAGTTGATTGGGCAGGGCAAAAATAACGCCTCCTTGGCATTCTAAATCAGTTACATGGAGTTAAACATTGCATGTTACAACACACCTGTGTCCATTTAAATGAGGTCTGACGAAAGTGGGGGCGTACATTTTAAGATGTGAATGACAAAAAAAAATAGAGTCATAAAGTAGTTTGGAGTTCACAGAGAGACAAACCAGACCAACTCCAAACATCCCATCCTACTCTGATCTGGGGAACAAAGACAGTTTTTATCTTGAAGCTTAGGAATGTTAGAAGTTCTCAATTAAACCATTAGCATCATTTAAAAAGAGAGAAAAATAAGTTAGATTAAAATACAGAATAAGTTTGTTAGTTAGCATGTGCAACAATACTACAAGTCAATGTTGATATTACAAAATCCATCCTGTGTAGACTTCACCCCAAAACATGAACCACTGTATCCAAATCACTAGTCACTGTCACTGGTGAGAAAAAGCCCTCGCCCCAGATTAAGGTGCAACCATCCTGTGGAAGAAGGTGGGCAGGACAGAGAGAAAGAAGCTGCTCCATCTGCCCTGCAAACTCTTTCAGCTGTGTTTGCTACATACCCCCTCAAAAAATAATTCCATAAAGGAAGGTGGTTGGAGCACCCACGATTTCCAGAGGCCAGCTGTTCCACTGGTTAATTGTCCTCACAGTTAGGAAGTTTCTCCTTAATTCCAGGTTGTGTCTCTCTTTAATTAGTTTCCAACCATTGTTTCTTGTCCTGTGGTTTAGAGAATATTTTGACTCCCTCTTCTTTGTGGCAACCTCTCAAATACTGAAATGATGCTATCATGTCACCCCTTATTTACCTTAGATAACCCAAAAAGAAGGGGAAAAAGAGAAAGACAAAAAAGTAGTGACTTTTCCCAACTTTTTTCAGTGCAGTAAGATAAAAAAATAGATTTGTGTCCTCAATCTTTTGCTAAACATTTCTAAATATTTCAAACCATTTCTGTAACAGCAAAATCATTCTAGCCATCAAAACTTAGTGTTTTCATTTTTGAGCAAAAAGTCCAGAAGCAGTTGCCAGCATGAACTTTCCTCTTCAGAAAACATTCCTAGTCCTTATTGTCCTTCTGATCCAGGACCTGTGAGGCTTCCCTTAAGTATGGAATTCAGTGCAGGCTTTCCAAAGTCATCGCTCGAGGGTGACTTCCGCATTGCCTCCTCCATCTTGCTTGCTCTTCTCTTGCAGATTGGGTGACTGAGAGGGAGACTCCCACAATGGAGGAGAGGAAGAAGAAGAGCCCAAAGGCTCACCTCACCCAGCCGGTGCCTGCAAGTGCGCTGCGCAAGCTGCCTGGTCCGGCCAGCAAGAGTGCTTCTTTCTCCCTGGGGACGCCTCACCTCCCGTCTCCAAGGCCAAGAGCCAAGTTTAAGAGGTCAGTGTGTGAACGGGGCAGAGCAGGCCTCTGAGGACAAGGCCTAAGGGCACTGGGCCAGGCCAGGCACTGGCATTCTGGCAGCATTTTCAGGAAGGGCAGTGTCTCATGCCCCTGTTGGAGTCTGAATCCAAGGAGGAAGATGAACAGCCATCAGGGAGTGGGAGTGTGGCTCTGTTGGCTGTGGAGGAAACTGGGAAGGGCAAAGTCCGGCTGGGCAGAGCAGGGAAGAGGTAAAATAAGGGAGAGGGAGTTCAGAGGAAGACCCAGGCCCATCTCCTGTTCATCCTAGGGCACGCAGGGAGGAATGAAAAAGAGAGCAACGTGGACTTACAGGTGAGGAAAGGGCCCTGATTCCCTTCATTAGCCACAGCTGGGATGAGAGTTTAAAAGAGATGCATGCTGAGTGCGGCAGCTGCTGGGAGCAAACATGAGTTTATCTTGTGTTGACTTTGCTTATCTGCGTTCCTGGTATTCTCCCAACCGGGTTTAATTACTGCTGTTCCTTCACATCTGGAATTCCTTCTCCTGCTCGGATGGACTAATCACCTCATTTTGCCTTGATTGGACTTATAGTTGCAGTTTTTGTTAACCACGTTTTGGACTTGATTCTCTGCAGCCAAAGGCTGTTCCTGGGAGAGTTTTTCTCCAGTCAGAAGGTAACCAGGACATTGGGGGCAAAGTTGGAGCTAATAAAGGGACTCCTACTGATTATCTGACCGGGTTGCCTTTGTGCCACGCCCCTTTGGGTCATCACAGGCAGGTAGAATCTCACACAGATGGAAGATTCATTTATTTTCAATCACTGTTCCAGCCCATGTCAGAAGCTGCCTCAGAGCATCAGAAAGCTCTAGAACCAACCCCAGCAAATAAGAATGAGAACAAAAGGTAACAGGGAAAAGCATTTGACTATTTTAAACAAAATTACAATAAGTAACAGAACTCTTTCAACTGGGGGCAGCAATCTGAGCTTGGAAAAGTAGCAGAGTCAGGGCTGGGATACAACTTCAGAGTTGACAAAAACTTCTCAGAAGCCAGTAAAAACTGCTCCAGTCTTGCCACTAAGAAATCTTCCTAGTCCTGCTGATGAAGTCGCGAGGAAACAACCTTGACTTGGGTGAGATGCAGAGCTGAGCCACGTGTGTTCTTCCTCAGATAAGTGTCACTGACACCCGATGGGGCTCTGTTTGCATTTTAAACCATTTTGTGACTCTCGCTTGAGTTCTTGCCTTAGTGATGGGAATACCAGCGTAACCTGCTCCAGATCTCATTGAGCGATCAGGGGTTTGAAAGCTCATCCTGCAGTGATGGGTTCGAGTCAAGGGTCTGAGGGCGTCCCTCAGCTCAGTTAAGATAGTTCTTTCACATTCTCCTAGCATTATATCAGAGGTCTCCAAACTTGGCCACTTTAAGACTGGTGGACTTCAACTCCCACAATTCTCCAGCCAGCTATGCATTATATAATCACAATTCAGAGAAAACTTTAATAGGGCCAGTCGGGTCCAGATGTATTTGCACAGCATGTTTGATGTGGTCACCAAGCTAGCTTCCTTTCTGAGTTTGCACATTGCAGTGAACCCTAAGTCACAAAAAACTATTCAGAATTATAACCAGCCAAGCCTAGGTTTGTAGCAAATGCAGGTATGTAAGTATGTCGAGGGACCACTGCATTTATGGTGCAGAGTTGCAGGAGAGCAGGTGGGAACAAGAGGCTCAGCCAGCAGTATAAAAACACCCCATCAGCAGCTATTTAATGGGCAGCCAAAATGCCAGTCCTTGCAGGTCAACCTTCAGGCAATACCAAAGCTTTTTCTGCCGGGAAGACAGCTGCTGTGCCAATCGACCGGCCGCCTGGCCAATCTTGGTGGGGAGCCTGCTTTTATCTCAAAGGCTGGCTGGCTTCCTGCCATTATCGCCTCAGAGTTCAACTGTCCTTGTTTTCTGTTGCAGAGCAAGCAAGGAAACGACACGAGTCCCCCAGCTTGGGGGCAATGCGGGGTCTGTGGTGGGCACCCCCCTGCAGCATTCATTCCTGACCGACGTCTCTGATGTGTATGAGATGGAAGGGGGCCTCCTTAACCTGCTGAATGATTTCCATTCAGGGAAGCTGCAAGCTTTTGGTAAGATCTTTGATACTGGGATATCTCTAGAACAGAGGTCTCCAAACTTGGTCACTTTAAGACTTGTGGATTTCAACTCCCAGGAAGTCCACAAGTCTTAAAGTGGCCAAGTTCGGGGACCCCTGCTGTAGACTGTGTTATGCTGGGCAGAGGGAGTAGGCAGGTTTAAATCCTAAATTATCGCTAATCTTGTCTAGCTGGTTAAGAAAGGCTGTTAGCCATTTGTGAAATCAGTGATGAATTAAATGGATTATTTATGTATTTATTTATTTAGTCAATGCTTACAATATAATAGAAATAAAAAAACATGAGTATGAATATAGGAAATAGGTACGAATAAATGGGGACAATAGGACAGGGATGGTAGGCACAATGATGTGTGTATGCACGCCCCTTACAGACTTCTTAGGAATGGGGTGAAGTCAGTGGTAGATACTTTGAGGGAAAAGGAGTGGGGATGTAACAACAGAGTAAGATAGTGCATTCCAGGCATTGACCACTCGGTTGCTGAAGTCGTACTTTCTGCAATCAAGTTTGGAGTGGTTAACCTCCAGTTTGTATCTCTTGTGTTGTTGTGGTTGAAGCTGAAGTAGTCATTGACTGGCAGGACATTGTAGCAGATAATTTTGTGTACTACGCTTAAGTCCAACTGTAGGCGGCGTAGTTCAAGATTGTCCAAGCCCAAAATTTCAAGCCTGGTGATGTAGGGTATTCTGTTGCGAGCAGAGGAGTGTAGTACTCTTCTCATGGAATACTTCTGGACTCGCTCAATTGTATTAATGTCTGATATATGCAGTGTGGATTCCAGAGAGCAGAGCTGTATTCAACTGTTGCTCTAGCAAAGGTTTTGTATGCCCTAGTTTGCAAATCAGTATTACCAGAGGAGAAGCTTTGTAATTAATTGGGGTTTCCTCCCTCTCCTTAGTTCCTCCCCTACCGATTCTCTTGTCTCTTTGATGTTAAATCTTGCTTGTCACTCCCTGGCCACCAATGCCCCAAACCTTGGCTAGATGCATTTCTATGTCAAACGGCTCCATTGTTAACCCACTTGTCTATGTGGAAGAAGTTGTCCTGTCTTTTTAATAGTTCTCTTGCTGCAACAATTAGCATTCCTCAGACTTGACAGGGATAGAAAAATTGTCTCAATATAAAGCTTGTTTGATTTTCCCTAGAAGATGTGGGAGAGCAGCTTTCCTTAGCAACTTACATATGGATTATATATGGACCAGTTCCAACGTTGGAGGAGGGGGAGGGATGAAATTGCAATTAAGTGCAAGGTTTATGCTCCTTTGATACTTTGGTTTTCTGCTTCTAAAGCAGCATTTCTAAACCGTGACAACCATGTTGGCGGGGGAATCCAGAGAGTTAAAGTCGACACAACTTCAAGCTGCCAAGGTTGAGAATCATTGTTTTAAGGATTCCAATAATATATAGTTTGTGTTTTTACCAACAGATGCTTTCAATTTGTAAGCAAATGTCATGTTCTGTTTAACACACCTTGTGCCTGGTCTGGAAGCAATTGTTGAGTTGAGTAGAATTATCACACTGTTAGTCATAAATGCCAGCATATCCGTTAGCCCAGAGTACCTTGTCCAAATAGAACCCAAGCCAGAAAAGTAGATTAAAATGTCTTAATTATGTACACAAGTGAGGAGAGGCACCTCACTGAGAAGCAGCTTAGAACAGTAGAAAAACCACTTTATATATTCTTACTGGGTTTGGAATGAGTTTTCATTAGTTAGCATCATTTGAGACATCTCTGATGCAGCACACATGCTCAGTACCTTTAGTATGTAGCATGTAATATTCTATAGCACCTCAAAATATCATGAGTTTGATCTTGTTAATGCATATCCTCATATTCAGGAGGTTTTTACATTATAATGAGGCATAAAAAAAGATTGCAAGTAAGTAAAGTTCAAGTCAGGGTCCACAACAGGTTTAAACCAGTTCTCTTATCAGACTGTACAGAACTTTCTTTGTTCTCTCAAGGACCAGAAATATTAATCGAAGAAATTCTTAGCTGCTGGAAACATTTAATCAGTGCTGCTGGCTAGGGAGTGACAAGCAAGATTAATACCATTAATACCTTTTTGGTAAGGCCAGCAGAATTAACCTTTTCTTTCTTTCCCCCCTTTCTGCCTCACCTTTGCTCTGCACCCCTATCCTCATCTGGGCCTGCAGGCAGGGAATGTTCTTTTGAGCAGCTGGAACATGTCCGGGAGATGCAGGAGAAACTCGCCCGCCTGCACTTCAGCCTGGATGTTTATGTGGAGGAACTTGTGGAAGACCAGAAGAAAACTGTAGCTGACAGGAATCTGGACCAGCTGCTGACCAATGTGAGTGTCCCAGGCAATTGCCTTCTTCTTGTCTTCAGAGGACCCCTCCCTTTCCTGTCCTTCTCCTTTCTTTGGCTGGGGACTAAAATAAGTGTAAGGACCAGACTCTTCCCTCCTTCAGGAAGAAGAATGAACTTTTGAAAACTGGGTATTTCAAAAGGAATTCTTTACTGAAGAGGAAAAAAGCAAGTCTACATTCAAAGCAGGGTCTGATATCCTTCTGGGCACGCAGGTAAAGGGAGTTAGAACCCCTCCCCTTAGTCTGGTGTGGATTTCGCCAGTACGCAGAAGCAAACATGTTATTTTCCCCTCGCCTCTGAGAACGTAGCTAAGAAGAGATTCTCAGAAAGTTTCTTTCAGTATTTATATGGCCATCTCTCCGAGAGGTGAGAAGTTTCCAGGCATCTGGGGCACCAGGCAACGGTTGTAAATCGTGCTGTACAGATTTAGTACAAGAGTTAGAATATTCAGGTAACATAAAAAAGAATTACTTGTATCACAGACCCCGTTCTTCTTCCATTGAAGAATGGCAGATACATGGATCTGACAATAAGTTGCATGGTTCAGGATGACTGCTGGGCTTGATGGGAGAACAATTTGAAACAAAAGTGGACCTTATCCTGAATAGGGGGAAGGGTTGGGAGTATCTTGACCATGTCCTAGCTCCCCTCCAACCGACCCAGGAAACTCCATCAGCAACGCATCTGCGGGAAAGTAACCCCACTTCTTCTCTCTGGGTCCAGTGCTTGCCTTCTCTGAGCTATTAAATTGGTGGTGATTTATAGGTCCAAAATCCAGCCTTGTGATGGCATGTAGTGAGCGGGATGCCTAGGAGGGAGGGGGCTGTTCTCCAGAGGAGGGAAATGCTTTGGAGCTTCGGGATAACACATAGGCGGAGATGTTTGCCCCAAAAGTCCTGTCTCCCGATGAGGAGATCTAATGGGATGGGAAAACGACCTCGGCAGACAGACGCAGGCATGGCAGCAACCAGGTAAAAGACAGCTTAGCCTGCAGCGGGAATGGAAGTGGGGCAAAGGGCTCAGAAGAGACTCACCTGCGATGAAATAGTGTTTGGAGGTGGATTCCCAGAGGGTGGATTCCCAGGACGGAGGGGGTGTATTCCAGAGGAAGAAGAGGCAATCCGGAGATCCTGTGTGAGAGAAAGAGGGTGAAGACAGCCCCAACCTAACCGTTCACAGAGCAAATAGTTGATGCCAATGGCTTGCAGAGTCTGGCATGATTCCATCCATAGACATGAAGCAATAAAGAACTCAACTTGGGAAAATTGCCACATGCTGTTCTTGATTTTGGACTTGACATCGATCTTGCCAGACTCGGGACTCTGCTATCGGCATCTGCCACACAATCTGAGAACTCTTAGGGAGGGGCCGTATTCCCCTCCTTTTCTCACACAGGATATCTGGGCTGAGTTCCCTCTTCCTCCTCTGGGATGCAACCCTCCCTCCTGGGTACCCACTTCCTCGCTCCCTTCCATCACAACCCTAGATTGAAGTGGGCTTGGTATTTTGTCGCTTAGGAGGAATGCAACCCATCAAAACATAAAGTTGGGTTCACTGTTGCATGGATCCAGCAGCTCAGGATGAAATGATGGGAGGCACAGCAGGCAGGGACTGGAAGGAGGGGACCCACTCCCCCCCCCCCCCCCCGGCCATGTGAGAGGAATGCAATCTCCAATGAAATGAAGCTAAAGCAGAGTTCAATGGCTTCCTTTGAGGCAGAGCAAGAGGAGGCCGGGTGATCCCGGAGACGATGCTGTGCGTTTGTGTCCTTGGCCAGAACAAATGGGATGCAATGAGATTGACTGGATTCCCACAATACACTGAACATGCCCCAGGTTAGTCTAGCCAAGGATGGGGGGGGGGGGCTTAGACTGGCCCTGCAGAAGGGCCCTCCTCTAGGCCTCTGGAGATGGAGAGGGAGCGAAATGGGCACTGAGTGGGGAGATTGCATCTCCTCTCCAGTTAATTCTGGTTACTCCAAACCCAAGCTTGACTTACCACATATACCACATAGGCAATGATGGGATTCAGCCAGTTTGCACCACTTTGGGAGAACTGGTTGTTAATTTTCTGAGTAGTTTGGCGAACTGGTTGTTGGAAGAACTTATTAGGGCAGAGAACCGGTTGTTAAATTATTTGAATCCCACCACCGCGCATAGGGCAATGGTTGCAGGAACTGGGCATGGCTGGTCTAGTGAAGAGAAGGACCAGGGGAGACAGGAGAGCATCTTCCAATATTTGAGAGGCTGCCCCAGAGAGGAAGAGAGGGTCAAGCTATTCTCCAAGCCCCCCAAAGACCAGACAGGGAATAATGGATGGAAACTGAACAAGGAGAGATTCAATCTGGAAATAAGGAGAAACGTTCTGACAGGGAGAGCAATTTAATCAGTAGAACAGCTTGCCTTCAGAAGTTGTGGAAGCTTCATCATTTGAGACTTTCAAGGAAAGACTGGACTGTCATCTGTGAGAAATGGTGTAGGGCCTGCTTGGGCGGGGGGTTGGACTAGATGACCTACAAGGTCCCTTGCAACTCTGTTAATCTGTCCATATCTTTATCTTGTTTCGTTGTTTAAATTAAGCTCCTGGAATTACGGCTGGGCAGCTTCCTCAGTGCCTGTCCCTATGCCTGGTGTAACGTGATCTTAGACAAGGCTTCTGGGGTTGTGCCTCTTGCAGATGTTCACAATGCTTTTTTTTAATGCTTTTTCCATTTGTTTTTGCAGCTGGAAGAACTCAGCAATTCCATGTATCCTTTTTGTAGGGCCCAATGTGGTTCTCCTGGCAAATTGGTCTGGAGGTGGGGAAGGAAGAAGGATGTGAATGGGGTGTTGGGGAGACAGTGCATGGGTGTCCATGGGGATGGGGAGATCTTGTGTAAAGGACTTCATTGTGTTTTGTCCTGGACACCTAAATCCAAGTGGCAGCCAATCTCTTGTCTATAACAACAAGATAATATGATACAACATGTCTGCCACTGTAGTCCTTGACTTGCCACCCTAATGGAGCCTGGAATTTCCATATGTGATGATGGTCATAAATTGAGACACCCATAGGATTTTACAACATTTTAAAGCAGAAGCTGTGCCTGTTAAGATGCTGTGCCTTGTCCATAAACTGGTGTTTACTGTCATTTTCCAGTTAAAAAAACCACAATAAATTGTGGTCATGTGACTGCAAACTGGCATAAATACAGGCTGGTTGCTGAGCATCCAAGATGCAATCATATGACTGCAAATAGGGACACAGCAATTGGAGCTCCAAATCTGGGTTGGAAGTACCTTTTTCGAGGCCCTGGTACCTTTGAACAGTTGCTATTCAACCAGTTCTAAATTGAGGACTACTTGTATTACAGGTGAGCCTCTTTCTCCCATCAACAACCCGCTGACAAAAATGCTGATTTATCTTAGAAGTTTGGTTACCAAGACATAGCAATACAGGCTAAAATGGCCCTAGGTGGCTCATGTATGGTGTGAAACCACCCACTCAATTGTTACGAGAGCTAACTTAGTTTAAGAGGGCTAAATTTTGCACCTGGCATAAATGCACCTTTGGTCATGGAGCTCACAGACTGATCTTGGGAACTGTCAGTGTGCAAACATTCCATAAGCCACGTCTGTGTTGCTTGGTCCTCCCAAATTGGAGGACTAAGCAGTCTTAACAGTTAGTGCCCACCTTTTCAAGTAGACAGGTTGGTGTGGGTGTACGCTTCCAGGTTCCTCAATGTTAATGTTACATGCTGCAGATTCAGTAGAGAGTTGCAATCTGAACTAACATGGCTGATATTCATAACAATGTTATGTTTCATAGGATGAACCAATGGCAGAAATGTCCCTCGGTGGATGGGGATCAAATAGGCAAGATCAGCATTTCTCAACCTTGGCAACTTTAAGATGGTGGACTTCAACTCCCAGAATTCCCCAGACAGCAAGTCTGTTGAAGTGCACCCACCTTAAAAGTTGCCAAGGTTAAGAAACACTAGTCAAGACAAGGACTGCAGCTGCACAATTGAAGCCCTTTTGTTTACATGTATTGAATCTGTAAAAAAGGGGGTGGGACTTTGGTTGTGGCTACCATCTTGGCTTTTTTCACCCCGAGATACAACCTTGAATCATGATTCCTTGCTGTTGGTCATTTGGACTGAGACTGATAGGAGCTGAAGTCCCAAACTTCAGGCAACTGGTCTATCCAAGCTATAGAAGCCTAGAGAAAGGGCCAGGAGAAAGGGCTGCTCTCCGCCTCTTCCTGTTCATTTCTTAACCCTTTAGCTTAGACAAAAGCTTCACTTGGCTGAAAATCCTGATGTGGAAGAAGCACCCAATGCCTAGAAGAGGCACTGGGAAGGGCCGGGCTGGCCCCCTTCTGACAAGGCTTCGAGATGGATGTCCCACAAGGATGTCTGCTTCTGAATTATGCTGTAAAAACGTTAGGGGCTGCCAGATGGAAAGAGGCAGAAACATGTAAGCAGCAGGACTGGAGATTGGCAGGAGGCAGAAAACTCAAGGGAAAAGGCCTGTTCTGTGTGGAAGGAAGCAAGGAAGGCAAAGGAGAGGGACCGGCTAGGATACTGATCTTCCACATTGGAGTCCTGAGTCGAGCTGAGAGACCCTCTTCTGTTCAGATTCGCAAGAGAAGGAGGCTTCTGGTTTCCCTTCCTTTGCAGTGTCGCTCCAGGTTCCATAACTGACAGACCCTTCCAGAAATTTGTGATGAGCAGCAGACGCAACACCAATGGCGGCCTTGAATTCTCACATCTCCTGGGCACCTCTCATTTTAAATAGTTTTGTTTTTGTAATGCTGCATGAGTTTGATCTCCTACATCCTGTGCCTTCTTTACACATGGCCTTAGTCTGGGAGCTATGTAGTATTCTTTCCAAGAACACAATTAGTATATTAGGGGTGGGACAATGGCTTTGGGGAGAGCTTGGAAAAAGCCTCCATTATTCATCATGATCCTTTTATGTTCCTCCTTTTTCACTTAGATCTATTGCTGTGGGGAACAGATGAATTCTGACCACATCGAACATGAAAGTGACTGGGGAATGTTTGTGCTGAGATGATTCTTGAGAATATGATCTATCCCTGCACACACGCCCGCCCCCCCACCCCTCCTCCAGTCTCCCTGGCTGGGGACAGGCAGAGGCTCAGTTACTTGGTTGGCTTGTCAAAGGCTGTCAAGTCAAGAAAGCCAGCGCAGAACCAGAGAGGTTGAATTGAGAACAGGTGGAGAGACCTTCTGTTCAGCAGTGGGCAAGCGCAGAATTCTGTCCCCAAAACCATTTGAATCTACTAACTAGCCTGTTTCCAGAAGGCTTTGTCTGTATTGGGGGTGGTTTATTCCTTTGTAAGCAATTTCCAGAGAGAAGAGCTCTGCGTTGAGTTCGCTCCGAGCTGGTTCGAGTGAGCTAGCAATGCCATCAATTCTCTTACAGAAACTCTTGGTCATAAAAGAAAAAACACGTTTGAAATTACACTCTCTGTTTTTGGTTACTTTTATTGAGCAGGAGGGTGCTGCTCATTCTGAGGTATTCCTGTAGAACAGGGCTGGGGAACTATGGCCCCTTTATGACTTGTGCACCAACTCCTAGAATTTATTGTCATTTTTCTTTTGAATATTTTTATTGAACAATTTTCCTCATTTTTTAACACAATTTTCATTTTTTTGCAACACTTCAGTATTGGTATACATATGGTTTCCATAGATTTTTGTTTTATATATATATGTGTGTGTGTGTGTGTGTGTGTTGTGTGTGTATGTATGTATGTATGTATACATGTATATATATGCAGGTCTTGGTGTGTTCGGGTCTTTTCCTGTGTAAGATTGAGATTATATATATATGTATATATATGCATGTATATATATATATATTATGTATGTATGTATGTATATGTATATGTGTGTGTATATATGTACATACATACATATATATACATATATATATATACACAGTACATACATATACATATATGTTCCTTTATATATGTTATTCCACTAAATTATGTACAATATTTTACTCTGAATATTTTTTCCCTTTTACGTTTTATAGTGCATTATTTTACATTTTATTATCCTATTATAATATTTCATATTCTTTATTTATCTTTATATCTATTTATTCCAAATCAAATGGTATTCAGTTTCTCCTCTATCTTTTATTTCCATTGTCAGTCTTATCCATCTCGGTGCACTGTGATACTTTATCACTTCCCTCAGACTGTACAGTACCATTTTCCCAATTTTGCGCATAAATGACTCTGGGCACTGTTAAGTGTAGCATTAGATATTGTGTTTTTTGTCATATTTCCTTGTTATTATGTCTAGTAAGAATATCTTCGGTTTTAGCTCTACTTGTTTTATTATTATCCACTTTCTTATCCTTATATAATATTTTTTTACATTCCACCACATATGATAATATGTTCCTGGAGTCTGTTTACATTTCCAGCAGTCCCAGATCTTCCTGTAGAAAAAGGGCTGGGGAACTATGGCCCCTTTATGACTTCAACTCCCAAAATTTCTAAGACAGCCGTGGCTGGTTCAGCAATTCTGGGAGTTGAAGTCAAGTCATGAAAGGGGCCAAAAGTTCCCCAGCCCTGTTGTAGAATAAAGCTTTAGGAGCAGCATTTGATCATTTCTCTATTTTTATGGCTAGGCGTGTTGATGGGAGGGGAAGGGACACGAAGGTCTCCGCCGCCGTTGAAGCGTTGCTGGCGGGGGAATTCTGGGAGTCGACCCCCCCCCCCCATTTTAGAGTCGCCAAGCACAGGGGTTTCCAACCTTGGCAACTTGTGGACTTCAACTCCCAGAATTCCTCAGCCAGTTTGCTCAAGTCTTAAAGTTGCCAAGGTTGGAGAGCCCTGGCCAAGCAGCCTCTGCCTCCTGGCAGAACGTCGCGCAGTGAAGACGTCAAAAGCAGCTGGCGCCCCGTCAAACATCTGATGGGCTGGGCCTTCATCCCCCCCACTTTAGCCCGAAGAACCTGGCCAATTAGAGGGGGGGGTCGGACACACCAGGTTTCTGTGGTCCCCCCTCCCGCTGGGAATGATGGAACCTGGAACTCAGCGCAGCTGGAAAGCGGACCTCCACCCGAACAACCTCTGGCCATGGGCGGGGCGGGGCGCGGCTTCCCCTTCGCTGACGTCATCAGGGGGCGCGGTCACCGTTGCTCGCCGGACGATGCGGGAGGCGGTGGCGGCGGCGCGGCTGCAGGTGGGCGGGGGAGATTTGCGGCTCGGCCTCGGTCGGCGCCGGGGTCGGTGGACAGAAGCCCCATGCGGGCTGAAGCCCCAACGGGGCCGCCTCTGTCCGGGGCTGCGCCGAGGAATTGGGCGTCGAGAGGGAGGAATGGAGGGAGGGAAGTTGCCGAGGAGCACCGAGCGAAAGGCAGCGCTGTGAGGCGCCGGGAAGACCGCGTTGGCTCTTCTGGCGGGCGCGGCACCTAGCCCTCGGCCCTTGCGGCGCTTCCGTTGCCCTGGAGTGGAAAAGCCGGGGGCCTCCTGGCCTCTCCTGCCTCGCCCCGAATTTATGGTCTCCCTCAAATTCTTCTGGGGAAGGTCTTTGTTTCAGCCCAGGCAGTCCTCGACTTATAACCACTCATTTAGTGACCGTTCGAAGATAGTAGCACTGAAAAAGTGACACATGGCCACGTTTCACAGTTACGACCGCCGCGGCTCTGCCACACGGCGGTGTGTAAAGTTCAGTCGCTTGGCAACGTGTGTGTGTGTATGTCAGCGTCTTTTGCGCCCTGACCAAGCAAAGCCAAAGGGGAAGCCAACGTTCACTTAAGAGCCACGTTCCTAACTTACCAACTGAAGCGATTCACTTAACAAGGGTAGCAAGGAAGATTGTAAAACAGTGCAAAACTCATTGCAACCACTGTTTGCTTAGCAATGGAGATTTGGGGCTCAATTGTGATTGTAAGTCGAGGGCTACTTGTAGTAGAAATGGTGAGGGGATTAAAAGGTTCAGGTAACTAAAAGGGTTCTGGGCTTCCCTCCTCTTTCTTCCTCACCTTCAGTATTTAAGAATTAGACCCTGGCATTGGAATGGGCACAAGTAAGGGCTGGCTTCCTCCTTGCTCTCGCTCCCCTGTCAAATGGCAGCTGAACAAACAAGATGTGAGGGAGAGAAAAACCACCTGTTAAGCCTCTCCCTATCAACTCCTTTAATACTGGAGAAACTCAATCTGTGCTGCCTTGTTCTATGCCAGGACTGGTCATTTCTGTGCAGCTGTGATTGTGCTTTGTCCTTCAGGCTGTTGTCAGGGGTTACCTGATCAGGAAAAGGCTTCGAAGCATAAGAAGTAAGTATGAGAGCATCGTCAAAGAAATTGAAGGGGACTTCGATTGGGTCCAATGGACTGGCCATCTCTTCCCAAGACCAGCATTTTTCTCAAAGGTAGGACTGTTGATAGGCTCATCTCTTAAGCAGAAGTGGGAGTATCGACCCTTTGTTGAAATGCTCCAGGGTGAAATTAAAGGTTTAGTGTTTAATTAAAGGCATCAGCTAGACACCAGAAGGCTGTGAGTTCTAATTTTACCTCAAGCATGGAAACCATCTAGACCGGCAGACCCCAAACTTTGCAGCTTGGCAGCCTGGCTGGGGGGGAGGGGAGGAGGGGAAGTGAACTGTGCAAGCTTGCAAATGCACACACAGCTCAACTGTGCGCTGGCCCAGTGTGGCCCATGGCCCAGTTGCAAATACACCACGGCCTGGTAATGGGTCAGACTCCTGATCTAAAGAACTACTTTTCAGTCTAATAGACTGTCATATTCCAGAACTGCAATCTACCTGGAGTGCCCAGAAATACTGTACAAGATGTTCAGTGCTCAGAGCCATGGCCAAGGTAAGGAAGACTGAAACCCGACTGCCACTGAACAAGACACATAAGTTGAAAGGCAACTTTCTGGGCCAAGAAATATCTGAAGACAGATTTTTCAAAGATTTTATGGACTGATGGGATGGGAATGACTCTTGATGGACCAAACAGATCCAGCCTGTGGCTGGATCAGTAACGGGCACAGAGCTCCACTTCGACTCAGACGCCAGCAAGGTGGAAGTGGGGTACTGGGATGGGCTGTTGTTATTAAAGATGAGCTAATTGGACCTTTTCGGGTTGAAGATGCACTCAAAATCTTCTCCCAAACCTACTTCCAGTTTTTAAGAAGACACTTTCTTCAAGCAGTGGTACAGGAAAAATCTGCATCTTTCAGGAAGATCCGTGCCTTTTCTGCAGAACAATGCTCCATTGCATGCATTGAAGTACTCCACTGCGTGGCTAGCCAGTAAAGGTCTTAAAGATGAAAGAATAATGACATGGTCCTCTTCCTCACCTAAGCTCAACCCTATTGAGAACTTGTGGACTTCTCGCAATCGGGAGATTTATGGTGAAGGAAAACAGTCCGTCTCTCTGAACAGTATCCGGGAGGCTGTGATTGCTGCTGCACCAAAGGTTGATCGTCAACAAACAAAGAAATTGATAGACTCCATGAACGGAAGGAAGGCTTATGACTGTTGCTGAAAAGGGTGGCTAGATCGGTTACAAGTTTTATTCTGAAATGTCAGAAATGTTTATTTGTACGATTTGAGTATTTATTATTCTCAGTTTAACAGATGCAAATAAATGAGTGAGATGGGCAAATTTTCATTTTTCATTTAGTTGCATGATAATAATTGTACACACATAAGATATTTTCGTAAGAAAGCCAAAACCTCAGTTTTACTTCCTTAAATATTCAGGTTTGAAGTTTATTAACATTTTGGATTGACCAAGAGCACTAGTTGTTCAATAATACAGTTAATCCTCCAAAATACAACTTGCCTGATAACTGCACACAATGTAGTTTAAGGTGGTAATTTGTGTTCATGCAACATGCTAAGACAATGGTTGGTGCTTACAACATGCTGAGTTATGAATTACTTTGCATTAGACTAACATAATAAATGAACCAAACGGACTTTTTCATTATCTTGTCCTCAGGTGACCCTATAAATTGAGTGAATGAGTGACTAAATATCTGCTGTTTGAGCTGAAGCAGTGCTATGCAGCATTTTTAGGAGGCTTCTACTTGGTTTCTGTATTTCTGGGATGCCTGGATTGTCCTATTAAACTGGATGCAGAAAAGCACCAGACTTCTGTCTCTGGCATGAGGAAGTTCAGAAATTGGCCAGAACACTATGAATGAGGGGAGTAGGGGGTCCTGTTTCTTTCTGATGGCATCTTTAAGAATTTATTGGGTTCTCTTTACTCCCCAATTAGGAATTAATAAATGCAGTTCTATCTTCTGCTTTTAAAATATGTTCCCTCCACATAGAGATGAACTTCATGTGTGTTTGTTGTAACAAAACTAACAGTATGGTAGTATTCAGTATATGGAATACTGCTTTTGCTTACCATATAAATGTTTGCTTTTCGTTTGATGTGTAATAGGATGTGCAGTGCTCTCTGCAACACAGAGCTGCACATTCTACTAGAAAATATCTTGCTCTGTACATAATTATCATTCGCTTTTTAAAGGTAATCTTTTTATTTCGCATTATTGTTTTATATTGATGAATTTTATTTTTGTATTTTATTTACAGTCTGCCAAGAAATCAGTAAAGCAATTCAACAGAGAAGAGGTTAAAATTGACAAGCCACAAAAACAGGATGCACAATATTTTCAAGAGGCATTGCATTCTAAACAAATGTGTGACTTTGAGATGCAGTTTCCAAGCCGACTACTGCCTGAAGTGATGGCTGAACCCAAGATCGGCGAGGTAGGACAGCAAGCTCTGGATGCTCACTCTGGGAATGTCTGCAGCCTGCCAGGAGAAAATGAGGAAGGCGGAGAACCCAGTAATACCTCATCTGACTGGAGCAGCACAGTTCTGGGGATGGAGTCTCCCAGGTTGAGTCAGGGTAAGTTAGGTGCTGGAAGAACCCTGGACTTTGGTAGACTGGGCAGACAGTTACTATATCTGTACATTCAAGTCCCTGGATAGCATCAATCTTCTTCCTAACAACTTTACAGAAGCAGCATTGTGCGTGTGTGTGTGTATAAGTGAGATGGCTGCCTTGCCCAGCTTGAGGAGAGAAGCAGTCTCGTTTCTGACCGCCTTGTTCTTTTCTTCTCCAGAGTCTCATTTCCCCAAAGCACCAGAAATGCCCAGAGGGATGCCTGATCTGCAGAACTACCGCAAGCACCTGGCCATGGAGCTGCTCTGGCTGCAGCAGGCAATTGCCAGCCGTAAGAATGTAAGGACGCTGCCTTTGGGTTGCTTGTCTGACCTTTGTCTTGTGGAGCAGCCATAATCCAAATGCCAGCTGGTTTGGCACAGTTCTTGTGATGACCGCTTCTTCTATAAGCTGATAGATGGCGTGGGGAGGAGAGGTATTTCAGCATTGCCCCGGGCTTGGGCAAAAGCGGGATCCCTCTGGGTGTGGAAGAGCGTGCATCTTTAAAAGTCAGAACTGTACTAGTAGATGCATTGGACAGGGGTTAAAACTATCAAGGGAATAAAGGTTCATGGTCTCCTATGGAATATAGTGATTTGTATCACTTTATTAGGATAGCTGCAACCTTTGATGTAGATTTGGTCTGCTTTCATTTGTTTTTATTTCTTTTTTATTTCTGTCATAGTATTTGATCCTGAAACGGAGATTGGGGAAACCAGCTTGAGAGTTCACCAGATCTCACATGTGCTCTTTTCACATTGAACTGGAAGCTCACACTTTGACCCGCTACCTCCAGAAAGGAAGCAAGGGGCTGCAGACAAGGCATCTGCCATGTTTCCTTAGAGAGGCCACATCCAGAAGTCACCATTGAGACTTACAAAAGTAACTCTGAAAACTGGAGACTGCGAACTCTTTTCAAGGCTGGCAGACTTTTTGGAATTGCAGCTGCAGAAGCTTCAGCTTCTTTTGTACTCTTTTGGTGGAGCAATGATAGAACGACAGTTTTACCAGCATTTGCAAAGCTACAGCAGCTAGTAATCAGTGGGCCATGCAAGCCGCTGCCTCAT
This sequence comes from Bungarus multicinctus, assembly GCA_023653725.1. Taxonomy (NCBI): domain Eukaryota; kingdom Metazoa; phylum Chordata; class Lepidosauria; order Squamata; family Elapidae; genus Bungarus; species Bungarus multicinctus. The sequence continues at coordinate 27,412,161 of CM042835.1, read as the reverse complement.
GTGGCCTTTTTCCCCTGTCAGTTACATTAGAGCAGCTTTGACCAGACAGTTTTCAATTCCTGGAGATTATTCCAGGGTCCTGTATTGTAGCTGAATCCGATATTCTGCTTTTTGTGGCTACTGACTGTTTGATTATTCTTAAAGTCTTTACTACATGGTTGGTTTTGCTATTTTGCTGGCTTGTTTTTTAAAAAATTTGGATGTCCTTTATTATTAAATTATTATGAAGTTAAATAAAACATTTTCCTCCATGCCCCATTTTTGACCTGTGACTGTAAAATTAGGCAGTACCCCACATTTTTCAACTGTCGTGGCCAGTTTGAATCTACCAGAGACATTATGGGTATTTCTCAACTTACGATTACAATTGGGATCAGTTCCATTGCTAAGCAAAAGTGGTTGTTAAATGAGTCGTGCCTGAGTTTAAGATCTTTCTGCCATGTTAAGTAAATCACTGCAGTTCTTAAATGAATCGCGTGGTTGTTGAGGAAATCCAGCTTCGCCTGTTGACTTAGCTTGTTGGAAAGTTGCAGTTATACTGTGGGAAATTCTGGGAGTTGAAGATCAGGTGTCTTAAAAGATGCTGAGGTTGAGAAACATTGCCCCAAATTAAACAAGGCAGTAGCAATACTCTAGTGTGATTTTTGGCCAAAGATCCCCAGGGTGGGTTACATTAGTTCAACAAAAAGACAGCCCCTTCTGTGCAAGCTTGAACCCTAAAGAAGAGAAAGCAAAAGAAAGCATTTAAAGAGAGAAGCTCTCCAAATGGAATTAGCAGCAGGAGTAATAACTTTTCTGGCAGGACTGGTCAGTCTCATAATCTTTTAGTTTTTTAGGGGGAAATCGCAGGATCTGCAATGAATATGTGGAACTGTGAGGGCCAAGAACAGAGAGGAGTCCTAGACACAGGCCATTGTTGCTTTATTAATATTGGCAGTTTTTATTTCCTTCCAAATCCACTTGTGCGTTCACAATATCTGCAAAACAGATAGGCATTTTACACAAGCTGTTCACCTCAGAGTTATTATGTAGCACTTGCATTTCCACCCTGGTGGCAGCACAATCCCGCCCGTTGGGCCTGGGTGGGATGTGAAAAGCTCACTGACTAGGGAAAACACTCCACGTCATGGAGTTTATTATGTTTTTTGCCCAAAAACTCTCCCTTGACTGGGGCAGCCCTGGCTTCCTCCCCAGCCATCTGCACTAGATCGAGCGGAGGCAGAAAAGTAGAGAGGAGCATGTTACTGTCTTCGTAGTCCCACCTTCATTACGGCACGGCCTCTGATCTCATGGGCAGTGGAGCTGGCACCTCTGCTTCCAGGACTGAAGGGTGTCCGGCTCTCATTCTAGAAAGAGGCTATGCATACCTCCACAAAAGAGAAGTTCCTGCCACAGACACACCCTAGTCTTTCACCAAGTGGAAGGCACTCCCTCGCTCTTTCCTTGTTGAACTGACACTATGGAAACGGCATAGTTCTCCTCTCAGAAGGCAGCCTGGCACATTCAGAAGAGCGGTGCCATTTGGCTGCAGAAGCCCCCAAGGTGCCCCTCTGCCAGGGAGCTTTCTCAGACGAGCCACCTGGGGTCTGCAGCCCGGGAGAGATGGTCTCAGGCACTGTGGCAGTGGCACCCCTTGCCAAGAATGTGGTGGTCTTTCGCAATGGGGATCCCTTTTTCCTTGGCCGGAAGTTTGTTGTGAGCCACCGCCGGTTCCTGACTTTTGATGCCTTTTTGAATGAGGTGACCAGCACCGTCCAAGCCCCCGTGGCCATTAGGAGCATCTACACGCCTCGAGAGGGGCATCGCATCACGGAGCTGAGCGAGCTGCAGAACGGGTGCCGATATGTCGCTGCGGGTTTTGAGCGGTTCAAAAGGCTTGAGTAAGCAACCTAACCCAGCCCCTTTTTACTACAATCATAAAAACTTAAAAGTGTATATATACACGAGTCATCAAGGGCGAGATGAGAATCTAAAAAAAGAGGCTGTTAAAAAGATTTTAGAGTGGAAATGAAAATGTAAAAATAAATGGAAATGTACTAGATTACAGAATACCTAAATGTGGTAATGATGGTTATGTAAAAGCATACTAAGCAGCTGACGAATTTTGAACCTGCTAGTGCTGAATGAAACGGCAGGGTTAACACCCAAGAGCAACAGAGGTGTACAATGGTTATGGGCGCCCTTGCAGTAATGGTAGAAGGAGGTAGAAGGAGACCCTCTGCAGTGAGAGCACCAGAGGAACATACATGCTGTTCCTCTGCCTCCAGAGCTGGGGTGGGGGCGAGGAGGGGGCTTGCCACTCCAAGCTAGAGGCGCCTTCCTCAAGGACTGCTGGGGACCAGAAGGGAGCCCCTTCTGTGCTAGCAACTGCCAATGCAGAGGAGGGGGAGGGAAGAGGACCAATTCCCTGGCATGAAAATTCCAGGTAAAGATGTAGTAGATTCTTTGCAGGCTTTGACAGAGTGTGAGCCTGCGAGTGGGGCAGGGAGAGGCCCTTCCAAGGCCCAGAGTTCCAGGGGAAGCCGAGCCAAGCTTCGTGCCAATCTGGCACCGGCAGGGGAACCCAAGCCCATTCTTAGCAATTTACTCCTCTTCCCCCTTGGAGTCAAGGATCAATGGGAGAGACCTGAGTCAAAGCAACCTCCTGAAGGGCTGGGCTGTTCTCTAGCACTGGGTGTCTGTTCTAGACTCCAAGGGAGGACTAGGACCCTTCAATTATGACAACACCAAACTCCTGATGTCAGTCTTCAAGCAGCCCTTGTCCTTGTGGGAGTATCAAGAGGGCTGCTCTCGGCACCCAGCATGCAAGCCAGTATGTAAATGGTGTAGATAACGTGGCAGCTTCGCCAGCACAAGATTTAAGTGGGCTTTGTTCAAAGAAGAGTGTAGAATGCCTGGAATAGTGAAGAGAAGGCCTCCCTGTAGTGGAATCCTTCAAGGCCAGAATTTGGAGTTTAGAGAATTCATAGCCCTAATATTGTACATCTGGAAAACCAGGTTGGAAAAAGCTGTAGTAGAAAGTTTCTATTTTTGTGGGTTTTTCTGGCGTTTGACTTGAGGACACCTCCCATTAAATCTCATTTGGTTCTTCGGTCCCAAGGCACAGAACTGCCTTGAGTCTCTTCAGTGGTTGCACCTGGCTTTGTTTCCAAAAAAATGAGCAAAGTTTGAACTTTTACCCCTTGGTCATCTTTCTCCAACCAACTACTGTAGGCCCATTTTTGGGCTTGCCAGCTGACAGGGACCAATGCCTGCAGCAGGTGCCTAATTGGCGAAAGCTAAGGAATGTTGGCCTCACAGCCATCTCTTAGCTGTAGTTTGGGATTAGTTGCTGTTCTTAGTACACAAAATCTGTGGGTTGGTTGCCTTCGGCTGGCCAATTGTTTGAACTGTCAGAAACATTATTTAAATGGTAAGAATGGGGATGGGGGGGAACTCTGCTTTTTTACTTCAAGGATGCATCACACATGCAACCTCATCTTCTTTTAGAGAAGATGTCCATCCCTCAAGTTTTATTGGGGGTGGTGGTGAATTAAAGATAAATTCAAACTCTTCTTTGAATTAAAGATGTGTTGAAGGGACAGTATTGTTTGTCTTCTCTGGTTGACCCAGCTCAGTGTTTCCCAATCTTGGCAGCTTGAAGTATGTGGACTTCAACTCCCAGCATGGCTGGCTGGGAAATTCTGAGAGTTGAAGTCCACTTCTTCCCTAAAAGGCACCTGGAGCATATCTAATGACATTGGAGGCGATGGGAGTTGTAGTTTAACCCATATCTATGGCAAAGGATATGCTGGTTGTTTGACTGGAAAACACCCCTTAAGAATTACTTTGCCACACTCCTTGGCCATTTCCAGAGATGCAGCAACCAGGGGTTATGCAATTTGTCTGCAGCATTCATGGAAGAAATAGTTGGATGTAGCAGTAGGTGAGTCTGCTCTGAACTGAGTCTTGAACTCAAAACTCTCCAGCACTGACTCAGCTCAGTGGCTCATTTTCTTCCCAAATCATTTTTGACAGCTATGCAAATGCTGGAATGAAGCAGCTGAACAAGCACCAGAAAAAACACAGAGCCCAGGTGAGTAAGTGGTCACAAGTGGGCCAAAGCTGGTTTCAGAACAGAACAGTCTAATTCTGCTTTAGAAAAGTCCTAGGATGAGCGGATTTTATGCAGTACCAGCCATTAAACAATTACAAGCTGGCTTTGGCTTACAACCACAATTGGATTTCTGTTGCTACACAAGGAGCTTGTTAAGTATCACATCCACTTCTACGACCTTTTTTCTGCAGTTGTTAAGCAAATCATTGCAGTCACTAAGTGAATCACATGGTCATTAAATCCAGCTCCCCCCTCATACACAGAGCTTGCTTGTCAGAATCTGGCTGTGAAGGTCTAAATGGCCACCATGTGAGTCTGGGATGCTGCAACCATGGAAATCACATGCCAGTTGCCAAGCGCCCGAATGTTGGATCGCATGACCATGGGGATGCTGTGGTAGTTGCAAGTTTAAGTACCTGTCATAAGGCATTCTTTTCAGTGCTGTTATAACTTTCAAAAGACACTAAAGCAGGGGTGCACTAAAGCCACATCAGCTCTAGAGCTGTGGGTTGCCAACCCTGTCCTAGACTTTTCTGGGGGCTCTGCAAAGAAATACCTGCAAATACAAAAGGCTCAACTATCGGGACAAGCTTTGGATCCAGAAGCCTTCTGCCTATTGTCAAAGTGTTGTGTTATGTACCAATATAATAAAAGCAACTTAAAAGAGGATATTCTGCCTAAGGAGGCAGAGGCAAGCCTAGGGTCCTCTAAGGCCTCGAGCATGTTGGGCTTGGACTTTGGAGCTGGCTGGGGAATTCTGGGAGTTGAAGTCCATGTATCTTAAAAGATGCTGAGGTTAAGAAATATAGCATTAGAACCAGTGGTGGGATTCAAAATGTTTTACTACCGGTTCTGTGGGCATGGTTTGGTGGGTGTGGCAAGGGAAGGTTACTGCTAAATCCCCCTTCCCTTCCCTCACCACTCCACTAACCTGCTTTCCAGCTCCATTCTCCTGCGCAGGGCAACCAAAGAAGACCTAGGCAATCAGCTGGGACTCAATGGGAGGCAGAGAAGAGATGGGGTTGGTGGGGCAGTCAGAGGTGGGATTGGCTGCTTCTTTGAACTACTCGAAATTTCCGCTACCGGTTCTCCAGAATTGGTCAGAACTGGCTGAATCCCACCTCTGACTAGAAACTACAAAAGGACAGATAATGATGTATTATTGTTGCTGCTATTGATGATAATGATGTTTTGGCATTCAGAATTATCCAGGTGTTCCTCAGAAGGTGATGGTTACGGCAGGATGGAAGCGGCAAACGAACCTTCCTTGTGTCATCTAGTGAGTGACTTTCCTTGGGAATTCCCTTTCGGGTTAGTAAAGGAAGAAATGGGGCAGCTCAGGGAAGGAGACACACTTTGGTCTAGAGACTAAGGTAGCAGACTAGAAACCAAAGGTGGGAAATTCTACTCTTGTCTTAGCCATGATAGCTGGCTAGGTGGCTCTGGGCTTGTCTCTCAGCCTGATCCACATCATGGAGTCGTTGTGGGGAAAAAGAGTAGGAGGAAGGAATATTAGGCATGTTAGCTGCTGTTTAAAATAAAGGCAGGATAAAATATGATAAAGAAATAAACAGCTAATTAAAGGCAGAATTAGCCACAATTTGTTGTCTCTGGAGCAGAAGAACAGAATTGGCACAGACCTGGAAGGTCCTCTGCAGAGGGTCTTCCCAGCCTTAATCCAGCCCTTACTGCCAGTAAAGCCTTTCCTGATAAGACAAAAGGTGGGCAAAGTGATTGGAAAACACAGGCAGGGTTATGAAAAAGGGACCAAACTCTTGTCCTCTCCCCCGGGTAAAATTCTGCCAGGATCTGAAGTATAAATACAAATAAATTAAGACTCACAGAAGACTTGAGATACTCTGCTTGTGGGGGAGTCCAGATATTCGCCTGTGCTCCATTCATATAATTTGATGAAGTCCAGATCCCCCCACAGGTGAATGAGAGGGGAATAGGAATAGCTGGGAGTCTTCCCTTAGGAAGCTTCACTGGGAAGGAAGCTGGGATTTCTGCTTCTGCCATTCCAGTGTTTTCCGCAATGGAGACCTGCTGAGCCCCCCCTTTCGAATGGTCCTGGCCAGGAACGCCTTGCAGGAATGGGGCATCATCCTCAGCCGCTTGTCAGAAAAGGCAAATTTGCACACTGGAGTGGTGAAAAAGTAAGTGCTGTCCATGTCGTTTTACCATCCTTGTCTATTTCTTGGGGGGGAGGGAGGGAAATCAAGGGCTCTGCCGCCCCCTGGCTGCTTCAGAACTAGGCTAGTTCAGCCCCCCCAAATTCTCTGGCTTAAGGTCTGGAGGGGGCTGCCTCCTGGGGGTCTCTGTACACTGGGGTCCTGGCACTGAGTCCTGTTTCCAGAGGAGCAGAGGGACTTTGTCTTCCTGGGGGTGGGGGGGCATCAACACCAGCTGAGTATCATTTGGGGTAATTCTGCACCCAGGAAGGTTGCTTCACGACTCTGTGCTTTCTATGCCAAAAAGCTTTATTTATATATATTTTTACCCTGGCTTTACTGAGGGGAAAAAGCCCTCCCGAAGCCCCTTTTTGGTAACAAACAAAGAAGGCAAAGACTAGCCAGATTGCTCCATGTAGAGATTACTGATCCAGGGAAGAAAGAGGCCCACGATTGCCCCCTCACACTCTTAATTGGGGATGGAGGAGGCAAGGAGTGACCGGGTGGGGATTCAGTGGTATTGGAAGTACACCCCAAAAGGATAATGGCAGGAACCACTAAAGCATGTAAACGGCTTAAAACAACCCTTCCCCTTTAAGAATGTCAAGTTCCGGAATAAAAGTACCAGCAAAGGAAAAAACTCCAGAGAAGCCACTCAGGCTATAGAAAGTCTGGTGTACTGCGAAGAAGCACTAATGGCTGTTACAATGTAACAAGGCTTAACTGCAGAGGCAGTTTCTGAAAACACTTCAACAGAACAATAAAGATAAACGGGATTAGGCTAGAAACACAGAGGCACACCAGACAGGATTAACCTCATAAGGTAGGAAAAACAAAAGGCTGTTGAAAGGAGATTTCTCCCAACAGCCAGTTCGTCAAACTGCTCAGAAAGTTAGCTACTGGTTCTCCTGAACTGGTGTGAACTGGCTGAATCTCACCACTGAACAGACGGGTCATTGGATTTAATTTACGAATGGGTTTTTCTGACCCAAAGCTTTTTTTGGTTCCCTCTTCTGTCTTTAAACAGGAGGAAACTTGTAGAAGATGTCATAACCTTCTCTGGCTAGGTTTACACAGAGGCTTACCTTGTTAGATAAAGCCCAGTAGGTGCCTTTGTCCATGTGATGAACTTGCCTAGTGTTCATCTTGGTTTGTTTGTGGAACCTAGGATACAACTTAACATAGTGTCCCAATTCAGCAATGTGTAAATTCAATACCCAGGTTAAGGGTACAATCCTTTTGTATGTAACATGTATGTACAATTATGCTGCAAAGTTCATGTAGGGCCTAAAGGCTGATAACCATTGTGCTTCATGTTACAGGAAATAGAAAAAATTGTCTGCAAGCTTGTACATATTTTCATGGAAGCTGGCCCCATGTACTTCAAAGAAACTTTCTTTAAGACTGCTTCTCAACTTTGACAGCTTTAAGTTGTGTGGACTTCAGCTCCCTGAATTCCCCAGCCAACCTTCCTCAGATTCTTCCCACTTTTCATGAACTCGTTTCTGCTGTGCTTTTCCTGCCAGGCTCTGCAAGCTGAATGGCGACCTCATCTCCCGGGGGGAGGAGCTGGTGAATGGTGAATATTACGTGGCTGTGGGGCTGGAGAAGTACAAAGATTTGCCTTACTTTGAACTACTGGTGCCTCCCAAAATCCCTCATCGTCCCTTTCGGTAGGCAACTGAGGTGCCCCTGCTTAGCTCAGCTTTTTCAGTTGGCTGCCAGGTGGGGAAAGAGTGATTTAAATGGTAGCCAATCTGGCCCACATCCAGATGGTGAATCAATGCGACTGAAATGCAGCAGCAGGCTCCTTTGTGCAGAATACAATTCCTTAGAACAAAAAGAAAAAGGAGAAGAAAAGCAGCATTGTCCAAACTTATTCCCCAAATATCTCTGTGCTTCCAATCCTCCTTGTTTGAGAGAAACCAAATGAGACATTGGGGAAACTTGGGAGAGCTCATACGTGGTGCTCCTTGAGGGGGAAGCCGATAAAAGAATATTTCCTGCTCAGGATTGAACTGTGGGGTCCTTGATGCTCTCTGACCTTGGTTGTTTTCTTGTAGACGCTTCTTTACTCAATTAGGTAACATCCTCAGTGCTAGAAGGGAGTGGTGTCTTTTGCTCTCTTTTTATGCACCAGCGGCTTCCCCTGTCTGAGTCAATCAAAAAACCAAAAGAAAACAAAAAACCCCAAAAGGCCAAAACACCTTCTTGCCAGCAAGCAACACCCAGATAAACACAGATCAACAGCAAGTTTAATACTAGACCAACAGTCAAGAAGCAAACAAAATCCCAATGAGGAATTGCCAAACAAGCTGACAGTAAGCAACAGTGTCCCAAAGGTGCTTTTCTAAAAGACAGTTGGACTTCTTTGGTTTTTTTCCCCTTGAAAACATTTCGCTTCTCATCCAAGAAGCTTCTCCAGTTTCAGTTCTTCAGTTTCTTGAATGAAAAGTAAAACGTTTTCAAGAAAACAAACGCAAGAATGTCAAGTTATTTTGGGGGAAAGCAATTCTGGGACAGCCACGATCCCAGAGCAGGCATCCAGCACAGGAAAAGGGAGCCAACCCCAGCTGAGAGGCAGGATGTGCTGGGCCTACAGACGCCGAGTGTCAAGGTAGTCCAGCTAAGAAACTAGGGCCATGGAGGGGTCAACTGTTTTTGCGGTAGCATCCACAGGATCTTGCAGGTGGGACTACGCTCCCCTGCCTCTTCCTTTTCTCTTCAGAAGAACTGGGGAGGTTCTGGTCTGAGGCGCTTCTCAGGCCACACTCAGATTTCTCTTGCCTGTTGTCTGGGTAGCTACTCTCCCTCTGGTTCCTCAAGGTGATTCCTTTTTCCCATCATCCTGCAAGGTATCTCAGCGAGGTAGGAAAAATATCTTCAGTTGCTGTGGATATGAATGTGCTGCTTTTCTGCTCATAGGAACTTTCCTACTAACAGAAGAAGGAGCTTCAATCGGGGGGTAAGTAGCCACGAGGGCTGATTTCCTAAAGCAGCTCCCGTCTGAAAAGGAGCAAAAATGTGTTGCCTCTGGAGAAGGTGTGTGATGTGTAAATGTTTCTGTTAGACTTTTTTAAAAAAATATTGTGGCTCCTGCTGTGTTTGGGATTAACAGATGGGTCAGATATGGCCATGCCTCCCATGAGGGAAAATTCTTATGGCTTCAGCTGAGACAACCCTGAAAATCATGGAGGAATTCCGCTCAAGTAGGAATTCCCCCCAGCCATGGGGCTTCTCCCACCCCCCTTCCTAAGAGAGCATGGAGCAGACATTCCCACTCTTGGGAAAATCCCAGAAAAGAGGGCCCTTTTTCTTCCCCTTACTAATACTACTGCCACTGGACGTGGTATTCATTAACAGAGGCCAAATTAAAATGCTACAATAGATTAGAAGGCAAAAGGCTATAGTTGGTCTAAATGTTTCATTAGGTCTGGGGAGAAGCAGCATCTTGCAAAGCGAAGTGCCAGCCTCCATCCTTGCAAGAGCTCCTGGGCCCCAAATGGAAACTAGAGTAGCCCCTGGCTCTATGTGCCCTTCCCCAGAAAAAGTGAGGAGGGGGTGGTAGCACGGAGCTTTTGGCAGAGGGAAGCAAGACACAGTCTCAAAAAACAAGTGAGCGTCCATTACTTTCCCTGTGTACTGGTGGATGGGTTATGCGTGCATGGTAGCCACTTGGTGAGAATGCCCTCTGCCTGTTCCAAAATTCCCCATAGGTGACCTAAGCTGTGCTGAAAGAAGAAGATTCACCTACAGTGGTCATTTGTCAGAGGAAGGGAGGGAAAGAATATGGTGGCCAAATATTTAATCTTTATCACTTGGAACTTTGGGAGGTTGTAGGCTGATATGTTTCTTGATGTGTGATGATAAGATTTTGTCTTTAAAAAAATAAAACGTGTACAACATCGTTACATTTCACTATTTCATTATTTAATGGCTTACCAGTTTGGGGTTTTGCATTAGCTAAGATCAGAATCAGCAAAACCTCACAATGTTGTTTTCCTGTTTACTTATTTCTATTAACTTCTATTCTCTCCAGGTGGTCTCTGAAGACGGAGCCAGCGACTCGGCGCTCCTTGAGCCAGCGCAACAGGTAAAGTGAATTTGGAGGGTTTAGTCTGCCAAACTTAAACCAAAAAGTGCAGGATTTTAATGCTTCGTGTTGGCTGAAAGTGGGATTCTATATTCTCAAATACCTCTAAATTACATTATATATGGATGTGTGTTTATATATATATGTACTGTATATATATAAAACACTGAAGTTTCTGCAATAAAAATCTTATTTTGGGGAATATATTTTCCCCACAATAAAAGGCTCGGTGGGCTAAATTTATGAATATTATGTTCAACCTGTGTATACTGAAAAGCTCCAGCAAAGTTTGGCAAGTTGTCCTGCCTGCATCTTAAGATCTCCAGCTGATTGGCAGGAAATAAGGCGGAAGCTCTATTTCCTGAGACTTTCAGAACCTAGCCTAGAGCCCTTATATCTGCCCCACGATGCTGATTTGGGTCCAAATCGTAACCAGCAGGGGCATCTGCAGGCGTTTGTGGGTGTCCAAAAAGTCAAGATAGCAGCTGCAACTGCCTAACCAAGTTCCACCCTTTTAAGAAATACAATGCACCTACAAGGGCTTGGATTTTGTAGCCACAGCTGACCTTTTGACTTTTCCAAATGTCCTGCTTTTTGTCTTCTTATAATTTTTATGAAAGAAGATTTTACGTTGTTAAGAGGTCATCACGTGACCAACCTGATTTTAGATTTTTTGTGGCCATTGTTAAGAGAATCATAATGGTGTTTAACTCAATTTGTGGTTGTTAAGAGGACCCCTTGTTCACCATGGGCACTTTTTGCTAGAAATTGGAAGTAAACATCAGTTTGTGGCAAAAAAAAAGTCAATTGTGGTTATGTGTCTACAAGATGCTGCAAATGGTGATAAATGCAAGTCGTTGCTGAGCATTTGAAGTTGTGTGACTATGGGGGAGGGGGACAGCCACTGTCACTTCAAATCTGGGTCCTAAGTACCTGTTTTGGGGCCCATCGTCACTTCAAATAGGTTGGTAAGTAGTTGGCTGAGGACCACCTGTAGTAATAATTAGCCTTTTGCAAACTGGGGAGTCAGGCACTCTTCTTTGGGTCTTGTGGATTACTCACATCTGGCTTGGGGAAGGGGGGCTTAAAATCGCAAAGTGCTGGGCCAGAGCCTGTCCTGGGGGGTCTCCCTAGAGCAGGGATGTCAAACTCGCGGCATCCTGGCATTGTCACGTGATGTATTGTGACTTTCCCCCCTTGCTAAACCGGGCATGGGCGTGGCCAGCGTACGATGCAAGCAATCAAGTTTGACAGCCCTGCCCTAGAGCCAGTGGTAGTATTCAGCTGGCTTGCTCCGATTTGGCCGAACTGGTAGCAAGGATTTGGCGTGGGTTGCTGAACAGGTAGTAACTTCTGGCTGGCCACACCCCCGACCTGGTCGCCTGGTTGCCGCTTGCTCACTTGTCTCGCCCGCCTGATGCTCACTCACCCCACCCACCTGACGCTTGCCCGCCTGCCCAGTCCCTCCTTAAGGTATTTCTTTTTTTCCCCCTCCAGACAATCAGTTGTTCCTAAGATCAGCTGTGCTGGGATTCCCCTCGCTTACTTACTGCTACACCCAGGAAGCTTCCCTGAGTCCCAGGAAGCCAAAAATGCTCTCTCCATTTTTTGCCTTCCTGGGCCCCAGAGAGGCCCCAAAACGAAACATGAGGGAGTGCTGTCTGCCCCTCCTATCCTCCATTTTCTGCATGACTGAGCCCAAGGGAAGCCTTCTGGGAGCAAAAATGCCCCCCCAGGAGGCTTCTCCCAGAAGGCCCAAAAAATGGGGGGGGAAGGTTTGCTGCAAAAAGCAAAAACAAAAAAACCACGCCCACCCAGTCACATGGCCATGACCCATAGCCACGCCCACAGAACTGGTAGTAAACAATTTTGAATCCCACCATGGCCTAGAGCTGTGATGGCAAATCTATGGCACGCATGCCACAGGTGGCACACAGAGCCACTTGCATACGAGCTGCAGGCAAACATACCTCACTGCACATGCGTGCACCTCACAGCTGATTTTCAGCTGGTTTGAGGTCTTTTTCGGCTTCCCAAAGGCTTGAGGAAGGCTTCTGCAGACTTCTGCAGGCTTCTGCAGGCTTTGCAGGCCAAAAACTAGCCCCGTTTCATCAACTCTTGTTTTTCTAAAAATACCGGAAGTGATGAAACAGGGCTAGTTTTTGGCCTGCAGAAGCCTGCAGAAGCCTTCCTCAAGCCTTTGGGAAGTCGAAAAAGTCCTCAAACTGGCCAAAAATCAGCTGTGAGATGCAGTGCAGGTAAGGGGGCGGTGGGGGTGAGGTGGGTGGTGATTGTGCACACATGCGTAGCGGGGTGTGGGGGGGCGTGCATTGCCTTCTGGGTGCTGGCATGCGAGCATAAGCATGCAAGCGCGTGCACAATTTTTGGCACAGGAGCCCAAAAAGGTTAGCTACCACTGGCCTGGAGCAAGCATGGGGAAGCAGCTACCTATCAAATGCGGCTTGGACTCCTTGCCGCCCTTCCTGGCCTGGATGGAGGTGCGGGGCGAGTTGAAATCTCACAGCCCTGGGTGTGCGCCAGAGACTCCCCACTTTCCCAATGGCTACGGATCCAAAAGCAGGGGAGCTGTGGCACCTTTTCTGCAGGGAATTGGGTTTTTTTATTTTTGGCATGGAAAGAGATTGTGGGGGGGGGGGACACGACTTTGAGAGGATGGAAACAGGAGGTGCTGGTGATGGTTTGAACTGGCCCTGATGAACATGCCTTGAACTTCCAGCTGAAACCTTGGCGGGTGCATTCCACAGGGGTCGTGCCTGTAGGAGACCCTCCGCCTCCCTCTGAGTCCAAGGCAACTAAGAAATATCCTCACCAAGACAAAGCGACATCCGTCTTCCATGCCAAGCCAAGCCAGGTCGGACAAGTGAGCCAGGGCCCTGGCAACTATTCTGCCCAAGGTAAAATAAATAAATGGAGAAATACGCGTGTCTAGGCGTGAGAGGCGGAGGGTGGGCTGTAAGTGGTGAGGATGCTATGGTGACAGTGTCAGAAGTATGTTCATGAACTGGAGTAGAGCATGGTGACAAGGTCAGCCAATGAGGACTGTTTGGAAACTGAAACTAGAAGTAGCCTCGGCGTGGCTCTGTATTAAGCTCTGCAGCTCTGTTGCATGAACGTTGTTCCTGAGTACTGAATGAGAACAGGGAGTTTCATTGGAAGGCTGCCATGGATGTGTCCGCAGCGGCTCAGGAAAGTGAATGCCTGAAATGCCAGAAAAGAGCCAGCACAGACTTCACAGGGCTCCTCCCACCATGCCTTCAGTAGCCATGGCTTTGTTAATCATGGTTTGTTTTGTAAACACAGGCAGGGCTTTCTTCTGCAGATCAGTCATAAAGGCATCAAAGCTATTTGTAGCCACCGTCTGGATCTGGAGCAGGGGTGTCAAACGTGCGGCCCGTGGGCCACATGCCTCATCCGCTGGCCCCGCCCACCCCTAGTTTAACGAAGGGGGAGGTAGTTGCGATATATCATGCAACCACAACGTGTTCTCACGAGTTTGACACCCTGGTCTGGAGATTTTGCACAAGGAGGGAAGCGCGTGTTATTCCCAAGGGATCTCATGTTGCCTTGTCTTTTATTTTAATTTTTTTTTCAGAAGTTGAAAGTGTTTATAAAAGGAGAGGAGGAAGGCAGGAGATGGCGGATGCGCAGGAAATTGGAGAAGATGAAGACACACAGGTTGAATTGCCTGTAGATCTGGTAGGAGGCTCTCTCAGTGCATGTATTCTAGTCTCCTTGCATTCACAAGCAACCCGAATACAGAACACAGAATAACAAGAGTTGGAACTTCTGTTCCATTGGTTGATTGTTCTCACTGTCAGAAAATGTCTCCTTATTTTTAGGTTGAATCTCTCCTTGTTCAGTTTCCATCCATTATTCCTTGTCTGGCCTTCAGGTGCTTTGGAAAATAGGTTCTCTCTGTGGCAGCCCCTCAAATATTGGAAGACTGCTATGGTCTCCCTGGTCCTTCTCTTCAATAGACTAGCCAAGGCCAGTTCCTGTAACTGTTCATCATATGTTTTAGCCTCCAGTCCCCTAATCATCCTGGTTGCTCTTCTCTGCACTTTTTCTAGAGTCTCAATATCTTTTTTCTAATGTGGTGACCAAAACTGGATGCAGTACTCTAGGTGTGGTCTTACTAAGGCTTTATAGAGTGATATTAGTACATCACTTGATCTATTGATGCAACTTAGGATTGCATTGGCTTTTTTGGCTGCTGCTGCATGATTCTGGCTCATACCTTTTACCCAAAAGAAGAGGTGTCGAACCTGTGGACAACTTCCTGAATTCCCTAGCCAGTCTGGACACCTGTCCTAAAGAATTGCAGTGGGTGTTCAGAGCTGTCCACAGGCCTGGAAGTCTCTCTCTATCTGGCTTGGTGGGCGTGGCAGGGGAAGGAGACTGAAAAATCTCCAGTCAGAGATGGGATTGGCCGGTTCTCCAAACTACTCAAAATTTCCACTACCGGTTCTCCAGAACTGGTCAGAACCTGCTGAATGCCACCTCTCACCACAAGGGCAGCCTTCTCTCATTGCCTTGAATGGACGTGGCCTGAGTGCTTGTACCTTTCCCCACCTTTTCCCCAGAAAGCTGCAGAGATTGTGGAAGAGGAAGTTATATCAAACATCAAAGGAAGGCCACCCAAGAAGGTAATTAGCTTCTATTAATAAATACTTTAATCGAAGTGCTGGAGAGAAGAAAGAATAATGGGATTTATACAACAACTGATTCATTTTAGTTTGCTGCAGAGAAAGAATCTGTGCATTTATGTAAAAAGAAGCCAACTTAAAAGAAGGGCAGTCTGTGGAGTCTTTAGTATGCTCTGAGCTGCTGGGTGATTTTCTTGCAGATATTTCATTGCCTGGCAAGGTAACGTCCTCACAGTATAGAAGGGAGCAGGTTTGTTTCCTGATTATATGCAATTTAACCCAGTCCAAGGACTTTAACCCTGAGCTGCACAGAGTCTCTTCTACTGAAGTGCAATCTATTCAGCAGAAAACAAAGCAGACAGTGTGCATCCCAGCACAAACTCTTCTCTGAGATTGAGCAACGGCTGCTCCCACATCATCTGGGACCTCCTTCCCAGAGTGCTCTAAATACATACGTTCCTCTGCCTTTGAAGTCAACAGATGTTCTCTCTTTGTCATTCCATTTACAATGACAAGACTCTCTCCTCTTTGTAGGGCTTGTAAGTGAGACAGAAGCTTCGTTTGCAGCCACCGAAGGGAAGTTCTCGTGGATCCGAGAAGTGATTATAATGAAACAGGCCAAGCAAATTTGCCGGAGGGAATGTCTTGAACCAAACGTATGGTAGTTTTGTGCAATTTTTGTCTACAGAATTTGTTCTTACAATAAATGTAGAAACTCCATTTCCATCTCTCAATCTGAAATGCTTATCTGAGACAAGGTTCCAGTGAGGGGCCATTGGGGGTAGGGTGGCGTATGTATGTGTGTGTGTGTGAAACAGGCATGGTGATCAAGGGCTGACAGCTGTTCCAAGTTTAACACAGAGGCCACCAATAATGGCATCAGGTAAAGAAGGTGCAAAAAGGTTGTAGATCTTAGAGTGGGAAAGGGCTTGTTATGCAAGCAAACTGACACTATTTATATGCCAAAGGAAGGGAGCAGCAGGAAACCCACAGGTGGGCTAGGACAGGGGTGTCAAACTCCATGTCAACTCATAAAATATTGCTATGGTCTTTTTAGAGTTGCCAACAGAAAGGGAGGAGGGAGAAGTGCGGCAGCTTGGAAATCGAAAGTGCATTCCATAAATAGTTTTTCAAAGATAGTAACTAGGTGATATAACTGGAGAGCATGATTGATGACTCTTGGCTATGGAGGTGTCCCACTGGAGAATATGAATTATGATCCACCCAGGGGGTGGGGGAAAACCAGGGTCAAGGGTGGCAATGAATTATAAGCCTCAGAGTTGGCTACACCCAGGCAGTGCTGGACATGTTAACTCCCAATAAATCCTTTTTATGTTCAGAAGTTTGGCTCGAGACTCATAATTTAATTGGGGTAACTGCTGGAATCCTCCATTTCATTGAGGGCTGCATCAGGGTTGTGTTTGACCTTGGGGGTTGTGGCCAACCGGGATGGCCTTATGCAGCCCTCTGCCAGCAAAAGCAGAGGTTGGAGGAGGGCCACCCTTGAGCTCCCTTTTCGCTGGCAGAGGCACCGTGGATTGGTCCTTTGATGTTTCCACAGGCCAGATTTAAGCACCCCGCAGGCTGGACCTGGCCCCGCGCCTTGAGTTGGACACCTCTGGGCGAGGACGTTTGGCCTCCACCACATGCTTGCGCTCCCTTCAGCCCCGCCCTCCAGTCACAGCCAATCGACAGCAACCTCTTGCTGGTGTTTCTCCAATGCAGATGGACCCCCAGCCCTCCACCTTCTGGGTCCCTCATCACAGATGCTTCACTGAGGGACCATTGTACTCCACTGATTCACCCCAAGGAAAAGCCAGCAGCCAATCAGGGCTCTGACGGGTGGGCCTCCCCTGAGCCATGGAGGTGCTGGCCGGGGGGTGGTGGCAAGTGGGGCGGGAGCAGAAGCAAAATGCTTGGCCCAGGATTGGGCCTTCCGTGAAGGCGCTGGTGGGGGGGTGATGACGACTGCATTAGTGGTTGTGTCTGTATATGTGTGACCCTCCCCACAGAGAAGGGTCGCCAGCAGAGAGAGAGCAATGCCCCTGCCCGCCAACGCAGCCCCCCCAGCCCTCCACAGAGGGCCTGACCCTGAGGTGAGCTACCACTACGGCCACCCCGCTTGCCGGCCAGCGCCTTCATGGCTCAGGAGAGACCCACCCCGCAGAGCCCTGATTGGCTGTTGGCAGGTGTGGTGGCTGGGCCTTGGGGTGAATCGGTGGAGTACAATGCTCCCTCGTGAAGCTCCCGTGATGGGGGGCGGGGACAGACGTCCATTGGTTTCGGGGAAGCGCCGCCGGCAGAGTTTCCGCTGAATCTGAATGCTCGCTGTCGATTGGCTGTGGCTGGAGGGCGGGGCGAAGGGGCCCGTTCTGCCCACAGACGTACTGCTTACGTGGACGGAGGGGCTGCAAAGAAGAGGAAAGACGAACGTGAAGAACGACTAGATTCTAGATTCTATGTTAAGCCGAAGGCTGGAATGGAAAAGCAGCGTTCTCCGTTGCCCCCAGCCTCCTCTCCTGCTTCAATTTCAGTGCTAGAGTGCAGAAATGCCTGTGAATTGGACGCCTCATTGCACATAAGGAGTCAGGGAAGAAGGCCCTGCGCTCCAGTCCTTTTTATCCCCCTTGGAGGGGTGGGTCACTTGGGAAGAAGCCACATCGAAGGCCCCTGAGACAAAATGCCGGAAGTTGTTACGAGTTCCACATTCTCTGACTTCAGGATGAAGAAGGTAAAAACAACAGCCATTAGAGTAATAAATATTTTTAAAGATGGTTTAATAAGAATACACTGAAATAATAATGGAATCAGATATATTCACTGGAAAGGCAGACCAACAGGAGATTAGAAAAGGGCTGATGTGGTTCCAATCTTCAAACGGGGGGAAAAAAAAAAACCAGATCCACAGACCAAGCAACCTGACATCAATACCTGGGAACATCCCTGAAAAGATAATCAAGCAGGAGATTTATGAGCACTCAAAAACGAGCAAGACAATTACTAGAAATCAACATGGGGTTGTCAAAAGGAAATCATGGGTGGGCAAACATTCTAGAGCTGATGACTTTTTGCACATAATCCTTCATTGGGCTGTATGATAAAGCCCCTTTTTATGTACAGCACAATAAAGCTCAATAAAACAATGTTTTTAGAAGACAATTTTTGGGGGTGAGGGAATCTCATCTGGAATCATAGAATCACAGGCCCAGAAGGGATTTTGGGGGTGTTGCCCTCCCTGCCCAAGACAGGAGTCCTTATACCATTTATAAAAGCTTAGTAAGGCCACACCTGCAGTACGTCATCCAGTTTTGGTCACCATATTACATAAAATATGTTGAGGCTTTGGAAAAAGTGCAAAGGAGAGCAACTTAAGATGATTAAAGTCCTGGAGATTAAAAAAAAAGAAAAAGAACAGAGTTTCAGAAATTGGTTTTGGCCAGTCTAGAGACTGGGATGGGGGGACGACATGACAGCAGTCTTCCAATAATTGAGGAGCTGCCAGCAGTCATGCACTACCAATCTTGTTCTCTCCCTTTGCCTTGTGGCCGATCGCTCAGCCAGCAGCCCAGGTTGCAGAACTCAACTATGCTCCTAGGGCCCCGACTGATGGTCTTGATATGGTCTCTAGTCTTTCGGTCGATGAGAAAGCCTTGGAAGCACTTGTGGAGCACAACCATGAAACGGTTGAAGATTTGGAAGGTTGCTATCACAACCATTAGACTGACCAAACCCAATTTCTGCAACTGTTCTTGGTAAGCTAGAAAAAAGTGGAATAGATAGCACCACCACTAGATGGACTCGCAACTGGCTGACAAACCGTACTCAATGAGTAGTCCTTAATGGGTCTAAGACTATATGGAGAGAAGTAAGCAGTGGGGTGCCACAAGGTTCTGTCTTAGGCCCAGGACTCTTCAATATCTTCATTAATGACTTAGATGAGGGAATAGAAGGGGAACTCACCAAATTTGTGGATGATACCAAACTGGCAGGAATAGCCAACACCCAAGAAGACAGGCTCAAGATCCAGATGGATCTTAACAGACTAGAACACTGGGCCATATCTAAGAAAATGAAATTCAATGTAGAGAAAAGTAAAGTCTTACACTTAGGCAAGAAAAAGTGCAGAGAAGAGCAACCATGATGATTAGGGGACTAAAACATATGAAGAATGGTTACAGGAACTGGGCATGGCTGCCACAGAGAGAAGTGGGGGTGGGGGTAGGGGTTCAAGCTATTTTCTAAAGCGCTTGTAGGCCAGACAAGTAATAATGGATGGAAGCTGAACAAGGAGAGATTCAACCTGGAACTAAGGAGAAATTTTCTGACAGTGAGAACAATCAACCAGTGGAACAGAAGTTGCCCTCGGAAGTGGTGGGAGCTTCATCACTGGAGGTTTTCAAGAAGAGATTGGACTGCCATTTGCCAGAAATGGTGTAGGGTCTCCTGCTTGGGCAGGGGGTTGGACTAGATGACCTACAAGGTCCCTTCCAACTCTGTTAATCAATCTATCTATGCTGCAAAGCACCAGAAGGCAAGACAAGAACCAATGGATAGAAACCAATCAAGGAGAGAAGCAACCTGGAATTGAGGAGAAACTTCATAACAGTGAGGACAATTAACCAGTGGAATGGCTTGCCTCGAGAAATTATGGGTGCTCCATCACTGGAGAGATTTTTAAGAGAGACTGGACAGCCGTTTGTCCAGAACGATTTAGCATCTTCTGCTTGAGCAGGGGGTTTTAATTAGAAGACCTCCAAGGTCCCTTCCAAACCTGTTATTCTATGTTCTAAAACTCCAAGAAAGTCTAGTTGCCTTTTGGAAAAAGCCCTTTTGGGACATCCATTATCTGGATATCTTCGTAGATATACTATCACAGGGGTTCTTAACCTGGGCGATATCGCCCCCTGGGGGCGATTTTGTTTTTCAGGGGGGCAATGGAACGAAAAGGGGCGATGCGGGGGCAAAGGAACAGAAGGAGGGGCGATATGGGGTCGATGGAGTGAGACGTTTTGGGGACACTTTTGAGACTTTTTTCGTACAGTGAACCGCCGTATATCTGTCGTACAAAAACATCAGATTGCTCGCTATTAGTGGATTGAACTGTGTTTTAAAATGTTCCTCCAGCTGGCTTCAGTACAGAATGCCACCCGTACATATGTGAATACGCATCACTCATCTTCATGCGCGTTGCGCAGCAGCCTCTATCACGCTACCCATTAAATTTGTCGCTCTGATTTTTGTTGCTCTCCTTCTGCAAAAATTTTCTTTGTGTCTTTTTAACCCTTTTTACAGTGTGCATGAATATGCATTTTCCTCGAATCTTAATTTGGTTTCAGAGTTTTTGTCTTGAAATTCTTAGTTCCTGCACTGCGGTTTGTTCTTATGCCCTTTTTATATTTCTTTTTGCATCTTAAAATTCACTTGAAATTAAATCATTAAATGTTACTTTTTTTTTCGGGCATTTCATTTTCTTGCACTTGAATTTTGTTTTCAGTGGTCATTGCATTTAAGTGTCTTGAATAAATAAGATAATAATGAAATACATGTATCATGAAGTTTGGGAGTAAAGTGATGGGTGGCATCAGAATTTTTCACACAGTTGAGATATGGGAAAAAGACTGGAAATAAATTATTTGCATCGATGTGTCCTGATGACAATTTTAAAGAAAACAAAAAACGTGTTTGCATAAATTGAAGAATTATTTCCCTGTGTTGTGACTGAGAGGTTATGTTGGGGAAGCGGGGTGATGATAACTTCCTCAATGGCTCAAGGAGGGGATTCTTTCAAAAAGGTTAAGAACCACTGGACTATTAGACTCTTCTGATTTTTTTTGCTACTATGATGGTTTATCTTCTGTAAAGCTCCTGATTTACTACAGAGGTAAGACAGACAAACCAACCGGTTGGATTTCTACCCTATTTGTTGATTGAGACTTTTGAGACTTAGTCCAATGGCCGGGGCGGGGGGGGGAGGGGGACACAGTGATTGCTAAGGATGCCTCAAGGAGCAAAAAGATGATGCTGAACACATAGTTCAGGCCACATGACAGCATCTGTGGGCAGAATCACAAGCAATTGTACACCACAGCAGCTGACTCTGAGTTCCTCACTTATATAAATACTTGAAAGCATCATCATGACCATCACCATTCTTTGAGACTACAGAAATTCATATCTCAAGGAAGAAATATTCTGCAAAGAAACCAAATGTCAGCATTCCAATTCAATTCTCCATGCGTTTCAAAACTCCACGACAAAGTCCATCGAAGTAACTTCCTGACAAAGTCAATGGGGAAACCAGATTCAATTAACAACCTGTGACTAATTTTAACAACTGCTGTCAGTGTTCCAACTAAACTCTTCATCCCGATTCAAAATTCGGAGACAAATGCCATTAAAATAAGAATTTATTAGATAAGTCATGTTGGCACATCTGTGGAAAACCTGAATCTGAATTTCTGCGTTTCCCCCCTCCACACTAAGACTCACACCCTGCTCCAATTTCTGACTCCCCAGTCACATTGGCCAATCCACCTCATTTCTGAACTCTTGCCAATTCCAGTCGCTCCTCACCAAACTCCAGCAACTGGTCCTTGATTTCTGGCGAAAGAATGTTGTCGTGGCTCTCGACTCCCTTCATCGCTCTCCCGTTCCCACAGCTTGCCCATCCCCTGTGGTGGCAGCCCTGAATCTGAATCAAGATGGATCCGGGGCTGACCACCAAACACACACACAGAATTCTTCTATGGTTCTTATTATCAAACATCCTTATCAACTCTAAAAATACAAGTCAATTCACCCTAAAGCACGTAGGTTTTCCACCTGGGCTACATAGCAAATGGTGGTACTACAGCTCCCCCTAGTGCTGAAACGAGTGGGGATTAAATTGAGCACCAATAATAACAGATGACTGCAGACCAAATGGAAAGCATAAAAGTATTTGCGCAGCAAGTTGCAAAAAAGAGTTCGGAATTATACAGTAAACATAGATTTTGCCTGGCTAATATAGTAGTAGATTCAAAGATACAGTGGCTAAGAGTATCAGTCACTGGAGGATTAAATAGAAGCAAACTGAATTCCAATGGAATTTTTTGCAGGATGAAACTTCTATCCTGGGCAGCATATTTTAAAAAAAATATAAACTTCCTTCACACATTTATTGGCCCATTGGGAATGTATGTATTTATTTATATTTCTTAATTGCCCATCTCCCTTGGATAGGTGTTGGGTGTTGGTAGATGCTGTGGTATCACCCCAAACATTCTGGTGTATCCCCTGTGACACAGTGTCAGGTTCCTGTCAGTTAAAGAACGTCACCCAGAGGTGAAAAGCAAACCTTCCCTGTAGCAGCCCCTGACCCCTGGGACCCCCTTCCCTGACCCCATGAGCCTTGGTCTGTTGAGTCTTCGGACAAGCTTTCAAGATCGGATTCTGCTTTCAAGAGTGGGAATGGGAACAGTAGCCGGAGCCTGCAGGGCACTTCTAATTCATTGGGTTTGTTTTTTACCTTTGTGGTCTTTTTAGGCCAGGCGTCCCACTTGGAACTGGGCAAACAGCAGGTGTGTCTTTGTGCACACAGCTCCATTTTCACAAGCAGCGGGCCCTCACCACTGTGGCAGACAAAATGGACCATCCTGGGCACACGTGCGTGCCCCCCACCTCCACTCACACAAACATAGCACTCATGCCTGCCACTTGCATGGAGCCAGGTCCTCTCCCTCCCCTCCACACACCCCCACAAAGCCAGAAAGGTTGGGGGGCGGGACTCTGTTTTAGGCTTTGTGTATCAATTGGTTCTTGTGGTTGATATTTTAATATTTTGTTGTCCAAAGTCACTAGGGTGATATAAGCAGCCATGGAAATCTATGCAAACCAGTGATGTGTCAACTAATTTGTAGCTATGTAACGGGAAGAAAAGAAATTTTCCTCAATTGAGGACAATACAAGAGCACCTTTAATGTACAGTGTTTTATATACACGATAAATAATAGCAGCAGTTGTGGAAAAAGCATTTTGAAGGGATGAGGGAGTTCTCCAAAGGAGCCTTCTCTTCACCGTCCTTGGTGTCCTTCTGCAACCATCCCGTGTCTTTGATAGTCCTCATTGCAAGCCAGTCAAAGTACATCATAACAACAGCCGTAGACTGACCAGGAAACCGCTACTTCTTCCTCACCCTTCTTCGTGCCCATTGCTTCCTTCTACTCCTTCCTTTATCAGGGATCTGCAGATGCGGGCATGCTGAGCTGCGGCTCTTTCTCAGCTGGTGCTTCTCCACAAGCAACTACATCATTTCAATAGGTGAGAGAGTTCTTCGGTTGATATTTGGCAGTTTAGGGCAGGGGTCCCCAAATTTGGCCACTTTAAGACTTGTGCACTTCAACTCATGCTGGCTATGCTGGCTGGAGAATGCTGGGAGCTGAAGTCCACAAGTCTTAAAGTGGCCAAATTTGGAGATCTCTGGTTTAGGGAAGGGTTCCCATGATCTTGGGTAGCAGAAGACCCTCATTGACTTAACCAGTAGCCAAAATGGTACCAAAGTAACGGAGACGTGGCTCTTCCTGCCAAGATAGCTGTCTTTTGGGATTCCGGATTGGGGTGTTCAGTAAATATTGGAAGTATCAGTAGAATTTGTAGCTCAAGGTTGGAGTCCTTGGTACTCTCTGAGCTGGCTTATTTGCCCAGAGACATTTACCCAACCAGGTAGCATCATCAGCCTGGCAGCTGTTGTGACCAACACACTTTGTATACCCAGTGACAAAAGGAGCCACCAGGAAGGAGGATATCCATTCTACAGGAGAGGCTTGAAACAACGGCTGTGGCTCGTCTATTCAGAGCAGAGCAGAACTCATGAGAACGGAGGATATTCAGGAGGGCTCAGCAGGCCTAACAGTTGCCAAAAGATGATGCAAAAATGGCGGTGGGGAACTTACAGCCATTGGGCTTGTCAGAGTATATTCATGAGCTGAATAGAGCATGGTAACAAGGTCAGCCAATGAATAGGCATAGCAACTAAGTCAGCCAATGAGGACTGTTTGGAAACTGAAACTAGAATTAGCCTAGGCATGGCTCTATATTAAACTCTGCAACTCTGCAGTTATATTGAGCTCTGAGTCTGTCTGTTGAAAATGAAACTGCTTCTCCCTCTTGCTTGCCTGCTGAACTAAAGTAAAAGAGAAACTAACTTGCTTGCTTGCTGAAGACTGGAGCTCTGCTCTGAACTTGCAACATGTTTCTATTTGAGTTTGCTCCCTGTTGGAGAAAACTACAACTGGTTTGTAAAATCTACTTATTATGGTTATAAAGATGTTAAATGAAGCATCAGCCATCTGTGTTTATTTTTCTGGCGCTGAATTAACGCTGCAAAACTCTGAATAGGGCTGCATCTACAGCCCTTGCAGCACCATGAGCTAGACTCTGCAGATTAGGAGTGCTGCAGCCTTTGTATTTTGAAGCTGTTAAATGTGTTAAGACCCCTAATTTTTACCTATCTCCGCGCTTCTTTCTAGCACCTCCAGATAGACTGGTTCCCATCCCTGGAGGCTCCCTCTGGTCACCTAGGTGCCTCTGGCAGCTTCTGAAGCAGAAATGAAAATCCAACACTCACACCCTCCCTGAGATTGCCTCCTACTCACCTCTAATCTTGGGGTCTCCAAACTTAGAACTTTAAGACTTACGGACTTCAACTTCATGGCTGGCTGAGGAATTCTGGGAGTTGAAGTCCACAAGTCTTAAAGTCCCATGTTTAGTGACCCCCTGCTCTAAACTAAAGCATGGCTGCTTCCGAGTCTGGAGAAATGTGACTCTGCCCTGGGAACCCTGCCTATCTTTTCCACCTTCCTGGCCCCTCACAGTCTAAAGCACAAAATAATGGCTGGCCAGACCTCTCAGGGAGCAGAAGGAAGAAGAGAAGAATCCAAAAAAGAGTAGGCTGCTCTCTCTTGCAGCCCTGAGACTCCAGCTGGGTCCTTACAGCTGTCGGAAGTTGCAGAGGTCTTCATCGTCATCAATTTTGAGCCCCTGCAGCAATGGGAAATCCAGCAGGGCCCCATCCAGGAAAACCGTCTCCTCTTGGAAGCTGCAGGAGGGGGCTCGCTCGGGCTGGTCACTGTGGAACCAGAGGTTCTTGTAGGACTTTGGGCTAGGGGTCAGGCTGCAGAGCAGAGGCTGCCTGGAGCTGGAGCGTACGTAGATGGTGGGCGAGGAGACTTCTTGCTGAGTGCGGTAGCTGCCCCCCAGCACCTTGGCATACTGAACAGGCTCTGGGTTGTTGATGTAGGAGGTTGGCCCTGAGCCCCCAGTTGGCACAGCTCCCTTGGCTTCACGGGCACCGGAGTCAGAGGGGGCTGCTGGACTGTCCTCCACAGCTGGGCTGGGCTCGCTCTTCCCACAGGCGAGGCACTTCTTCTCATCGGCTTCAATCACGAGGATGGCAGAAACAATGATGGGGCTGAGCTCGCACGCCTTGGGGGCCTGCAGGGTCTCCTGTGGAAAGAAGGCAGGAGAAGGGACGATGAATGATGGCAGGGCGGCCGCTAAGGAAACCTGCTCCTGGCGGAGTGCAAAGGAGGTGTGTGTGTAGGGGGGTGTTTCCGTCCTTGAACACCTTCGGTTGGGGCAATTCACTTCCAGCATCTTCCTTTAGAGGTAAGACTATCACGGGGCAGGAAGGCTTTACAGGTAGTCCTTGTTTACTGACTGCCTTATTTAATGACTGTCTGAAGTTACAACACTAAACCGAACGGTTTTGTGACCTGTCCTCATGCAATGCTCACATGAGGGCTATTTGTGTGCTACACCGCTAGCTTGCCACAAGCAAAGTTAACAGAAATAAAAGCCAGTTTGATCTAGTGATGAATGTAGTAGGCTAGAAAATGGGAGCCTGTGAGTTCAAGTCCTTCCTTAGCCAGCTGGGTGAGTGTAGCCCAATGGTGAGTTCTAGTCTCACCTTAAGCATGGAAGCAGGTTGGGAAACTTTGGGCCAGTCAATTCTTTCTCACCTCATCTCACCGGGTTGTGGGGAAAATCGGAGGAGAAATTATTTTAGGTATGTCCCCCACCTTGAATTATTTGTAGAAATGATAAAGGTGGGATATGAATAAATAAATTTATAAGTTGTGGTCATGTAATGTTCCACTTAGCGACCAAACAAGAAATCAGATCATAGGTCTGTCATGGTCACATGATTTTCCATTTAACAATTGCAGGAATGGTCCCAATTGCAGCCACTACTTTATTCTCTGGCTATACCAGCGAGCAAGTCTTCAACAGATAGGGTTCCCCGGAATGGCTCTGGGGAAACTGGGGTGTCTCCAGTTCTTACTGAAGCTGAGAATCGCTTGCTCTCTCTCAGCCAGCCTGCTTCATGCAGACATTATAAAAGTAGAAGGAAAGGACTCCACTTAACCTCCTGAGAAAAGACTGGCTAGACATGCATAAATAAACTGAAATAAAGCGTCTTTAGCCTAGTACGCAAACTCTGCTTTGCAACTGATCTGGCCTGTATTTTACTTGTAGATACTCTTGATTATTTCTGTATGCAAAACTCATCGCCACTGAATGATAGTCAATGCATTTTGGCCCAGTATTTTGTATGAACGCAGCTCAAATAATTAGTTTGTGGCTCAGCATGTTGTATGAACCCAGAAAACGGGGTTAATTGAGCTGTCAATCAGGATGCACAAATTTTGCAAATCCAGCAAATGGAAGTGGGCAGGGTCGCTCCTGGTGCCGATACATCCGGCTGGGTGGAAGGTTCGTAAAGAAGAGCAGCTGTTTGTCTTGGTGGCTTCAGATTTACCTCCTGCAGAACAGCAGGGGCCCACTTGCCCAGACTGCTGTTGGCTGGGTCAGGGACACTGGGCCAGAACTGTGTCTTCATCCTGGGGATGAGTTGGGGAGGACAGAAGGAGAGAGAAGCAGCCGGTTAGTCTGGAGCTCTGATGGCCAGAGGAGAGTCAAGTTCTACACTCTGATAGTGGCCATTCCCTGTTCTGCTCTTGTCTAATCAACACAACACATCAACACAGATGTCTGGAACTGGGTCTGGGAATTTTCTCTCAGGAGAAGTAGCTGTTTAAGGAGGGAAATTCTGTCGTACATACATATAAACTCATACATACAGGGGTGGGATTCAAATTTTTTAACAGCCGGTTCTATGGGCATGGCTAGGTGGGCATGGCCATGTGACTGGGTGGGTGTGGCTTTTTTCAGCACCCTGCCATTTCTTTTTGCTTCCTGGGCTTCAGTGAAGCCTCCTAGGGGGTTGTTTTGCTCCCAGGAAGTTTCTCTGGGGCCCAGGAAGGCAAAAAATGGAGCGTAGGGGGAAGGCGCAGCAACCCCCTGCTCCCCCCCACCTCCCCTTGCACACCCCTTTTTGCCTCCTGGGCCTCAGGGAAGCCTCCTGGGCGAAGCAGTAAGACAGCAAGGGGGATCCCAGCACAGCTGATCATTGAAACAGCTGATCATTGGTAGAAAAAATGGAATGCCTTAAGGAGAACTTAAGGGCGGGGGAGAACGCAGTCAGCAATGTCACACATGCGCGATAAGGACTGACTGGGAGGGGAGGGGAGGGGTGGGCAGAGAGGGGCGGGGCCAGCCAGGGTCACAATTTGCCGGTTCTCCAAACTGCGCAGAATCATAACAACTGGTTCTATAGAACCGGTCCAAATCAATAGAATCCCACCCCTGCATACATACGAGTTTCGGATTTTGTCTTCACACAATCTGCAAAACACACACACTCTCTCTATATCATAATCTATGTCAGGTATGGGGATCTATGGCCCTTTTATGACCTGTGGACTTCAACTCCCAGAATTCCTGAGGCAGCCATGCCCCACACCCGATCTATATCATCATCATCTAAAGTCACTCTCTCACAGTCACTTCTCTCAGCCCAACTGCTCCTATGGCTTTTGTTGTGTGGAAAACAGGAGTAGGAAGGGCTATTCCATATGTTTGCTGCCTCAAATTACTTATAAAGTAATAAAAGTGGGGGTCTATATGTCTATGTAACTGAGTGAGTTTGAGGTCTTTACACATTCTAGGTCCCACATATGACCTGTGATTTGGCAAGTATTCTTTGTTTTTTACTAGCATTTTATTTTATTTTTATTTTTAGCTTTGATATAAATTCTTGAGAATGTTTAAGGGCATTTAGTGCTTCCCCCCCCCCAAATTGTGGCACCAGTTTCTACTCATTATTGGAGCCTCCCCTCCCCCTTGCCTTCTTTCATGATTGGATGTAAAGAGGAGTTGGTTTCAGTTTGAAGGAAACATCAGGATGCTCCCTTCCCCTAGGCCAGAGGTCTCCAAACTTGGCAACTTTAAGACTTGTGGACTTCAATTTCCAGAATTCTCCAGCCAGCTGTCCTGGCCGAAGAATCCTGGGAGTTGAAGTCCACAAGTCTTAAAGTTGCCAAGTTTGGGGACCCCTGCCCTATGCTGCTAGCCTTTCCTTCCTGGACTTGGCTAACCCCAAGTACCCCATGAAACAGGGAGATGTTCTGGCATGGGTTGACAACCCCACCCCACTCTGAGAGGATGTAGGAGTGAAGTTCAGGCATGCCATCTCACTCTCTTTCAAAGAAGAACTGGTCCCCTCCTCTCTGCTGCCACCTTCCATCTTCACCTGCAAAGGGATCCAAAGGTCTTACGCAGTTGTGGTCTTTGTCCTCCTCCACCTTTGTTGCCATACATTTTTTTTCGTACTCTGCCTCTGGCTTCCACCCCGCTGCCTCTGGCTGGGTCTCTCTGCTATCTCCTGCGCTTGTCTGTGGGAATCTAAACTCAGGTGCCAAAGTGACACTCTGCAGCTTCTGACTTGCTCCTCCACGTACCTTTTGCTCTTCTGAAAGCAGATGACCATGCCAATAACCATGGCCAAGAGCAGCCCAATGAGTAAGTACACAATGGTGATGTCCAGGTATTCTGGAAGAGAGAGAGAGCAAAGTGTTGGATGTGGGTGGAATAGTGATCGTCTTCCACATATGGAACTAAAAGTGGAACACTGCAGGGGGGCCAGGGAGTGCGTGCCCAGAGCCAACTGGCTGAATTGTTGGGTCTGCTGGTCTTTGAGCCAGTTGCCAGGCATCTGAATCTTGATCACATGACCATGGGATTGTTGCAACTCATAAAGTGTGAAAAACAGTCACAAGTCACTTTATTCAGTGCTGTTGTAACTTTGAAGAGTCAGTAGTCGAGTTGTTGTAAGTCAAGGACTATTAGTGTTTACACAGAGGGGCTTGTAACAATTGATGGATATGAGTAGGAAGCCCCAGAGGAATTGGCCCCAACTAACCCCTCCTTTGAGTCTGAGAGTCCTCAGAGAATAGCTGTGGAAAAAATTCCATAACTCTTCAAGGATGCTTTGGAATATTCAGGGAGAAAAAAATAATCTTGTTTGCTTCTTTCACAGTAAGAATAACAATATAAATATACTTTGGAAGCCAAAAGGGTGAGCAGGCTTCAGTCTTGTGAATTTCCGATGCCTCCCAACATTTCTCAAAAGCAGGGCTCTCCAAACTTGGCCGCTTTAAGACTTGGGGACTTCAACTCTTGGCATTCCCCAGCCAGACAGTCTCCAAGCCTCCAAGTGGCCAAGTGTGGAGACCCTGCTGAAAAGCACCAGGAGAGCGGGAGGATCCGGCTACAAATGGCTCTCCCATTCAAGTGAGCCAGACACGTGGAGGAGGGAGGACAAGGGGCCATTGCGATGAGGCACTGAATCAGAACAGTGAACTGTCTTTAGCCAACCATTTTGTAGACCTGTTTTTGTTAAACTTTTTACTTTCAGGATTTCACTTTTTTACTCTCACTTTTAAAAATTATGAAGGACCCCCAGGGGTGGGATTCAAATTGGTTTTCCACCAATTCAGTGGGCGTGGCTTGGTGGGCATGCTATGCACCCATGCTTTGCGCATGTGCAGAGGGTTTCCTACTAATCTTCTGCACTCCTGGACTCTCCCTGTTTCTTTAACAGCTGACGCGCGGCAATCCGCTGTGCCAGGCGATGCAGCTGAACGTCAAAAGCAGGAAATAAAGGTCAGTATGGAGCTGGAGCGGGAAGGTGAGCCCAGCAGCTGATCATCGGAGCAAATTGGTTCGCTCCCAGATGATCTTCGGCGCTACCGAACTGGTAGAATTAGTGAGGACACCCCCCAAAAGCTTTTGATTGTACCAGTTATATTTATCAATATATATTGTATTAAAAATTTACAGGAATTGGGCATGGCTAGTCTAGTGAAGAGAAGGACCAGGGGAGACAGGAGAGCATCTTCCACTTTTAGAGGGGCTGCCACAGAGAGGAAGGGAGTCAAGCTATTCTCCATGGCACCTGAAGGCCAGACAAGGAATAATGGATGGAAATTGAACAAGGAGAGATTCAATCTGGAAATGAGGAGGAATTTTCTGACAGTGAGAACAATCAACCCATGGAACAGAAGTTGCCTTCGGAAGTTGTGAGAGCTTCATCATTTGAGACTTTCAAGAAGAGATTGGACTGCCATTTATCAGAGATGGTGTAGGGCAGGGGTATCAAACTCAATTTCATTGACGGCCACATCATGGTTGTGTTTGATCCTAGAGGGTCAGGTGGACGTGGCCAGCATGATGACACTTGTGTCAGGGGTGGTGACCCGAGTGCTCTGCCAGTGAAAATGGGCTCCTGAGCTCCATTGGGGGGAGGGATGTGCGAGCCCAGTTTTTGGCTGGGACGGTGTCCTGCAATTCTCTGCCAGTGAAAACGAAACTCACGAGGGTCGTGCATGCCGCTCCTGAGCTCTGTTTTTGCTGGCAGAGGCACCACGGGCTGGTCCATTGCTATTTCCAGGGCAGTCCCCACGGTCCAGATCTAAGCACCCCATGGACCAAATCCGGCCTTGAGTTTCCCATCCCTGGTGCAGGGTCTCCTGCTTGAGTGACTTACACAGTCCAAACTCTGTTAATCTAATCAGGCAGGCAGTGGGGGCCATGAGAGAATGACTTTCTTTAGTTCACATGAGGAGAAAGGGAGGGAGGAAGAAACACACGCAGATCTGCAAGATTCATGTGTAGCGCTTTCTCATAGGACTGGTGATAAAAAAGGGTGAATCCCACCTTTGGGCAGCATCGAGGCTGGGGCTGAACCCGGGCCCAGGACCTTCAGCAATCCCAGCCAGATTTTCCAAGCTTTCCTCGATTTGAAGAATGAGATGCCCAAAGCACTGCAAGAACGCTGCAGGTGGTGGCAAATGGTCCAGACTGCAGAAGGCCCCAGGCCTCCATCCCAGGCCCAGTGAGAGCTGTACTGCAGGATCAGGCTGGGGACTGATTACCCAGGACTCTGCTAAAACACCTGCAAGATTATTTAACCATCACAACCAGGAGTGCTGGGGTAGCAGTCATGGAGAGAAATGGTCCTGTAATGTCTCTAACAATCCCTTTGCTCAACGACCAAGATAGGGCCCCAACTATAGTTGTACATGAAGGACTACTTGCACCTTTACACCTCTGGGAAAATCCTACACTCTCAAATGGCTTATTGACTCATAGGCCTAATAATTCTGGCTTTCCATTTCCTTGGCCTTAGTTAACTTCCAACCCCAAATGGCCAGGTTTTTCCTTACCCATGTCCTTGGTGGTGATCGCAAGGCTGCTCCCATTGGTGCTCCCACCCATTGTAGAGGTCATGAGATGCAGGCTGTACATCTTTGAAGGCCGAAGACCTGAGATGGTCAGGGTGTCTATGGAAGTGTTCACAGCAATACCTGGAGAAAAAAGTTGGTTTTGTTATCGTTTCAGAAGCCAAAAGGAGGGCAGCAGAACAAAAATGATGGGAGGCCTCCTTTTAGTCTTCAGACTCCTCCTAAATGTTTTTCTCTCTCTGCTTGTGGTGATTGGGGTGGCGTGAACAGCACCTTGGATGGCAAAGTCTTGGAAAGATAGGGCAACCTCTAGCACTCCAGGAAATCATCTGTTAAAACCAATTCCTATCATCCGTAACCATTGGCAATGCCATACTCGTTAGTATCTTCTAACACATCTAGAAGACACTGTTCTTTCTCTTCTAATATTAATGACCCAAGCCGCAAAAATATTTAGAAGTGCCCGCTTATCTATTTATTTAATTTACATGCTGCCCATCTCACTATCTAGAAATATTCAATAGAGGTTTTTATGGTCAGATCAGTTATCAAAAAGAGCGCAACTTGTTTCTTTCTTATCCTCTGCTCCAGGCAGGTCAAATGCCCAGGCCAAGGGGAGGATGGGATGTCTGGTATGGTCCTTTGTGACTCCTGACTCCTCGGCCTCCTTCTTCCCTATGCTGCTTCTCAAATGCTCCTCTTTGCAAACTTTTTCTACCCTATTTCCTGCTCATTAGACCAGGGGTCTCCAACCTTGGCAACTTTAAGCCAGGAGGACTTCAACTCCCAGAATTCCCCAGCCAGCTGCTGGCTGGCGAATTCTGGGAGTTGAAGTCCTCCTGGCTTAAAGTTGCCAAGGTTGGAGACCCCTGCGTTAACCAGAAGTATTTGGACTAAGTTGCTTCCATCTGCTGTTTTCCCTCTGAGTTCACTTTTTGAAAAGAAAGATCTAATTTTTTAAAGGTAAATATTTCCCTTGTCCAGTCATGTCCAACTCTAGGAGACATTATTCATCTCTGTTTCTTCACCGAGAAGCCACGTTTCTGGAGAGCCTTTCTGTGGTCATCTGTCCAGCATGGCTATATGTCAAAGGCACCCAGAACACTGTTAAATTCCCACTGAAGTTGTACCTATTTATTTACTCGCATTTGCATGCTTTCAAACTGCTAGCTTGGCAGGAGTTGGGACAAAGAACGGGAATTCACCCCATTGCCTGGTGCTCGAATCTCAAACCTGGATTGTCAGCTTTCCACCTGACAAGTTCAGCATCTTAACTAGTGAGCCATTGCACTTCCTAGTTCACTTTTTGAAAAGCAAAATTCAATTTCTTCCTGCTCTTTAAAAGAGGGAGACAAATATATTGCTATCAAGTACAGCATGTTTATATATAAGTTGCAAACAATACGTTTAGTAAGCAGGTTATGGAGGGGGAAATCTTTTGCAACTTCCTCTTTAAATTGATCAATGCCAGAGGAGGTATAAATTGGTTTAAATCGACTTGATTGCATGAAATATGTTAATCCCTGAAGCACCGAGGGTCGTTTACTTATTCATTTGGAGCATATTCCTTGGGTGAATAAGCCAAGCTGTCTTGACTTGTGCCGTGTGCCAAGGATTTCTAAACAATCTGCCTTCTCCCCTCTTTCTCCATGCTGCTTGTTATTTGTTCTGAAGACAAATGTGTGGTTTGCAGATTATTGCACAATTCACACAGCTTTAGTTGTCTTGGTGTCAGAAGCTCGAAAGTAATTTTTTATTGTAGAGGAGACAGGGCAGGACGGAGGGAAGATTTCTGAGTTTATTTCTAAAGAGATATAAACATACAGAAGCAGCACTGTAAGCCTTCTCGATAAGAGGGAAAGACTGATTCATCCCATTTCCTCTAGGACAGGGGTCTCCAAACTTGACAATTTTAAAACTTGTGGACTCCATGCTAGCTAGGGAATTCTGGGAATTGAAGTCCACAAGTCTTAAAAGTTGTCCATGTTGGAGACACCTGCTCTAGGTCCATCAGACAAAAGGGGACAGAACGTCTCTTAGAGGCACTGGCTGCTCTCTTCCTGATGAAGGGGTTGCCTGATTTGAGGGGGATAAATCATCCACTACCCCCATAATTTCAGGGAGGGGCCAAACATACTTCTAGGTTCTTCATCGTGAGTGATCCAGAAGAGAGTATAGCCAGTGATGAACCCATTCTGGTCTTCAACAGGGAGAGGATTCCACCGAACCTCGGCTGTGGACACCCCAATGTTTTGGGGACGAACTTCTGGGCTGTTGGTTGGAGCTGTGGAGATAGGAAAGAATCAGAGTAGGATCAACTCTGGTCAAAGTGAAGAGTATGCTAAGGGTGAGTGGACCCATTGGGTAAACAGAAGAGACTAGGCTTCAGCTTGCCCTGTTCAAGCAGGAGACTCTATACCATTTCAGACAAATGGCTGTCTAATCTCCTCTTAAAAACCTCCAGTGATGGAGCGCCCACGAGGCTTCTGGAGGGAAGCCATTTCATTGGTTATTGTTCTCACTGCCGGGAAACATCTCCTTAATTCTAGGTTGCTTCTCTGCTTGCTTCTTGTCCTGCCTTCTGTTGCTTTGGGCAATTGGTTGACCCTCTTCTTCTTTATGAAGCCCCTCAAATATTGGAAGACTGCTGTCATGTCACCTCTAATCCTTCTTTTCCCTAGATTAGACGTACCCAATTCCTGTAATAGTTCTTCATATGCTTTAGCTGCCAAGCCCCCGATCACCTTTGTTGCTTCTAAAGTGCTTCTGGTCACCCCTCAAAAAGTTTAAAACTGGATGAGCCAAATTTCTGCCTGAGTCAACTGACTACTTACTAAGAATTACTCATCATGCCATCCTCTGCTAACAGCATTCAAAAGGGAAGATGAAATGCTTACATTATTATAATGTTGGAATTTAAGTTGATTATCAGGCTTAATTTGCATTGCTATTTTTTATCTACAACCCATTCCTAGAACAACAATATCTCCAGAGACAATTGGAAATTACCCAGCTTCCCCTCCCCAATGTAAAATTCAAACCAAGGACATTTTTGATTGAAAACCATTCTGATTTGGATGGATGCTGAGCTGAAGCTGCCCCTGTGTGGAAGATGCACCTTTCTGCCGTGTGTAAGCTTCTATGGACTGGGGTACCCCAACTCTGTCTCTGTAGAGGGGGTAGACAGAGATCTTGTAGCGCTGGAAAGGTTCAATGTTTTCTGAAACAGAAAAGGGGTAGTTGTTAGTACTGGTTGAAGGTCTGGGGTCGAGTGGGGTACATTCCCTATTCCTACCTATTAAGCTGCTTGCTCTACTATTGATTGTAGGTAAAAGCAATGTTTGAAGGTAAGACCATGTTAACAAAGCAACATGATGAATCCTCCTGGTTCAGATCTGACCAAAGTTGTGTAGCCAAGTTGGGAAACTTTGGCCAGACAAATGTCAGAGAGAAGATTTGCCTTCGCTCCCCAAGGATACCCCCTCCTCCTTCCCCTGGGAGTGGATCACCTTGGATCAGGGTTTCTCTGGTGCTTCCGTTGGGTAGCTTTTGCCACCCAAAGTTGTGGTCTCCTGCTGCAGAGGTCACTTGGTGCCACTCAACGATGTAGCCGGTCGCTGGGGTCCTCGGAGGATCCCACCACAGCTGGAAGCTCTTCTCACTGTGGGGGGAGGCCTGGACCTTGAGCACAGGCTGACCTGAGAACAATATCAGAGAACGTAGCAGAAGTGAATTGAATTGAATACTTCATTTAGCCGAGTGTAATTAGATACAGAAAGAATTAGGGGGGTGGAGGCTAAAACATCTGAAGAACGGTCGCAAGAATTGGGTATGTCTAGTCTAGTAAAAAGAAGGGGTGACATGACAGCAGCCTTCCAATATCTAAGGGGCTCTTACAAAGACCAGGGGGTCAAACTATTTACTAACGCACCAACAGGCAAGAAAAGAAACCGTGGATGGAATCAAGGAAAGAAGCAACCTAGAACTAAGGAGAAACTGTTGTGGTTCACCAGCAGCCTGGTGCAGCTGGCAGCAGAATCGGACAGTGGGGAAGAACTGGGACCAGTCTGGAGAGGACTTGGATGAGGGTCCTGCATCCTATGCAGAGATGGGGCCAGGACCATCCAGGAGTGGGATCGGAGTCTGGCATCAGTGAGGCAGAGGATGCAGGGGAGCCTGTTCCCAGTGCACATGTGCACAGAGCTGCTAGAAGGTGAGAGCAGCTGAAACAAAAGGGCCGACTCGGGAGTAAGGCTGGGAGATGATTGCCCCTCCCATAAGGGATAAAGGACAGGCAAAGATGACGAAACCTTTGCAGGAGGCAAAGTAGCTTGATCGGTTCCGAGTCCTCCTTGAAGCTCTTTGCACTTCGGTTGGTTTTCTTGTACTTTGGTCAGTTTCTTTTCTAGGTAATTTGATACTTCTGTTTTTGGCAGCATGCCACAGAACTGAAAGGTGGGTGCTTATCTTGGGGGACTGTTTGAGATTAATTCCGGCTGGGAATGGAAACAATTCCCAGTGTTGCAATACAATAGGTTTTGTTTTTAAAACAAGTTTGTGAATAATTACGATTTACGAAGCCTGGGTCAGAACAGAAACTTCCTAACAGTGAGAACAATTAACCAGTGGAATGGCTTGCAAGAAGGAGGAGGATCAGGATAAGGATGAGATCACTGAATTATGGTAGCAAAGTATTTAAGTGATATCTACTTTAATCCCTAATCAGGTTGCCCTGTTGGTGAGCAAGTATGAGAGGCTGCAAGAGCAAGACATCCTTGCTGCTTGAAGCACCTTCTGCACACTCTTGGTGCATCCTGATGCCCACGGTTCCTGGGCTGGGGAGAAGCCAGGAAGTTCTTTCAGTTCAGGCCCTGCGAGCTTAGCTCTCTGCCCATTATCTGCCATGTGATTTATGGGGAGGTGGGAGTTTCCAACAGAAGAGGGACTCAACCTATTCTCCAAAGCGTCTAAAGGCAGAAGAAGAACCGATTGATCACTCATCACAGAGAGATCCAACCAAGAACTAAGGAGAAATTTCCTGTCAATGAGAACAATTAATCAGTGGAAGGGCTTGTCTTCAAAAGTTGTGGATGCTTCATCACCGAAGGTTTTCAAGAAGAGATTGGACAGCCATTTATTTATCTGAAATGGTTTACGGTCTCCTGCTCATGCAGGGGGTTGAACTAGATAGAAGACCTCCAATGTCCCACCCCTCTCTGCTATTCTGTTATTCTGCCACAGAGGGAGCACTTGGGTCTTTCTGTAGCTGGGATGAGAAATGGCAGGTGCACAGAGAGAGGGCTGGGTGGAAAAGCCAGACTCTTTTGTGTCCCCATACCAGGATGGTCCTTGAGGAGGAGACCCTAGACTCTTCAATATCTTCATTGATGACTTAGATGAGGGAATAAAAAGGGGAACTCATCAAATTTCCAGATGACACTTAGCTGGCAGGAATAGCCAACACCCCAGAAGACAAGCTCAGGATCAAAATGATCTTGACAGATTTGAACACTGGGCCCCCGCTAACTACATAAAATTTAATGTGGAGAAGAGCAAGGTGTTATACTCAGGCAGGGAAAATCAAAGGTGCAAATATAGATTAGGTGAAACCTGGCACAAAAACAGCAACTGTGGAGAGAGACCTTGGAGTCCTAGTGGACCATCACTTAAACATGAGCCAGCCGTGTTTAATACAATCCTTGGTTGTATAAACAGAGGCACAGAATGAAAATCATGTGAAGTATTAGTACAGCTTTATAAAGCCTTAGTAAAGCCACACTGGAAGACTGCATCCCGTTTTGGTCACCATATTACAAAAAATATGTTGAGACTTTGGAAAAAGTGCAAGGAAGAGCAGCTAAGATGATTAAAGACCTGGAGACTAAAACATACAACGAATGGTTGCAGGAATTGGGTTTGGCTGGTCTAGAGTAAAGAAGGGGACATGATATTCCAGTATTTGAAGGGCTGCTACAAAGAGGAGGGGGCCAATGTATTTTCCAAAGCATGAGAAGGAAAGACAAGAAGCAGTGGGGTGGAAACCTACCAAGGACAGAAGCAACCTAGAACTAAGGAGAAATTTCCCAACAGAATAATCAACCAGTGGAACAGCTTGCCTTCAGAAGTTGTGGGTTTCCTTCATCACTGGAGGCTTTTAAGAAGAGACTGGACAGTAAAAAGATAAAATACCTAATGTTACACATATTGCCTATCCGCAAGTGTGGAAAGAGCCTATGGTCCCAACAGAAGAATTAATTTTACAAAAAATAGCAGAGAATGGGCTGAAATGGATATGCTCACATTAAAAATAAGAGAAAAAGAAGAACCTGAATACTCCTCAGATGGTGCTGTACTTGTGGCTAGAAAAGAGAGATAAGAATTAGAAAGGATGACTATAAGAGAATTCTCAAGAGAGTGATACATAATATGTAAATAGACAAAAGGGTTAAAGATGAATAATAATTGTAAATAAAGGTAATACGTATTAATGATATTTACGAATAGATGATGGAAATGTAAAATAATATTATATGCTGATGCAAAAGCTGTTGAAAATTTAACTAAGGTTTGTACTGGTAGAAAACAATAAAAATCTATTTTTTTTTTAAAAAAAAGAAGAGCCTGGACAGTCACTTGTCTGAAATAGTACAGGGTCTGCTGCTTGATCAGGGGGCTGGACTAGGAGACCTCCAAGGTCCCTTCCATCTCTATTCTGATTGACTGATTTGAGGGGAGGGGCATGCTTTGGGGTGACCAGTAGCGGTTGACCTCATTTCGGTCTCCCCCCAGATTAACAGACTTTTCCTTCAGGCTACTGATTGGTCAAGGATAAGCATAATAATCTGGTATTAGATACTATTGGCTTAAAGAGAAAATGCCACTTTAGTATGAAGAATGGCTGCCTCCCTTATGGATGAGAGAAGAGATCAAGGCGATGCCATGAGGAGATGGCAGAGCATGGTTGCCTCCAGCACAGACTTACACGGATCAAAGCAAGCTTCTCAATATGAAAGAAAGCACAGCTTACAGTCGACAAAGAGTCTGCATACTATCTAGGAAGATTGGCTTGTTTTGAAAGGACAGGGCCGAGCTTCCTGTTTTGCTTCTGCTCCTTCTCATACATTGTGCAATTATCCCCTCCTGCAAAGCACATGGTAAAAAAACTCCCCTACAGAGAGAGGCTCTTGGAAAGTCATGCTTGGTTTTGCCTTTGGCCTCTTTTCATTTGCACCTAGCTATGGCATGAACAGACCGAGCGCTTTTTTCTGCCAAGGTCTTAGCAGGCGGCCTCCTTCTTGTCCCCAACCTCCACCAAAGCCTCTTCTTGACTCTTCCTTCACCTGTGGCTCCTCCATTCTCTCCCTCCTTAAACAGTGAGGAACTGTGGGACTTTTGATGTGTGTAGGTACTGCAAATGTACTTTGCCAAGTATTTGGTCAGAGGGGCAGCATCAGTCCAATGCCTATTGGGCATCGGAGGTTGGTGCAGGAAGCCCTTTGTCCCTTGCTGCTCCACCTGCTTTGGGCAGAGAGAGTCTGGTTCTTTTATATCAGCTTCTTTCTCTGAACCCATTTGGTTTCTAGAAATCAAATCCATGGTCCAGCCTGGACTGTCTCAAAGAGCAGCTGGGGCCAGCAGGGGACGAAGCAGGAGAGAGCCAATTCTTGTGCAGTGGCTTCTGAACATGGCTTCAGGGAACCTCAAGAACAGCACTGCATCTCTGTCCAAAAAAACCCTCTGATTTGCCTCAGGTATTGCCTCTAACCTCATAATCTTTTGGATGTAGGTTTCACACTCTTCCAAGGGAGAGAAATCCCTTTGGATGCACCTGTAATTAATCTAAGCTCACTACCTACATCCAATTTAACAACTGAATACTCCAGCAGATCACAGGAATACTCTTGAACTGCACATCTCAGGCTACACAGCAGAAGCAGGTTGTCCTTCCCAGCATCAAACTCAAAATATTATCAACTGCGTTAATAGGAGAAGGCCTGTTCAGTATAATGGTGAAAGCACGAGGCTAGAAAGGATTGGACCCGGAGTTCTCATCAGCCTTAGACATAGAGCCAGCTGGGTGACCTGGCTCAGTCAGGCTTTCTAAGCCCTTGGGGAGTAGGCAACGCAAACCACTTTGGAAAGTTTTGTCAAGAAAACGACAGGCAGTTGCCAATAGTCAACACATGCTTAAAGTCACAAAAAATAAAAATAAAATTAAGAAGCCGTTTCTAATCCTCCTAGGAAATCAAATTGAAAAGGGCACTCAGTGTTCATGTAGAGCAGAGGTCTCCAAACTTGGCAACTTTAAGACTTGTGGATTTCAACTCCCAGCATTCTCCCGCCAGTTGTCCACAAGTCTTAAAGTTGCCACGTTTGGGGACCCCTGATGTAGAGAGTGACAAAAAACAAAGAAACAAACAAACCCCAAAACCCCACCAGCTGCCTCCGCCCCCATTTTTGATCACTCTTATCCCCAGACGGAAAAGATGCCATACTACAAACTCAACTTCATAGAAAATGGGTACACGCTGATCAAATGTTAAAATCTGCAGCAACCATCCTCAGCCCACAGAATGAGGAGAGTAAGACTCCTTAAGTCCTAAGACTCCCTGCAGCTCAGGAATACTCTGAAGCAGGGGGCTTCAACCTTGGCAACTTTAAGATTTGTGGACTTCAACTCCCAGAATTCCTCAGACAGCCATGGCTAAAGTTATCAAAATTGGAGTCTCCTGCTTTGAAGGACCGGATTTAACTACGTCCAAATACACTCAAGAGCCCCCAACACACATCCCAACCCCAATTTCATAAAACAATGCAGTAAGACACAAAACAAAGAACAGAAAGAATTACTATACTAACAGAATACAGAATTGTTATTCTGTATTCTGTTGGAAGGGAGCACGGAGGCCTTCTAGTAGTTCAACTCCCTGCTCAAACAGGAGATGCTGTACCATTCTGTCTAGACTTTTCTTAAAAGGCTTCAGTGATGGAACATCCATGACTTCTGGGGGCAAGCTGTTCCACTGATTAATTGTTCTCACTGTCAGAATATTTCTCATTGTTTCTCGGATTCTAATGCTGCCATAGATTTAAAAAATGTGTCAGAACCCTGTAGGAGATTATTCCATCCACTGAGGATCAAAGGTGGCCCACAAAACTCCCTGCAAACTCTGTGCAAAGCAAAAGACTGTAGTCTCCCTCCCTCTCAACCAATATTATATACAACTGCCAGGGCTGCAACCAAAATGACACAGGCCACAC
This sequence comes from Bungarus multicinctus, assembly GCA_023653725.1. NCBI lineage: Eukaryota > Metazoa > Chordata > Lepidosauria > Squamata > Elapidae > Bungarus > Bungarus multicinctus. Next base: position 27,371,251 of record CM042835.1, on the reverse strand, counting down.
ATAAGACCGCCTACAACAAAGAATTAAGGGTCACAAAACTTCAACAAAGCTGGCCAGAGAATATCTAGAGCCTGTTGCTCAAATAAATGGGCTACTAATAGAGACAATGAGTTGGGCACCATCAGCCAGGCACCTAATTTGAAACTCCAGAATAAAACAGGTGAAGAAGGATCATTCATTCAACACTTGGATCTTCAAGACCAACCTCTGAGGTTTTCAGTTATGGTTGTGTTGCCAGCTGACAAATTCTGTGAGAAAAATTCTGGAGATCTCTTTGGTTGGGAACACATTATATGATCTGAAAGTCAGTTATTCTTCAAAAGGTATACTTCCGCAAATTTTACAATATTCACTAATTCAATAAAGTATGTATTTGAATAATGTCTGCATTCAAAAATGATGCATTTATTAAAATTAAAGTTACATCAGGGAAAATTAGTTGTAGAAATTGATTGATTGTCACCAAGCAAGGTTTCAAATAAAAATATATATGTTTGGGGAAATCTGTCAATAGAGACAAAAGTTACAGTTCCCCCTCCCTTAAAAAAAAAGACCTAAAATGAAATAAACCAAATAGTACATTTAAAGAAATGGGATGCCGAATCAATCTACTTCCTACCATTTTTCTCCAACAAGAAGATTTCTGTGGGTTGAGATGCACCTCTAGAGTTGTAGGCTGAGAGATAAACCCTTTTGGCTCCTGGGGGCATCAAGAATGTGCATTGCCTCTCCGTGGTGTTACACAGAGAGAGTGAATTGCTCGCGTGCTGATTGATGCTGAGTGCTGCCCAATATCCCAGGATTTTGCCATTGGCCTCAAGTGGCTTCATCGGCTGTAGAGCAAAATAAAGGCAGGTGAAAATGCAGCACATGAAACCTGCAGCCTGTATTGTCTGCATTCACACAGCACACTTAATCAGAGGAGCAAAAGAGCTAGAGTTTGCATTGGTTCTACACACAAATCTTTGTTTTCACTGGAACCAATCCTTTTGTGACTAAGTAGGTTTGGAGAGTTCAGGACATTGGACTAATTCATTTGTATGAACCAAGATTAGAAATGGGCTAATGCAATACAGGTAGTCCTTGACTTACAACCATTTGCTTACTGACCATTCAAAGTTCCAATGGCACTGAAAAACTTTTCCATGAGCGTTGCAGGTCACAAAGGGTGATCACATGACCCCAAGATCATGTGATCTAAATCCAGATTCTTGGCAACTGGCATGTGTTTATTGCAGTGTTCTGGGGTCACGTATCACCTTTGCAACCTTCTGATAAGGAAAGTCAATGGAGAAGGCCACATTCATTTAACAATCATGTTACTAACTTACCAACTGCAGTAATTCACTTAACACCTGTGGCAAGAAAGGTCATAAAATGGGACAAAACTCATTTAACAATGGTCTTGCTTAGCAACAGAAATTTTGGACTCAGTTGTGCTTGTTCAGTGATTATCTCTAATACGTTACCCTCCTGCTTAGTTGCCTGGCCATGGTCTCCTCCCAAGAGCAGCTGCTGGAATACAGTTGCCTTCAGTCCTGCCTAGTGAGGCACCTGCTTACCTGCCACAGGAGCTGCACCTCTGTCCCCTCCTTTGCCTCTCGCAGTTTCCACCAGGCATCGAGCGCTCCTGAAGGTGCTGTGGGAGAGAACCATCGGTATTCGTGTGTGTATTCTGGCCCTTCTCCTTCAAGCAGCCCAGCTCTTCAAGGTCAGCTAAAGTTAGTCAGGGGCTCCCTAAGCTTCTGCTTGGACAGTCACTCCCCCCTCCCCTTCTTCACTAAACGTATTTGATTGTAAGCAGACATGATGTGATACGATCCTCCTCCACTGGACATTGTGTTCCAGTTCACTGAGGACGATGCCCTCTGGATACGACCAAAGGAAGCGGCTCCTCAACCCGCATAGGCTGACCTGTCCCAACGCCCTGGCTATCCCGGTGACTTAGAGGGCTTGGCTATCTGTGGGGTCAGGGGGTGGGAGAGGCACAGGACTTGCCCCCTTCCCCACCTTTCTCATCTGTAGTGAAGAGCTTGGCTGGGCTCCAGCTGCTCCAGTAGCTGAGATGCAGGCGCCTGCAGCGCATCTGGAAGCGGTAGAGGCTGCCAAAGAGGAAGCCACACTGCTGGATCCGCCGGCTGGAGGTGGTGATGTTGTGAACCTGGGATGAAAGGGAGAATGGGAGAAGCAGGCCCATGGAAAGCCTCCTTCCCCTGCCCCCTTCTCCCCCCGCAGCCCACAGGACCCCCAGGTTACAGGAAGAGGCCAGGAAAAGGCCTTGGAGTTGAGGGCCAAGATGTTATGGGTGGCCGTGGCCACCAGAAAGGGCCCAAAGTCTGAAGCAGAGGGCCTGGAACAGGGATGGAAGGAGAAGCCATGCCAAGGGGGCCTTGACTCTGACCCCTCCCCAGAGGGGTCCTACCAAGCGAAGCCATTCTGTTGTCAAGCCAAAGAGGGACTCACAAGGTGCCACTCCAGGCTGCCCTCCAGCCGGTAGCGCAGGTCGCAGGCCTGTTTCATGAGTTCGCTCTCCTTTGCGGCCTCCCATTTGACCTCCATGCAGTTGCTCTCCTCGAAGAGGGGCCTGATGTCCTGGATGATCGGGGGCTCCAGCCAAACTGGAAGGGTGAATGTGGGGATGAGAGAGAGCCTGGTACTTTGGTTGAAGTATCTCAATGCCAACCTCCAAAGCTATCCCAAGGGGAGGTGGCAAGAAGAGTGAAATCACCCCCCTGAACAATCAAGTTAAAAGGGCAGCAGTAACACGAAAGAGCATTGGGAGGAAGGGAAGGGCTTCTCCCAGGGGCTGACAAGGTTGTGCCATCTGCACCAACGGTACCTTTGGTGGCCTCCAAAGGGATGTCCATCAAAAGTGACATCTTGGATCTTTAGGGGGATTTGGAACAGATTTGCTCCCCACCTTGACCTTTGGAAACCATAAACAGGTCTGAACCTGCTCCAAGTTCCTGCTCCAAGTCTTGACTTTAATGAAGTTTCTCTCTTCTTTAGAGCAGGGGTCTCCAACCTTGACAACTTTAAGCCTGGGGGACTTCAACTCCCAGAATTCCCCAGTCAGCCAAGCTTGGCGACCAAGGTTGGAACCCCCTGTTTTAGAGGATGAAGAATGGAACACTTCAAAAAGCTGTGTGCCATTCAAAAAGGTGTCATTGCTGTTAGATATTGACATGAGATGCCCGGGGAGAGAGAAAAGAGAGCAATAGCAACCAGTCTGCCTTGTTCCTTTCCAGAGGGCTTTGTTTTTTTTGGCTGGGGAGCAGGGAGGATGGGGTCTCTCTCCCTGGGCCTCCCAAAGGTGCTTTTGGAAAAGGCAATAGTACTTCCTTTGTTTTTCCTTAAAGAAATTTTGCTCCTCATCCAAGGAGCCAGTTCTGAACTGTAGGAACTTCTTGGATGAGAAGAGAGATTTCTCCAAGAAAAGAAACCCAAAGAAAGTCCAATTGCCTTTTCAAAAAGCACCTTTGGGATGGAGACAGAGGTGGGATTCAGCCGCTTCTGGAGATTTTGAGCAGTTCGGAGAACCGGCCAATCCCACCTGACTGGCCCCACCAACTCCATCTCTTCTCTGCTACCCATTGAGTCCCAGAGGATCGGCTGCCCTGCATAGGAGAATGGAGCTGGAAAGCAGGTTAGTGGGGTGGGATGCTACCGGTTCTGCCCAGCTCTGTAGAACAGGTAGCTCTGAAGGGCAGCAGACACAGAACCGGTTCAGTGTCTGCTGCTATTTGGCCCACCTGCCCGCCCGGGCTCTTACCTGATCTTTATTTCCTGCTTTTTCAACCTCAGCTGCTTTGCTGAGGCTGAGAAATCAATAAAAAAGTCTTTTTTCAGGTGCGCAGCTCTTATCAGCTGTCTGGGAGGCACAGCTTTTATTGTATTACACGCACATGTGTGTGAAGCTGGGATGCATGTGCAAAACGTAAGTACTGAACCGGTAGTAACACTGGTTAAATCCCACCCCTGGTGGGGAGGGAATGGGATTTTGCAGTTAACCTTCTCCTGCCACGCCCACCAAGTCACGCCCACAGAACTGGTAGTAAAAAAATTTGAATCCCAGCCCTGGTTGGAGACTCTCTGGAGACAGTCCCCCTGGGCAGTTCTCTTGTGCGGAGTGATTTGCAAGGAGCAGCTTTTCTTCCAGCTCAGGGAGGGACAGAAACCTTCCAGGCCAGACAGATTGCTTCTCATTTGGGCCTCTGAATATTGCAGCCCTCCCCGCTTCTCACAGACCGCTAGGGATTCAGCCCGACTGGCTAGAAAAGAGGGCAGAGGAAACCCACCCCTGCTGTTGGCACCCACCTAAGTCCATGGGGTCTGCACACAAGTGCTTTGAGGTCACGTTGCCCAGGGCATTTTCCACAGACACCCAGAAAAGCATTTTTTGATACAGCAGCAGCTCCAGGCGTTGAAAGGTGCAGGAGTGCTGGCCAGGCTCAGGAATGCAATCTGTGATGGGGGTCAGGGCCTTGCACTCACTTGAACTCCTGAAACACCAAGAAAAGCTATCAGGGGGGGCGGGCTAGCACAGAGAGTGATGCACAGAGAGGCTAGCAGAATGCAAGACCATATTGAAGGGAAAGGGCCCACCTCTTGCAAACCTTATTCCAAGGAGGAAGGGACTCTATTAAGCCAGAAATTCTGATTTCTTTTTTAGAAGTTAAAGGTCAGGAAGAATGAGAATGAAGAGAAGCAGTCTGCCCTCCTCCCTCATTGGCCCTAGCCTGGCCGCAACGGTTCGTCTCCTGTCCTTACCGGAATCCCTTCAGGGCCACACGGGTTGGGAGGAGGCTGTCCAAGCCCGGGTCCCACTGGCAGGCCAGGCTCTTGGAGGTAAGGTTGAAGACGCAGGTGAGGTTCTGAGGTTGGCCTGGAGGGTCTGGTTGGCGTTCCCATGGCAACGAGAAAAAAGAAGCAGGAAAAAGTTTTCGGCGTAATAATGACAATATTGCAGGTAGCAACAGTCCTGCAGGTTTGAGGATTTACACTGAATGGTAGAGAATTAGAGTTGTCCTAACGCAATCAAAGTCTCGACATTTGATATTCCTTTCTGGAGACTTGTTCCAACACACAAACCTCCTCACTTCTGCTGTCCCTCCTACCATCAAAATTGGTTTTTTTTTTATGAGCGAGAATTTCTTAGCTAACATACAACATCCATCAGTGAGAGCAGAGATGCCTATTTGGTCTTGAGAAACCAGAGCCCATGACAGAGTGCAGGCTTTCTGTTCTGCTCAATACAGGCAGTTTGTTAGGATGGGAATCAGAGGTGGTATTCTGGAGAACCGGTAGTGGAAATTTTGAGTAGTTCGGAGAAGTGACAAATCCCACTTCTTCTCTACCTCCCATCGAGTCCCAGCTGATCGTCTGGGTCTCCTTTGGTTGCCCTGCACAGGAGAACGGAGCTAGAAAGCAGGTTAGTGGGGTGGGGAGGGAAGGGAAGGGGGATTTTACAATATATCCTTCCCCTACCACGCCCACCAAGCCACACCCACACAACTGGTAGTAAAAAATTTTGAATCCCACCACTGATGTGAATCTGTTTCTAAGATCAGTTTTAGATTTATTGGACAAAAACAAACAAACCACAAAATGCATTTCTATGGCATTACTTGGAAGTCATTTCATTCACTTAAAAGATTTACTTATGGCCAACTTTGATTCCTGTCCTCTTGAAGGAAGGAATGGCTATCCAGCATTTTAACTGGCATCTCCCTGCCACTGATGAGTGCAGCGTTGAAGCCATCTCAAACAACATCATCATTAAGGAATGGTGTTCCTTAAATGCAAAAAAATAAAATAAAATGCTTTTCTGTAGATTTGGTTAGTTAGAACGGGGATCTCATCGCACACCAGACTAGTGGTTCTCTACCACAACAATTTTGAGAGATGTGGACTTCAACTCCCAGAATTCTTAGCAATGGCTATATTGTTGGGTGAATTCTGGGAGTTGAACTTCACACTTTACAAAGGTGCTGAGATTAGGAAACTAGCAGTGGGCCGATGGAAAATGTTTGAAGATATCTCTGTGGCTTCGTTGCTACCTGGAGAATAACTGATATCTAGTGGTTGTAACTCAGCTCTGCTTTCAACCAAATCACAAACATTCTAGAAAATATATCAACTGGCTGTTGCAAACCAGTACAAGTTGGGTCCAGCATGTGATTGGAAACACCAGCCCAACTCTGGAGGTTTTTAAGAAGAGATTAGAGAGCCATTTGCCTGAAATGGTATAGGACCTCCTGCTTGAGCAGGTGGTTGGAGGGGTGGGGCGGCGGGGGCGGGACCAGCCAGGAACGGGATTTGGGGGTTCTCTGAACTGCACAGAATCTTAGCTAAGAGAACCTCTGTGAACCTCCAGCAGCCCACTCCTGGGCTGATCCCCTCTTTATTTCTAGCAACCCCTCAAATATTGAAAGACTATCTTGTCTCCCTAAGTCCCTTCTTTTCACGAGGCTAAACAACCCAATTCCTGCAACTGTTCTTTATATGTTCCAGGGGCCCTTAATCCTCTTTACTGCTTTTCTCTGCTCTCTTTCCAGAGTCACAACATCTTTTTTGTGTGGTGGAGATCAAATCTGTACGTGGTATAAGTGAGTAGCAGTGTCTGCAGAGGGTCACAAAAATGGTGACTGCAAAGATATGATTCAAACTCCTTCGTGGCCGCCATTTTGAGTGTTTTAAAATCACATCCTGCTTGTAAGGGATTTTGGTCCTAGTGTTGGATTATGAATGATATTATTGATTATTGCCTGTTATGATTCATAAACAGGCAATACAAAGTGATCACTGCACAGAGGACATAATCCCTGCAGTGAGACTTACATCCAGCTTGGATCCAGGTAAGGTTCATAATCTGTGGAACATCACGTTCCTGCAGGTAGCAGCTCAGGGAAGTCAAAGGTTCCTTGAAGGGGCCGAGAGTGATGTTGGAAACTTCCACTCCATTGCTTAAGCTGTACTGGGATCCTTGAAGTTGTTGATCGCTCAATTTCCAAATAATCTGGATTTTGCTATCCTTTGCAAAGGGGCAGTGGTTTCTCCAGATGGTACAAGAAGCTGTGATGTTTCCTCCCCAGATGACAGCTGAGGAGTTGACAGCCAAGTGACTGCAGGAGAAGGACCCTGCTGAAGATGGGGAAAAGATTTGGAAGCAATGAATGGCAAGGCTGCCAAAGGGGTGGCTGGTCCTTTCCCCAAGGCTACCCCAGCTGGAGTCACGGGCACCTACCTCCTGGCATCCAGAGGAAGAAAAAAGTGCACCCCAGCATCTTTGCCCAGGAATCCCATGGGCTTCTCCTGGTTTGGCTCAGGCAACGTAACATTTAGTCCTGCAATTTACAGAAAGAGACATTCAGGCAGCTTCCAGCACTTCACCTTATGGCCTGCCCCTTGTGCAGGATTTGGTCGGCTTCCTGGTAGGAACACGGGCTTGGCTGACCGTGGGGCCTCAAAGAGGAAAGTGGCAAAAGGCTCGGACTTCATCCCCCTTTTGTGTGCCACACAAAGGGGCATTAGCACCTTCTCGACAACATCTGTGCCTCTCCCTGCTGTGCCATCAAGTTTCAGCACACTAAAAATATTGTTAAGTTCTGGGGTTACACATTCAAGAAATAATAAAATAAAAATAATTATTTGTCTAGAATTTCAATATAGTCACTGAATGGCTAGCTAAACACATCCAACTTGCTTTTCTTTGCTCCTTTTGTCTGCCCATCTCAGTCTGCAAAGTGACTGTGGCTGGAGTTACAGAGTCTGGAGTGACTCTGGCTGCAGCTGCAGGACTGCTGTACTGACTGGACAGGAGCTTAAACAGCACTGGGTGGACGATTGGACTGTTTGCCAAAGGCAGCTTTTGGGTGCAGGGAAGGACCCTCTTCCCCATCCGCTACTTGACGTACAAATGTGAATTCAAAGCAGTGGTTTGTTTGGGGAAGCAGCCTCACCTGGTCCTGACCCAGGAGTCTGGTGCTTATAGGCCTTCATTCTGGCAAGCACAGTGCCCAAGTTCCAAGAAAGCCTCCGATTATGTGTATGCAAGTATATCATGGAAACCTGAACCATGGACTGTGGACTGCTCTGTTGCATGTTTCCTAAGGGGCAGTTCACCTTTTACCTGCCGGGCACACTTGCTGCGTTGATGCTTGATGGCTATTATTAAGGGGCTGATATTTGGCATGGAGGCTGCTATGAAAATGCCAATCATCCTCCAAGAAAGGGGTTTTGGATCAATGCCTGGTCTTAAGTGCTCTGATCCAATCCCATTATGAGCTGGTGAGCTATAACCTCCTGGATAAGAGGCTGGACACCTGTGTCAATTCTACCCTGGACAGAAGAAGAGGCTGAATAGCTGGAGCAGAGTGATGGGCTGCTGGGGTTTGGAAGTTGGAGGTTGGCCCATTGATGGTGAGAAAGGTGAATGGCTCCCAAGAGTCACCCAAATTGTTGAGTAGAAGAGCAAAGAGAATTTGAATCAGCATAGGTGCCAAAATTAACATAGAATCATAGAGATGGAAGAGACCTCAGGTTCTATTATATCACATGACCTAAAATGGACACCTAACATCACAAATGTCATCAAAAAAGCACAACAAAGAATGTTCTTTCTGCGCCAACTCAGAAAGGAGCTGCTGATCCAGTTCTACAGAGGAGTTATTGAATCTGCAACTCAACAAGACAGACACAGACTCCAGAGAGAAATTAGGACTGCAGAAAAAACCATTCCTACCAACCTGCCTTCCATGGAGGACCTGTATACTGCACCCTGAGTCAAAAAGAGGGCTGTGAAAATATTGACAGATGCCTCACATCCCGGACATAAACTGTTTCAACTCCTTCCCTCAGGACGACACTATAGAGCACTGCACATTAGAGCAACTGGACACAAGGGGAGTTTTTCCCTGAACGCCATCACTCTGCTAAACAAAAAATTTCCTCAACTATTTACAAAGTTGGCACTACTATTACTGTTAATCTTTTCATCACTCCTTATAGCCCATCCCCTCCCACTGGCAACTGTATGACTGTAACTTTGTCGCTTGTATCCTTACGATTCCTATGGACTGTTTCCTAGTATGATTTGATTGCTTATTGTACCCTATGACTATCATTAAGTATTGTACCTGATGATTCTCGACTCTTGACGAATGTATCTTTTATTTTATGTGCACTGAGAGCATTTGCATCAAGACAAATTCCTTGTGTGTCCAATCACCCTTGAAAAGCCAATAAAAGAATTCTATTCTATTCTATTTTTTTAGTCCAATCTGCTGCTCAAGGCAGGAGATCTTATACCATTCTGGTCAAGTGGTTGTCCAGCCTATTTTTGAAAACCTCCAGTGAGGAAGAACCCACAACTCTGGGAGGCAAGCTGTTCCATTCATTAATTGTGCTCAGTGTCAAGAAGTTACTTTTAGATTGGACCTCTCTTTAACAAGCTCCCACCCTTTACTTCTTGTCCTGCCTTCTGGTGCTTTGGAGAATAGACCAACCTTTTTCTGGTGGCAGCCCCTCAAGAACCGGAAAACATTTATCAGGTCCTCTTAATTCTTTTCTTCAGTAGGCGAGACATACTCAGCTCCCTCAACAGTTCTTCAAATGATTTAACCTCCAGAACCCTAACCATCTTCGTTGCTCTTTTCTTCACTCTTGCTAGGATCTCAGCATCTTTTTTTGTATTATGGTGACCAGAATTGGATGCGATATTCCAAGTGTTGCCTGACTAGTGTAGTATAAAGCAGTATATCATTTCTCGTGATCTTGATGCTGCCTCTTTGTTGATGCTGCATTGGCTTTTTTGGCAGCTGCAGGACCTGCTGACATGTACTTAAATGATGACCCACTAGGAAACCTAGGACCCCCTCACAGTTATGGACGTTGAGCCAGGTACCACCTATTCTATACCTGCGTCTTCCTGCCTAAGTGCAGGACTTTCTTTTCTCACCAGTGAATGGCCATGTGTTGCACAGAACTCAAGCCTGTCAAGATCCTTCTGAATGTTGAGCCTGGTAACTCTTTTAATGAGAGAAAAGAATATATCTAGTTTTGTTCCCATCTGGAATGCACTTGTAGGCTTGAGGCAGAAAAAAAATATGAAATCTTGACTTTGAGATTTGCTATTAAATTAGTTTGTTGTTATGCAAATGGATAGTACTTATTAAGCACCTAAAAGTAATTTTACTTTGTATTTTACTGTGCTGAAAAAAGTTTGGGAGTCAAAACTTTTTTTCATTTCCCCCTTTAGCCTATGCTTCTCCTTCCCGTTTCTCTTTCCAATTTCTTACTACCTTTGTTTTTATTTGTATTTTATATTATGACAAAAAAAAAGGAAGACAAGCAAAGAAAATTTATCTGCTGATTGGAGCAACCATCCTTTCCAATGTAGATGACCTGGAATTGTGACTCCCCACATATCAACTACTAGGAGGATCCTGAGCAACGCTTACCACTCACCCTTGAAAATGCTGTCAAACTGAGCCTCCCCCCCCCCATCCTGCCCTTGCAACAGCAGCTCTCCAGCTGGAACCAGTAGACAAAAGGGGCTCAGCCCCCCCCCAGGTGTCTGGTGTCAGCGTTCTCGGTTTGATGATCTTGCCAGATGCCAGAGCAACTTCCCAGATGCTCCTTGCCAGCCATTTTGGTTGCAATCCAGCCTCCTGGCATGCGGCACCCCCCCTCCATCCCATGTGGCTGTGGCTGGGCACTCAGGAAGTGGGACCTTGCCAAAGCCCTGCCCTCTGGCCACAGGACTGAGTCCAGCATCATGTTAATGGCCACTGCAGGCAAAAGGTATGCAGGCACCCCAGATGGCAGGCAGCTGCATTCTGTAGCCACGGCACGTAAGGCAGGACAGAAGAGGCTGGGATGCCCAGCCCTTACCTTAGGCGAGTTCAGGTGCCACAACTCTGCTTGCTGGAGGGGACTCCTCTGCCAGTGAGCCGCCTCCCTTCCCCTGGAAGGAAAATGATCCTCCCAACACCAAAGGCTGTCGTTATTCTCTCTCTCTCCGAGCAAGGTGATTGCAAAATGCTGCTGAAAGCTTTTATCTGCCCAACTCTCAGGAAGGAAGGAAGGAACTCTGTGGCTGACCAGCTCACGAGCGGGGGAGTGCGCACACTCCTCCTTCGGCATCCCCCTCCCTCACTCCCCCCCGGCTTTCATAGAGCCCGGCCCAGCCTCATTAGTGGAGCAACCCACACCTTTGTGGCCCCCACAGGCTGGGCCTGCTCAGGAACTGGGAGACCCGCCCAGGGGTGGGTGCCACGTGTCTAATGCTCAGGAAGAGGTAGGGTGGGCTGGAATTGTCCTTTCACCCAAAGCCCAAATATTTCACAGAGGTTAAAAATATGATAGGGAGACAAGATAGCCCTCAAATTAGGACCGCAATTGAACCCAGACTTTCCGATGCTAAGTGAGACAGTTTTAAGTGAGTTTCACCCCATTTTATGACCTTTCTTGCCACCGTTAAGTGAATCACTGCAGTTGTTAAGTTAGCCACACGGTTGTTAAGTGAATCTATTTTCCCCATTGAGTTTATGTGTAAAAGGTGATCCCATGACCCCTGGACACATGGCATATAGCAGGGTCTGGTCTGATCATGTGACCAGGGGGAAAATGCAACATTCGCAAGTGTAAAAAATGGTCATAGGACTCTTTTTTTTTTCAGTGCCATTGTAACTTTGAACCGTCACTAAATGAATGGTTGTAAGTTGAGGACTACCTGTAATTTGGTTGTATTCAAATGAGACTGTTCTGCCCCTGTTGGAATCTGATTCCGAGGGGGAGGTTGAACAGCTGACAGGGAGTGGTAGTGTGGCTCTGGTGGCTGTGGAGGAACCTGGGGAAGGGCAAAGCCCGGCTGGACAGAGCAGGGGAGAGGTAGAGCAAGGGAGAGGGAATTCGGAGGAAGACCTGGGCCCACCCCTTCTTCATCCTAGGCATGCAGGGAGGAATGGAGAAGGGAGCAACAGAGAAGGGAGCAATGGGGGAAAAAAGGGCCCTGATTCCCTTCATTAGCTGCAGCTGGGAAACAGGATTTAAAAAGGGCGTTTGCGCACAGCACCTTGCTGGAAGCTAAGTGTGAATTATCTTTGTTTGTCAAGTCTTATCTGAGTTCCGGACTCCTCCCAAGTGTGTGTGTTTCGTTATCTTTCGGAAGTCTGCAATTCCTTATCTTGCCCTGTGTCGTTAATTGCTGCAGCGTGCTTGTGTTGATTTTTATTTATAATTTATATGTACTTTGGGGTCGGACTGAATTTCTTCCCTTTAAAAACTCTTCTTGGGAGAGTTTTTACTCCAGCCGATGATGACTGGATATTGGGGGCCAAGCTGGAGGAATTAAAGGGACTTTACCTACTTTTGTGACTTTGTTGCTTTTGTACCACGCCCCTTAACCAAGACAAGTCTGGATCCAGCCTATCACTCCCGGCTCAGTAGGTGTTAACTGAAAGGTTTTTATTTCTTTTAGGCATTGGGTGAATCTGGTCCATCTGCTTATTATCTGGTCATTCTAGAAAAAAAAAGATTTAATTCAGGAACTGGTTGAGTCTGTTGTGTGAATGGAGCCTCGGCTGCCCTCACATGCAGGGCTGTTGCCCAGAGGCAAGATGCAAAGTTAACCCATGGCTAAAGGAAGAGGACAGAGGTCCTCCTGCTGGGAGAGAACTGTGGCCGCAGAAGGCAGAGAGAAAATCCGGCCCAAGGGACAAGCACCCCCCCAGGGCCTTCAGTGGAAAGGATGGGTTGTGATTGGGAAAAACAAGCTTATTGCCCAATTCCACACGACTGTCAAACTTTCACTTCCTGAGCAAGAGGTTGTTTATTACATAATTTGGTGGTGTGCTCATTGCAGGCAGCCTTGGAAAGAAAAGAAACGAGTTCTCATTGACCACTGCTCTGGGCTAGACATACAATCAACTGGTGACTTGGCCAAGGAAGTGTTGGGTTCATCAGGCGAACTCTGTACCTCACACAAAAACTTTAGGGCAGATAGCTTTCCAAAAATACCATGGATTCCATGCATGGATCAGATTTTTATAGGGACAGAAATACCAGATTCTTTGGGGCAGTCTCTCTTATATTTAGTTTAGTATTAGTATTTAGTTTACTTTATTGTCATTGCATCTCATACAACAAAATCAAACACCATCTTCAGTGCACATCATGACCATGAAAATAAACACAAACATACATCCTTTACATTTTATATATTGAATTGAAAACCCCTGATATCGCATTAATATTGCACTATACAGTAGAATTCAATAGAGCTACTTGCCCTGGGATAGAAGCTGTTTCTCAGCCTATTTGTGCTTGTTTTTATTATTCTGCCAGATGGTAACAGTTCAAAAAAGGGTTCTCAGGATGAGATGGATCTTTGAGGATGTTTTTAACTTTCTTAAGGCAGCAGGAGCTATAAAGCTCATACAAAGAGGGGAGAGGGCAACCCATGATCCTCTGGGCAATGACCTTAACCCTCTGGAGTGCTTTCCTATCCGCCCCTGTGCAATTGGCAAACCATACACAGGTGCAGTCAGTTAAGATACTCTCTCTGGTGCAGCAGTAGAAGGTCACCAGCAGTTTCTCATTCAGTTGTTTCCTGATCAGGTTATATCGTCTTTCAGGGAAGAAAAAAACAACAACCTAGCAGCTGGACAGAATGTCGGAGAAAAGAGGGCTGTTTTAAATACTGCCCTGTCATGTCAAACTGAAAAAAACGCACATGCAGAAAATGTTCAGGTACTACGCTACCCAGAATTCCAGAAAAACAAAATAATATAAATTTTTACAGAAATGGGACATTCAACATCTTTGGAGGAGCAACTCCCCAGGAACCTGAAGGGCAGAGGGGATCTATTTCCAGGCCTAAATTGAATCTCACTTTTATACAGGTAGTTCTTGATTTATGACCACAACTGGGCCCAAAATTTCTGTTGTTAAGCAAGACAGTTGTAAAGCGCATTCCCCCCATTTTACAATGTTTCTTGCCTCAGTTGTTAAATGAATCACTGCAATTGTTAGATTAGTTATTAAGTGAACGTGGCTTCCTCAGGGCTGGGATTTTACTGGTTCGGACCAATTCGAGCGAACTGGATGTTAAAGTTACATCAGGCTTGCCAAACCGGTATTTCAAATGACCGGCTGCCCCCCCCCCCCCCCCCGGGAGTCTCCACGTGGCCCATTTGTGATGGAGATAAGTGCGGGGGCTGCACAGAGCTCTGAGAGAGGGGAAAACGGCCTTCTGGAAGTCCAGAAACGGGCCTGTTTCCAGCTTCTGGAGGGCCTCCTGAGCCTGGGGGAGGCCACTGGACTCTTGGGAGGGTGAAAATGGCCTCCCCTAGGTTCAGGAAGCCCACCAGAAGCCAGAAACAGGAAGTTCTGGTGGCCCCGCCCATCATGGCTTTGCCCACCCAATAACCGTGCAGCGAACTGTTGTTGGGATTTTTGAATCCCACCTTGGGCTTCCTCATGAACTTTGCTTGTCAGAAGGTTACAGAAGGGGACCACCTGACCCTGGGACACGGCGACTGTCATAAATACAAGCCAGTTGCCAAGGGTCTGAATTTCAATCATGTCAAGAACTACCTCCTCACGCACTGACGATCGTTGAAAGTTGGGGGTGTGCAGAGAGCATGTATTCCATTGATCTGACTTGCCTCAAGTCACTCCAGAACTACTCTACCAGTGGTGGAGATATTCAAATATTTTTACCACCAGTTCGGTGGGTGTGGCTTGATGGGCATCCTTTGTGCATGTGCACACAATTTGTGTGCATGCGCATGCCAGATACACACAAATGCAGGCACAGAGGGGTTCTACCTCACCTCCTGCAAGCCTGCACTCTCCCTGTCCCTTCAGCAGCTGCCACACGGCACTCTTTGGTGCCATGCAAAGCAGCTGCACTTCAAAAGCAGGGCAGGCGGGCCCAACAACAGAGTGGCGGAGAGAACCGGTTCGGTTTCTGCTGCTCATCGGCACCACCAGCTTGGCAGAACTGGGCAGAACCAGTAGAATACCACCACTATACTCTACCCCTACTAGGGCCTAAGCAGGGGATTGGACTAGAAGACCTCCAAGGTGTCTTCCAAGCAAGGATGGGTTTCTACCGGTTCTGCCAACCTCTGTAGAACTGGTAATAATAATAATAATAAATATTTATTTATATACCGCTCCTCTCCCGAAGGACTCGGAGCGGTGCACAGCCGTACAATTAAAACAATAAATATGTGAAAAAATAAAACTAAATTAAACTAAGACCCTGGCTGTAAACAATTAAAACCCTTCCCTAAAACCCTAAAATTTAATAAAAAAGTAAAACACACAAAACTAAAATCAGCCCAAGCTGGCCTGGTCAAACAGCCAGTTTTTCAAGGCACACCTGAAGGTCCCCAGGTAGCTCTAAAGAGTAGCAGACATAGAACCAGTTCTATGTCTGCTGCTGTTTTGGCCCACATGCCCGCCCGGGCTCTTAGCTGACCTTTATTTCCTGCTTTTTCAACCGCAGCTGTGTTGCGCAAAGCAGCTAGGGTTGAAAAAGCAGGAAAAAATGGCTTTTTCACACGCTGCGCGCCTGTGCGCAGCACTGCTCAGCTTCCAAGCAGCTAGCTGATGACGACATACACGCGTGCCCAGCAAAACGTAAAATCACCGAACCGATAGTTACACCGGTTGGATCCCCCTCTGCTTCCAATCCTGTTCAATTCTGTTCTGTTATTCTGTTACTTGTCCTGGGTGATTCAAAGACATCCCTCTAGAGATCATTTCAGCTGCACTTTTTAACTCTGATTTTTAAAATGTGTCTTTTTTCAGGATAATGAGATAATACAATGCAGAGATTTTGTGGATAACGTTAATCTCTTGAATGTGCGATGCAGAGGTTATGGCCAATTTCTCTACGCCTTGGGAACAGTCCTCAGAGGTGTCCAAATCGAAATGTTTAATGTGACAGAAGGGGAAAAATGATTCTTTGGCTGAAATAATGATCTATATTGATTTTGATACAACAGAAATGTAAACAAAATGAAATTTTGGCCCTACTTGTTACTTTTGTGAGTGCAATAAAAGGCAGTGGACAGTCTTCCTTGTTTGACAGATTTGGTGCAGCGGGCTGACTTTTCCAATGTGGAACACCTAAGAAAGATTTTATTTTAATACCTTTGGGAAAGGGATGCACAATTACTCTAAAGCAGATATACAACACAGTGATAAGTTGCTCTGTGGGCAGGCGACATCCTCCTCCTCCTGGGCCAGACCAACCATCTGAATGGTTTGCTAGAGAAGCTCCCCCCTGCAGTACAGAAAAGGTAACAGATAATCATGCCATAGCCTAGATTTTTCAGAAATTGATGCAATTGTGACATTATATTGTAAAATGAAACTTTGGTCATTGATCATAGCTAGGAAATTAAAAAATATATATACACTAATAGGCATGTGACCCTATTCAGAAAGGAGAACTAAGAGCCTCTATTAGGACTGGCCAGGTGGGGATGAGAATGGCAAAACGTATTTACTTCTCTCCTGGGCTGCAGCTGCAAAAATAGCCACCCAGCAGGCCTGTTTCAGGTGAGCAGGTCCCTCGTAGGAAAGGAAGAGCCGAGACAGCTCTTGCAGAGCCACTATGATGAATATTCTCAGCCCTTGTCAGAAAAGTCACTTTACTTCGCTCGGAGTTGGAGTCTGGCTACGCAGGTCCTTTGGAAGTGACTGAGACATATTTGGGAGCCCTGTTACTGGGGAAGTTTAGCCAGTTGATCCTGAGGAAGGAGATGGAGTCTTTGTGGCTGTGGATTGGCCATCTGTGTTCCATCCCATTAGTTAAGGCCTGCCAAGAGATGGCATGTGGATGGGGCCAAATGGTAGCTAATGATTCTTTGAGGGAAGCACTGATGCATCTCCTTCTCACAAGGCCATCCTCGGAACCAAACATATATTATACAATTTGTCCAGTCTCCAACCTTTTGGGTGCAGGTTCTTGAGAAGGGGATTGTCCCTCAACTTTGGAGGGTGAAATGGATTATTTCAGGCTGGGTTCAAGCTTGGATACAGTTCTGAGGCAGCCTTTTGTAGAGCTCAAGATGGGCTGACTCTCCTGGATTTCTCGGTGGCTTTCAGAGCTATCATCCATGATTTCCTTCTGAATTGGTTTAGGTGTTGGGAGGTGCTACTTTATGGTGGTTCTTCTTTTCCCATGGGAGGTTTCAGTTGAGGTGGGGGAAAGATTGAGCCTTAAGACCCTGCAACGTGGGGTGCTTCAGGTCACTGCCTTCTCCTCTAGCATCTCCATGAATCATTTGATAGTTCGAGGTGTGGTATCACTACTCACGCTGATGATATTCAATTATCCACCTCCACCCCTGGCTAGCCAGGTGATGCTGTTGCGGTGCTGACTGAATGGCACAGAATATAGAATAGAATAGAATAGAATTCTTTTATTGGCCAAGTGTGATTGGACACACAAGGAATTTGTCTTGGTGCAAATGCTGTCAGTGCACATAAAAGAAAAGATATGTCAACAGTCAAGAATCATCAGGTGCAATAGACTTTAAACCAGAGATTTTTTTATTGGGAATTATACTGGAAATATACAATAAAGAGCTGAAATGATTGTAAATATTTTAACAGTGGCTAGAATTGTATTTGCTAAGAATTGGAAAAATGACAAAATACCTATGCAGGAGGAAGTTATTAAGAAAATTATGGACTGTGCTTAAATGAGTAAATTGACATTTGAAATTAGAGAACAAGAAGATAGACAATTTTATATGATATGGGATTTGTTTTATCAATGGTTGGACAAAAAGACATGGTAATGTAATAGATTAGATAATTTTGTAATAAAAGTTTAATAGATTGATATAAAATATAATATAGACATATATAACCATTGGATGAAAGTACAATATAAATTTCAAAACAAAATTTGGAATATCTCATATAAAATGATGGAATAAATAGTTTAGTCATATAAGCATATGTTATTTTGACAATGTGAAAATCTATATAAACTGTGAGTAATGACTACGAAAGGATAGCACAAAAGATTTGTAACCAACTGACACAACTGTATGTATATAAAATGAAAGATGGTTTTATGTTTTGTTTGTATACGTTTGTCTTAAAAAATAAAAACCTAAAAAAAAAGATGGGTGGCCATACAACTCTTTTAAAACCAATCAACCAACAAAGTAAACTATTTTTTCTTGTTTTGAAGAAATAAGTTTGAATAATGGCTCAAGACCCCAAATATTTAAACAAGTTCTCCCAAAAATCCCACAGAGTTGTTGAATAGGAATTCTGTGGGACTTAGCATCATACATTTCTTATACCATCTGAAATAAGTCAGTTTTGTATGAATTAACTGGAATACCTTGACCACTATTCCCACTTTAGCCCCCTCTTCTTTTAGAACACCATTCTTTTCACAAAGTGTGTATCATCCTCTTCTTGGCCCAGATCTCAGGTATCTCAAGAGTAGCAATATCTTGAAGTATCTACCAGAATGTGTTCATTTGGTGGATTACCACTATGGGAGATTTCAGAAGCTTGGGATCAGGGGTAGTGTGAGCCATGGTAGCCTTGTTCATGCTGCTTATGATGAAAGGGAAGTTAATAGGTTATGTGACAGAGGAAGGCGGGTGTCTTCAGCTAGCATGAAGAAAGCCAACTCACCCAGGTGAAGGAATTCCACAATCAAACTAGAACAGGGCTGTCAAACTTCCAGCCTCTAGGCCGGATGCATCACGTGCTGGCCATGCCCATGCCTGGTTTAGCAAAGGGGAAAAAAGTCTTGATACATCATATGATGCTGCCGTGATGATGTCAGTTTGATAGCTCTGAACTAGTAGGAAGCATTGCAAACCAGTTCTACACAATTGTGAATAAGACTGTATAGATATGTCTCACAGATGTTGTTTCAAAAGGAAGAAGAAAATATTTTGCTTCTCATCCACTCATTGGAGTCTTAGTGGACAACCAATGAAATATGAGCCAGCAGAGCGCAGCGGCAGCCAAAAAAGCCAATGTAATCCTAAATTGCATTAACAGAGGTGTTAGACTGTGGTTTGAGTGAGGAGGCAGGATGCTTTGCAAAAGTGAATAACCCTTTGTTCAGCTCCGGTAAGACAAGACAAAGACGCGGCTGCTGGCAGCTTCCTTCCTTTAACGTGGCTGCCGGCAACTTCCTGTCTGGCACTTCAGCCACTGACATTGGTTCATTTTCCCGCCTGGAAAATGAACCAATAAGTGAAGTTTCCCACATGGATATTTAACAAGAGGGATACAATCAAGATCACGTGAGGTACTGGAAAGGGTGCCTGGATGAGTGACACTGAGCTAGACACGCCCCCTGGCCACACTCCATCACCCTCTCGAGGTCAAATACAACCCTGATGAAATCGAATTTGATACCCCTGGTGTA
Organism: Bungarus multicinctus; assembly: GCA_023653725.1. Classification (NCBI taxonomy): domain Eukaryota; kingdom Metazoa; phylum Chordata; class Lepidosauria; order Squamata; family Elapidae; genus Bungarus; species Bungarus multicinctus. Next base: position 27,351,819 of record CM042835.1, on the reverse strand, counting down.
GGGTCTCCTGCTTGGGCAGGGAGGTTGGACTATATGACCTACAAGATCCCTCCTGACTCTTGTTATTCTGTTACTCATCCAAGAAGCTTCATCAGTCCTGGCAGAATGATGGGAGTGACGGAAGGATTAGTTCTTACAGGAAGGGCTAGAGGAGTCATATTTCTTTCATCTGGTTGTCATCTGTATGTACATGGTTATAAAATTTACGTTCAGGCCAGGTGATGAGATCCTTAGATAAGAGGCATATCTCTAGCTATTGAGGAAAAAAACCAATCCACATGATTCATAACACACACACACACACACACACACACACACACACACACACACACACACACACATGCTAGCTGGCATGAATGGTCAGGTGAGAAATAATAGAAAAAATGAGTGAGCCTCGTGGAGAGACAAGGAGGAAAAGGTGTATTTGCTGTTTGTTCTCTCCCTGTTACAGTGGTATCATTTGGACTAAGGGGGTGGTAACGCACATCACTGCACAGTTACTGGGTGCCTCATTAATCCAAACATAACAACATATGTTTTCCAGAATCCATGTGGCCGTGATGGGACACCAGGAAAAAGTCTGTAGCTCTTTTAATGCATGGCCAACAGGTACAGCAAGGATGCCAGCTGGATCCAAAGCACTGCCACCTGGTTGGATCCAAATATGGTTCACCTCCATTTTGATTTATGAATTTATAATTGATTTAATTGTTAAGTCTCAATGGATTATTTAAATTCATTTTAAATTATTCTAATAAGCCACAAAATCTATAAGATTGTTTCTTTGCACTGTTTAACTGTCTAAGACTACATCATCCTCTTTGTGACATCTGAGAGGCCCATATTCATAACTATTTCAACTAAACAGAGCCAGAGAGTCAAGATTATGTGAAGTGTTAGTAGTGCTTTACAAAGCCTTATAAGACCACACTTGGAATATTGCATCCAGTTTGGGTTGAGCAGAGATGGTCTTCAGCAGGTTCTGACCATTTCTGGAGAACTGATAGTGGAAATTTTGAGTAGTTCGGAGAACTGGCAAATCCCACCTCTGACTGCCAATCCCATCTATTCACTGCTTCCCATCAGGGTCATCTTTGGTTGCCCTGCACAGGAGAACGGAGCTGGAAAGCAGGTTAGTGGGGTGGGGAGGAAATGGGATTTTGCAGTAATCTTCCCCTGCCATGCCCACCAAGCCAAACAACGGCCACCAAGCCACATCCACAGAACCAGTAGTAAACATTTTTGAATCCCACAACTGATGTTGAGACTGGAAAGAATGCAGAGAAGAGCAACAAAATTATTAGGGGACTGAAAGCTGAAAAACATATGAAGAATGGTTGCAGGAATTGGGTAGGTTTAGTCTAGTGAAAAAAAAAGGATTAGGGGTGATATGATAGCAGTGTTCCAATATTTAAGGAGCTACCACAAAAATGAGGGGATTAACCTATTTTCCAAAGAAGGCCAGACAAGGAACAATGGATGGAGACTAACCAAGGAGAGAACCAACCTAGAACAAAGGAGACATTTCCTGACAGTGAGAACAATTAACTAGTGCAGGAGTAGGAAAACTTGGCTTTTCTATCATTTATGGACTTCAACTCCCAGAATTCCTGAGTGAGCCATAAAAGGTTCCCCATCCCTGGCCTATTGGTTTTTCAGTTGTGGGTGAAATCAATTTTTGACTTGAATGGGACATATACAAATGTAATATACAAATGTATATGTCCTACATTTGTATATCAAACAGTCCCATTCAAGTCAAAAATTGATTCCCCCACAACTGAAAAACCAGTAGGCCAGGGATGGGGAACCTTTTATGGCTCACTCAGGAGTTGAAGTCCATAAGTGATAAAAGAACCAAGTTTCCCTACCTCTGAACTAGTGGAATGGCTTGACTTCAGAAGTTGTGAATGCTCCAACACTGGAGGCTTTTAAGAAGAGATTGGACAGTCGTTTGTCCAGAATCGTATAAGGTCTCCAGCTTGAGCAGGGGCAGGACTGGAAGATTTCCAAGGTCTCTTCCAACTCTATTATTCTGTATTCTGTAAAAAATTATTAAGTATATTAAAGGTGATTTTGAACGTGAAAATTGATACTGGATTTAATTTCCATTAATCCCAATGGAAATTGGAATCTGCTCCCGTAAAACTCCAATTCTTTGTTGTTCATTTATTTTAATTGTACACCATTAACAAAATAATCTTTAATCATAATAAAAAATGGAAAAAAGACAACTTCAAACATCAAATCAAACTAAGGGAAAAGAGACAGACAAAGATAAAAAAAATCATCTTATACAGAATTTTATACTTATCAATAGTTGCTGGTTAACTAATGAATTCACTATTATAAAATGATCAATGCAAAATGCTATTGTAAGCTATCACAACAGCCATAGTAACATAACATCAATTACTGAATCCTTCCACTAGTAAATATAGTAGATAGTAGATTTTGCCTTTTTCAAAACACTACCAACAGCCAGTCATTGATATAGAACATAGTACATATAGTAACAGAGTAACAGGAAGGCACTTTGAAAATCTTCTAGTCCCAACCCCTGTTCAAACAGGAGACAAATGGCTGTCCAATCTCACTGTCAGGAAATTTCTCCTTCATTCTAGGTTGGATCTCTCTTTGATAAGCTCCATCCATTACTTCTTGTTCTGCTCTTGGGTACTTTGGAAAATAGATTGACCCCTTCTTCCCTATGACATCCCCTCAAATATTGGAACTCTACTGCACGTTACCCCTAGTCCTTCTTCTCATTAGAGTAGACATACCCAGTTCCCACAACCATTCATCATATGCTTTACCCTTCAGTCCTCTAATCCTCTTTGTTGCTGTTCTCTGCACTCTTTTCAGAGTCTCAATATCTTTCAACATTAACTCTAGTTTGTTATGAGGCATCCTACTAGGCCATAAAGGGTCTTCAAGATCTGAGTGAGGCTCCATAGGCTTTGAAGTCATCTATGGGGCAAGAGTGACCGGAAGATACCCCGTGAGACCACAGAACGTGCTAACTGGAACATGGAGTTGGCAAGAGGTCTTTTACAAGGTTTCCAACAAGACAGCATGAGTCACTTCCCATAACAGAAAAACCTGTTGCAAGCCCCACAGCTGAAGAGCACATGGGTCAAAGGCCATTTCTCCATTTGGGAAATGTATTCCTCCATGTCCATGGCTGGTTATAAGCACAAGCAAGCCACCCTCCACCTGAGACCTTGTGGGCTTGGGAGAGTCTGTATTTCCCGGTATAGTAAAAACCAGTTAGATTTAGACACACTTAGTTGAGGTTTCCCCCAAAAGCCACTTCAGACAAACCTACAATCATGAAAGTGTAATCTTCCTTTCAAACAAATACAGATTTCTAAAGTGGATCTAGTGTCCAATATGGGGAGGCATTTAAAAGGTCCTCATTATGAAGTATGCAGCCAAAGCCCTTAGTCAGTCTTTCCCCTTGGCGCTCCTTCCTACAAAACAGGATTTTTTTTTTCAGGCTGCCAAACAGATTTTTAGGAAGAAAGCCACACCCATTTCCCACCAGACACAATTTCTGAATTGCTGCTTTGTCCTCCAGCTGCTTTGTTAAGTGGGCTGAGGACAGACACGAAGTGGTCCATGCTACTTTTCAAGCACAGGCCCACTTGGATGCTCAGTGAAGCAGGGCAGCCCCCAAGTTTTCAAGTCAGAATCCCTGTATTTTGGATGGGAAAATCTTGGTATTTGGTGGTATTGGGGTCCTTGGTGCTTTCTGAGCTTTGATGTTTTCTTGCAGACATTTCATTATCCAATTAGATAACACCCTCTGTACTTGAAAGGCTTTGCTTTCTGTTTACATAACAAGCCTCTTCTAGCATTGATGACGTTACCTAGTTTGGTAATGAAATGTCTCCAAGAAGACAACCAAGCTCAGGCAGCACAAGGGACCCCTCATTTCAATCCTGAGCTACAGTATTCTCCTTTACTGATGGTGTCGGCCAGCAGAGAGCATTAATTTCTTTATCTGACTTGATGAAAAGAAAACACAAGACTGTATTCATGTGCATCAATAGATTAACTCTCCCCTGAACTCCTAAAGGCTCGGAGCTACAAAACATAACATGCTCCAAACAAAACAACAGTATGGAAACACTGCAATCAATTTCAGAACTGGCACATGGCAAGCGAGAGATGCTTAAACAGTCAGCAGCATCTCACCTTCCAAGATCAAAATATGCATTATTCTGATGATATCTAAGTTTTAGACTTTGAAAAACGATGTTTAAAAAACAGATCCAACAAATTAGGCCCATTTTTCTGCAAAATCCACTAGGCCTCACATTACATATCCCCTGTCCCTTTCTCGTCTCCACATTTTCGAGTTGGGCAGAAATGAGTCAGTTTTGTAATTTGTTTTACTTAGAAAGTGATGCAATTTCTTGTAGTTTCTTACGGAAAAAAACAAGTTTTTTCCCCAGTAACTATGGTGATGTGCATCATCCATCTCTGTGGGAAGAAGCTTCAAGGGACCAACTGCAAGGAAGTGTCAGATCAAAGAAACAGCACATAAACACACAAAACAAACATTGTTCCCTACTTCTTCCTCTTCCCTGCATTACACGTAGAAACAAACAATTGCTGTAAGAATATATGCCACAATCAGAACCTTCCAAAGAGAATACATATTTATGTGAACTCTTAATGGAAACCAGCAAGTAGAAGCTTAATGTTCAAAGCAATAGCTAAGGAAGCAACATTGTTCCAACCAAGGTGTATATCCTCCTCCTCCTCCTCCTTGTTTGGGGTGAAGTTCTATCAAAGGGGAGCCAGAACCTGTGGGCAGCTTGATATAACACAGTTGGCATTTTCATAGAATAATAGAATAACAGAGTTGGAGGGGATGTTGAAAGTTTTTTAGTCCAACTCCCTGCTCAAGCAGAACCATATACAATATTGGACAGTATTGTCCAATCTCTTGATAAAAGTCTCCAGTGTTGGAGCACCTACGACTTCTGAAGGCAAGCCGTTCCATTGATTAATTGTCCTCACTGTCAGGAAGTTTCTTCTCAGTTCCAGGTGGCTTCTCTCCTTGACGAGTTTCCCTCAGTTGCTTCTTGTCCTGCCTTCTGGGGCTTTGGAAAATAAATTGATTCCCTCTTCTTTGGGGCAGCCCATCAATATTGGAAGATGGCTAGACAGGAGTAACAGAATAAAATGCAGAAAGAGTAGCTTTATTTTTGCCAGCTGATCTCATTGCTTACAATTTCTCCCAGATTAACTGGAGAGGTTGTGCCTTTGAAAACATGAAATTTAAAAGGTCACCTGGCCAGATTTTTCATCTTTAATGGCAACCGTTCCTTAGTCAACAGCAAAAGTAATGACCTTTGTGTCAGAGGAAACAATATTTTTGCTGTATCCTGGCCTTTAGATGAACAGGCCCAGCTTATTTTATTTATTCAGAGGATATCAACCCTTCATCAAACTGCCTCGTTGCTATTTGCACTACAAGAAATGATGTGGAAAAAGAAAGAGGATAAGCACAAAGAATGGCTAGAGAGTAAATGCAGCCTGCCAACCACCCAGAGGTTGCTTCCACACAGCCAGTGGCTTCAGCTTTTCATCCGCTGAAGAATTTCCATCCTTCTCCTTCAGGCAGGATGAGGTGAGCTCCTGCCAATGAGAAACCCCCATTTGCTGTCCCAAAGTTGCTTTTTCAAAAGGCAACTGGATTTCCTTTGTTTTTCCTTGAAGGTATTTCGCTTCTCATCCAAGAAGCTTCTTCACTTCTTACTGAGTAATGGAGGATGGAAGGATTCAAAAAAATCTTCACCATTCAGTCAGAACTGAGGAAGCTTCTTGGATAAGAAGTGAAATGTCTTCAAGGAAAAACAAAGGAAATCCACTTGCCTTTTGAAGAAGCTACTTGGGGACAGCCATGATCTGGATGACTGAGAATCTCCATAGACGCTCCATTTGTTGCTTCAACTTCAAAAGACTCTTCACTGTGTGAATTTTGAAGGTGATATGTAAGAAATCCTTCAAGTTTGAAGAAGACACGCTGTGGTGCAGATAATCTGTGGACATTCAGGTGGCTCTCCACTCCCAGTCTGGAAATGCAGTCTGTGCAATGGGGGCACCAGAAGTCCATGGTTGAAACAACTGTGGATATTATCCTGTGATGCCACTGGTAGTTTTCTGACTATTTTTGGCGGTGCCTATCTTCAAAGCTGATGGAAGCTTCATAGCCGCTGCAACTTCCATTTCCCTCGCAGCACCTTTGGGGCACTTGCATGGACAGCCTCAAGGGCCTTTCTAGTCTCCAGTATATGACAGAGCAACTGACTATCTATTCGGATGATGACATTCCACCCACCACTTCTAGACTCTGATAATAAACAGGGACCCAATGTTGGCGGACTTTGTGATGTAAGACCTCTAGGTTGGAGACAGGGTTTTGCTGACAAATGCCAAAGATGGAGCAAAGAGCAAGTATGTAAAATTTCTCCAATTGTTTGTTGTGTCATAGATGAGTTCAGGCCTCCTATCCATAGAGAAGGGAAAAAATAAGCACAGCTCTGTAGACTTTCAATTTTGTGGAGACATGGACACTGTGTTGATTGAGCACTCTAGAACAGGGGTCTCCAACCTTGGCAACTTTAAGACTTGTGGCCTTCAGCTGGCTGAGGAATCCTGGGAGTTGAAGTCCACAAGTCTTAAAGTTGCCAAGGTTGGAGACTCCTGCTCTAGAACATAGCCAGTCAGAGTCTGGCTGACCTTGCTGATTCTGGAGGCAATTTCTTTGTCCAAAGACTCATTGCTCGAGATGATGCTTCTCAAATATTTGAAGCTGTTTACACTAGACAGCTGGATGTAGTGATTTTTGGTTTTTCAGGGTTGGCATTTGGCATGGGCTAATAACATACTTCAGTCTTGTTCAGGCTGATAGTTAGGCTAAAGAGCATCGGAGCTTCTCAGAATTTGTTCAGCATTAACTGTAGATCACCATCTATTTGCATCATGATCAAAGATCATTAGCCCAGGAGTAGAAAACCAGTCTTGGAATGAGGCAGATCAGACCTGTATTGGTGGCCAGGATTATATTTCAGGATTCCACATTAAAGGCCTAGCAGTACCCCTGAATGGAGGAGACAGTGGACTCTTTGTGAGTGTTGAGAGGCAACAACTTTCTCTTAGCAGCATCTCTCCAAAAGTCTCTCTTCCAGTGAAATATTACAATTATATTTAAATCAGGAAGCACATAGCATTGTGGATGAAAATGAAATGAAAAGACCTAGGAGAAGGGAAATAGAATTCTTAATAGAATACCAGAAAGAGATCTTGGAGGTCTTCTAGTCCAGCCCTCTGCCCAAGCTGGAGACCTTAGACCATTTCTGACAAGTGGCTGTCCAGTCTCTTCTTGAAAACCACCACTGATGGAGCACCCACAACTTCTGGAGGGAAGCCATTTACTGGTGAATTGTTTTCACTGTCAGGAAGTTTGTCCTTATTTCTAAAGTTGAATTTCTTCTTGTTCAGCTTCCATCCATTATTCGTTGTCTTGCCTTCTGGTGCTTTGGAAAACAAGTTGACCCCCTCGTCTCTGTGGTAGCCTTTCAAATATTGGAAGACTGCTCTCATGTCTCCCCTGGTCCTTCTCACTAGACCAGCCTCATCTACAGTTCCTGTAGCTGTTCTTCATATGTTTAAATCTCCAGTCCTCTAATCATCCTGGTTGCTCTTCTCTGCACTCTTTCCAGACTCTCAACATCTTCTTTATATTGCGGTGACCAAAACTGAAAGCAGTATTCCAGATGTAGCCCAATTCTGTGAATGAATATTAGTAAAAAACTGCACCTGCAACTTTCATATTAAAACTGACATAAAAATTCTTTGTAGGAGGAGCTATAAATTGTCTTCATAGATCGGAGCTCTGTCCAGTTAGGCCATCCTTCTATTTCCAGCCGGACACTGATATTCACAGGCAGGAAATAAATCAATGGCTTCTCTAGTTACATACATTTGTATTCATCAGAGGAAGCTTCTCACGAATACAAGAGCCATTTGTACTGTACCTTAAATAAGCAGCCCTCCGCAGAGTTAAACTGGCACATCTAAAGGCAGCTGCGTACGCTCAACACTATGAGAGAAATTGGAAATAAGAAAAATCTGGTTTTGAGTGATAATAATGCTGCACTGTCTTGAAATAAAATAAAAGGCCTGCATAAGTGTCTAACACAGGGGTAGCAAACTCGTGCCATCACATGACATATCGGGACTTTTTCCCTCTTTGCTAAACCGGGCATAGCCAGCCCGTGAGGCATCCAGCCCGTTTGACAGCCCTGCCCTAACAAATCTTTGGATTTTTTTTCCTGCAGAAAGCTTTTAACAACCAGCCCCTAGGCCATAAGCCAGAGTGACCCTGTGGCAAGATGTTGGCGAATAAATTTATAAACAAACAAACCTTTGTTGTTATTCTACACTCGGTGATGCCAGGGCCAGATCACACCATAGCCCACCAAATTCATGAGAAACGTCTCTGCTGTGGCCTCTCAGCTGTTACTCATAAAAAGCAATTCATCCTGTCTGATTGCACTTTTAAACTTCTCCTTAAAGTTGAACTATATAAAACTGCAAGATGTTTTTACTGATGTCATTTAATTACATACATGATTTCACTGCTTGTGTCTCAATTAACTGTAGACCCTGAGTGTTTAAGTGTCATTTGAAAAAGAAAATGAAGGAAGGATTTGCAACAGTATGAGGAATCTACCTATCCTTGGCCTGGCCCTGAAGGATCCTTCCCTCTTCGGGGGTTTGTTAACAGCTTTTCAAATGTTAATTCAGAAGAAGGAAGTGTGGGGGCACTTTCGTTTCTCAGAACAGGACAGGCTGATGACACACGTGGCCCTAATCCAGGAAGAAGAGCCAGGTGTTGTGTGTTGGGAGGGGGGCAAGGGTATTTCTCCCTGTCACCCACATCAGTAGAAACTCCCAAAGAAGAAGTCATTATCTTCCACTGTTGCAGCATAGCAAACAATTGATGTGGCTTCCAGCAGTAAGAAATGTGGCGGTAACTTCTCATCAAGGAGTTGTGAATAAGGCTTGCAACAAACTTCTTCCCATCATGTATCACCACCAGAGGCTGCTGGTTTCCAGGATGTTACAATTCACTCCTTCCGGTCCTTTCAGCCTCGGTTTGAACATGTAAAATGTATCAGGTGATTCAAAAGCAGCCTCTAAAGTGGCAGAATGCTGGATAGCCTCAACTCAAACCACAATTGATCCTCCAATTTCTCTTGCTAAGCAAGACTGGTGTTGCCCCATTTTACAACCCTTCTTGTCGCAATTGTTACAGTAAGTGGAGTCCTGCTGTTAAGTTCATTGCCCAATTGTTTAAGTGAATCTGGATCCCCCATTGACTTTGCTTGCCAGAAAGTCACAAAAAGTAGGATTGCCTAACCCTGGGACATGGCTAAACTTTGATCCTCTGACCACAGGGAGGTTGCAATGGTCATCATTGTGAAAAATAACTATTATTCACTTTTTCTCAGCGTTGTTTTTTTTATAAAAAAAATATTTTTTAAATTTTATGCATCTTTTCACATGAGCAACATGTTTCCAGGTTATAACTGTCAGCTGGTGCTCCATTCAAAATCCAAGAAAGAAATACTTAGACTCCATTAATTAGAGAAAAGATATCTTTTACTGGAAATCAAGTAGGAGCATCAAAGGAATTCTGAATCTGAGAAAATGAGCGCGTAAATCACATATACAAAGTGATGGCAACGTTCCCATCCACAAGGATTCAAACTGTCCATCCAATAAAAAGTTGTATATAACGTCATGTGGGCATCTCCAAGTAGTGAGGAGGCCTCTGTCCGTTGACCTTGACATATTTTGATAAAAAGCTGCACTTGCGCATAGCATAGGAAAGAAACATAAGCAAGAAACTTCCCCCCAACTTACATAGTTCTTTTTTGTAACACCTCCAGCTCGCTTCCCATAACTATGTCCCCCCTCCTCCCCCAGTTACTTATGACAGCTGAAAGAGGCAAAGCGAAGGAAAGAAATCTTGAAGGCTGACATTCGGCCCTCCTGCAAAAGAGGCATTAGCCATAAAAAAGAAAAAGAATACAAGATAAAAGAATAATATATATGTAACACAACAATACTATATTTTAGGGTTTGTCAGGATATTTAGTACAAAATGCCTTGATAAGCTTTGGAGCTCGAACATCCTTCTCATTCACCCATTCAGAATGGGAAGGAGGAAAATGTTTCCAGACAACTAAATATTGGAGTCGACCTCTTTGTTTCCTAGAATCCAAAATTTCTTTAACTTCAAAATGTTATTCACCTTCAATTAACAAAGGCCTGGAGGGATCAACCTGAACTGGTCTCAGGTCGGAGGTATGTTCAGGTTTTAATAAACTAATATGGAAGACAGGGTGGATTCATCGGAGGGTTTTGGGTAATTGCAGTTGGACTGCCACAGGATTCACAATTTGTTCATTGGAAAAAGTCCAACATAATTAGGTCCAAGTTTTTTTGACTTTTGTATGGTCTGCAAATATCTGGTGGATAAGAAGACCTTATCTCCAACCTGATATTGTTTTTGTGGAGCTCTCTTTTTGTCTGCAAATTTTTTTAAAAAAGGTTTTTTTTACGACAAACATACAAACAAAACATAAAAACATAAAACCCTCTTTCAATTATATGCATACAGCGTGTCAGTTGGTTGCAATCTTTTGTGCTATCCTTTTTTTTCCTCCTTACTCACGAGTTATATAAATTCTCACCTTATCAATGTAGCTTGTGCTTATATAATATCAATTATTAAAATTCATTTGACTAAACTATTTTTCCATCATTTTATATGAGATATTCTAAATTTCATTATGGTTTAATCTTATACATTCATCCAATGTTATATATTTTATATTGTATTCTATATCAATCTATTAACTTTTATTGTAAGGCTTACTAATCTATTTCTTTACCATGTCTTTTTGTTTAACCATTGATAAAATAAATTCCATATCATATAAAATTATTTATCCTCTTGTTCTCTAATTTCAAATGTCAATTTACTCATTTCGGTACAGTCCATGATTTTCTTAATAATTTCCTCCTGCATCAGTATTTTTTCATTTTTCCAATTCTTAGCAAATACAATTCTAGCCTCTGTTAAAACATTTACAATCAAATATTTGAGTTCTTTACAATATATTTCCAATATAATTCCCAATAAAAATATTTCAGGTTTAAAGTCTATGTGTTGTTTTGTCATTTTTTCCAACCATGTGTGGATTATAGTCCAATATCTTTTTGTATCCGAGCATGTCCACCACATATGGTAATATGAACCAGGTATCTGATGACATTTCCAACATTTATGCGATTTATTCTTGAACATCCTCGCAATTCTCATCGGGGGTAAGTGCCACCTGTAAAACATCCTATACAAGTTGACATTGTCATTTTATAATTTTGAGACCACAATTTTTGCCATTTATCTAATTCAATCCCGTATCGAAAATTTGCCCCCCATGCAATCATTGTTTCTTTAACTTGTTCTTCCTCTAATTTAAACTCCAACAATTGTTCATAAAGTTTTTTGATTACTTTTTCATCAGTATCTGTCAAAATTTTATCTAAATCAGTCAACTTATCATAAATACTTTCTGTTTTAACATCTTTATCAAATCTTGATTGTCTTTGCAAATATGAAAACCAATTCATTTTTACACCTTGTTCTTCCAATGCTTGCATAGATTTAAGTTCACCCTTTTTGTTCAATATCTCACCATATCTAACTGTTTGCCCCTTTTTATATATTATTGGGTAGGAAAAAGATTCAATAGTAGATAACCATAGTGGAATTTTTAAGTAATATTGCTTTTTTATCTTCTCCCAGTTTAGAAACAATGCTTCTAGAATATAATGTCTTCTAAAATACCCCTGCATTTTAATTCCCTTATACCAGAGGAAGGCATGCCACCCTAACAGAAAGTCATATCCTTCTAAATTCAAAAGTCTAGTATTCCTTAATGTTATCCACTCCTTTACTCACATCAAATCCATTGCTTGGTAGTATAATTGGGCAAAGCAAATCCTCCTCTTATTCTTGCATCTTGTAGCGATTTGAGTTTTATTCTCGCTTTCTTCCCCAACCAGATGTATTTTAGCACTATTTTGTTTAAATCTTCAAAAAATTATTTCCCTAATCTGATTGGAATTGTCTGGAATAAGTATAAGATCTGCAAATTTTTTATGAACTTGATGAGCATCATCTAGTGCTTTACAGGTAACTGGCCAGGTAAGCTGGAGTTGGGTTATTCACTCACTTAATGACTGAATGTTAGGTTTCTCCTGTGGAAGCTCGGGTATGGGTACAAAGTCCTGTCCCAAAGCCACTTTAAATGGAATAAACCCAGTACTACAATGAACAGAATTGTTATATGCCAACCTCAGCGAATGGCAATAGGTCAGCCCAATTATCTTGCTGATAATTTATATAGCATCTAAGATATTGTTCCAATACCGAGTTAGTTCTCTCACAAGCCCCATTGGTTTGTGGGTGGTGGGTGGAGCTTAAGCCCTGAGCGGAGCCCAATAATTTCAAGAATTCCTTCCAAAAGTTTGAGGTAAACTAGACACCCCATCTGAGATTATGCATTCAGGAACACCATGTAACCTGTAGATATGTAAAATAAACATTTTAGCAAAAGTTTTCACAGATGGGATTTTTGCACAAGGTATGAAGTGTACCTGTTTGGAAAATAAGTCTGTTATTACCCAAATAACTGTATTTCCCCCACTTTCAGGTAATTCCACTATAAAATCCATAGAAATTTCTTTCCATGGAGCAGTTGGTCTAGCCACATTTTGTAACAAGCCTGCTGGTTTACCAGGAGGCCGTTTGGCTGAGGCACAGATAGGACAACTAGCCACATAAGTTTCAATGTCCTTTTTCAAGGTAGGCCACCAAAATTGCCTTTTAACCAAGGGTAAGGTCTTCATGAATCCAAAATGTCTAGCAGCTTTAGAGTCATGAGCTTGCTGTATTTGTTTCTCAACTTTGCTGGGCACATATAATTTGGTCCCCACCCATGCCAATCCATCTCTAACTGTACAGTTATTTGAGTGAGCCAGGAACCAATCATCAAGTTTCAGAGCTTCTTTTAACTGTGCAGATAAATCATTTGATAAATCAACTTCCCTCTTTTTCTGGGCTCTGATAACCACTGGAGCTGCCAACTGTTTGGTTGGGACAATAGGCCGGACCACTTCCGGGTGGGCACTATTATATTGAGGTAATTTAGATAAAACATCCACCATGAAGTTCTTCCCCCCAAAATGTACTTCAATGAAAAATTAAAATGTTTGAAGTATTGCACCCAGCGAACTTGCTTGGGAGACAGCTTCCGAGGCATTTTCAGAGCCTCCAAATTCTTATGATCCGTCCTCACCTCAAAGGGGACTTTTGCCCTTTCTAGAAAATGCCTCCAGGTTAACAGAGCCCAGCAAACTGCAAAAGCTTCTTTTTCCCAGATGGCCCATCTTTTGGTCTCAGTTATTTTATGGGAGGTATATGCACACGGCTGCAGAATTCCTGTCTCATTTGCTTGTAATAACACCGTCCCCACTGCTACGTCACTTGCATCAGCTTGGATTACAAAAGGGGCATCCATGTCGGGGTGCTTGAGCACTGGCTCAGCAGCAAAAAGTAGATTCAGCTTCTCAAAAGCAGCTTGGCACTCCATGGACCCTTCCAGTGGTTTACTAGGTTTCGGTTTCACCTCCCCTTTGTAATAGGCAGTGCAATCTTTGCAAAAGCAGGGATAAACTGACGGTAAAAATTAGCAGATCCCAAGAAACTTTGCAGTTGTTTCCTGGTGCGGGGAGGGACCCATTCCAAAATGGCGCGAACTTTCCCTGGATCTATTTCTATGCCGTCATGTGATATGCGATAGCCTAAATAGTCAATTTTTTCCTGGTGGAATTCACACTTGGATAACTTCGCATACAGTTCTGCAGCTCGAAGTTTTTCAGAACTGAATACACTAGCTTCACATGTTCATCACGAGTCTCAGTGTAGATATGAATATCATTACGATAAACCAGCACCCCCTTGTATAAATGTTCATGCAAAACCTGAGTTATCATTTGCATGAATACTGCAGGGGCCCCCTGTAGGCCAAACGGAAGAACTTTGAACTAAAAACACCCCATTGGGCAGTTAAAAACAGTTTTCCATTCATCTCCTTCCTTAATTTGAACTCAGTAGTAAGCTTCTCTCAGATTGAGTTTCATAAAAATTTTCTCTTTGGCTAAGTGGGCCAACGTGTCCTTCATCAAGGGGAAGGGGCACACGTTCTCCACCGAAATGGCATTAAGTTCCTATAATCCACACACAAATGAAGAGAGCCATCTTCTCACGGAATAATACTGGGGCTGCTACTCGAGGCCTAGCAGGTTATATGAAACCATGTTCCAAATTTTTATCAATAAATGACCACAGCTCTTCTAGCTCCCACGGTGTCATCGAGTACAATTGCAGTTTGGGGAGTTTCACACCTGGCAAAATTTCAATACTACAATCTGTTGAGCGATGCGGGGGAAGCTCGTCCAAGGCCTACTCACTGAATACCTCCTTTAAATCCCAATATTCTGCAGGAATTTTCTCCTCCCCACTCAGATTCTCAGTGCCAGTGGAAGCCAGCTCTGTGGGATTCTGGGGTTTCTGTTAAGATTGCCCCTCCCCTTCTGGGGGTTGGTCAGTATGTATGTGCAGGGATCCCCTCCTCCAGTCGATGTGGGGGTTCCATTTCCGGAGCCAGGGCAAACCCAGTATTAGGGGGCGCTCCATCCCAGGAGCCACAATAAAACACAAAGTCTCTCTATGCTTCCCCATCGTCACCTCTACTGGTTCCATTATGAAGTGCGCAGGGCTGCCCCCGGCTACCGATCCATCCAGTTGGCAAAAAGCTCTGGGCATTTTTAACGTCTTTAGCCTTAAACCCATTTTCTCTACGACTTCTGAGCTGATTATGCACCTTATGCACCCAGAGTCTAACGAGGCCAACATTTCCCCTTGGGGTCCCGACGTGGGTATCCTTAATCTCACTGGGATAGTCATAGGGCCCTTGTTTGGACTTACCAGCAAGTCGTCTTCCGATTCGGATTCACTCTCTTCAGAAGAGGTTGGAGTTCCCAGCTCCTCTCCTTTTGGAGGGGCGACCTCTACAACCTCCTCCGCTTTAAGAGCTGTTTTGCGAGGCTTGGCTGGAGGCTTTTCAGGTTTTCTTCATCCTCCTGGCGCCCCCTTTGGCTCCAGCTTGGCATGGCAGTCTGCAGCCTGGTGACCTTCCTTCCCACATCAGAAGCATGGAGTAGACTTGGCCTTTGTCACCAGCCCTCCCTTTTGAGGTTTTGAGGCTTCTCGAGGGCTGGTGGGGGATGACTTGCTCCAACCAAGGCCACCCCTGCATCTGTTTCAGGTCAGATCAATTTCAACTTCTGTTGCCAGCACATACCAGAGCTGCAATTCACTGGGGTTTCTTCTGGCAATGCAGCTCTGATAAACGTCTTCGTTCAGCCCATCTTTAAAAGCTTCAGCCCATCGTTAAAGGGCTCCCTCGGACCAGCCTCAAATATGGCATGCCAGCTCTCTAAATTCCTGGGTGTAGTCGGCCACTGATCTCCGCCCCCGATTTATGATTTTCATCCTAATTCTAGCCTTGTGTTCAGCTATTGGATCTTCAAATCTGGCACACAGCGCTGTCATGAACAGATCATAATTCATCAGCTGGGGGGCATTATCCTTATGCAAAGTCACCATCCATTTTTCAGCTGTCCCTTCCAGAGCCCTGGCAACACACCTGACTTTGGTTGCATCTGAGGAAAAATCCTCCCCATATTCTTCCATGTGGCTCCAGACTTGTGCCAGGAAGAAACCCTTGGGATCCCCTCCATATTTTACTTCCAACAGAGGCACCTTTGGAGTTCTACTCCTTCTGGCAATCGCTCCCCCCACTGGGCCCCCCTAGGCTGCTGCCACCTGTTGCGGTGGCCCAGATTGATTTATGGGGATGGATGCTTGGACTCTCCTAGTGAGGCTGCCTCCCCCTCTTCCCTCTCTTCCCTTTGATCAGTCTGAGTTCCTCCGGCAGCTTCATTTAGAAGATGCAGGGCTTGAGCTAAAAAATTCTTTCTTTCATCCTCTTGCCGTGGTTCTTCTCTTCTATGCCGTCGGGTAGTGGTCACTCCTGGAGTGGGCTCTTCCTCTGGATTCTTCCAGCCGACTCCCAGAGACCACTTGGACTTTATAGCTGGTTTTTCAGCAAGATGTAGTTCTGCTAACAACTCAGCTTCCCCTGCTGCCTCTAAACAGCAGGGAAATTGGTCCTGCAGTTGCTCCCAGGTCTTCTTGGTCTCTGGCTGGATTAGACATTGTGTTCAAGCCCCCTTGGAAGAAAATTTATTAATTCTCCGGATGGGCTGGTAAAGTGAGATTCAGAATAATGTCAGCTGGTGCTCCATTCAAAATCCAAGAAAGAAATACCTAGACTCCATTAATTAGAGAAAAGATATCTTTTACTGGAAATCAAGTAGGAGCATCAAAGGAATTCTGAATCTGAGAAAATGAGCGCATAAATCACATATACAAAGTGATGGCAACGTTCCCATCCACAAGGATTCAAACTGTCCATCCAATAAAAAGTTGGGTGTAACACCATGTGGGCATCTCCAAGTGGTGAGGAGGCCTCTGTCCGTTGACCTTGACATATTTTGATAAAAAGCTGCACTTGCGTATAGCATAGGAAAGAAACATAAGCAAGAAACTCCCCCCCAACTTACATAGTTCTTTTTTGTAACACCTCCAGCTCGCTTCCCATAACTATGTCCCCCCTCCTTCCCCCAGTTACTTATGACACCCGAAAGATGCAAAGCAAAGGAAGGAAATCTTGAAGGCTGACAGTAACACTTGTACGTAGTCACGCTTTCATTTCCATTAATCTTATATAATATTAACTCATATCATTATCCATTTCACTCATCTTTAAATAAATTTGCATTTCATATTTCAGTTCATTGATTCAATATCATTTCATCCATACATAAGTTTTCAAATCTTTATCCCCTATTATTTCCATTTTCAGCTTACCACAATCAACCAATGGAACAGAAATTGCCTTCAGAAGTTGTGGGAACTCCATCACTGGAGGCTTTCAAGAAGAGATTGGAATGCCATCTGTCAGAAATGGTGTAGGGTCTCCTGCTTGGGCGGGGGGTTGGACTAGATGATCTCCAAGGCCCCTTCTAATTCTGATTATCTGTTATCTGTTATCAGTCACTAAAAACCTGTTCTAAGGAGGATTGCCTGTAGTCATCTCAGAGAGATGGAGGCCCTGGAAAAAAATTATCTGCAATAGCTCTCGTGTAAACCTTTTGGTGGCCTGCTGGTCTTAGGGAACAACTGACCCCTTTAATAACCCCAGTTAAAGTCAAACATTGGGGGACATTTCTCCTCAGCACGATGGTTTCTTAACAGCCCTTCTCTTAGATGTCTATAGAATGATAGATGATCTCTGGGCTGCTTCAGTTCCCACTCCTGGGCTGAGGCATATGGCTCAAAAAAACCAATTGCATCTTGTTTTTGTAACTAGAAATGAAGAAGGGAAAGAGCAAGAAAGGAGCTCTTTAAATGCTGTGGAACTCCACCATTTTCAGCCGAATATGGACACCCCTAACCAGTTATCTGGGATTATGGGATCCAGCAGCAGAGGCCAAAATGGTTCCTTCCTCTGAACAGAAGTCTGATGACATCCTGGTTGTTATTTAACACACCACTACTTACACAAAAGAAGAAGTAGGAGGAAGTACGTGTTTTCATCCACAGCTCGGCCATTTGTGTACTGATTCAGGCCACAATGTGGGTTTATTCTAAAAACTGGCCATCTTATGCGAATCCAGCCAAGCTCTTTTGAAAGTCATGTTTTCTGAATTAGGAAAGTGTCATTCATTGAATAAACCATGTGAAGCAAATCATAGCTTAGTACAAGACATCAAATCAGTCATAATAAAACTTGTTATCTTTGTAGTCTCGAAGGTGCATTTTCAAAAGGCAATTGGACTTTGTTTCTCTTTGAAAAAGTTTCGCTTCTCATCCAAGAAGTTTTTTTCGTTCTGAACTGAAGAAGCTTCTTGGATGAGAAGCGAAATGTCTTCAAGCAAAAGTCCAGTTGCCTTTTGAAAAAGCACTTTTGGGACGACCATGACCTGGATGACTGACAATCTCCATAGACATTGTATCATTGTAATTTCTACCTTCAAATCAATGTTGACTCTTGGCAAGGTTTTTCTGAAGTGGTTTGCCATTGCCTTCTTCCTAGGGCCAAGAGAGAGTGACTGGCCCAAGATCACCCAGCTGGTTTTGCACCCCAGGGCTTTGCAGGCCAAGAACATAACAGTCCCTTGGACTCTAGCTTGGTGCCTTAATCACCACACCAGAACAGCTGCCTTGTAAAATTTTACTTATTCTGTACAATGGGGAATTTTTCACAGTTTTTCCTAAAAACAATTTCAATGCCTCAAAGCCTTTTGTGACTGGACTGCAACTGCCTCATCTGTCCAGAACCCAAATTCAAAACAAGGCCGACTCTCCCTAGAACTGAGGTCCCCAAACTTGGCAACTTTAAGACTTGTGGACTTCAGCTCCCATGTTGAGCTGTGGCTCTCTCTCAGCTGGTGCTTCTCCACAAGCAACTACATCATGCCCTAAACTGCCAAATGTCAACAGAAGAACTCTCTCACCTATTGAAATGATGTCGTTGCTTGTGGAGAAGCACCAGCTGAGAAAGAGCCACAGCTCAGTATGGGAGTTGAAGTCCATAAGTCTTAAAGTTGCCAAGTTTGGAGACCTCTGCCCTAGAACAACTCTGGAAACGCCATGGGCTTCCTTCCTTCATTGACCACTAGATGGTGGCGCTGCCCTACTATTTGCTCCCAAGCCCAGACACTCTCAATCCTGCATGCTGGATAGGTGTTCCAAGCCACTCTGGGGATGTCAGCGCCATTGAAGGTCTGATCCTGTCTTCATAATACCCCCCACCTTAATACAATGTATACAAGCAGGAGAAAAGGACTAAAAATCTCTTTCAGTTGTGCCGGTCTTAACCGGCAAGCAACAAACCATACAGGGAATCCTTGATTTACGACCGCAATTGAGATCAAAATTTCTGTTGCTAAGAAAAACAGTTGTTCCGATAAGTTTGCTCCATTTTATGACCTTTCATGACACAGTTACTAAGTGAATCAATTGTTACAATTGTTAAGTTAGTAACATTCATTCTTTGCATTGGACTTCACGCAAAAAGAAACTATAGCCCAACCTACCCAAAACGTAACTGTAAAAGACAGATTGGAAATAAAAATTAAAATAAGGAAGTGGAAAAGATAATAATAATAAAAAAACAGATCTGCAAACATCTAGAAACAAAGGGAATTATAACTGAAAGCCAGCTTGGGTTTATTAAAAACAGATTTTTCCCTGTCTTTAATTTGATGTTTGAAGTTGTATTTTTTCCATTTTTTAAATTAAGATTAAAGATTATTTTGTTAATGGTGTACAAATAAAATAAATAAACAACAAAGAATTGGAGTTCTAGGGGAGCAGATTCCAATTTCCATTGGGATCAATGGAGATTAAATCCAGTATCAATTTTCATGTTCATAATCACCTTTAATATACTTAATAATTTTTACACAATACAGAATAATAGAGTTGGAAGAGATTTTGGAAGAAATCTTCTAGTCCAGCCTCTTGCTCAAGCTGGAGACCCCATACAATTCTACACAAATGGCTGTCCAATCTCTTCTTAAATGCCTCCAGTGTTGGAGCACCCACAAAGTCTGGAGGGAAGCTGTTTCACTGGTTAATTGTTCTTACTGTCAGGAAGTTTCTCCTTAGCTCTAGGTTGCTTCCCTCCTTGATGAGTTGCTATCTGTTGCTTTTTGTCTTGCCTTCTGGTGCTTTGGAAAATAAGTTGATCCCCTCTTCCGCCTGGCAACCCCTCAAATATTAGAACACTTGCTATCCTATTGCCCTTGGTGCTTCTTTTCACTAGACTAGACAGACCCAGTTCCTCCAACCTAATTCCTGCAATCTATCCTGCAATTTAGTTTCTTCATTGCCCAATCATGGACAGGAACTCAAGGACTTGCTCCAACATGGTGCTTCCCTTCCTACCTGTTCCCTTCCATTTGCCACAAGGAATGCCCTCCTTTCCTGCTCCCTCGCTGGTTGTCCTTCCTTAACATGCGCATCCTCATTGCTCCCTCTCATGCTGGTCCTAATTCTGTCCTGTCAGGATGCTGATCCCTGCCATGCTCTGCCTCGTCTTCTTTGATTCACTCAACCAACACTTCAGGATCTAGGCCCTGGTCAGTTTTACTTCTGGCTACACGTCCCTCACAAAAATGACATTTCATGCGCATTCTGTTTGCTGATCTGTTCAATTTCCATGATGTGACCTTTCCAGTACATCAGAGAAATCTGTCTGAGGAGAACCCAAGTATGTCATGACAGTCACTACTCAAGTTGCTGCTTGATTAAGCATGACTCAATCCTGATGAACTATTATTTGAATAAACACATGGATGTTGCATGTGAAAGAGCCAGTAAAAGTGACCTGAGGCAAGATTTTGGATAAGATCCTCATTAACAAATCAAGGATAAGACAAGAAATGCAAAGGGGAAAGTCTCCGTGGGTCTCTTTCCCCACCTCAAAGGATTGGTGGCTGAAAAGAAATCATTAAAAAAGGCCTATGTCAAAGGAAGAAAAGATGATTTGGACTGTCCACAGAGAGAATTGGTCCAGAGCGAGCAAAGAAACCTGATGGCAGCAAATTGGCGCCTGCAATTTCAGAGCTCTGTCTCCAGAGCCACCAGGCTATTTGCTCCCTCCTCCTTCTCCAGCGATTATGAGTGTGTCTTGCACTCGCATTTGAAATGCAGCAGAGACTGCTTGCTAACGTTTGTCGTGCAGCCTGAGTCAAAGAAGAATCCTCTGGATTTCATCATGCGGAGGTTTCACAGGCTGCCTCTTTTGTATTCCACAGCCTTGCTACTAAAATGAAGGGCTGCTCTCCACCAGCCCAGCCACATCCTGCGTGGGGAGGCAGGAACAGAAACGATGTAGCAGGTACACCCTGTTATCAGCCTAAGTAAAGTGTCACCAGCAATTTCTCCTACCTGCCAGGTAATGAGAGCTGGCAGGCTGCTGAGGCAGAAGCCTTTTCACAAATGAGAAACTGTAAGCAAGCACAGTGGGAATTCGGGGGAAGGGAGAGTCACAGCCTTGAGGTGTCATGGGCTTCATTGTTTTTGGCAACCTGAGTGGCCCTCAGGGGCTTCTCAGGGAGATGTCTGAAATGCTTTCAGAGCAGAGGAGCTGCTGAGCAGGAGCTGAGGGGGTGGGCCCATGAAGCACATTGTCCGTCTCCTCTTTTCAAATCCTCGGGGATTTTCTGATATTCACATGAAGAGAAACATGTTCTCCATCCTCAGCAGCCTAACTTTTTATAAACCATAGCTATGATCCCATAGACCTGATTGTCAGTATAAATCGCACCAAACTTGATGGCAGGAAATACGACTTCAGCAACAGAATGGTCAATGTCTGGAATACTCTACCTGACTCTGTGGTTTCTTCCCCAAACCCCAAAAACTTCAATCTTAGACTGTCTACTATTGACCTCACCCCTTTCCTAAGAGGTCTGTAGGGGGCGTGCATAAGCGCACCAACGTGCCTACCGTCCCTCTCCTATTGTTTCTTTTATATTTTTTATATGCACCCATTTCATGTATTCATAACTATGTTTTTACTTATACCTATTATCTTGTAAGCAATTGACAAAATAAAATAAATAAAAAATCAAGGCCAGTTTCCTAACTAGGTAAATGTATCCAGTTAAAATGTGATGCCTAATTTGAGAGCTCTCTACAGTTTTCCAGCATGGCTGCATCATGGACTGGTTTGTTTCCAATTTCCTTTTCAATTATTCTCAGCATAGAATCTACTCCTCCTCCTCTTCCCCCACCCCGAGTTAACAATGTCATTGTTATGTTAATTTATATTGAATCACATTTGCCATTTTAATGCTTGTTCGGTCTCTTTGAAGACATCCTCCTGGCACTCTTTGCAGTCTGCTCTGATTTTCTCCTGAACTATCTGGTCTCATTTTCTCACTTATCCTACAAGACTCCCGTGCTGTGCATGTGTGACTGCAGGATGTTTATGGAATTATGTTAAATAACCGGCCCAAATAGTGTTGGCTTCAGGTCTCCACTACTTGCTTTCCTCCACCTTACAAATAGCCTTATTTGTTCCCATCACCACTTTCATGTTATATAACCAATTTTTTATGTTCTCTATGGAGATTCCAGCTCGTGGTTTTCTCCAAAGGGACTCTTTCAGGAGCCAATCTGGACTTTCTGGGTTTTTTTAAAGATGTTTCACTTTTCATCCAAGAAGCTTCTTCAGCTCTGACTGGATGGTGGGGAATGGAAGGATTATTTTAGCCAAGTAGTTGAGGTCACCTGTAGTTGACCCCTATGTCATCAGGGTCACCTGTATAGTACTGAGAAGTAGTACTGAGTGGTATTCACTGAGTAGTGAATAATCACCTGAGAGAATTTTAAAACCTCTAAATTCCCTTTCTTAAGAAAAAGTCCCCTCCCCTTTGGCTCCTCTTTTAATCCCTATTGGAGGGGCCACTCATTATCCACCTGTGGCCTTACTCCCATATCGACCCTGAATTTGTAATTGTTCTTTTTTTTTGGCAGCTCTGTGCATGCGTGGGCAGGGAACCGGCTCCAGCTGCTCCTCTGCCTCACGGCTGTCCGATTCTAAAGGCAGCTGATTTTATTTTTATTTATTATTTAAATTTATATACCGCCCTTCTCCCAGGGGACTCAGGGCGGTGTACAGCCCATCTAAAACCCACAAATTTACAAAAATTAAAAAAGTATTAAATTAATCGGCTGATAAATGAGACTAAAAAGACCCCCCCCCCCTTAAAACCCCAATTTAAAATTAAATGCTATGGAGACCAAATTAAAACCATTATCTCAGCCCAGGCCGGCCTGCTCAAAGAGCCAGGTCTTCAACGCGCGCCTGAAGGCCCCCAGGTCCATGCCGGTATGGAGCTCCGGTGGCAGAGTATTCCAGAGGGCAGGGGCACCACAGAGCAGGCCCTACCCCTCGGCGCCGCCAGACGACACATAGCGGCCGACGGCACCCGGAGCAGACCCTCTCTGTGGGAACGCACCGGCCTGTTGGAGATCACTGGCAGAATGCGGTCCTGGAGGTAACCTGGTCCCATGCCATGGGTCGCCCTAAAGGTCAAAACTAGAACCTTAAAGCAAACCCGGAGAGCCACCGGCAGCCAATGCAGCTCGCGCAGGAGAGGCGTCACATGGGCGCTACGCGACGCCCCCATAATCACCCGCGCGGCTGCATTTTGCACCAGCTGGAGTCTCCGGATGCTCCCCGCGGGGAGCCCCATGTAGAGGGCATTACAATAGTCCAGGCGAGAGGTGACAAGGGTCTGAGTGACCGTGCGCAAGGCGTCCCGATCCAGGAAGGGCCGCAACCAGTAGATCCGACGGATCTGATGAAACGCCCCCCTGGAGACGGCCGCGATGTGATGTTCAAGCGACAGCCGTACATCCAGGAGGACACCCAGGTTGCGAGCCCTCTCTGCGGGGGGCAGAACTTCCCCCCCGATAGCCAGCGAAGGTGTCAGCTGGCTATATCGGGGCGCCGGAAACCACAGCCACTCGGTCTTGGATGGGTTGAGCCGAAGCCTGTTCCCGCCCATCTAATCCCGCACGGCCTCCAAGCACCTGGACATAGCCCACACAGCATCGTTGGGGTGGTCTGGAGTAGAGATGTACAACTGGGTGTCATCTGCATATAGATGACACCTCACTCCAAGACCACGGATGATCTCTCCCAGCGGCTTCATATAAATGTTGAACAAGAGGGGAGAGAGGACCGACCCCTGAGGCACCCCACAAAGCAGGAGCCTAGAGGTGGACCTCTCCCCCCCCGCCAACACAAATTGCGAACGGTCGGAGAGGAAGGAGGAGAACCATCGAAGGACGGTTCCACCAATCCCCAATCCCTCCAACCGTCGCAACAAGATACTATGGTCGATAGTATCGAAAGCCGCCGAGAGGTCTAATAGGACCAGGACAGAGGAGAACCCTCTGTCACGAGCCCTCCAGAGATCATCGACCAACGCGACCAATGCCGTCTCAGTGCTATGTCCAGGCCTGAAGCCCGATTGGGATGGATCGAGGTAAATAGCTTCCTCCAGGTACTGGGGGAGCTGACGTGCCACCACACTCTCAACAACCTTCTCCACAAAGGGAAGGTTGGAGACTGGACGATAGTTGTTTAAAATAGCTGGATCCAGGGAAGGCTTCTTGAGGAGGGGGCGCACCACTGCCGCCTTCAGGGCGGCAGGGAGCACCCCCTCTCTCAAAGAAGTGTTGACAATCCCCTGGAGCCAGCCTCGTGTCGTCTCCCTGGTGGCCGAAACCAGCCAGGAAGGGCACGGGTCCAATAAACAGGTGGTGGCATTCAGACCCCCCAGCAGCCTGTCCACACCCTCGGCGGTCACAGGATCGAACTCCCCCCAGATGACACTCACAAGACCTGCCCCAGACACCTCCCCCGGGACCATCCAATTGGAGTCGAGCCCCTCCCGAATCTGAGCGATTTTATCATGCAGAAATCGGGAAAACTCCTCCGCCCTACCCTGCAAGAGGTCATCCCGCGCTCTCGGTTCAAGTAGAGAGCGGGTCACTCTAAACAGGGCAGCAGGCCGATTTTCTGCTGACACAATAAGGGCGGAGAAATACGAAGATTTCGCCGCCCCTATCGCCACAAGGTAAGTCTTAATATGAGATCTCACCTGTGTTCGGTCAGACTCAGAACGGCTCGCCCTCCAAATGCCCTCTAGACGTCTTTTCCGGCACTTCATCTCCCGTAGCTCCTCCGTATACCACGGAGCCAAATGGAATCTGTGCCGGGTCAGTGGTCGCAGGGGCACAACTCAATCTAGAGCCCCGGTGGCCAACCCGTCCCAGGTGGCCACCAGGTCTCCAGGCGAGCTGTGAGCCAGAGACTCAGGAAACGGCCCAAGCTCCCTCTGGAACCGCTCCGGGGTCCATCAGGCGCCTGGGGCGGAACAATCTAGGTGGTTCCACCTCCCTGCGGTGGGGGGTGGCGGAACGGAAGTCCAACCTAAGGAGGGAATGATCTGTCCATGACAAGGGTGTGATAACTAACTCCCCAAAATTACAGTCATTCAACCACTGCCCAGAGACAAAAATCAGGTCCAGCATGTGTCCTCCAATGTGAGTGGGGGCGGAAACTAACTGGATCAGGTCCATGGCCGTCATGGAAGCCAAGAACTCCCGAACCAACCCCGAGGTTTCACCGGACGATGGCAGGTTGAAATCCCCCATGACCAAAAGCCTGGGGGTCTCAACCGCCAGCCCGGCTATCACCTCGAGGAGTCTGGGCAGGGCCGATGAGACGTGGCAGGGAGCCAGGTACGCCATCAAAAGACCCATCTGAACCCCTTGACCCCACTTCACAAATAGAGATTCACAGCCAGCCGTCTGAGGGACAGTGGCCTCCCTAGGATGTAGGGCCTCCTTTATAAGCACCGCCACCCCTCCACTCCTTCCCTGAACCCTAGGCTGGTGAAATGCAAGGAAACCTGGTGGGCACATCTCAACCAGAGGAACACCGCCCTCTGGGCCCAACCAGGTTTCGGTGACACCTACCAGGTCCGCGGCCTCCTCCTGAACCAAATCATGGATCAGGGGAGCCTTATTAACCACGGACCTGGTATTGCACAACAACAGCCGGGTATTCAGGGCCTGAGAATCCGGACAACCAGGGCTGCAGGATGGGTATGGAGGGTCGGAGCGCGCTACCGCTTGCAAACATCGGGAGTGCGATCCCCTTACCGGATACGGCCCTCTACCCCCAGCATATCTACCCCTCCCAGTCACCATGCTGATAAAATTAGCCCCCGGCTGCCCACCCCCAGTCTGCCACCCCGACACGGGAACTCCCGAGGCCCCCCAGGTGCACGGGCCGGCCCGGCTGCCCCCAACTCCACGTGGGCTGTCTCCCCTGCCCACCCTGGATCCATTTATCCCATTAAAAAACCCCATTAAAAACTGCCAATCCCGGGTTTCCCGCGCTTCTTCTTTCCATTTCTCCGGCTTCCACGGCCCCACCATCGCTCCGGATCCCAGGATCCCTCATAGCGGAACATCTTCGACAGTCTTGAAGGCCACCTAAGGGAGAGGGGGACGTCCCTCAGGGCCCAAAGTTCCGCCCTTGAGTAAATCCGAGGCCCCGGCCACCCCACCCCGACGGTCCCGCAGCGTCCATGGTCTCTGTGGTGATCTCTGTGATGAAGAGGTCCAGGCAGACTGGGGCAAACCCCTCTCCCTTCCGGCCAGCCTGATAACTGCCAGCCTGCCCTGGCCCCATCTCTACCTCTGACGCAGATCCCTCGTCCAAGCCTTCCTCAGCCTCCAGGACTGGCCTGGGTTCCTCCCCAATCTCCTCTCTGTCTGACTCTGCTGCCAGCTCTGCTGGCCACTGATGGGCCACAACATTACTGCCATGACTTACAACCATAATACTGGGCTCAATTGTGGTCATAAGTGTAGGGCTACTTGTACTGCACAGCATCCCCCAGTCTGATATTTTTATATCTTTATATTTACACTCCCCAGCTTTATATTGACCTTTGCCATAAGCACAGCCTGCATAAACTTCAGATGCACTGCCTGGGATTTATGAGGAGTGAAGTTCAATGCTCTGGGGAATATTTACTTAGATGAAGGGGGCACGGTGGCTCACTGATGAAATACGGTAAGCTTGTCAGCTGGAAAGTCCGCCAGCCTGGGTTTGAGATCCACACCATGCAATGTTACCTTGCTTTTGTTATGGTCCAAATAAACTGCAACCAAGATCTTTGCAAATTTACTTTACTTATTGGGACTCAGGGCAGTGTACAACCCTACTAAAACAATACAATTACAAATATAAAATTTAAAAATAGATTAAAATAGCTTAAATTAATGGCTGAAATTAAAACTATAATAAAACTATAAAAGCAGGGTAAAAGTTAGAAAAATTAAAACCATTCCAATGATACTAGGCCAGACCGGCCTGTTGGGAAAGGTGGGTCTTTAATGCGTGCCGGAAGGTTCGCAGGTCAGGGATAGTCCCAAATACCCTGCACTACTAAATAGCAGTTGAAATAGCCATGTTCTTTCCCAGGTGCCTAATGTTATTATATACCCCCAGCTCTTTTCATGCCTGCATTGATGGCCTTATTCATGTTAACGGCATGAATCACTCATTTCAACATCAGTTAAATCCTAGGTTCTTTTGGGTACATTCTTACCCAATGTAAGGATTGCCTCTCCTTCTTATTTAAGAAAGTGAAAACTCTTGAAATAAAGGATTTCAAAAGGAAGCTTTTATTAAGCAGAAGTGAAAGCATGCCATTCAAAGCAATGTCTGGCTACCCTGAGGCAAGACAAGTAGAATTAAAGCAATAGGGACCCCTCCCTCTAGCCAGATGCAGATTCAGCCAATTCACAGGTGTGAAGATGTTATTGTACCAGCTACTCTGAGAAAACAGATAAGCATACATTCCCATGGCCATCTTCCGCTGGCTATTAAAGTGAAACAACCCACATGGTCTTCCCTATCCACGCCCCCCAAGAGATGAGAAAATCTCAGGGTGCTCCTGAGGCAGGATACAAGTTATAAAATACCAGTTGTCACAGGCAATACTAATGAATCCAAGCCCTCCCCGCTTCTCCCAATTGAATGGCAGTATCACTTTTAGGGATTTGACATCCAAGGAGATCTCAGAGTTTTCTGCTGTAGTCCAACATCCAACATCCATCTAGTAAAATGAGATCCTGTCATGACTGATTTGCCCTTTCACCTACATTCTGCATCAGGAGTTCTTCTTCTGGATTTGCCAACTGGACAATTGACCTTAAACCAGCTCTCTGTTAGCAGCCTACCTGGACTCCACCTCCAGACTAACCTCCAGGAGTTCAGCAGCTTCGAGATGTTGGCAACTGATAAAAGGACAGGTGGAGGTGGGGGTGAAGGCAGAGAAAACCCCCTCTCCAGAGGCTCTGCAATGCCTCAAGTCAGAGCCGGGATGCAAGTGGCTGGCACATGCCCCAAACAGAAGGCTGAGAAGCTGGAGGAGCTGTGCAGGCTCACAGGGGAAAGAGCGATGGAGGAACCCTATTGGGCCCCAAATGGGTGAGCCATGGGGGGAAGGCAGCTGAAGCAGAGGATCCACTGATGTGGGGGAACAAATGGAAGTCCAGGCAAGTGGCCAAATGGGACAACCCAAGTGGAAATTCCATGACGAAGGGGCTCCAGAACTGCAAAACCTGGATGCTTTCATGCAGACGCTGAGAGACAGGTTCGAGGACCCCATGGCAGCCCAGAAGCAGAGAACCTCATCCACTCCCTGCAGCAGGGCGAGGGACCATTGGCAGGGTCCATCCAGGATTTTCATAGGCTGGTGGCTCACCTGAGAGATTGGCCCAAGCATATGCTGGTCCACCAATTCTGAGAGGGGTTGGACAAGGAGCTGTATCACCACTGTTTACTCTGGGGGGTGCCCTTTGAGGGTCAGACCAGCTGCCAGGAATGCAGAGTTTGACCTGATGGAGTACTGAGAATACGCTGAACTAGGCCCTACCAAAGTCTGATGCTCAGTGCCCTGTGGGGGAAATGGGGGGCTTGCCTCCTGCCACTGAAGAGAGGCTCCGCTGGGCCCATGAGCATGTTTTTGATGAGGGAAGGAAGGTCACTGCATGGCCAATTGGCTTGCGCTGCAGCCAGCATCTGCACCAAGAGTCAGTTGAAGCTGAGAAAACTACTTGTGAAGCCGAAAGAGAAAATGCAGGTGGCTCAACAGGTCATGGAGGTCTCTCCCCAATCCAGGGAGGGGGGAACTCTGACCCGCATCAAGCCTGGCTTGGTCTTCTATGAGAGCAACAATAAAGAGGAAGAAGAGACTATTCGTTTTATTATGGCTCCTGGAATGAACCAGAGACAATGGTCCTAGGACTAGCCTGGTTGAGAAAATGGAACCTATCAGTAGATTGGGACAGCAACAAATGGCAAATGAGGAAAAAAGTGGCTAGCTAGCAGGAGCCACCCAAAAGTCAAAAAGATACTTGATTCCAGATGCCACAAGGGACAACTACAATACCTAGTGTTGTGGAAAGGCTACCCATTAGCGGACAGTGAGTGGGTGATTGCTCCAGATGTTAGGCTAGCTGAGTTAGTTAAGAGGTTTCACATTAAATACCTTCACTAAATACCACACTAAACACTCTTTTTCCAAGCAAGAGAGACAAATTGCTTTATCCCTCTCCAATAAGCATCCCTATCAGAGGTGGGATTCAGCCGGTTCTGACCAGTTCTGGAGAACCGGTAGCAGGAATTTTGAGAAGTTTGGAGAACCGGCCAATCCCACCTCTGACTGGAGATTTTAGTCTCCTTCCCCTGCCACGCCCACCAAGCCACACCCACAGAACCGGTAGTAAAAAAATATTGAATCCCACCACTGATCCCTATGCACAATGGTAGCACACTTACACGAAGACAGAACTTCCAGGTGAGACTTGTATTGCGCAATTGCCTGACTCAGTCTCCCCACTATTTGTTAGCCATCAGCCTTCCCACTCCTTTCCCCATCCCTTTCCTTATCTCACATTCACACACGTTGGCTAAATCAGTGAAAGGGAGTAATGAGGCATAGCTGTCCAGCACCTTCCTTTTAGTAATCCTGGGAACAGCCTCCATCTGGTAGCACCTGGAATGAAAACACCTGCTGGTTATTGATTCACATCCAATAATTGTTGGAGGCTGATAGTGTTGGGCAGACAGTTCTTTGGAAACAGGAATATTTTTGTTTGTTGATGAAGCTTGATAATGGTTCATGTATATATGAGGAAAATTAAAACCATTCAAGTGTCCAAGCACTCAAAGTTTAGTGTTTTGAATAAGAAACACCTTCGCCAAGACTATTTAAAGAGTTTTTTTTTTTAATGAACAAATTTATATATCTGCCTGAACACCTTCCAGCCAAGCCTGAGGACAGGGGAACAGGTTTCTGCTTGCTTGTGAGGGTTCTCAGACAGGCTGCAGGTTCAGGACCTAATCATGCAGCAAAAAGCAGGCATTTTCCAGACCTGATAAGGGTGCTATGGAAAAGGCTCTCTGGAGCCAATGGCTTGATGCTTAAGAGACTGCCAAGTGCAGGAAATCAGGAGCTAAGGCTGTTCAAATGAATACCGGTTTATTGTATGCTAACGCTCTCTACAAGAATCTGAACTACTAATGGTCAAAGGGCATTGGAGGGAGATAAGAGTCAATGGAATTCAAGATGGGCTGGTCTCAGTCAACCCTTCTGATTTCTCTGCCTCACAGGAGACAGCTTGTGCCTGGGTTAGCCTGGCTCTTCCCACCTCCTTTCTCTGTCTTTCCTCCCCTCTCAACCTACCAAACAAGCAGAGCTACTTTCTTCTCCAGATGCCTGGCTAGGCCTGGGGGAAGGCAACTTGAAAGAGGAGGGCAAATGGTGGTAACATGGCTGCTTTAGGACAGCCGCTTCAAACTGGGCAACTTTAAGGCTTGTGGACTTCAACTACCAGAATTCCTCAGCCAGCCATGAAATTGAAGTCCACAAGTCTTAAAGTTGCCCAATTTTAGAGTGAGTGATTCGAGCAAGCAAGGGGCGTTTATATGTGCATACATGTTTTTGCACTGTGGTACCTAGAAATTAAATCAATTGGGCCAAATAACATCTGTAACAAAATAATATTTTCTAAGGCATGACAAATTTTATAACAAATGCTGCCCATTTTCCCTCTCCCCCTACTTCCCTTTCTTTCTGTACAATGTTTTCCAGGCTAGAAGGCTGGCTTTTATTTTCATAGGAAAACTGCCTTTCAGACTGAAGGCCCGGTATCAGTGGTCCAAAAAGAGTAAGGAGGAAAGAATCCTACTTTGATTAGGGATTCTTGACTTATAGCCATAATTGAATTGCTATGGTCGTAAGTTGAGGCACCCATGTGACGGAAGAGAATATTCTGGTCTTTTTCACAGCAGTTATTGACTGAAATGCCACATTGTTAATCAAACCAATTCATTGCACATCACAGTCACATGACCACCATAAAGCTGACTTGTTTGACATGGGATCACATAACCAGGAGAAGGGAGGCAGTATGACCATCTACAACGATCAGGAATGCTTTAGGAGCTGTAAAGCATCCATTCCATGGCCATCATAACTTTAAATGGTCATAAGTGGCTAACAGTCCAGAAGACAGACTAAAGAAACAGAAGGATCTTGACAGACTTGAACATTGAGTGCTATCTAACAAAATGAAATTCAAGGTAGAGAAAACTAAGGTTTTACACTTGGATAAGAAAAACCAAAGGCACAGGGTGGTACCTTGCTTAATAGTATTAACTTTGAGAGGCATCTTGGAGTCCTGGTGGTCCATCACTTAAATATGAGCCAGCCGAGTGCTGCAGCTGCTAAAAAAGCCAGCACAGTTCTAGGCTGCATAAACAGAGGGATAGAATCAAGATCATGTGAAGTGTTAATACTACTTTATTAATGTCTTGGCCAGGCCACACTTGGAATGCTGCACAACGATGTAAAAAAGATGTTGAGACTCTAGCAAGAGCACAGAAAGAGCAACAAAGATGATTAGTGGACTGAGGGCTAAAACATACTGTATAAAGAACAGTTGCAGGAACTGGGTATGTCAGTCTAATGAAAAGAAGGACTAGGGGAGACATGATAGCAGTCTTCCAGTATCTCAGGGGTTGCCCCAAAGAAGAGGGAGTCAAGCTATTCTCCAAAGCACCTGAAGGCAGGACAAGAAGCAACGGGTGGAAACTAATCAAGAAGAGAAGCAACCTAGAACTAAAGAAAAATTTCCTGACAATTAGAAAAATCAACCAATGGAACAGAAGTTGCCCTCGGAAGTTGTGGGAGCTTCATTACTTAAGATTTTCAAGAAGAGATTGGACTGCTATTTGTCTGGTGTGGGGTCTCCTGCTTGGGCAGGGGTTGGATTAAATGACCTCCACGGTCCCTTGCAACCCTGATTATCTGTAATTTCTGATTTCTATTCACTGGTCATTAAGTGAGGACTACCTTTTCCTTTGGTAAGAGATTCACAGAAACCTCCCTGCAGCCCAGAGCTGTTCGGCAGCTTCTCTTTTCCATCCTTTACTTAAATGTGTCTTTATGAATATTTCACTAGGGTGATACCAAACAGTAACCCAAAGGCAGCTCTAATCGATGCTTTGTAAGATGGCAAATTGTTCTTGACAAAACACTGGAAACCATTTAGGAAAGGATGAATAAAACATGCTGGAGCCACGTGCCAATTAGACATTTTGTGATGTTAGATTTTGTGAAAGCTATTCATCCTGCAAAGTCTGCTTCTGATTCTTGTCAAAAAAAATTTGCTCTTCACGACTGAGCAGAGGGCACCCTCTTTTCCCCGTCTCTTTCTCTTCCCCTCCATGCAGGCACTTAAATGCTCGGTATTTTGACAGCTTCTGCTCATTGCAATAGCAACAGCTTAATGAGAATAGGCAGAGGCTCCAGATCCTTCAGGTGAGAGAGAATTCTCAACCCGCCTGGGAAATGTGAATGTGGCGCCTTGAGGTTAGCCCAGAGCGGGGCTCATACCCCAGGCTGCCTTTCCTTTCCTGAAGTTTGGGCAAGTTGGGGCATTGCCACCCCCTTCTCAACTTTGCCCCTCACATTTGTAAGATGGTGATTTGTTACAATTCCTTCCTGATAGCTGCTGATGCAGTCAAGGGAAAGGGGTGAGAGAAGGTGGGATGGTAGAATCTACCTAGCTTCATGGTTATGCCACAATTTTGCTGTCTTCATTCTGCCTTTGGTGCATCAGCATCATGCTGATGTTTGTACAGAAGGAGGCCAATCCAAATAGCAGCTCCCTGGGACCACGGCTGGGGACTCCGTGCCTTGCTGGCCCTGAGGACAGAACGGGTCTCCTTGGTTGCTCACTGTCATTTCTTCCATTGCTCACTCATAGGTAATCCCAGTCGATCCCCTTTTGTGCTCCATCTTGACCACTGGCAATCAACAGGACTACTTTTGGAAATGCATCTAGTGCTCTTTCAGGAAACGTCTAGAGTTGCATCCAGGACAAATCAGTGGTGTGAGGAAGAGTTGCATTGAGTAGAAGCACCAGGATTGCCCCCTTTCACCCCCCCTGCAGCCTCCACCCTCAACCTACAATTCCTGCTACCCAAAAACCAGGTGAAATCTACCATCCACTAGCTTCAAGCCCTATTAAGGAGAGCAATTGGGGGTAGATTTACCAAAGGAAGGTGATGCTTGTTGGGAGACAAAGCAACGTCTTCCTCCACTTGTCCCAAAGTGAATTGATCAGACAACTAAACTGGGACCCATGACTGAGCTGTACCATGTCTGCTTTCATCCTCTCCTGCTGACTCAGTGAAGAGTTTTTAATGTACTTTGGGACAGTGGTGGGATTCATTTTTTTTCTACTGGTTCTGTGGGTGTGGCTTGGTGGGCGTGGCTTGGTGGGCGTGGCAGGGGAAGGATACTGCAAAATCTCCATTCCTTCCCCACCCCACTAACCTGCTTTCCAGCTCCGTTCTCCTGTGCAGGGTAACCAAAGGAGACCCAGCCGATCAGCTGGGACTCAATGGGAGGCAGAGAAGAGATGGGGGCAGGGCCAGTCAGGCGGGATTTGCCGCTTCTCCGAACTACTCAAAATTTCTGCTACTGGCTGAATATCACCTCTGTTTTGGGGAAGAGTTCTCAGATTTTTAAAGTTGGTTTTCTGGAATTTCAACTTCTGTGCTCCCCAATGCAGATTCAGGGTTAAAGTCTTTAAAGTTTAAGTCTCCTCAATGTAGGCTTCCTTGTCAGACATTTGGATTATAAATAGAGGCAGTCCTTGACATACAGCTATTCAATTAGTGACCATTTGAAGTTACAACGGCACTGAAAAAATGTGACTTATGACCATTTTTCCATTTACAATCATTGCAGAAGTCCCATGGTCACTCGGGCAACATTTGGATGCTTGGCAACTGACTCCTATTTATGACAGTTACAATGTCCCCTTGGGGTCACGTGATCCCCTTTTGCGACCTTCTGAGAAGCAAAGTCAATGGGAAAACTGGATTCACTTAACAACTGTGTTACTGAGTTAATAACAGCAGGGTTCCACTGAACAACTGTGGTAGTCATAGAATGAGGCCAAACTTTCTTAACAAGTGTCATGCCCCTGTCAGAGTCTGAGTCCAAGGAGGAAGATGAACAGCTGACAAGGAGTGGGTGTATGGCTCCGTTGGCTGTGGAGGAAACTGGGGAAGGGCAAAGTCCGGTTGGGCAGAGCAGGAGGAGGTAGAACAAGGGAGAGGGAATTCAGAGGAAGACCCAGGCCCATCCTGGGAGGAACGGAGAAGGGAGCAATGTGAGTTGCATGGCTTACGGGTGAGGAAAGGGCCCTGATTCCTTTCATTAGCACAGCTGGGACGAGAGTTTAAAAGAGATGCATGCTGAGTGCGGCAGCTGCTGGGAGCAAACATGAGTTTATCTTGTGTTGACTTTGCTTATCTGCGTTCTTGGTGTTCTCCCAACCGGGTTTAAGTACTGCTGTTCCTTCACATCTGGAATTCCTTCTCCCGCTCGGATGGACTAATCACCTCATTTTGCCTTGATTGGACTTATAGTTGCAGTTTTTGTTAATCACGTTTTGGACTTGATTCTCTGCAGCCAAAGGCTGTTCCTGAGAGAGTTTTTCTCCAGCCCAGAAGGTAACCAGGACATTGGGGGCAAAGTTGGAGCTAATAAAGGGACTCCTACTGATTATCTGACTGGGTTGCCTTTGTGCCACGCCCCTTTGGTCATCACAACAACTATTCTCACCTAGCAACAGAAATCTTGGGTTCAACTGAGGTCATCAATCGAGGGTTGCCTGGAGCAACTTGCAAAGAAGGCAGGGAGAACCAGCCCTGCATGGAGCCAGGTCTCTTTCCTTGTAGGCAAACCTGCTGGCCTACAAAAAAAGGCCGTTTCCCACTCCATTTCATTTCCCCCCACAGCCGAGAGTCAGGTGAGCAAGAACCCACCCAGAGGTCAGATCAGGGCCTCCCTCCAAGCACCAGGCTGCAGGGACCTGGAAGCACAGGAGCTGATTGCTTCAATGGCAGAGGGCCTCTTGACATTAATTACTATGTAAATCCAGCAGATTAACATTGTTGTATGATGAGTGACAGTTTCATTTAGAATGCATGTTTTCAGGTGGAAGTTGCCATGGCAATCTTCTCCTTTGGAAAAAAAATATTGGGAACAGAAACACCATCTTGAGTACCAAAACATATGGTGGCTGACAATGCCCAGATGCTACGGATGGCCTTTTCGGAAGGATGTTGTGATGTTATGTGTTGCCAAGATCCAACCTTCCTATGTCCCCACTATAGGATGAAAGGTAACAGGGTTGCAATCCAACAATGTTGGTAGCCAAAGGTTTCTCTTTCCAGATTTAGTTCTATTGTGGACAGTGTCTTCCCTGTGTCTTCTTACAGCATTTCTGTGCACTCAAACCATGTTTTCTTGGACATCTAAATTTCACCAACAGCTGTTTGCTCAAGTGCTGCCTTTCATTTGCATCTGGATTCTCCAAACCCAGGTTAGGAATATTTTGGTTATCTTTCCAGCTAGACAAAGGGAAAGAGATGAGGAGAAAGTAAATTCCAAGAAGAAGAAAAAGAAGAAGAAGAAGAAGAAGAAGAAGAAGAAGAAGAAGAAGAAGAAGAAGAAGAAGAAGAAGAAGAAGAAGAAGAAGAAGAAGAAGAAGAAGAAGAAGAAGAGGAGGAGGAGGAGGAGGAGGAGGAGGAGGAGGAGGAGGAGGAGGAGGAGGAGGGAGGGGAGGGAGGAAAGTAATTGCCTCTGATAACATAAACACCCATCAAGAGCATGCTATCTGCTCATACCAGCTCCTGCTGTGAGATTTAAAGCAAAACTGCAATATGCATTTGGGTGAGGCAGTGGTTCAAAGAATCCCTCTTTCTCCTACAAATAACTGTTACATAGGACACTAAAATCAGGATTGGAGTGCAGAGAAGAGCAACAAAGAGGATTAGGGACTGGAAGCTAAAGCATATGAAGAAATGTTGCAGGAACTGGTTATGTCTGGTCTAGCAAAGAGAAGGAATAGGGGTAACATGATGGCAGTGTTCCAATATTTGGGGGAGTTGCTACAATGAAGAGAGGGTTTTCCAAAGCACCAGAAGGCCAGGCAAGAAGCAGTGGATGGAAGCTATGCAAGGAGAGAAGCAACTTAGGACTAAGGAGAAATTTCCAGACAGTGAGAACAATTCACCAATGGAGCAGTTTGCCTCCAGAACTTGTGGATGCTTCACCAGTGGAAGTTCTTAAGAAGAGATTGGACAGCCATTTCTTCAACATGGTACAGGGTCTCTTTCTCAAGTAAGGGATTGGACTAGAAGATCTACAAGGTCCCGACCAAATCTGTTATCCTGAATATTAGATCCCATTTGGTCCAGAGTGCATTGTTCTTCATGAAGAGGCCAAAGTTTGGCTAAGATATCTGGGGTTCGCACCATGTCTATCAGGGCAAGTTTTCCTGAAGCGCTCAAGGGAAGGGTGTATTGCTGAGGCCAATTGAGACTTCCTGGTTCTCCCTAGAGGACTGGCTACTGGCAAATGGGGCTAGGTAGAGACCTTAGAACAGAGGTCTCCAAATGTGGCAACTTTAAGACTTGTGGACTTCAACTCCAAATTCTGGGAGTGAAGTCCACAAGTCTTAAAAGTTGCCAAGTTTGGGGACCCCTGCCTTAGAAGCTCAGCTCCAGGACACCCCCTTCTGAGCTGCAGTGAACCTTTCCCTTTTCCTCCCTTTCCCGAAGATCTTTAAAGAACATCCTCACTTTGATTTTCCAAGTGAGGCCAGGCAGGAACCCCAGGGGAATTCTCAGTAGGAAAAAGGATATTAGGCAGTTGTTTTGCTACATGTTATCTTTTTATATTTGTTTGAATTAGAATATTTAAGGGGAAAGAATAGAGGTAAAGAGGGGTGTGACAAGACTGCAGCAAACTGAGGTCTGCATGCAGCCAACTGGATGAATTACACACCTGTGCAGCAACAATTTGATGCGGGCTTCTCATGGTATCCGTTAATGACTTTTCTCTCACCTTTTCTCAGTTCCGGCCGCTGATCCGGGGCATCCAGAAAGCAGGACGGTGTATCACAGGGGCTGATATTACACCTACTAATGTTCTGACCCAACCCAGTTACCAGCAAAAAAAATCTCAAACAAATGCAGCAACTCAAACCTTCTCAGCTTTAATCTACAAATAACTTCTTTGTAGATAAAAGGTGGCTTGTAGCCAATGAGTCCAACCAGAAAAGCCTTGACAGAATTCTTCAGATAAGCCAGAGTCTCCACACACAATGCTGAGTCCATAGAACGTTTTTGCTTTCTGCAAAAGCAAAACCTTTTGAAACCAGGTTTATATTCCCTGGAGGGAGGGGTCATTACATTGCATCCTTACTCCCCAGTTGCCTGTGCTGTTCCAGCTGTTCTCTTCTACGAATCATCCTGCACTCACACACCCTTGGTATAGGCTCCTTGGGAACCTCCTCATCATTGCTGCCAGCCCCCACAATCCCTGAAGGCAGCAATCCACTCCCTGATGGTCCTGACCCCTCATCTGAGTCCTCGCTCTCCTCAGACATCTGCACCTGCTGCTGGCTAACCACAACAACTAAATGACCCCAGGAAGCCCACCATAGCCCCCTCTGCTCTTGTGAACTTTAGGCCACCGTTTGCCAGCCTGCCTCCCTCTTCACAAATCCCCTCAGTCAGCTGGTTGGCAAGGAGGGATCCGGGGCTGAAAACTGGCTCACCGGATAATATTGGGAGCAATGGAGGAGTTACAGTTGAGAAAACAGAGCATTGAACAGGTTTTCAGTGAGGTTGCCAACTGAGAAACCACATGTGCTCTCTGGAATCGAGATTTTTCACTTACAAGCAGGCTAAATTAGGAAAGATAATGATGACTATCTAAAAGTGGAGTGGAATTTTTTTTTAAAAATACTGTTTGCATTAAACATATTTTACACATGATTCAGGAAGGTGTTCATCATCAATAACAGTAAAAATCGAGGACCATATAAGTGAAACCATGTAAAAAAAGACCTCACAATGCAAAACAATGACATAGTTACACTAAAGTGCTGGAAGACACACACACTCAGCAGATTCTCTCGCATTCAATACTTGGGGAAAAAAAAATCTTGATCTTGAAAGAGAAGGACTGGTGAGGTGACATGATAATAGTCTTCCAATAATTGAGGGGCTGTCACAAAGAAGAGGAGGTCAACCTTTTCTCCAAAGCAGGTCAAGAAGCAATGGATGGAAGCTAACCAAGGAGAACAGCAGTCTTAGGAGAAACTTCATAACAAGTAATCAGTGGAGCAGTTTGCCTTCAGAAGTTGTGGGTGCTCCATCACTGAAGGTGTCTAAGAAGAGATTGGACAGCTATTTGTTCAGATTAATGTAGGGTCTTCTGCTTGATTAGGAGGTTGGACTAGAACTAGAACTAGCTTTGCTGGCTGAGGAACTCTGGGAGTTGAAGTCCTCAAGTCTTAAAGTTGCCAAGATTGGAGACCCCTGGACTAGAAGACCCCTTTCCAACTCTGTTGTTGTATCATTCTATTAAGGATATGACTTCAAACAGCCAGGTAAGGCCAAACATTCGGGATGGTTTCTGAAAACAAGTCACAAGGAAGCTGAGAAAAAGATCTTATAAATTTCTTCGGCCATGTCCCTGTCTTCCTGAAACCTCACTTCAGTACTGGGATAACTAGCAAGGGGAACTTAGTATTTGTATTTATACCCATCAGAGAGGAAAAGATTACAACAGAGTAAGCAGGCACATTAGACCTCACCCAATTCCTAAGAGGTCTGTAAGGGGCGTGCATAAGTGCACCATCGTGCCTACCATCCCTGTC
Organism: Bungarus multicinctus; assembly: GCA_023653725.1. Lineage (NCBI taxonomy): Eukaryota > Metazoa > Chordata > Lepidosauria > Squamata > Elapidae > Bungarus > Bungarus multicinctus. Next base: position 27,312,608 of record CM042835.1, on the reverse strand, counting down.
CTATTGTCCCCATTTATTTGTACCTATTTTCTGTATTCTTACTCACGTTTATACTTATACCTGTTATCTTGTAAGCGATTGACAAATCAATAAATAAAATAATAAAACATAATGGAGGATATACATTGAAAGGAATGTTTTAGCACCACTGTTTTCTTAGTATACTTCATGTAGGTGGCAGAAGAAAGACTTTAGGATGAAATTGATTAAGGTCTTGGCAATTTCACACAATCCTTGGAGGCTTCTTATTAACCAATTATACAGAATTAAATGGAATATGATAACCTGGAAGATACCTCTGAAAGGGAGATAGGGGCTTGGGTGGATATTCTGGAGACCTGGAAGCTTAGGAGGACAGAGATGGGAGAAATATTCAGTTTGAAAGGTGAAGATACAGATGTTGATAAAGATCCAAGAGAGGAGTATGGGAGGCAAGCCAAAAAGCGAGCAAGAATTGAAGCATTAAAGCAGATGAAACATATGTTTCATATGAAAAATATAAAAACACATAAATATAAATATAAAAACATAAAAACATATAAATAAAAATATATAAAAACATATGAAGAATGGTTGCAGGAACCGGGCTTGGCTAGTCTAGTGAAGAGAAGAACCAGGGGAGACAGGATAGCAGTCTTCCAATATTTGAGGGGCTGCCACAGAGAGGAGGAAGGGGTCAAGCTGTTTTCCAAGCACCTGAAGGCCAGATAAGGAACAATGGATGGAAACTGGACAAGAAGAGATTCAACCTGGAAGTAAGGAAGAATTTCCAGACAGTGAGAACAATCAACCAATGGAACAGAAATTGCCTTTGGAAATTGTGGGAGCTTCATCACTTGAGATTGGACTGCCATTTGTCGGAAATGGTGTAGGATCTCCTGCTTAGGCGTGGGGTTGGACTAGATGACCTACAAGGTCCCTTCCAACTCTGATTATCTGTAAATCTGTAAATTAAGGTAGCAGAGCTGATCTAACCTATGGTTAGCACCTTTTAGGGAAGTGCTGTGCTGCAACTAAAGCAGTTTGGGAAGTAATTGCTCGTTTAAGCAATCCTTCCTGTCTGCAAGGGAGGAATTTGAAGCAGGGGGAAAAATACAAATACAAAAAATCCTTTCCAAAAACAACCAAGCAACACAACCAACCCAGGTGAGGCAGGCAAGGGGTATTTGCAAAATCCTCTTGTTTTACACTGTGATTAACAGTGTTTTGCACTGTGCTTGTTGCAGAGACTGAGATTGATTTGGTTGGGAGGGAGGACCTGATAAGGTCACTATGCTATCCCAGGAATTCTGGAGTCATTCCTGGCAGGTTACAGTCCAATGAATGGGACATCGAGGGTGGAGATAAGAGCAACTTTATTCTGCAGGCAGAAGAGGCACCTGGAAATTTTTCCTCCAAGCGGGTGCAATTCCAATGAAAACCCACCAGCTTTTACGTCTGTGATCTCAAGGAAGCATCCTGTGGTCTTAGAAGTTAGCGAGTTAGAGGTTTATCTTTCTTATCAGTAAAACAAGTATATCTCACACCAGGTATATTACCACCTAAGCTGTAAAAAGCTTAAATCAGTCAACTTTGTCTTTTTTCCACCCCAAATTTTTATCATCTCCTATCCCAGCTTTCTGTAGCAATCCCTTCAAATCAAGGCTAGATCACTTTATGATTCTAAGTCAGGGGTCACTGTAAGACCCATGGACTTCAACTCCCAGATTTTCCCAGTCAACAACTCTTAAAGTTGCCAAGCATGGAGACCCCTGCTCTACTTTATTACTTTACAAAGTGACTTCTCCTGGCTGCCACTGTGCCAGCTTCTCTCTAAGTGGTGGGGAAGGTCATACAAAACACTAGAATGCCAGAGTGGCTGAATTCTGCTTCCTCAACCCAGCTGGCTTCTCTATCCAGTGGGGCGGATAAAAGTTGGACTTCCCCCCTCCTGGCAAACCATCTTAGCCTCTCCAGCACACCGGCTTTCTGAACAGGGAATTCCAAAAAGATGCAGGCAAGCTCTTCTAGAGGCAGCATAACCACTGTGGGGATCAGCGGAATGGAGAAGCTGCTCTATGCAGGGCAGTAAGGGAAGTCCTGTTGGAGTGGCTGTTCCTAGGATTAGATCCACACCACCCATAGAGCTCTCATATTGGGACCATGATACAAATGAGGAAATTCTACAAATAAATCATTCCTAATTCCCTAAGATAGTGGCAGCAGGAAGAATGTGCTTTGCTGGACACTTGCATGAGTGAGCAACCTACAGCAAAGACTGCCATCAGCTGGATATCACCATATGGTTGGAGAATAACAACAGGATGACAGAGTTGGGAGAGAGCTTGGAGGTCTTCTAGTCCAACCCCCTGCTCAAGCACCCTTAGACCAGGGGTGTCAAACTGGTGGCCCGTGGGGTGGATGTGTCATGCGCAGAAGACGCCCACCCAGCTCCATGAAGGGGGAAAAATGTTGTGATACGTCACGTGATGGCAACATGACTCTGTGTGTTTGGCACCTTCTACCTAGGGGTGGGATTCAAATTTTTTAACAACCGGTTCTGTGGGGGTGGCTAGGTAGGTGTTGCTAAGTGGGCGTGGTCATGTGACTGGGTGGGCATGGCTTCTTTTTTCAGCCCTCCTTCCCATTTTTTTGGTTCATGGGGTGGGGGGTTGCTCCCAGAAGGCTTCCCTGGGGCTCAGGAAGGCAAAGAATGGAGCTGGGGAGTGGGGGCGCAGCACCCATTTGTGCTCCATTTTTGAGCCTCCTGGGCCTGTGGGGAGCCTTCTGGGGGGCATTTTTGCTCCCAGGAAGCTTCCCTGGGGCCCAGGAAGGCAAAGAATGGAGAGTGGGGGGGCACAGCTCCCCCCTTTGCCTCCTGGGCCTCAGGGAAGCCTCCTGGGTGAAGCAGTAAGACAGCGAGGGGGATCCCAGCACAGCTGATCATGGGAACAGCTGATCGTTGGGAGGGGAAAAAAAGAACTAACTTAAGGAGTGACTTAAGGGCAGGGGAGAATGCAGTTGGCGATGTCGGGCGTGCGTGCAATGTTGCCTGTGTGCGATAAGGACTGACTGGGAGGGGAGGGGAGGGGCAGGCAGAGAGGGGCGGGGCCAGCCAGGGGCACAATTTGCTGGTTCTCTGAACTGCACAGAGTCATAACAACCGGTTCTATAGAACCGGTCCGAATCAATAGAATCCCACCCCTGCCTATACCATTCCAGACAAACTGCTGTCCAATCTCCTCTTAAAAACCTCCAGTGATGGAGCACGCACAACTTCTGGAGGGGAGCCCTTCCCTTGACTAATTGTTTTCACTGTAATTCTCCTTAATGCGAGGTTGGATTTCTTTTTGATACGATTTCCATCCGTTACTTCTTGTCCTGAGTTCAGATGCTTTGGAGGATTTATAGCAGCCCCTGAACTATTGGAATTTTCTGTAAGAAAGAAAAAGCAACCAGTTATTTCACAACAAGTGGGAGAAGGAAGGGCAGGGCCAGCAGCACCTCTCTATTAGTACCGAAGATTTTACACTAGTTGATGTTTTTGCATTCCTTTCCTTGCCAAGAAGGGAGGGAAAGGAAACCATGAGGCCAGGTATATATGCCTGGAGGCCGTGCGGAGTTGGATGGGTCGTAACAGGCTTCGTCTCAACCCGACCAAAACCGAGTGGCTGTGGTTTCCTGCGCCCAGATACAGCCAGCTTGTTCCTTCGCTGGCCGTGAGGGGAGAGGTTTTGACCCCCGTGGAAAGGGCGCGCGATCTGGGTGTCCTCCTGGATGTGCGGCTGTCTTTGGAAGAACATATTGCAGCCGTTGCCAGGGGGGCTTTTTGTCAGATCCGTCTGATTCACCGGTTGCGGCCCTTTCTGGATCTAGGCGCACTTCGCACAGTCACTTCCGCCCTCGTCATCTCCCGCTTGGACTATTGCAATGCTCTCTACATGGGGCTCCCCTTGAAGAATCTCCAGAGGCTGCAGCTAGTTCAGAATGCAGCCGCGCGGGTGATCGTGGGTGCCCCTTGGGGCTCCCACGTAACACCGCTTCTCCGCAGGCTGCACTGGCTTCCTGTGGCCTTCCGGATTCGATTCAAGGTGGTACTGATGGTATTTAAAGTGCTCCATGGCTCGGGACCTGGGTACTTACGGGACCGCCTGCTGCCATCAACAACCTCCCGCCGCCCAGTATGCTCTCACAGGGTTGCCCTGCTTGGGGTGCTGCCGCCTGATCGTTGTCGGCTGGCGGCCCCAAGGGTGCGGGCTTTCTCTGTGGGAGCCCCCTCCCTGTGGAATGATATCCCCCGGAGATACGGGCCATGACGGACATCCTGACCTTCCGGCGCGCAGTTAAGACCCTATTTTTCAAGCAGGCCGGCCTGGCCCAGTAAATGGTCTATGGGTTTTAAATTTAATTTGGGTTTTAATTGTTAAATTTTATACTTTTTAAATTTTAATTAATCCCGGATTTTAAATGTCTAATCTGTAGTTGGATGGGATGCAGCCGGATTTGCTTATTTAATCTAGTTTTAAATTGTATTTAAATTGTATTTATTTTATGTGTTTTTAGTAGGCTGTACACCGCCCTGAGTCCCTTTTTGGGAGAGGGAGTGGTATAGAAATCTGATTAATAAATAAATAAATAAATAAATAAATAAATAAATAAATAAATAAATAAATCTGTTCTGACCCAAACCTTGTTCCAAGGAAACAAACACGAAACGGAGATAACAGCAAAACCTTTTAATGATTCTTTACTAATTCCCTTCCTTCCTGGTTAAAACTCTGATAAGAATGAGCCTTGCCAAGATTGTGCAAGGCTGCCAAGAACACTAGATAAAGTTGCTAAGAAATATTTCAAACACAAAGAATCTCCAAACATCAACCAAGAGAGTCTGAACGTCCACAAGGCTTGAGTGCGAAAACTTCTTTGCTTCCTGCAAATAACTCCGGTTTCTCAGCTGGCTTTTATCTCTTAAGGGAGGGGCCATTACCTTGGAGCCTTACTCCCGAGTTGCCCGTGCTGCTGCAGCTGCTCTTTCCTTCAAGCAGCCCTGTGCGCACGCGCACTGGGCACAGGCTCCTCGGGGATCTCTGCATCACTGCTGCCAGCCTCCACAATCTCCAAAGGCAGCCCTCCACTCCCTGATGGTCCTGGGCCCATCCCTGCATCACCCGCAGGCCCCTCATCCCAGTCCTCGCTCTCCAAGACCTCAGTGGCCGTCGGCACCTGCTGCCGGTGAGCCACAACAATATCTAAGTTTTCATGGAATTTTGGGATCTCATTCTTTCCCCTTGGCTTTCTTATTAAACTCATTTTTCTTGGTCCTTTCAGATACCTGTGGAGATTTAGAGTGGGTGAAGGACACTCTGTTTCTATATCCACTTATTGTTGTATCACTAAATACAGTACAATGCTATACAAGAAGTCCTTTACTTACAGCCACAATTTAGCCCAACATTTCTGTTGTTTAAACAAGACAGTTAAGTGAGTTTTGCCCCATTTTATGACCTTTCTTGCCACAGTTGCAAAATGAATCACTGCAATTGCTAAGTTAGTAATATGAATATTAAGTGACTCTGGCTTCCTCATCGACTTTGCTTGTCAGAAGATGGTAAAAGGGGATTACACGACTCCGGGACATTGCAACCGTCGTAAATGTGAACCAGTTGCTAAGCACCCGAATGTTGCCCAAGTGACCACAGGATTCTGCAATAGACATAAGTGGGAAAATGGTCATAAGTCACGTTTTTCAGTGCCATTGCAACTGTGAACAGTCACTAAATGAACTATTGTAATTTGAGGATATCTGTTCTATATGGTAAAACGCATTTTAAAATGATATACATGTCAGCTTTTGCTAATGTTCCTGGGACCTCTGCTCTCTTCTCCCTCCCCCTTTTTTGCTGAAAAGATTACAATCATTATTTTTGTCTGGCTTCAGGTTTTGGGGAGTAGCAAGGCAGAATCAGAAACAAAGATATGAAAATTGTTCTCTTCTTTCCATTATATCAGTTTCTCCCCCATCCTTTGTCCTCTGTGAACAAAACAGAGAAAGACGGGGGCAAAGGACGCTTGGAATGATTGAGCAAATGAAGGGGTTTTTAGAGCCACAGGCTGGCAGCTCCATGTGGGACAGTGAAAGGGAGCACAGCGGCCTCCGCTATGAACGCTTAGCTGGGCTCCATTATTATATTTAATTAGAGTAGAAGCATAATTACAGATAATCGGTGCAGGGAAGGGACACAATGGACAATTAACCATCAAGAAGTTCCTCACTAACCTATCTAGGGGAATGTTTTTCTCTTTTCTTTGGATGACCCGTTGGAACATGATTTCTGCTTCTGGATCGCTACCAAGGCTGGGCCCTTCCTATTGGGGAGAGATTTTAAAAAGGTGAAAAAGGAAAATATGGGGCTGTCTTGACATTCAAGTTTTCAAGAACTTTTAGGTGTCTTTTTTTCTTTCCTCTCCCCTGTTTTGTTGAACCCAAGTACCTCTTTGAGTATACTTCTGGAAGCTTAGGGGTAGAGCAGAAGGTCAAAAGCTTTCTAACAGCAGATTTTAATTCTGTTCAGTTTAAGACAAAATTAGAATGCATTTATAAAACACTGTGACATGTATAAAACCCTAGTAAGACCATACTTGGAATACTGCAACCAATTTTGATCACCAGACTGCAAAAAAGAGACTTTGGAAAAAGTTCAGAGAAGAGCAACTAAAGTGACTGAAGGCCAGGAGACTAAAACGTATGAAGAACAACTGCAGGATTTGGGTTTGGCTACTCTAGAGAAAAGAAAGATCAGGGGAGACATGATAGTAATCTTCCAGTATTTGAGAGGCTTCCACAAAGAGGAGAGCGGGGGTCAACTTATTTACCAAAACACCTGTAGACAGGGCAAGAAACAATGGATGGAAACTAATCAAAGAGAGAAGCAACCTGGAATTGAGGAGAAACTTCCTCACAGGAAGGATAATTAATCAGTGGAACAGAAGTTGCCTTCAGAAGTTGTGGGTGCTTTGTGACTGGAGGCTTTTAAGAAGAGACTGGACTGCCACTTATCTGAAATGGTATAAGATCTTCTCCTGCTTGCGCAGGGGGCTGGAGTAGAAGGTCATTTCCACCTCTATTCTGTTCTAAATAGTATAATTCAGGATAGTGTAGAAAGTCACCCCTCCTAGAAGAATGAAATATTTTGGGAAATGTTAAAAAAAGGCAGAATATTATATTTCCTCAAAGGGAGAAATGGAGAAATGTATTTTTTTAGAGGCAGAAAGCAGCCCCCACTTTCCTTAATAGCCCACAGCAGATAATCACCAGTTAAGAGATAAAGAGCTTATTGAAAGAGGAAGATAAGTATCTAGATAGCTCTATTCATAGGCAAAGCAAATACTGCAGGCAGAAATCCATTCCAGACAGGCTATTTTGAAACTTCCGGCAAGCAAATCTGAACAAAGGCAGAATGGTAGGATTAGAAGCAGCCTCCTCATTCAAGATCCAAAACAGGACGAAAGTCATTGAGCCACAATGGGAATTGCCCAATATCCTTTCAGAACACATGCCCTTTCATTGTACCATCCCAGAACAGCCCAAACCTCACCTGGGAGCTCAGATAAACAATAAGCCAGAGGTTGACCAGATTAGCTCAGACAAGCACCAGAGGTGGGATTCAGCAGGTTCTGACCAGTTCTGGAGAACCAGTAGCGGAAATTTTGAATAGTTCTAAGAACAGCAAATCCCACCTCATCCATCTATTCTCTGCCTCCCATTGAGTCCCAGCTGATTGGCTGGGTCTCCTTTTGTTGCCCTGCACAGGAGAACGGAGCTGGAAAGCAGGTTAGTGGCAGGGATGGGATCCGATCGGTATAACAGTCACTTCTGCCCTCGTCATCCCCCGCCTAGACTATTGCAGTGCTCTCTACATGGGGCTCCCCTTGAAGAGCATCTGGAGGCTCCAGCTGGTGCAGAATGCAGCCGCGTGGGGGATTTTGGGGGCTTCTCAGAGGTCTCATGTTACACTGCTCTTGCACGAGCTGCATTGGCTTCCGGTGGCCTTCCGGGTGCGATTCAAGGTGTTGGTGGTCATCTTTAAAGCGCTCCATGGCTTGGGATCTGGGTACTTACGGGACCGCCTGCTGCCACCATCGCCCTCCCGCCGGCCAGTGCGCTCTCACAGGGTGGGCCTCCTGGGGGTGCCATCAGCTGGACGATGCTGGCTGGCGGCCCTGAGGGTGCGGGCCTTCTCTGTGGGAGCACCCTCCCTTTGGAACGAGCTGCCCCCGGAGATACGGACTATCCCTGACCTGCAAACCTTCAGGCGCACATTGAAGACCCATCTTTTCCAGCAAGCCGGTACTGGCCTAGTACTATCGGAAGGTTTTAATTTTGTAATTTTTATCCTGTTTTATTATTTATTATAGTCTTAATCTCTCAGCCATAAATTTAATTCATTTTTAATCTATTTTTAAATTTTATATTTGATATTGTATTGTTTTAGTTGGGCTGTGCACCGCCCCGAGTCCCAATTTGGGAGAGGAGAAGGTATATAAATTAAATAAAATAAATAAATAACTACCAGTTATGTCGCTCTGCGTTGCATGCGCTTGTGTGAGTTGCGTGAGTGCAATTTACAACCTGCTGGGCTGCCCGGACAGTTGAGCAGCGCTGCGTGCAACTGTGCAACGGTTGGAAAAGTCCTTTTTTGCTGCTTTTTCAACTGCAGCTGTGCCGCGCAAAGCAGCTGCAGTTGAAAAAGCAGGAAACAAATGTCAAGTAAGAATCCAGGTGGGCAGGCAGGTGGGCCAAAAGAACAGCAGACATAGAACTGGTTCTATGTATACTCTCTGTTTGCTGCTTTTCAGAGCAACTGGTTCTACAGAAGTGGACAGAACTGGTAGAATCCCACCCCTGGGTTAGTGGGGTGGGGAGAAAATGGAGATTTTACAGGATCCTTCCCCTGCCACGCCCACCAAACCAAGCCACACCCACCACACCACACCACACCCACCAAGCCATGCCCATAGAACCAGTAATATTTTTTTTCGAATCCCACCACTGACAAGCATGTAGGATTTGCATTTCCCCTTTTGCCTATAGAGCCAGCTATGACTCCTACATGACCCCATAGGAATCTGACAACAGCCAATAGAATATTAAAGGACATGTTCTTGCACAGGAACAGGAAGCTCAGGTGCACAGCCCAAAGAAGATACAACCCCCCCATATGGTAACACCTAAAACTTCACCAAAGTACTGGTTTCTAAAGTATTAGCACCAACAAAAATAATGTCTCAAATTTAAACAAATAACAAGCCATCCTTGAGTTATGACTGTATCGGAGACTGCCTATTACAGTTGGCCTCACGTAATGATCCCCCAACCCTGTTTTTTCTGATGCAGGTCATTAAGCAGAGCACTGGGTGCCTCATGGATTGGGGAAGCCCTGGGAGGCTTGCGTGACACAGAGGTCCTCCTGCCCTGGCCTCCCAAGGTCTCCCCCATCCTGTCAGGCACCATTGCTCTGCTCCCTGCTCTTTGGGGTTCCCACAGTTCTCAACTTTCTCTAGGAAAGTCTCTCTCCAGGCAATTTCTCTAACTTTTATGAATGAGATACCTTTGCATCTATTGAGAAAACTGGAGCATTCCATTCAGGATCCATTTTACAGAAAGCCAGACAGCTCCATTCATAAACAAAACGCATTCAGCTACAACTCCCACAGAAGGCTGAAGCTGATGGGATTAAAAGCAGAAAAGCAAAGACTCCTAAAATCTACATTCTCCCCAGTGGTGGGATTCAAACTTTTTTTACTACCAGTTCTGTGGGTGTGGCTTAGTTGATGGGCGTGGCTTGGTGGTGATGTTATTGGCTGGGCATGGCCAACTCAACATCACTCACATTGAGGCACGCATGTCCTCGCCTGGCCTCTCATGACTGTGGGGATGCTGCAACAGTCGTAAGTGTGAAAAATGGTCATAAGTCACTTTTTTCAGTGCCATTGTAACTTTGAATGGTCATTCCACACAAGCAAAGTACCAGCAAAGGAGGGGAAAAAAACTCCAGATAAGTTCCAGAGACAGGAAGTCTAGTCCTGCCAAGAATGTAATCAGGGTTAACGGAGAGACAGTTTCTGTAAGCAACACCAGAATGTTTCTTCCCTGCCTTCCTTACAGGATTAGGCCAGTGATTTCTTCTAACAACCGGTTCTCCAAACTGCTTATAATGTTAACAACCGATTCTAGCAAATAGGTGCAAACTGGTAGAATTCCACTCCTGCTTGGTGGGCATGGCAGGGGAAGGATATACTGTAAAATCTGCATTCTCTCCCCATCCCACTAACCAGCTTTCCAGCTCCGTTCTTCTGTGCAGGGCAACAAAAAGAGACCCAGCCAATCAGCTAGGACTCAATGGGAGGCAGAGAATAGATGGGGGTGGGGCCAGTCAGAGGTGCGATTTGCCGGTTCTCTGAAGTATTCAGAATTTCTGCTACCAGTTCTCCAGAACTGGTCAGAACCTGTTGAATACCACTGTTGAAAGAAATATCCTTCTGGGTTCAGTTCCAAGTGGGGAAAAAGACACTGGAAACATGGAGGCTGCTTGGAAGGTTTAATGGTGTACAGGACCACATGGCCTGGAGCTCCAGAGAAGTCTGATCACATACTCAAGAAGAAAGGAGGGCTGAGGTACTGAAAGTGCTGGGTTTTATACCCTATGTTGGGATTTGAATTGGAGCTTGTATTCTAATTGGTTGTCAGACTCCCAGAGGCAACTCTGTAGGCTGTCCTGAGTTCCAGGCTTGGTCTAGCCTTGCTGGGCAATTATGCCCTTAAAAGGGCTTTTGGCAATTTCTATAGCTTTACCTGGAGTTCCTTTTTATGTAAAGTATTCTGGCCCAGGCCTTCATGGCCCACCCATTAACAAAGGTGGGGGAGAGATTCTGCTTCTGAGGTGAGTTTCTGCTTCTTGAGTTCCTACTCTTCTTAGGGGAAATATTCTGCCTTTTTAATATTTCCTAGGCTATTTCAATTTTCTAGGAGAGGGGTGGGTGCTAACTTCCTACACCACCTCTGATTCTCCCCCTCCCCCTCAGCTCCAAGGACAAGGCAGGACCTCCCAGCCACAATGGTAGTCAGGAAACAATAATTAGAATACTAAAAGGGCCCACTCAAGCACAGGTCAAAATACACTGCACAGGAACAAGCATCTCAGTCAAAAAGCCCCAAAGAATAAAAAAAAATCCCACCTAATCTCAACCCCATTTTGGCATGCTGCCGTCACTAGTTTCTGGCTACCAAGTGAACAGAGTCCTTCTTTCCTTCAGCCTGACTCCATTTTATTTCTGCGTCCTTCTCCCAGCTTGGAACAGGACCTGATTTTAATTCCGACATTTCCTCCAGAGGCTGCCTCATAGTAACCTTATGCTATAAGCTGGTGCTATTCTTGCGGTTCTCTAGCAGACTCTGTTTTTTTAAGAAGGCTCTGGAAACTCTACAAACAAATTAAGATCACTAGAAGGTGGTGAGAATAGCACTTGCCTGCAGAGTAGCACAGGGCTGCCACAAAGCAGTGTCAAGCTTGGGAAAATCAGGAAGTCCAGGCAGTTTAAATGAACATAAAGGTTTCTTGCGAGCTTATGGTCTCTACAAGGCCATAGCAGTAGTACTAGTAACAGTCAAAGCAAATAGGCGATAGATAAGAATCAGTGGAATTCAAGGATGGCTGGATAGATCTCTTGGGGATGCCAAGGGACTGGATGATCCCTCCCTTGGACTCAGACGGCTCATCTCCTACAGGCAGACTCTGGAGGAAGGCTGAGTCTTGTCCTGTTTTGCATCGACCAGGTGTCTCTGCAATAAAGCTGGGTGTTTCTGGGCTCTGGAGCTGGCTGAGGAGCAGTCTCTGGGTGGCCAGATGGAAAGCAGAACTTAGCCCCGAAGCTGTAAAGGCCCCACAAGCTGGTACTTTCTGCTGCCTGGGTTTAGGCTCCCTTGGGTAGCTGAGTGGCTTAGTTGGGAGCCAAAGTCCTGCAGGAAGCTGGTGGGATGGGTGGAGGAGATAGTGAGAAGGCACTGATATGGTTGTTTGTATGGGTGAATAACTGTGGGGACACTGCAGTGGCCATAACTTCGAAACTGAATCATAAATAACCTTTGGGGAGTCTGTCATTCTGGCTGCGACAGAATCTCTAAATGTTGCCAAATGAAATCTACCAAATGTGTGATGTGCTAGGACTCTGGAATCCAATATTGTCTAGATCTTTCCTCCATACTGAATAGAATTCCAATTCTCTTAAAGACAGAAGCAAGCTGTGTGCTCTTGTTTGGCCGCCATCATGCCACACCTCCTAGCTTATCCTAGATGTGATGGAGTGAACGGTCCTTTGTCCTTCAGCTTAAAGCCAGCTTGTAATGGAGCACATTTCCAGATGCTGTGAGAGATCCATCAGGTTCCACGCTCTGTCAGTTCAAATTGCTTCCCAAGAGTTTTCTGTACAGTTTTTTTGCTCAGTAGAATTGTTTGCTTACTAAGGAACATGCTCACTCTACTGAATATACTCTTAATGTTTCACATTCATTTTCCCTCACTTGGATCTGAACTTCAACGTTTTAATTAGCTGCTGAAATCTCTCAGGGCTTTGCAAAACTGCTTGGAACTCACGAGGTGGAGAAAGCTTTTCTTGCAAAAGAGAAAGAGCAGGCAGCCAAACATGATTCAAAGGCAAGTTACTGTGGAAGGAGGCTCACCTTTCAAGAGAAGGACGGTTTCCTGCTGGGACAAAAGGCTCTGGTTTTGCAGCAGAAACTCACAGGGCTCTGCAAATAATTATGCCTCGAAGCAAGATCTTCCTCATTGACTTCCACGTTACTACTGATGAAAAACTCTTGGGAAGGGAATTCCAGAGCTAGGTGCAGGCACCAAAAGTTCTTCCTTATAGTCCAATGAGTTCTTAAAATACACAATACTTATTTTATTGCAAACTGAAGGACAAACTGAGGAACAAAAGAGACAAGTATAAAAAAATGGGAAAAGGGGCACATAATTAGAACAGAATACCAGCCAATAGCTCAGTTCTACAAGAACCAGAGTCAGGAAAGATAAGACTCAGTTCCAATTTTCCAAAAGGAGAAAAAGGGAATCCAGGAAACTGTAGACCAATCAGCTTGATATCAAATCCTGGGAAAATACTGGAAAAAATAATCAAACAGCTGATTTGTGACTACCTAGAAATGAATAAGGCAATCATTAGAAGTCAGCATGGGTTTGTTAAAAACAGATCATGCCAGATCAACCTTATTGTATTCTTTGACAAAGTGACTAAATTAGTGGATGTAGTAAACATGACATTTGACAAAGTAGACTACAAACTACTTTTTAGTAAGATAGAAAAATATGAGATAGATACCATCACTACCAGATGGATTTGTAACTGGCTGACAAACTACACTCAATCTGTAGTCCTTAATGGAACTACAACTACATGGAAAGAAGTAAGCAGTGGGATACCTCAAGAGTCTGCCTTACACCTAGTGCTCTTCAACTTTTTTATAAACAATATAGATGAGGTCAGGGGTGAGATGCAAATATTTTTACTGTTGGCATGGCTAGATGGGAATGGCTAAGTGGGCGTGGCTTCTTTTTCTTCTTTTTTTGCAACCCCCCCCCCCGTGCTCCATTTTTTTGGCCTCTTTTGCCTCAGGGGGTCATCCTGGGAGGCAGTTTTTGCTCCCAGGAGGCTTCCTTGAGGCCCAGGAGGCAAAAAAATGGAACATGCCCCCCCTCGCACAGCATCCCTCATGCCCCTTTTTGCTTCCTGGGTGAAGCAGTAAGACAGCAAGGGGGATCCTGTCACAGCTGATCATCGGGACAGCGGATTATCGGGAGGAAAAAAATACCACAAGGAGTGACTGGGCGGGGGAGAATGCAGTCAGTGATGTTGCGCGATAAGGACTGACTGGGCAGGAAGGGGAGGGTGGAGAGGGGCGGGGCCAGCCAGGGGCACGATTTGTCAGTTCTCCAAACTGTGCAGAATCATAACAACCAGTTCTACTGAACCGGTCCAAACCAGTAGAATCCCACCTCTGGATGAGGGGATAGAAGTGAATTTCATCAAATTTACAGATGACGCTGAGGCAATTGCTAACACTTTACATTTATATTGCACAAGTGAGATCATACTTGGAACACTGCATCTAATTCTGGTTGCCTTGGTGCAAAAAGATGCTGAGACCCTAGAAAGAATGCAGAGAAGAGCAACAAAGATGATTAGGGGGCTGGAGGTTAAAATATATAAAGAATGGTTGCAGGAATTGGGCATGCCTAATCTAGTGAAAAGAAGGACTAGGGGTGACATGATAGCGGCATTCCAACATTTGACAGTCTGCCACAGGGGTGGGATTCAACCGGTGTTACTACCAGCTCGGTGACTACATTTTACATTTTGCTGCATGTGTGTGTAAAAAACCTCTTATGTTACGCTGTGCATGTGTGTAAAAAACCTTAAGCTGTGCTGTTTGGACAGCTGACAAGCGCTGCGCTCGGGTGCACAGTGTTTGAAAAGACACTTTTTTCCTGCTTTTTCAACCTCAGCTGTGCCATGCAAAGCAGCTGAGGTTGAAAAAGCAGGAAATAAAGGACAGGTAAGAGCCCGGGTGGGCAGGTGGGTCGAACAGCAGCAAACACAGAACTGGTTCGGTGTCTGCTGCTCTTCAGAGCTACCGGTTCTTTAGAACTGGGCAGAACCGGTACCATCCCACCCCTGATTAAGGACTACTCTTTTGAGTATGGTTTGTCAGCCAGCTGCAAATCCATCTGGCGGTGATGTTATCTATCCCACTTTTTTCTAGCTTACCAAGAAACAGATTGTGATCTTCTTTTGTCAAATGCCTTACTGAAATCTAAGCATATTATGTCCACAGCATTTTGCCTGTCTACAAGCAAAATAATAATCACTAATTTAGTGATTTTATCAAAGAATGAAATCAGATTGGTTTGGCATGATCTGTTTTTAACAAACCTGTGCTGGCTACTAGTTAGAACTCTACAGTTGGTAAGCCTATATCAGTGTTGTGTTGACTTTTGTATATTTTATTATTTACATGGTGGGAAAATAATCTCAAATGTTTTTGCTTACAGTTTGGAGATACTGAGCCATTGTTGTTAGCTCTAGTAATAACCGTTCGCCCTTTTCAGACTTTGGAAACCCCAAATCTAGTTAGTAAAATAGTTCTCCAAGACAAAAGGTCCAATAGGAAATGCCCTCCTGCAGAATTAGTGGTGGTGGTGGGGTATTTTTTCTTCCCTCCTCCTGGAAGCCAGTGGCTGGTAGAGCCAATGCAGGGAGGCCCTGGGAGCTGGTCCCACTGTTTAACTGGAAGGGATTGGTCACCAAAAAGCACCGTCCCACAACCGTTTCTTCCCCCAGCCTTTCTTTTTTTCTTGCTGCCACAGTGCAGCAGTCATCCTCTTCTGTCAGCACCGAGTCAGCCAATCTGGAGAACTGGCTCAGTCTGGACTGAAAATCAGGCACAATCAGGGCTATTTACTTGCTACCAAGATGGATGGCCTTCCTGGAAAACTGTTTTCCATAATTGCCAGGGCTGGGGCTCTGTCCTTCTCCACAGCTCTTGCCTCAGTGTGGAACAGCTTAATTCCACAGCCAGATGCTCATTAAGGTCAATTGTAGGCTATGCTGTGATTACCTGAATTACCTCCAGGTGACAGGTCTTAAGAAGGCAATTCATACTTTCCATTTAGCAGCTTGAACTTCAGGAGCAATTTCTATGACAGGCTTGTTCTGGCAGCATCTGATTGTTATTCTTTGGCAGCCTTGAAAAGCACAGCGGTGGATTTGCAAATGATTTTCTTCAAGACTCACCGGAAGCTGTTTTTTTTAGTGCCACTGGGCTGATATTAAGCATTATTTGTGCCTGTAAACAAAACAGACAATATTTTACAGAAAATCAAGAGTTAACTCAGCAAAGAATTTGGTTGCTGCTTTGAGAAATATTCTTTTAAAGCTTAAACATGCTTTCTTTGGAATTCTGGATTATTTTAACATCTCTGTGCCTAAAAATGGACTCACAAAATATTTAGAGGTATCATTTTCAGTAGCCAAGGCAGAAGCAAAGAACAGAAGTGAAAGATATGGGTGGGGTATTGCTGGGTGGGCTTTGCCTGGGTGACAACAAAGAATATTTATTTATTTATGTATTTATTTGATTTTATATACCGCCCCTTCTCCCAATAGGACTCGGGGTAGTGTACAGCCAAATAAAAACAAACACTTACAAATACCAATTTAAAATAGAATTAAAAGTAGATTAAATTAGTGGCTGAGGTACAGCGATGATAAAACTAACAAGGTAAAAATTTAAAAAGCTAAAACCATTAAAACCAATTTAAAAACCCTACCAGTAAAACAAAGAATAGAATTCTTTATTGGCCAAGTGTGATTGGACACAAGGAATTTGTCTTGGTGCAAATGCTCTCGGTATACATAAAAGATACATCGTTCAAGAGTCAAGAATCATCAATGTACAACACTTAATGATAGTCATAGGGTACAATCAACAATCAAATCATACTAGGAAACAGTCAGTATAAATCATAAGGATACAAGCAACAAGGTTACAGCCATACAGTCACAAGTGGGAGGGGATGGGTGATAAGGAGTGATGAGAAGATTAATAATAATAGTAGTGCAGACTTTGTAAATAGTTGAACAGTATTGAGGGAATTATTTGTTTAGCACAGTGATGGCTTTTGGGAAAAAACTGTACTTGTGTCTAGTTGTTCTGGTGTGTAATGCTCTATAGTGTCATTTTGAGGGAAGGAGTTGAAACAGTTTATGTCCGGGATGTGAGTGGTCTGTAAATATTTTCACAGCCCTCTTTTTGACTCTGTGCAGTATACAGGTCCTCCATGGAAGGCAGGTTGGTAGCAATTGTTTTTTCTGCAGTCCTAATTTCTCTCGGGAGTCTGTGTCTGTCCTGTTGGGTTGCAGAGCCAAACCAGACAGTTATAGAGCAGCAGATGACAGACTCAATAATTCCTCCGTAGAACTGAATCAGCAGCTCCTTGGGCAGTTTGAGCTTCCTGAGTTGGCACAGAAAGAACATTCTTCGTTGTGGTTTTTGATGATGTTTTTGATGTTAGGTGTCCTGAGGTCATCAGGCTGAAGTCATCAAGGAAGGCCCTATCCTGAGGAGTTATTGTGGGCCAACAAAGCATGTTCAGATGACTGGGAACCTCAGAAGCCTAGAAGAGTGTCAGATCCCAGATATTTCCACAGGGACATTGGCATTTTGGTGGGAGGAAGGGAGGAGGAATGGAATGATCTGTATGTGAAGTTTCTGTTTCCTGCATTACTGTGCTAATCTCTATATGAAGTTTCTGTTTCCCTGCAGTGATGTAGGGTGGGAGAGGTTTGGTTAACATTGCTTCAAATAGCTGGTTTTAAGTGAGAAACTTCAGTTCTTGCCTAGGTCTCTGGCTATCACAAACCTTTCAATAAAAGCTCCTTTTGGAACAACTGCAGTTTCAAGAGTCCTGCTTTCGTGGGAAGATTGGAGAGGCAAGACCTTACAGAGAGTCCATGAAACACTCCCCACCACTAGAAAGCCTGGTCGGCTTTATTTGCCATCCAATTAAGAATAGTGTATTTCAGAATGTGAGACCAAACTGAAGCCATCATAATGAAGATGAATCAGTCACGTAAGCAGAGAGATCAAAATGCCAAACCACACAGTGGACATTGTGCGAAATAGATAAGTATAATCATGTAATAAAGAGAAGGGCTAGGAGTTACATGTTAACCATCTTCCAAAATCTAAAAGGCTGACTCAGAGAAGACGGAATCAACCTATTAGCACATGAAGGCAGGACAAGAAGCAATGGGTAGAAACTTATCAAAGAGAGAGCCAACCTAGAATAGAATAGGAGCCTTGGGGGCACAGCAGCGGCTAGAATGTAGTATTGTAGGCAAACTCTGCCCACTGCCTGCATCCTGATGGGGCTCGAGGTTGACTGAGCCTTCAATCCTTCTGAGGCCAGTAAAATGAGGATCCAGGTTGTTGGGGGCAAGAGGCTGACTCTGTAAAACTCTCAGAGAGGGCTATAAAGTGCTATGAAGCAGTATATAAGTAAGAGCTCTTGAGTTGCAGCTCAGCCATTCATCAGCCATTGACTTCGTGGTTCTATGGAGGGAGAGAAGCAGGGGTGGGTTTCTACCGGTTCTGTCCACCTCCGTAGAACCGGTAGCTCTGAAGAGCAGCAGACATAGAACCGGTTCCATGTCTGCTGATGTTTTTGCCCACATGCCCACCCGGGCTCTTACCTGACCTTTATTTCCTGCTTTTTCAACTGCAGTTGCCGTGCGAGGCACAACTGCAGTTAAAAAAGCAGGAAAAAAGTGCTGTTTGAAAGACTGCTTCTCGGCATGCAGTGCTGCTCAGCTGTCCAGGCACCAGGCTGATGATGATTTACAGGACCATGCAGCGTGCAGGGAAGCCCATCGTAAATCACCGAACCTCGTAAATCAGGTTGGATCCCACCCCTGGAGAGAAGCATTTCCTCCAGCTACTGGTCCCTGCCTAATGCATTTTTTCCACCAGTTTTCATTGCTTAGAGCATGGGTGGCCAATCTGGGCAATTTTTAAGATGCGTGGACTTCGACTCCCAGAATTCCCCAGCCAGCCATGGGAAATTCTGGGATTTAAAGTTCATGTGTCTTAAAGTTATCAAGATCATGAATCCCTGGCTTAGAGCAACATCCTTGCTCCACTAATTGGAGTTTTTAACTATGTCCTGCCTTCCAGCGCTTTGAAGATGAAGTCAATCCTGCTGTCAGGATTCCAGCAAACACTCTAATTAAATCATGATTCTCGAGCCAAACTTCAATAAACTTCAAAGGATTCATTAGAGGCGACATACTGGCACTGCCCTCTATGAAGCCAACCCTGGCATACATAATTTACAGTCACCCTTGACTCTGTTTCCCCCCTCCCCCTGGGTGTATCATAAATAAGATTCTCCAACTGAGCACGTTCACAGGCTGAATGTCATCATTCACATTCTCCAATTAAATATATTTGCAGGCAAAAACTCTGGTATTTTAGTTACAATCTTTTAAAGGTAAGAGTTGAATGTACTTTCATTTCCCCCCCTTTTTATGGTAACTACTGAAACAGGCATAGGAATGTTTTATGAGTTGACACCCCTTTTCTCTATGTTAGCCTCTTATTGAAAGTGCTCATCAGCCAATTGTGTAACACATGGTGTTACAGTTTACCCCATCCCATATTGTTCTATCCAGTGGTGCGATTCACCCAGTGTAACAACCAGTTCGGTGAGTGCACGCTTTGCACACACACACGTCAAACACATGCTTCACATGGATGCACAGCATTTAGAAAATACCATTTTTAGCTCTAATCCTTACCTTCTGCTGCATCAAAGAAGTAGAGTGTGGTCTTACTGCTTTACTGAAGTCCAATTAAACTATGTCCACAGCATTTCCTTCATCCACTAATTCAATCACTTCATCAAAGAAGGCAAATATGGCGATTCACCCAGTGTAACAACCAGTTCGGTGAGTGCACGCTTTGCACATACACACGTCAAACACATGCTTCACATGGATGCACAACATTTAGAAAATACCATTTTTAGCTCTAATCCTTACCTTCTGCTGCATCAAAGAAGTAGAGTGTGGTCTTACTGCTTTACTGAAGTCCAATTAAACTATGTCCACAGCATTTCCTTCATCCACTAATTCAATCACTTCATCAAAGAAGGCAAATATGGTTTGTTTGGCATGATCTGTTAATTTTAACAAACCCATGCTGGCTTCCTGTAATCGCCTTGTTCATTTCTAGGTGCCAATAAATTGTCCACTTGATTATCTTTTCCAAGATTTTCCTAGATATTGATGTCAAGCTGATTGCCCTATAATTTCCTGATCCATTCCCTCCCCTGCCCCCCCCTTTGTAGACTGGAACCACAATCATCTCTTTTCCAGCCCTCAGATGTTTCCCCTTGCAATCCAGGAGCTTTGAAAGGTTTCATTCAGTGGTTCCGAGATTACATTGACCAGCTCCTTCAGAACCTTTGGATAGAAATCATCTGGTCCTGGAGACCTGAACTCGTCCAAAGTATATACCAATTTCTCCTACCAATTTCTTGCTTATTTTGATCTGCAATCCTATTCTGTGTCTCAAAAAGCTGCTTTTGGTAGGTTGGACTATTTTTTCCTTTGGGGGTAATAATAGATGCAAGGAAGGAATTGAGGATTTAGTTTGTTGTTGGTTTCTCCCAATATAGGTTGGAGTAAATTTTAGGCCATCTATGTCAAACAATTTTCAATTTATTTTTTAATTTAGTTTGAGGCATATTTTAAAAGTTATTTTAGAACTGCACTAGGGCCTTTATAAGGTCCCATACAAGGATTGGGAGACTAATTATGCCTGCATTTCATTTAAAGAATTTCTGCTTCTCAAAATTTATTTGATAATTCATTATAATTCAATATAGATACATTAAAATACTATTTCCAGACAGATTAATGAAATACTAATGTTAAATTGAAATTGATTGGGCTACTTTGATTGATATTGATATAGAAGAGATATCAACCATTCTTGTTTGAATACTATGCAGAATATTTATGACAACATTTGAGCCCAAAAGTTATGTTGCTAAATGAAACATTTGTTAAGTGAGTTTTGCCCCATTTTATTAGCTTGCTTGCACAGAGTTGTTAAGTGAATCATTGCAGCTGTTTAGGTAGTACCCTGTCTTTGATTCCTAAATGTGGACCAAGCCCTAGCCACCCAGAGGTGGGATTCAGCAGGTTCTGACTGGTTCTGGAGAACCAGTAGTGGAAATTTGGAGTAGTTCAGAGAACCAACCAATACTACCTCTGACTGGCCCCGCCCCCTCTATTCTCCACCTCCCATTGAGTCCCAGCTGATCGGCTGGGTCTTCTTTGGTTGCCCTGCACAAGAGAACGGAGATGGAAAGCAGGTTAGTGGGGTGGGGAGGGAAGGGGGATTTTGCAGTATTCTTCCCATGCTACGGCCACCAAGCCACACCTACAGAATCGGTAGTAAAATTTTTTTAATCCAAACACTGTAGCCACCCATCCCCAACATGGTCTTCTCATTCCCAGCCTCCTTCCAAAGTCATCTTTCTATGCAGGGTCTAAGACTACTTTCACGGATCTTGCTTAGGAAAATGGTCTCATCATTTATTACTGATTGCCTTATGGAGTAAGGAGAAAAGGCATGAAAATCCAAGCTGAACATCAGAGGTTTCTTTTGATACCAACACTGAGCTCTTCTGGGTCATTATTCCATCACTGTTGCATGGAACACACAATTCTATTCCTTGCAGAAATTCAAATATATATTTGTTAATGTCAGTAAGTAAGCAAAATTTACAGCTGTAGTTATCATGAAGAATAGACTAGAACAGGGATCTCCAACTTTGGCAATTTGAAGCCAGGTGGACTTCAACTCCCAGAATTGAAGTCCACCAGGCTTCAAGTTGCAAAGGTTGGAAACCCCTGGACTAGACGATCAAAGAAGCAGTGAGTTCTAAGGAATTGTGTGCTCACTTGTGATGCATCAAAAGATTGTCTGGTTGTTACCCATTATGGGCGATGGAGTGATTGCTTCATACAGAGTTTGCAGAGACTGCAAGAATACAAGGAAGAGAGATTCAACTGAGCACAGAGGGAAAGCAAGCAGGAGCTTTCAAAACCAGTTCAAAGGAGAGTTTCTTCTAAATTTACAATTTGTACTTAATCGCTAGAGAGTTTGAGAAGACACAGGAAGAAATAAAAGCCCTCTACTGATGGTGTCTGAAGGAATAAAAGTGAGTAAGGAAGGGTATACGATGCTTGTAGCATGCATGTGTTACTGCCTGAATGAAAATGACCTTGATTATATTTGTAGAAAAGACAAACTTGCAGCAATTCTGGAAGAAAAATGCAAAAGATTGGAACAGCAAGTGGTCCTATTTTAACTATTATTTTTAAATCTGATTTATGGCCGTTTGGTATGTAACAGCACTTAATATCTCCAGCAATGAAAGTGCTTTGTGATTCCAATGCATACATGAAAGGATGAAAATGTAGCCAGTCAAATAAAGAAGGCATCATAAACAAAGCAGCAGAGGAAGAAGAGCTTCATTAGGAAGAGAATCAAACAAGGAAGTCGCTCAGTGGATAAAAATGATCTCCTGAAGCAACCCATGCAGATATTCTGCACCTCTGAAATCAGAAAGTATGTTTGGGTCTCTGAGGAAGAGTAAGATTGTGAGTCTTCAAAGGAAGAAAGGAGATGGAAGAGGGAAGCCCTGGAGGCCCAGGTCTCACAGAGTCAAGATGGATGTAGATGTGCATCACGTATTAAAAAATGGGCAGAATTTGATGCATATTTGCAGCTGTCATCTTGACCTTTTCTGGGCAGAGAGACATACCTGAGCCCTATGGCAGAAAAAGACCTAGTATCCCATGAGATTTGCCCTCTGGGTTTATTTGATTTTGTTCTCTTTTTAATTAATTAATTATTATTTTTGTCAGGTGATGGACAAAATCCCAAGCATGTTTTATTCCAAGCATGTTTTGAGCCAGGATACTATTAGATGTTCTTTCTGGTGAGTCTGTTGCACATTCATTTTGATTAGTTAAGGGCTGTTTAGTTTTAGCATGACAAAGTTGAGTTCCATAGTTTATTGATTCTCACTCCCCCTCCTTTCCTCTTGAAGCTGTTGGAATATTTATGGATCTCAATAGCCTTACTCTATAGTTGCACACACAGGGCAGCTCCAAAGCTCTGTTGAAACAGAATGCTGAGATCAGTGATCGCTGCATCACTGCACTGAAATCTGTTGGGCCAAACAAAACATTTGCCAGGTTCTAAGTCACTGGTCTCCATCTGGCTATCCAGGTTATATTAGCTAAGCGGTTGATTTGCCACTTACACTCTTTCCTTGGACATGACCTGAGTTCCCAGCTGCTAAAGCCTGGCAGCTCTTCCTAAACTCACAGCAGTCTGGCAGGGCTCTCCTCTCCCTCTGTTCTGACCCAAACCTTGTTCCAAGGAAACAAACACGAAACAGAGGTAACAGCAAAACCTTTTAATGATTCTTTACGAATTCCATTCCTTCCTGGTTAAAAGCTGATTCAAACGAATTGTCTCTGATAAGAACGAGCCTTGCCAGGGTTGTGCAAGGCTGCCAAAAACACTAGATAAAGTTACTAAGAAATATTTCAAATACAAAGACCAACCAAGATATTCTAAATGCCCACAAGGCTTGAGTGCAAAAACTTCTTTGCTTCCTGCAAAGAACTCCGGTTTCTCAGCTGGCTTTTATATCTAAAGGGAGGGACCATTACCTTGCAGTCTTACTCCTGAGTAGCCCATGGTGCTGCAGCTGCTCTTTCCTTCGAGCAGCCCTGTGTGCATGTGCACTTGGCACAGGCTCCTCGGGGGCCTCTTCATCACTGCTGCCAGCCTCCACAATCTCCAAAGGCAGCATAGGACTCCCTGATAGTCCTGCCCCCGTTCCTGCATCACCTGCAGGCCCCTCATCCGAGTCCTCGCTCTCCGAGACCTCAGCTGTCTGCACCTGCTGCTGGTGAACCACAACACCCTCCTGGCTCTGCAGCAACAGCAGAATCTAAGTGTAATCCTCCTTCCCTCTTCTTTAGGAATCATAGAACCATAAGGCCAGAAGGGATCTAGGATGTCTTCTAGTCCAAGCCAAGGCAGGAGACCTTCTTGCATCTTCTGGACAAATGACTGTCCAATCTTTTCTAGAAGGTCAGGAAATTTCTTCTTAGTTCCAGGTTGGAACTCTCTTTAACGAGCTTCCACCCGTTACTTCTTGTCCTGCCCTCAAGTGCTTTGGAGAATAAATTGAACCTGTCTTCCCTGTGACTGTTTCTCAAGTACCAGAAGAGGAGCTAGCATGTCTTTCATTTTTCTTTCTCTGGAATTGTTTTAGTTTGGATCTTTAGTATTTTGTTTTTAATAGTTTTCCCATGCATCCTGAACTGTTTTTCTTTCCAGGATTTCCATCCATGGAATCCTTCCTAATCTCTCAGTGGGTTGAAGTCAACTCTCTTAAGGTCTAAAATATGGGTCTGACCTCCCCTATGGAGAGGAGACCACCACCAGTCCCCCTCCTCAAGTTGTTTGCTATTAAAGCTATAAGGACTTTGTCATGAGGCAGAACAGAGTTTACCTATTAGGAGCTTTTCTACCAATCCAGCAAATGGAAGAATGTGCATTAAGGAGCATTAATGCCTAGAGTTAACATATTAAACTATCTTCAGTGTGCATATAGTTTGCTGTAATAGAGTGGTCTGCAACCTAATAGACATACTCTTTTTTATTAACTTTTTATGTTGCCCTATTCCCTTCTAATACTCTTGCTCCTTTTAGAGTCTCATTTTATATATGTTAGATTAGATTAACAGAGTTGGAAGGGACCTTGCAGGTCATCTAGTCCAATCCCCCACCTAAACAGGAGACACTACACCATTTCTGACAAATGGCAGTTCAATGTCTTCTTGAAAGCCTCCAGCGATGAAGATCCCACAACTTCCGTTGGCAACTTCTGTTCCATTGGTTGATTGTTCTCACTGTCAGAAAATTTCTCCTTATTTCTAGATTGAATATCTCCTTGATCAGTTTCCATCCATTATTCCTTGTTTGGCCTTTGGGTGCCTTGGAAAATAGTTTGACTCCCCTCCTCTCTGTGGCAGCCCCTCAAATATTGGAACACTGCTGTCATGTCTCCCCTGATCTTTCTCTTCACTAGACCAGCCATGCCCAGTTCCTGTAACCTTTCTTTATATATTTTAGTCTCCAGGCCTCTAATCATCCTGGTTGCTCTTCTCTGCACTTCTTCTAGAGTCTCAACATCTTTTTTATAACTGTGATGACTAAAACTGGATGCAGTACTGTAGGTACGGTCTTACTAAGGCTTTATAAAGTGGTATTAGTACCTCACTTGATCTTGATTGTATCCCTCTGTTAATGCAATTTAGGATTGTATTGGCTTTTTTGGCTGCTGCTGCACACTACTGGCTCATATTTAACTGGTTGTCCACTAAGATCCCAAGATCCCTCTCACAGTTACTGCTATTAAGCCTGGTGTCACTCAGTCTATATGTGTACTTTTGGTTTTTCTTGCCTAAGTGTAGGACTTTACTTTTCTCTCCATTGAATTTCATTTTGTTAGATAGGGCCCAGTGTTCAAGTCTGTCTTCTAGGGTGTTAGCTATTCCTTAGTATCATCTACTTAGTATCATCTGCAAATTTGGTAAGTAAGTTCCCTTTCTACTCCCTCATCTAAGTCATTTATGAAGATATTGAAGAGTACTGGGCTTAAGACGGAACCTTGTGATACTTCACTGCTTACTTCCCTCCATGTAGATGTAGCACAATTAAGGACTACTTGTTGAATACAGTTTGTCAGCCAATGGCGAATCCATCTGATCCCACTTTTTTCTAGCTTATCAAGAAGTAGGTTGTGGTCTACTTTGTTGAATGCCTTGCTGAAATCTAAATATATTATGTCCACAGTATTTCACTGGTATACTAATTTAGTCACTATATTGAAGAATGAAATAAAGATTGGTTTGGCATGATCTGTTTTTAACAAACCTATGCTGACTGCTAGTTATTACTTTACTCATTTCTAGATGTTGGCAGATTTGTTTTTATATTATCTTTTATTATCTTCCCAGGTTGGGCTGATTGGTCTGTAGTTTCCTGGGTCTCTTTCCCCCCCTTTTTTGAAGATGGGAACCACATTGGCTCTTTTCCAGTCCTCTGGTGATTCCCTGGTGCTCCAGGATTTTTGAAAGATGTGGTGCAGTGATTCTGAGATGACCTCTGCCAGCTCCTTTGGAACTCTGGGATGTAATCCATCAGGTCCCGGTGATTTGTGTTCATCAAGATCAGACAGGTGTTCTCTTACTATTTTTTTTTTGCTTATTTTAATATTTATTTCTAGTGTGTCTTTTACAGTTATGTTTTTGGTAGGTTGGGCTATAGTTTCTTTTTGTGAAAAGATCGATGCAAAGAATGTGTTAAGCAGCTCTGTTTTTTCTCTATTGCCTGTTACTTCCTTGCCATCTTCTCTCTTTAGTGGATCAACTATTTTCTTGTTTCCTTTAATGGGCTGACATTTCCTGATTTTTGTCTTGTTGTTTATATGTTGGAAGAAACTTTATTATGTTTGACTTTTGTTGCAAGTCTTTGTTCATTCTGAGCCTTTGCTTTCCTGATTTCATCTTTGCAGATTCTGGCTATCTGCTGATATTCTGCCTTAGTTTCCATTTTTTTTTGTACTTGTCCTTTTTGTCTTTCAATTTGTTAGAGAGATCTTTGTGCAGCCATGCTGGTTTCTTCCTGGATTTCTTGTTTTTCTTTCTCAGTGGTATTGTACTGATATGGGCTTTTATGATCATACTTTTCAGAGTTTCCCAAGCTTATTGAGTTGTTTTCCCCATTAGGAATTTCATCCAAGGAATCTTTTCTAAGTTCTCTCTGAGTTTATTAAAATCAGCTGTTTTAAAATCCAAGACTGTGGTGTCATTATGTTCTATTGTTTGTGTCTGCGTTATGTTGAATGCTAGTATGACATGGTCACTCTCACTCAAGGTTCCTGCAGTTTCAACTCCCTCTATCACTTCTTCTCTATTTGTAAGAATTAAGTCCAGTATGGCTGTCCCTCTAGTTCCCTCTACCTTTCGGACAATAAAGTTGTCAGCTAGGTTGGTTAGGAAGCTATTTGATTTTTCACTTGGTGCAGAATTAGTCTTCCAGTTGGTGTCAGGGTAATTGAAATTGCCCATTATTATTGTAGTGTGTGTCCTAGATATATTTGTTAGTTGGTTAGCAAAAAGGGCATCTATTTTTTCTCCTTGATTGGGTGGCCTATAGTGTACACCTATGGCCACGTTGTTTTTTTTTTCTTTTATTTTGGCCCATATGCATTCTAGGAGGTTTTCATCTTTGGTTTCATGCATTTCTGTAGCAATTTAGTGGTCCTTTACATACAGTGCAACTCCACCTACTCTTTTACAGGGTCTGGTTTTTTTGAACAGTTTGTATC
Organism: Bungarus multicinctus; assembly: GCA_023653725.1. Lineage (NCBI taxonomy): Eukaryota > Metazoa > Chordata > Lepidosauria > Squamata > Elapidae > Bungarus > Bungarus multicinctus. The sequence goes on along the minus strand of CM042835.1, from coordinate 27,285,504 downwards.
CTTCTATCAGTGTGTTCCAGTCATGGGTTGCATCCCACCAAGTTTCTGTTATTCCAATTATATCATATCTACCTTCATGTTCAAGTTCACCATTTGTTCCCCAGACTTTGTGCATTTGTATATAGACACATGAAATCTTTATGTCTGACTCTGGGTATGCTTCCTATGTCTCCTATTTGGTGTTTGAGTTTGTCTTCCTTCCCATCCCTCCTTACTTCATTATTTGACTTGCTTTCTAGCAGTATTTGCTTGGAATTAGATCCTGGAGATCCTAAAGATTGGTCACCCTCCTTCCTCAATTTTATTTTAAAGCCCTCCTGATACGTTGAGCCAGTCATTTTCTGGAAACATTCTTCCCAATCTTTGTGAGGTGCAGCCCATCCCTTGCCAGAAGCCTATCATGGAGACAATACAGGCCATTGGTCCAGGAATCCAAAGTTTTTCTGGGGTGCTTTTCTGTTTATCACAAATGAGTTTGTTTATGTGGCTTTTTAGGGATACTGGACGATGTATCTTTTTAAAGTGTTTCCATGTTTTCTTTGAGCAGGAGGGTCTGAATATTTTCAACTGGGGAGAAATCAGTTATGTCTCTTATATACATATCATTTATATATTTTTTAGTTTTTTACAAGTCTTTTTAGATTTACATGTTTACATTGTGTATGTGTGTGTAGCAACTTTTCATATCGTGTTATTTCTTTTTAATGACTGTGCCTTATCCCCCTATGTTAGTCTATGACTGTAATAAAGATTGACTTGATTTAATCTGAACGCTAAAGCAATTATGAAGAAAAAAAATCTATATAATATTACACTAACTCTTGGTTAATTTTGCCTGCTCCCTGATTATCCTGCCCTGCTGTATATCTGACTTCTTTATGCCAATCTAATTTTATACTTAGCGTTATAAATTTGTTGACTGCCACTGAATCTGAGATACTCTCTTAACCATTATTTCATTCGATGCTTTGAAATAAAATTTTGCTTACTTCAAATTTGCTGCCAAATAAATACTTAGATGATTGTGGTACCTACTAGAGATGCACAAAATTATATGAAATATTTTTGAACTGGGAAAAACGTATTGTGTTGTTTGTGAGGGAGCAGCACCTATGTCCAGGGGTGGGATTCTATCAGTACGGACCGGTTCTATAGAACTGGTTGTTACGATTCTGCACAGTTTGGAGAACCAGCAAATTGCGCCACTGGCTGGCCCCGCCCTACCTCACCCAGTCTAGTTAATTCACTATGGTTTACATTCCTGGTTCTGATTTCATTTACAAATATTTTGTGCTTTTTATAGAAACAACTGTTTAAAAAGCTAATCTGGTTAGTTTTTTATAATGTCTTGCTCTTGGCTTTAAACCATAAAGCATATAAATCCATTGTGTTTAACTTGACATCAGAGGGAGAACTACTTCGGGTTTATTTAGGGATGGGGGAAATCTCTGGGGAGGGGGCGGGAGGGGGTTGAGGGCGAGGGCTGGCTGTATGATGTGACTTTAAATTTTCGTTTCCTTGTCTTTGTAAATAATTTTTTAATGACCCTACTTCTGATCTGCAGTTTTCTAACTCCTAAATAAAAGTAGTATGGGTCTTATTGTAACATTTGAAAAGAATAAATGGTGACCCCTTTATGGATCAGAGTTGGGTCGTTTTCTCTAGTAGTTTGGCCAAGTGGCCAATAATTGGGTAGCTGCATGTTTCCCAGATACCCTTTCCCTTGGAATGCTGGGTTTTTTTTTCTTTTTTCTGTGTTCTCTAATTCTACAATGAAAGTTGAACCTACACTATTTGGAAGGCACTTGTATTCCCCAGAATTGAGACCAAGGCTTGTGCCCATCACAGCCAGCCCTCGCCCTCAACCCCCTCCCGCCCCCTCCCCAGGGATTTCACTGTTGTACTGCTTTGCCTTTGCCCAGGAGGCTTCTCTGAGGCTCAGTCGGGGTGGTTTACAGGGGCTTGATGGGGGGGAGAAGAAGTGGCCTGAGAGCAGAGCTGACTGCAGCTTCTATTTTTCAGTGCAGACTCAGGCAGCAGATTGCAGAAAGGACCTAATGGTAAAGTCTGCAACGACGACATTATTAAAGCCAACCTCTTTAACACATTCTTTGGCTCAGTATTTGTAAACAGCAATGGATCATGCCCAGTATTTCCTAGTCGAACCATAGACAACCACAACGATCCAGTACATATCGATTTTACAGAAGACAATGTTGAAAAAGCACTACTCAATCTAAAACCATTTCTATCTATTGGACCGGATGGAACATGTGCCTACTTCTTAAAAAAGCTATCCACTGCTATAGCTGAGCCTCTAAGCATAATCTTTGAAAAATCTTTCAGGACCAGCTCCTTGCCTAACCAATGGTCACTAGCCACGGTCATCCCCATCTTCAAAAAGAGAGACCTCAGTCTAGTTGAAAATTACAGACCAATCTCTTTATGCTGCGTCACCTGTAAAGTCATGGAATCAATTATTAACCAATCCATTATCCTCCACTTAGAGACAAACAGCCTACTCTCTAATAAACAATTTGGTTTCAAAAAAAAACTATCCTGTAATCTGCAACTCTTACACTACAAAAACATATGGACTACACAACTCGATCAGGGCAAAGCAATAGATGCAATCTACATAGATTTCTGTAAAGTCTTTTATTCAGTGGTATAGAACAAACTACTACTAAAGCTAAAATCTTATAGTATCTCTGGACACCTGCATAACTGGATAGAAGCATTCCTATCAAACAGACAACAAATGGTCAAAATTGGGAGCGTCCTATCAAATTCTGTACCTGTCAACAGTGGTGTCCCTCAAGGCAGAGTTCTAGGACTAACTCTCTTCATACTCTATATTAATGACCTCTGTGATCATATTAAGAGCAACTGCATTCTCTTCGCTAATGATGTAAAGCTATTCAACACCACAAAAAATACTACTACCCTCCAAAAAGACCTTGACTATGTATCAGAATGGTCAATCAAATGGCAACTTCAAATCTCAACAAATAAATGCTCTGTCTTACATATTGGCAAAAAATATCAGAAAATAAAATACAAGCTAAATAGTGAAGATCTTGTTGAGGATCGAAACTTTGTCAAGGACCTTGGAGTACTCATCTCAAATGACCTAAGTGCTAGAGCCCACTGTAACTACATAGCCAAAAAGGCATTAAGAGTTGTTAATCTAATCCTAAGTAGCTTCTTCTCTGGTAATATCACACTACCAACTAGAGCATACAAAACTTTTGCTAGACCTATACTTGAATACAGCTCATCAGTCTGGAACCCATATCATGTATCTGATATTACTCTAGACCTAGAAAACCTAGAACTATGCTGCCTCTGGTCTGATCTAAATATAGTATACAAAATCATACATTGCAATGTCCTACCTGTCAATGAATACTTCAGCTTCAACCATAACAACACAAGAGCAAACAATAGATACAAACTCAAGGTTAACCGCACCAAACTTGATTGCAGGAAATACAACTTCAGCAAGAGTGGTCAATGTCTGGAATACTCTACCTGACTCTGTGGTTTCTTCCCCAAACCCCAAAAACTTTAACCTTAGACTGTCTACTATTGACCTCACCCCTTTCCTAAGAGGTCTGTAGGGGGTGTGCATAAGCTCACCAACGTGCTCACCGTCCCTGTCCTATTGTTTCTTTTTTATTTTTCTTATATGTATCCATGTATTCATAACTATGTTTTTATTTATACCTATTATCTTGTAAGCAATTGACAAAATAAATAAAATTAAAATAAATAGATCTGTGAGTGAATCTGTGATTCTGCAACCAACTCAATCTGCCTGCCTGCTTTGCCTAGTTTTGGATAAAAATTGCTCTTTTTTAAATAAAAAGTTCAATATTTACATACATGGTGTGTTGTGAGTTAATTTTGTGAGTTTGCTTGCAAGGAAATTTTATGTGACAGACTCAGGCTCTTTTTTTTATAAAAATTCAATATTTACATACATACAATATTTACAATCAAGCCACGCCCAGCCAGTCATGTGAACACCAAGTCACGCTCAGTCAGCAAGTCATACCTACCCAATCATATGAGCACCAAGCCACACCCACAAATTAGACCATGCCCACAGAACCTATTGTTAAGAAATTTGAATCCCACCCTTGCCCATGCCACATACCATACCATGTAAATGTATGTCCCTATTGATGGTATCTGGGGCTCTGTTTCCCTTCTCTCTCATCAAAACTGTATTAATTTCTTTCCAATTTTTTGTGATGGATAGATGGGTAAATTTGTACGTGGATTTACTTTAATTTTACACAATCATCAACCCAGAGTCACCTTATAGGGGACATGGATGGCATAAAAAATTCATTAAAAAAACGCATTTTATACAGATGCATTTAAAGGAAGCCAAAATATTGGCTGATATCAATTGATACTTAAAAACTCTGTTTGGACACGAATTTAGGTTTCAGGTATTTAAATATTTAACTTAAAGAATGCATATGGCTGTCTTTTTTACACAGTGATCCTGGGTGGCTCACTACAGACAATAAAATTAGATAAAAACAAAACGAATCTTTCTCATCAGGCTGTAGACTTACCCTGCAAGTAACCCCAACTCAACCTTCCCCAACCACGTGCTTGGGGAAATAGATTAATAGAGCTGGAAGGGACCTTGGAGGTCTTCTACTCCAGGGGTCGCCAATCTTTTGGACCTCAGGGACCACCAAACTCATAATTTGAAATCCCGTGGACCAGAGACCCTGGGAAAATCCCCAAAAAAGTCTGAAGGAAAATTCCCCACTCCGTTTTCCTACCGATCGATCATTCTTTATTTGGGATCACAGGATACCATCTCCAGCTCCGTTCTCGGGTGGGGGGGGGAGAGTGGGGGGGGGAGAGAGAGAGACTTTTGGCTTCATGCAAGAAAAGCAGCAGAAGCAGCAGAAATCTTTCTTTCTCTCCCCCAAACTCCGCCAGAAATGAGTCTTTGTGAGATTTGTCATACCAGTGCAGCCTCTTGGAGCAGGAGGCCTTGCAGGGTCCCAAAGACTCATTTCTGATGGAGTTTGGGGGAGAGAAAGAAAGACTTTTGCTGCTTTTCTTGCATGCAGCCAAAAGCAGAAGAAGAAAGAAGTGGAAATAAGCATCCTGGTGGCCAGGCCAGGCACATGGGGTGAGTGGGGCAAGTTCCCCCCTCTGCCCTTTCCTCTCTCCCCTCACTACCTCATGTTGTTTGCAATGCAAGCCTTGTGTTCCCATGGGCCATGTGGGTGGTGCAGCCTTGCGTTCCCATGCAGCCTGGATTAATTGCTTTGGGGGTGACATTTCTCTGTGGACCACCAGAATTTTCTCATGAACCACCAGTGGCCCCCAGCCATGATTGGAGACCACTGTTCTACTCCAACCCCCTGCTCAAGCAGGAGACCCTATACCATTCCAGACAAGTGGCTGTCCAGTCTCTTTTTGAAAACCTCCAGTGATGGAGCACCCACGAGGCTTCTGGAGGCACATTGTTCCACTGATTCGTTGTTCTGTCAGAAAATTCCTCCTTAGTTCCAGGTTGCTTCTCTCTTTAATTAGTTTCTAACCATTGCTTCTTGTCTTGCCTTCAGTGGGTGCTTTGGAAAAACCATATTTTCATGACCAGGAAGGCTGAAAGAGAGAGCATTAAATATTGGGGGGCAGTTTACTTCAAAGGGCTGGGGTTTAGGTGATAGATCAGGTGATGGTTTGGCTCTGGGCTTCATGCCTTTAGCATTGTTCCAGACAGGCACAGAAGGCATTGACCACAAATATAATGATATTGCCTAGGTACATTAAAGCAATAGTCAGACACAACTGGACATTTTTTTAGTATATTTATCCAGAAGTGCACTAAACCCATTTTTTCACACATTTTCACTTACATCATTGTAACCTGACTGGATTTTAAGGGTTTTTTTTGGGCTGTGTGTGGGGTGTCCATCTTGAAGTTGTTGACTCCTGACAATTGCCTGGACAAGTTCCTGAAGTTTTTTGTTGAGCCTTTTCACCAGTGGCTTGCCTAGCAGCAGGGAGGGAGAGTGACTGGCCCAAGATCACCCAGATGACTCTCAGTGGTGGTATTCTACTGGTTCGGCCCGGTTCTACCGAGCCGGTAGCGCCAATGAGCAGTGGAGACCGAACTGGTTCTCTCCGCCGCTCTGCTGTTGGGTCCGCCCAGGCTCCCATATTCACCTTTGTTCCCCGCTTTTGAAGGGCAGCTGCTTTGTGTGGCACAGAAGAGGGCCGTGTGGCAGCTGCTGAAGGGACAGGGAGAGTGCAGGCTTGCAGGAGGTGAGTAGGAAAGTCTCTGCACCTGTGCTAAAGTGTGCGTTTAGTGCGTGCACACACACAAAGTGTGTACATGCGTGTAAAGTGCGTCCACCAAGTCACACCCACCAAACCGGTGGTAAAAATCTTTGAATCCCATCACTGATGGCTCTGTGCCCATGGCAGGATTAGCATTCAGCAACCTTCCAGTTTCTAAATGACTTAACAAAATGACACATTCTTAATTTTACTAATCTGAAGAAATGGTTGAAGGCACGTAGGTTTGGTTTCAAAAAGCACCTTCCTTTGAAACCAAGCCTCCATCTGGGTGGCATGTAAACGGGGAGGGGCGGGTTGAGGCTCATCTGCTTCTTCTATATTGCTCCCTCCCTAAAGGCAACCACAGGCACATCCATGGATCTCCAGGGCAACAGAGGCCTTGCAGGCTCCATTAAAAACCTGCAGTACTTTCTTCTCTTCTCCTTGGGTGGAAAAAAGTCTCAGCACAGTGTGTGTGTGTGTGTGCAGTAGCTCTAATTGATTTTCTACATATTAATATGTCAATCACAAGGGGAGGTGTTAATAACTCATAAGTGAGCTTGACATTCCTGTTAATTAAGTAGACATCCTGATTCTAATCCACTGAATATTAATCGCTGGGGGAATTAAAAGGCTTCAGCAGCTGATAGTTGGTTATTGTGAGATCCTTCCTCCTGGTGGCAAGCTGCTCTTCAGAGAGTCCGATAGAAGAGGGGGCAGCAACCTACAGCTTGGAGGCTGTGAGTACTTCTTTTGGGATGCCCCCTTTGCAATTGTGTCACAATACACTTTTTTTGTATTTGAAAAATCAACAGGGGATAAAATACCTGGGTGGAATCTTTTTATAGCTTTAACTCACCTCTAAGCTCCCGGGGTTATTTTTTTTAAGGCTGCAAATTCTTTCCTCTCTGCCAGGACATCCCACTGCAAAAATAAAAGCTTTTAAAATGTCTCCCCCAATAAACACCAAGAGGTGGCCAGCCCACTTTGGAAGGAGGCGTCACTGATGCCTCACATTCCTTTCAGTAACAAATTTACTAATGGATAGCTAACTCAACCATCGTCATCAGGGCAAGGGCTGGTTTGGACCCTCCCAGAAGTAGAAACATACCATCCCCTATTGGATCTTCAGAGGAATTGCTCATTGCCCACAGCTGGGAAGAAATCAGGGCTAATTCTGTTAGTTTTATCTTCAAGATAATTTGGTAGTGCAGCAGTGGTGGGATTAATTTTTTTTACTACAATTCTGTGGGCATGGCTTGGTGGCCATGGCAGGGGATATACTGCAAAATCTCCATTCCCTCCCCACCAGAGGTGGGATTCAGCAGGTTCTAGCCAGTTCTGGAGAATTGGTAGCAGAAATTTTGAGTAGTTTGGAAAATCCGCCAATCCCACTTCTGACGGGAGATTTTACAGTATCCTTCCCCTGCCACGCCCACCATGCCACGCCCACAGAACCATTAGCAAAAAAATTTGAAGCCCAGTACTGCTCCCCACTCCACTAAAACCTGCTTTCCAGCTCTGTTCTCCTCTGCAGGGCAACCAAGAAGACCCAACTGATCAGCTGGGACTCAATGGGAGGCAGAGAATAGATGGGGGCGGGGCCAGTCAGCCTGTGAACGTGGCTTGGTGGACATGGCAGGGGAAGGATACTGCAAAATCCCATTCCCTCCCCACCCCACTATCCTGCTTTCCAGCTCCGTTCTCCTGTGCAGGGCAACCAAAGGAGACCCAGCCAATCAGCTGGGACTCGATGGGAGGCAGAGAATAGAGGGGGGCGGGGCCCTCAGAGGTGGGATTGGCCGGTTCTCTGAACTATTCAAAATTTCCGCTACTAGTTTTCCAGAACTGGTCAGAACTGGCTGAATCCCACCTCTGTAAATGTAGAGGTTGATCCAGCAGGTGCCCCAAATGACTTGCTTACTTTGCCTTTTCTGCTCCCTTGTTGAATTTTGCAGTTCTGCATTTCCTGGGCCGGGAGGCAACAGAGGCTGGTCCAGGCTCAGAGTCCAAGGATTTAAAGTGAATTGCTTGCACCCCAATCAATCTTTTAACTGCTGCAGCGGCAGCAACTAGCAAGAAAAAGGAAAAGACACACAGAGGGCTGGGAATGCTCTGTGATCACCGGCAGCCCAAAGCTCTCCGGCTCCTTGGGGAAGACGGCACTGCCAATTCAAGGGCTAATTATAACCAGAGCAACCAGACTAACTAATGGGCTCAAGTGACCAGCAGGGGGTAGCATTGATCCGGTTTTCAGCAGCAACCGGCAGCCCTTGCTTTCTCCTTAAGCGCCTTCTGAGCCAATCAGTCCTACGAAGTGGGCGGGGGGGGGGGGGGGGGGGGGAGGCAGAGGGAAGGAAGGACAAAGAAGGCTCCCTAAATACTTGGGCCAATGGCGGCTTCAAAGAATCTTCTGAACTTCAATCAATTCCTTCATTGGAACAGCATCAATCAGCACAGCTTAAAAGGGGTGGGGGGGGACAATGAATACTCCAGGTGTTAGACAATTCCATTATTCCCGGCTACTGGTCCTGTTGCCTAGATTAATGGGAGTTGGAGCTCTGGCAACGTTTGCCAACTGTAGGCAGGCTTCTTCCAGGAGGGAGTTGATTTGCACACCTGCTCTTCTGTCAATATGTGGAATTTAAATATTTAAATTGCGTGGTGCCTGATTAAATGGAGCAGCTTTGTCATTGTTAACAGTTCTTCAGTTAATTTTCCCAGCAGCCCTAAGTCCTGCAGTCTACCGGTATAGCCCTCCACAAATGTTCATAAAAGAGGCCATACACTACATATATCTGAGTTTGGTAGTTTTTATGCAGACATTTCCTGACTCAACTAGGTAACATCATCAGTGCTAGATGATGAGCATAGATTAACTCCAAGATTAAGAGCAGGCCATCAGTCAAGAAGCAAACAATACCCCAATCAAGAAACTGACAAATGGAAAACAGTCAGGGGTGGGATTCAATTTTTTTAACAACCGGTTCTGTGGGTGTGGCTTAGGTGGTGGGCATGGCTTGGTGGTCATGTGACTGGCTGGGCATGGCCAACTCAACATCACTCACATTGAGGCATGCATCTCCTCGCCTGGCCTCTCATGACTGTGGGGATGCTGCAACAGCCGTAAGTGTGAAAAACAGTCATAAGTCACTTTTTCCAATGCCATTGTAACTTTGAATGGTCCCTCCACACAAGCAAAGTACCAGCAAAAGAGGGGAAAAAAACTCCAGAGAAGTTCCTGAGACAGGAAGTCTAGTCCTGCCAAGAATGTAATCAGGGTTAACGGAGAGGCAGTTTCTGTAAGCAACACCAGACTGTTTCCTTCCTGCCTTCCTTACAGGATTACAACCGGTTCTAGCAAATAGGTGCAAACTGATAGAATCCCACCCCTGCAAACAGTCCAACCGAAGAACCTTCAAGACCTCTCCTGCCAACATTGTCAGGGCAAGCCATTAGAATTGAGAGCAAATTCCACTTCTTATTACACTATCCTACTGGATAATGAAATGTCTGCATTAAAAACTATCATGCTCAGAAAGCGCTAGGGACCCTGAGCTACACATATTCTCCTTTATTGGTACATATTTCCATTTTACCATTTGTGACTCCTAGTTGTCATCTTTCTGCCTTTTCAAGGAGCTCATGTTCCTAGTCCTCTTTATTCGACATGAGTAAGGAACAACAGTTTCTGGACATCTGGAAGCAGGGATAGGCAGCTTGAGACTCTAAAGACTTCATTGCCTATCAGCCACAGCCAAGAGGACCAACGGCATGAGACCTGAGCGGTTGCTTATGGTATCCATGCAGTTTTTTTCCTTTCCTTTTCCTTTTTTAATGTTATGCTAGCCTCATCGAAGTCTGTGCGTTGGTGTATATATTCTCCCGTTGTTTTTTTCTTCTTCTGTAACAAAGCACATACATTTCCTATGGGATATATTTTGAAATAGTTACAAAAGGAAAAAAAGATACAATCCTTAGCTTGCACAAGCTGTTGCTGTTTCTGTCCCAAAATGGACAATGTAGTAAACTTAAAACTATGAGGTAAGAGTCCCACGAGGCCAGATTAAATGTGTGCTTTTCTTCATTAATAATATGTGATTCATAGTTAGCAACATCATTCATGGAATTTCAAAGTTGATAAAATTATTCGGGGATTTTGGCTTGGTGGTGTTAAAAGGTATTAAATCAAAACTACCCACAGGTCTCCAAAGTGATAAACTTTCAAATTAACCTTTGATTTAGCGACTTTAAAATATGATTGCAGTAAGTAAGCTATTCATTGGATGCAAGTGAAAATGCTAAATCACAAACGGAACATCTTTCATATCCTGCAAATCAAGCTAAGTAAAATTATGCTTAAAATAAATTTAGCTATTCAGTGAACTACAGATCCAACTGATCCAATCAAGTATAGCAAAGTCTATTTCCTTCCCATTTCCTTTTTGGTCCTGCTTTGCTATAACACTCAGTTCTAATCCTGCAGTTTTCAACATTTGGAGAAAAATAAGGCTTATCAAATGCACAGATATATCTGAATCTTCCATAACCATGGAGAACAGAAATAATAGGAATGAGAAAATGGAGTCTAAGGGGGCAATCACATAAACATGAGACAGCAGTGTGCAGCCACCAAAAAAAGCCAACACAATCCTAGGTTGCATTAACGGGAATAGAATCAAGATCACAAAGTGTTAATATCGCTTTATAAAGCCTTAGTAATATCACACTTGGAATACTGCATCCAGTTTTGTCGCCATATTATAAAAAGGATGTTGAGACTCAGGAAAAAGTACAGAGAAGAGCAGCTAAGTTGAGTAAAGGCCTGGAGTCAAAAACATATGAAGAAAGGTTACAGGAATTCAGTATGGCTAATCTAGAGAAAAGAAGGACTCAGAATGACATGGCAGCAGAGTTCCAATATTTGAGGGGCTGTCACAAAGAAGAGGGGGTCAACCTATTTTCCAAAGCACCTGAGGGCAAGACAATGGGTGGAAACTAACCAAGGAGAGAAGCAACCTAGAACTAAGGAGAAATTTCCCAACAGTGAGGACAATTAACTAGTGAAACAGCTGGCTTTGAGAAGTTGTGGATGCTCCATCACCAGACATAGTGAAGAAGAGTCTCTAGACAGTCACTTATCTGAAATGGTCTAGGATCTCCTGCTTGAGCAGCGGGCTGGACTAGAAGATCTCCAAGGTCCCGTGCAACTCTGTTATTCTGTTGTTTCTGTTCTGTTATTTCTGACTTGGCAATAAAACATGAGGAAAGTACCTTTGATTAAATTAATTAAATAGCAGTTAGCAGTGCAATTTAGTTATTAAAAAAACAAATGGTGCTAACCAAAGTAATCTTTTAGTAATCATGGCAATAGCTAAACTTTGTTTGTGTTTGTAATTCCAACCTTGAAGAGGGTATTCTGTACTGGGCACTGCAGTTTAATGAAGACACTGATAAACTCTAACTCAAATGAAGTTCTTCTAGAAGAAATTGAGAGATCCAAGCGGTTTCATGTTGAAATGTGAAGATGCTTCAAATACTTCAAGTGATACCACACAGAAGAAGATCATGAATAGTGGAATTAAACTACAGGCAAGCAGATTCCAAATTGACATTAGGAAACAACTTCTTGACAGAGACAGTATTCACCTGTGAGGCTAATTCTCCTCTTCTGGCCATGTTCAAACAAAGACTGGATGTATATTGGCTTGGGATGTTTTAAACATGGGTTTCTCCATTGGGCTGGGTTTGATGGCTTAAATGATAAGGCTGTTACTTGCTGATTCAATTCTACTGAAGGTTTACCAGAAGGAAACAGTACTAAGTTTAGAATGCAGTTTTCAGTCTGGTAATCCAACCAGAGCAGAGAGTAACTTACATCTGAACCACATTGTAATATTAGACACAAAGTTAGCCAATGCAGAGAATGAATATGGACAGCCCAAAACAGGATTTTAAACTGTATTATGTGAACACCATATAACAAAAGGTTGAGGGAACTAGGTACATCTAGTATACAAGGACAGCAGTGTTCCAATAGTTGAGGAGTTCTGACAAGGTAGAGGAGATCAAACTATTCTCCAAAGCACCTGAGGGCATAAGATGACAGATTATAGATTAACAGAGTTGGAAGGGACCTTGTAGGTCATCCAATCCTCACCCAAGCAGGAGACCCTACACCATTTCTGACAGATGGCAGTCCAGTCTCTTCTTAAAAACCTCCAGTGATGAAGCTCTCACCACTTCTGAAGGCAACTTCTATTCCATTGATTGTTCTCACTGTCAGAAAATTTCTCCTTATTTCTAGATTGAATCTCTCCTTGGTCAATTTCCATCCATTATTTCTTGTTTGGCCTTCAGGTGCTTTGGAAAATAGCTTGACCTCCTTCTCTATGTGACAGCCCCTCAAATATTGGAACATTGCTATTATGTCTCCCCTGGTTCTTTTCTTCTCTTCACTAAACTGGTCATGCCCAGTTCCTGCAACCATTCTTCATATGTTTTAGCCTCCAGTCTCCTAATCATTTTGGTTGCTCTTCTCTATACTTTTTGTAGACTCTCAACATCTTTTTTATAGTGTGGTGACCAAAACTGGATGCAGTACTCTAGATGTGGTCTTACTAAGGCTTTATAGAGTGGCATTAGTACTTCCCTTGATCTTGATTGTATCCCTCTGTTAATGCAATTTAGGACTGCATTGACTTTTTTGGCTGCTGCTGCACGCTGCTGGCTCATATTTATCTGGTTGTCCACTAAGACTCCAAGATCCCTCTCACTATTAAGACTGGTTTCACCCAGTCTATATGTGTTCTTTTGGTTTTTCTTGCCTAAGTGTAAAACTTTACTTTTCTCTCCATTGAAGAGAAATGAATTTTCTCTTCATTTTATTTCATAAATGGAAGATTATCAAAGAAAGATCTAACCTAGATCTAAGGATAAATTTCTTGTGAGAGCAATCAACCAGTGGAATGACTTGCCTTCAGAAGTTGTGGGTGCTCCTTCATGGAGGTTTTCAAAAAGAGATTGGACAGTCATTTGTCCAGAATGGAAGAGGGTCTCCTCTTTGAGCAGGGGGTAGACTGGAAGAACTCCAAGGTCTCTTCCAACTCTGTTATCCTGTATTCTGATTCTTTGTCTTGTTGGGAATGGGAACTAAATGAAGTCAAGGTATTCACCAGAAACTGAGATTTTGAATGATGTCAAGATCCCATCAGTCCTATTATGACTGAGTTATTTATTTACATCTTGAAGTGGCTAATTGGAATCTTTAGTAACTTCCAAGTACCATACATTGAAGGGATTGATTGCTCAGTGGTTAAAGATGAACATCATGCAACGGGGTGAGCTTCCATCACTCTCCCCAGGTCCTGTCCATCTAGTGGTTCAAAAGCATGCTGATGTGAGCAGATAAATAGGTATCATTGATGGGAAGGTAACAGTATTCTGTACTCCTTTGGTGTATAGCTGACCATGGAACAGATGACCACGGAAGTATCTTCAGATGACCACGGAAGCACCTTCAGACAATCCTGGTTCTCTCAGCTTAAGAAACAGAGATGAGTGTTGGAATGGACAGGGGAAAATTTTATCTTCTACCTTACTATACATTGAGACAAAAGAATCTGGGAATCAATCTCAGCTTTTCACAAGGTATTAGCCATGAGTTCTTGGCTACAATGAAGCTGTGAAACCATTAATGGGATTTCTAATTTGTTAAATTGAAGGATTAGCATTCTCAAAAACCAGATAACTGAGGTAAGCTGTTCACAGAATATTAAAGTTCATTTGGTGATTCACACATGCCATGAAAAATAACCAGCATAGCTTAAGCTCAGCAATTCATAAGATTTAACACCTTGATGCAGGGATGGGATTCAACTGGCATTACTACCAGTTCGGTAATTATGTTTTGCGCGCGTAGCATAGAATTTAATAATGAAGGAATGAAGGAAAACTACTAAAATTATCTCAATATGTTTGCAGTTTGCCTATTGTGTACTATATATATTTTGCAAAATTGTTTTCCAATATAATGCTTTTTTGTGCATGATCTGAATTTACATTTTTACATGGACTTTTTAAAAACCTACATTTAAAAAATATTAAATCATGTTGTAAAATTAGTGAACTACATGTTATGAAGTAAGCAAGTTTGGGTTCAAAAATGCAAACATTAAAGTAGCTGTCATTCAGATTAAATTACAGATCCTTGCACTATGTAAATTTTTTGAGTTTTTAATGGGTGAAATATATCCCAAGACTTGGATAATTAAAGCAACCTGGCCCTGATTGAACAGGCTTTTCACCTGTTTGTATTTTAAAAAGCAACCCAGTCTAGCTTGAAGTGAGTAGATTTGGGGAGCTGGTGGTTGGTGTTAAAGCTGCCCATTTTGCCCTTTAAAATCACCCGACACCCCTAACTCTATTTAAAAAATAGTCTGAGCTATTCTAGAGTGTTTCCTCTTATGCTTTTGTTCTCTTTAGAAAGAAAGAAAAAACATGCAGCACTTTTTATTGAAAAAAGGGGCACTGGAAAAGGAAACTTGTTTTGATTATGCCCTGGAATAAAAGGAAGGGAAAAATGCAGTTTTGGTTTTGGTAACATTACTTTTATCAACTCACCAACATAATTCTAAAATAAAAAATGAACCGGAAGCATAACAGTGACCTATCCACATTTGAGTATTAAAGGCGGGGTTGACCTTTAAGTGGACACCTCTTATTTCACAAGCTTCTAGGTCAGGGGTCTGCAACCTTAAACACTCAAAGAGCCATTTCTCCCTGTTTCCCACAGAAAAGAAAACAGGGGAGCCACAAAACCTGGGTGGGCGTGGCCAACTCCATGTCACTCACTCCCACCCAGTCACATGACTCCCCCCGCCCAGCCATGCTTACCCAGGCTTTGTGGCTCCTGGTATTTTCTTTTCTCTGGGAAACAGCTCTCTCTCTCTCTCTCTCCTGTTAAGTTGCGTCCATTGAAGAGGAGGCAGGACTCCAGGTAGTGACTAACAGCTCTTTATTGAGTAGACCGGTACATTGAAGTGAAGTGCCTCTCTGACAGCTCCCTCTTTTAAAGGGAGTTGTCAGGCAGCTCAGCCACAGAGATCCTTTCATTTCCCTGTCTGGAAAATGAACCAATGATTTTAAAATAACTGTTTTCCCGCCAAGAAGGTAGACTGGAGTGAAATCTTTGTTCCAGACTTCACTCCTCATTGAATATTCAACACCCCTCCCCTCTTAGAAAGAGCATTACCCAATCAGCAATGGTTTACTTGACGTATTCACGCGGGCAAGCCGGGCTACAGTGGGTGTGACTTGACCTGCACAGCTCAGTCTGTTCAGCAGCGGGGGCCTGAACATTTAGGTCTGCTGCTGCTCTGGAGTCAGCCAATGGAAATGCCTGGAAGTTTTCTTGGGGAGTGACTGACTCCTCCGGACCCGCCTTCTTGGAGACTCGCTGCTGGACTCCTGGTTCTTCAGGTGGGTATTTGCATTGAAGATTTGGGATTGAGTTTAGTGTAGATGTAATTTCAGACTGGTTTTCTGAGTTTGTAGGACTTTTTAGTTGTTAGCACCGGTTCTTCTTCTGGTTGTCTTAGGACAGAGTGTCCTAATTGCCTCTGAAGTTGGGCAATATGCCTCCTCCAGATCTTACCATCCTCTAATTCTACTCGGTATGATCGGGGACCTGTAACATTGCTTATTTTGGCCAGTACCCAGGCAGCACCCCCTGGTATAATTGCGGGCATAGACTAAATCCCCTATGCCAAATGACCAGCATTGGCTGGATGGATCAGTGAGTACCTCTGCATTGTAATTTGGATGTAACCTGTCCAGTTGTGATCTTAGTTTGTGGCCCATTAGCAATTCTGCTGGGCTTTGATTTGTGGTGCTGCTAGGGGTTATGTGTTGTACAAGTAGTAACTTATCAATTTTAGCTTGCCAATTTCCTGGGGCCATCAGGGTGAGTGGTCTTTGGTTGACCGCACCATTCTCTCTGCTTGACCCTTTGTGGCCGTATGGAGTGTGCGGACAGGGCATGGCGGATTCCATGTTCTGCTAGAAAGGTTTCAATGGCTTTGCAGTGAGTTGTGGCCCATTGTCTGATACCACAACATCTGGTAGGCCGTGAGTGGACAAGAGTCTCCACAACACTTTGATGACCACTTCTGCCATTGTAGTGGTCATGATTATTACTTCAAGTCATTTGGAATATGCATCTACAACTATAAGGAGTGTTTGGCCCTGTACAGTTCCTGCAAAATCAATGTGTACCCGTGACCAAGGTGATTTTGGGGTTTCCCATTCATGTGTGAGTGCGGTGGGTAGTGCTGGTCTGGATTGCATGTAGCAACCCATTCCTCTATGTTCCTAACCACACCCGGCCACCAAACGTAGTTCCTGGCTAGTGCCTTCATTTTGACAATGCCAGGGTGCCCCATGTGAAATGATTTGAATACATGTTTCCTTAGTATTTGTGGTACCACGACTCGATTCCTCCATAGCAAACACCCCTTTTGAGCCAATCATTCATGTTGACAAGTTCAAAAGGGCTTCCAATACCCCCACCCCCACTGGTCCCCCAGGCCATCCCTTCCACACCCAGTTCCAAACTTGTGCCAAAGTTTTGTTTTGGCTGAATGTCTCTCTATATTGGCCGATGTGACAGGGCCAGACGCAAAGTTCTCAAAGTCTTCAATGATGAGCATGTTTGTGACTGGGGCAAGTTCTGGGAGTGGGCACTGGCTGAGGGCACCAGTGTGTGCTAGAGTTCTGCCTGGCCGATGGATTAGTTGGTACTTGTACGCTGCTAGGACAATTATCCATCGCGTCATTCGTGGTGATAAAATGTTGGGTGTGGGGCGATCTCCCCTGATGATGCCTAGGAGCAGTTTGTGATCTGTAATTAATTCAAAGTCCCTTCCTTATAGGCATTCATTAAACTGCTTGAGCACTGCCTCTGCAGCCAGCACCTCCTTGTCCAACAGGCTGTAGTTCCGTTCGGGTGCTGATAAGATTTCTGAGTAAAATGCAATTGGAACCTCATTCCCATTTGGCATCCGGGGGCAGAGAACAGCTCCGATGCCAAACGGGGAAGGCATTGCAGGGCAGGGTTTCATTATACTGTACAAGGACTTTGTCGGACGACAGGAGTATTTTTAGTGCATTGAAGGCGGAGGCTTCTCTTTGTCCACAGGTCCAACTCACCTTCTTGTCTAGCAGTTGATGAAGTGGTTCAGCAACTGTCGCCTTCTGTGGCAGAAAAATGCTACCAAAGTTTAACAGGCCTAGGAATGCCTGGAGTTCTGTCTGGTTTTTTGGCATGGGGGCTTCCTTAATAGCTTTGAGTTTGCTATTGGTAGGGTGTATTCCAGAGGTGGTATTCAGCAGGTTCTGACTAGTTCTGGAGAACCGGTAGTAGACAGCTCCAACAACTCCACTACACACTCCTTTCAGCACTTCCAAGAAGGCTCCACACCCATTTACACTACTGAGGACGCAGACAAACTCCAAATTAATTCAATTTTAAATTTTATGGGGTTTTATTGGCTTCAGCCATTTTAAGCTCTTTTTTAACTTTTGTAATTTGTATGTTTTATTGTGGCTGTTCACCGCCCCGAGTCCCTTTTTGGGAGAGGGGGGCGGTATATAAATCAAAATAATAAATAATAAAGTGGCCTCAAGACTCTCTAAAACAGGGCTGTCTGTTCTGACCAAGGCTTCCAAGACTGTAATTAAGCACATGTAGTTAAAACAACTCTTGTTTTATTTCAATGCTGGGAATTATGTTCATTTCCAGCCTGTAATGAATCCCAAACAGTCCCTCGAGATAAGCACCCACCTTTCTCTCCTTTGAATTGCTGCCAACAACAAAAGTGCCAAATGAATATAAAAAACAAACCAAAGTACAAAGTCGACACAGAGCTTCAAGGATTAATCCAACAGAATGAACAACTTTGCTTCCTGCAAAGGTTTCATCACCTTTGCCTGTCCTTTATACCTTATGGGAGGGGCAATCACCTCCAAGCCTTACTCCCGAGTTGCCCCTTTTGTTTCAGCTGCTCTTACCTTCTAGCAGCTCTGTGCACACGCACATTGGGAACAGGCTCCCCTGTGTCTTCTGCCTCACTGCTGCCAGATACTGGAGGCTCCAGTGGCAGCACACAACTCCCAGATGGTCCTGGCCCCAACTCTGCATTGGATGCAGCACTCTAGTCCAAGTCCTCTGCAGACTCCCAGACTGATCCCCATTCTTTTCCACTGTCTGATTCCACTGCTGTCTGCACAGGCTGCCAGCAAACCACAACACTGTCAAAGTCCTGGCCCATGGACCGGAAAGGTCACACATTGGCTACACTCATGGCCAGTTTAGCAAAGGGGAAAAAGTCCTGATATGTCACATGACACTGCCATGATGATGTGAGTTCGACACCCCTGCTCTAAAGAATGCAAATGATCAGCAGTTCGGAAGGAATATAAATCCTTCCATTCCCCACCACCCAGTCAGAGCTAAAGAAGCTTCTGGGATGAGAAACATCTCCAAAGCGAAACGTCTCCAAAGAAAAACCAGGAAGTCCAGTTGCCTCTAGAAAAAAAGCACCTTTGGGACAACCGTGACCTGGATGATTGAGAATCTCCACGGACATTTGGGTTTGGTCCTATCAATTAGTCTCTTTCCCCCCTCCAGTTTTAGTTGAAAATCCTTCAGAGGAACCAAGCCAGATGTTTTCCAAACATGTTCTCAGTCCTTTGAGTTATATTTATTTATTTTATTTGTCAATCACTTACAAGATACAGATATAAGAATAAACATACTTTTGAATACATGAGATAGATACTTATAAGAAAAACATAAAGAAACAATAGGACAGGGACAGTAGGCATGATTGGTGTGCTTATGCACGCCCCCTATAGGCCTCTTAGGAAAGGGGTGAGGTCAATAGTAGACAGTCTAAGGTTAAAGTTTTTGGGGTTTGGGGAAGAAACTGGACTGGACTTCGGTGCCACCACCCCCCATCGCAGGGAGGCGGAGCCGAGGAGATGGTTCCGCCCCAGGCGCCTGATGGATCCGGAACGGTTCCAGATGGAGCTTGGGCCATTTCCTGAAACTGGCTCATAACTCGGCCACAGACTTGGTGGCCACCTGGGATAGGTTGGCCGCTGAGGCTCTGGACCGAGTTGTGCCTTTGCGACCTCTGGCTCGGCATAGATCCCACCTGGCTCCGTGGTTTACGGGGGAGCTGAGGGGGATGAAATGCCGGAAAAGACGTCTGGAGGGCATCTGGAGGGCCAGTCGTGCTGAGTCTGACCAGACACAGGTGAGGTCCTATATTAGGACCTACCTAGTGGCGATAGAGGCGGCGAAGCGTTCACACCTCTCCGCCCTTATTGCGTCGGCAGAAAATCGGCCTGCTGCCCTGTTTAGAGTGACCCGCTCCCTGCTTGAGCCGAGAGCGCGGGAGGACCTCTTGCAGGGTAGGGCAGAAGAGTTTTCCCGATTTCTGCATGATAAAATCGCTCAGATTCGGGATGGGCTGGACTCCAGTTGGGTGGTCCCGGGGGAGGTGTCCGGAGCAGGTCTTGAGACGGTTATCTGGGAGGAGTTCGATCCTGTGACCGCCGAGGGTGTGGACAGATTACTGGGGAGGCTGAATGCCACCACATGTTTATTGGACCCATGCCCTTCCTGGTTGGTTTCTACCTCCAGAGAGGTGACACGAGGCTGGCTCCAGGGGATTGTCAACGCTTCGTTGACGGAGGGGGCACTTCCGACCGCCCTGAAAACGGCGGTGGTGCGGCCCCTCCTCAAGAAGCCTTCCCTGGACCGGCTCTTTTGAATAACTATCGTCCTGTCTCCAACCTTCCCTTCGTGGCGAAGGTTGTTGAGAGTGTGGTGGCGCGTCAGCTCCCTCAGTATCTGGAGGAAGCATTCTATTTAGATCCGTTCCAATCGGGCTTCAGGCCCGGGCACAGTACCGAAACAGCATAGGTCGCATTGGTAGATGATCTCTGGAGGGCCCGTGACAGAGGTTATTCCTCTGTCCTGGTCCTCTTAGATCTGTCAGCGGCTTTTGATACTATTGACCATAGTATCCTATTGCGGCGGTTGGAGGGGTTGGGAATTGGGGGCACCGTTTTGCGGTGGTTCTCGTCCTTCCTCTCGGACCACTCGCAATTTGTGTTGACGGGGGGGGAGAGGTCCACCCCTAGGCCCCTCATGTGTGGGGTGCCTCAGGGGTCGGTCCTCTCCCCTCTTCTGTTCAACATCTATGTGAAGCCGCTGGGAGAGATCATATGTGGTTTTGGGGTGAAATGCCATCTTTATGCTGATGACACTCAGCTTTACATCTCCACCCCAAGCCACCCCAACGATGCTGTGGAGGCTATGGCCCGTTGCCCGGAGGCTGTGCGGAACTGGATGGGCGAGAACAGGCTTCGACTCAACCCTTCCAAGACCGAGTGGCTGTGGTTTCCGGCGGCCCGATATAGTCAGCTGACTCCGTCGCTGGCTATTGGGGATGAGATCTTGACCCCCACAGAAGGGGCTCGCAATCTTGGTGTCCTCCTGGATGTACGGCTGTCTTTGGAAGATCATATTACGGCCGTCTCCAGGGGGGCTTTTTATCAGGTTCGCCTGATACGCCAGATGCGGCCCTTTCTTGATCGGGACGCCTTACGCACAGTCACTCATGCCCTGGTCACCTCCCGTCTGGACTACTGTAATGCCCTCTACATGGGGCTCCCTGCGGGGAGCACCCGGAGTCTTCAACTGGTACAAAATGCAGCCGCGCGGGTAGTTATGGGGGCGTCGAGATACTCCCACGTGACGCCCCTCCTGCGCGAGCTGCATTGGTTGCCGGTGGCCTTCCGGGTTCGCTTTAAAGTACTGGTTTTGGTCTTTAAAGCGCTCCATGGCATCGGACCAGGATACTTACAAGACCGCATTCTGCCAGTAGTCTCCCACCGACCGGTGCGCTCCCACAGAGAGGGTCTCCTCCGGGTCCCGATGCCTTCTATGTGTCGCCTGGTGACCCCAAGGAACAGGGCCTTCTCTGTGGGGGCACCCGCCCTCTGGAACGGGATGCCCCCTGGACTACGAACGACCAGTGACCTGAGGGCCTTCAGACGTGACCTGAAGACTTGGCTCTTCGAGCAGGCCAGCCTGAGCTGACTCACATGGGATTTTTAAATGGGGTTTTTAGATTAGTTGGGATGGGTGTACAAAGTTTTAATTTATTTTAATTGGGGTTTTTTAGATTTTTATAGGGACAGCCTAGGGTTTAATTCTTTTTTAACTATTTATATTTGTCTACATGTATTTTAGTTGGCTGTTCACCGCCCTGAGTCCTTCGGGAGAAGGGCGGTATATAAAACCTAAAATAAAATAAAAATAAATAAATAAATAAATAAACCACAGAGTCAGGTAAAGTATTCCAAACATTGACCACTCTGTTGCTGAAGTCGTATTTTCTGCAGTCAAGTTTATTTATTTATTTATTTATTTTATTTGTCAATTGCTTACAAGATAATAGGTATAAGTAAAACTTAGTTATGAATACATGGATACATATAAGAAAAATAAAATATAAAAGAAACAATAGGACAGGGACGGTAGGCACGTTGATGCGCTTATGCATGCCACCTACAGACCTCTTAGGAAAGGGGTGAGGTCAATAGCAGACAGTCTAAGGTTAAAGTTTTTGGGGTTTGGGGAAGGAACTATAGAGTCAGGTAGAGTATTCCAGACACTGACCACTCTGTTGCTGAAGTCGTATTTCCTGCAATCAAGTTTGGTGCAATTAACCTTGAGTTTGTATCTATTGTTTGCTCTTGTGTTGTTATGGTTGAAGCTGAAGCATTCATTGACAGGTAGGACATTGCAATGTATGATTTTATATACTAACTTAGATCGGACTGAAGACAGCGTAGTTCTAGGTTTTCTAGGTCTAGAATTTCGAGTCTGGTGGCATAAGGTATTCTGCAACGAGTAGAGGAGTGAGTACTCTTCTTGTAAAATATTTCTGGACTTTCTCAACTGTGTTAATATCAGATACGTAATGTGGGTTCCAGACTGATGAGCTGTATTCGAGTATTGGTCTAGCAAATGTTTTGTATGCTCTAGTTATTAGTGTACTATTACCAGAGAAAAAGCTACATAAGATTAGGTTAACAACTCTTAACGCCTTTTTGGCTATGTAGTTACAGTGGGCTCTAGCACTTAGGTCATTTGAGATGAGCACTCCAAGATCCTTTACAGAGTTTGGGTCATCAACAAGGTCTTGACTATTCAGCCTGTATTTTATTTTCTGATATTTTTTTTGCCAATATGTAGGACAGAGCATTTATTTGTTGAGATTTGAAGTTGTCATTTGTTTAACCATTTTGATACATAGTCAAGGTCTTTTTGAAGGGTAGCAGTATTGTCTGTGGTGTTGAATAGCTTTACATCGTCAGCAAAGAGAACACAGTTGCTCTTAGTATGATCACAGAGGTCATTTATGTAGAGTATGAAGAGAGTTGATCCTAAAACACTGCCTTGGGGGACACCATTGTTGACAGGTACAGAATTTGATAGGACACTCCCAATTTTGACCATTTTTTGTTTGTTTGACAGGAATGCTTCTATCCAGCTATGCAGATGTCCAGAGATACCGTAAGATTTTAGTTTTAGGAATAGTTTGTCGTGTACCATTGAATTGAAGGCTTTATAGAAGTCTATGTAGATTGCGTCTATTGCTTTGCCCTGATCGAGTTGTGTAGTCCATATGTTTTTGCAATGTAAGAGTTGCAGATTACATGATAGTTTTTTCCTAAAACCAAATTGTTTATTAGAGAGTAAGTTGTTTGTTTCTAAGTGGAGGATAATGGATTGGTTAATAATTGATTCCATGACTTTACAGGTGACCCAGCATAAAGAGATTGGTCTGTAATTTTCAACTAGGCTGGGGTCCCTTTTTTGAAGATGGAGATGACCGTGGCTTGTGACCATAGTTTTGGCAAGGAGCTGGTCCTGAAAGATTTTTCAAAAATTATGCTTAGAGGTTCAGCTATGGCAGTGGATAGCTTTTTTAAGAAGTAGGCACATATACCATCCAGTCCAATAGATAGAGATGGTTTTAGATTGCGTAGTGCTTTTTCAACATTGTCTTCTGTAAAATTGATATGTATTAGATCATTGTAGTTGTCTGTGGTTCGACTAGGAAATACTGGGCATGATCCATTGCTGTTTACAAATACTGAGCCAAAGAAAGTGTTAAAGAGGTTGGCTTTAATAGTGTCGTAGTGTGCATAGTGTGCATAGAAGGTTTTCCTCTTGTTTAATCTGATAATTGGTGCATTCAGTTTTTATCTGGTGGCATAAATTTTTCTATCGGCTTTTGAAGTTGGCAACGTGACCAGATTTGTTTTTCCACCAAAGTCATTTTTTTTTTGGATTGAAGCTTCCTTATTGTTTTGGGTAATTTGTTTTTTCTGGTTTTGGGAATTATTAATGGTACATATA
The DNA here is from genome assembly GCA_023653725.1 of Bungarus multicinctus. Lineage (NCBI taxonomy): Eukaryota > Metazoa > Chordata > Lepidosauria > Squamata > Elapidae > Bungarus > Bungarus multicinctus. The sequence continues at coordinate 27,261,677 of CM042835.1, read as the reverse complement.
GTTTGATGATTCTTTTGACTTCAAGTAAAAATATGTTATAATGGTCTTCTACAGTATTGCATCCAGAGAATAGAAACTGCCAATCAAGGGATGAGAGATCATTGTTTATAAGATTATAGTTGCCTTTTTTGAAGTTTTAATTGGGGATTCCGTTGTGATGATTTTTGTGTGGACATATGAGACAAAAGTCAATCATGTTGTGGTCACTGTTGGAAAAGTGTTCTTTAATTTGTATTCTGTAAATTGAATTCAAACTATTGCAGAAGATGAGATCGAGGCAGTTGTTAAGTCGAATCTTGTTTCTTACTAGTTGTTCTAGTTCCAGATTTGTTACTGCATTGTAGAAGGTTGCACGTGTAGGTTCAGTTGCACATTCATTAAGGGTCCAGTTAATATGAGGTAGATTGAAGTCACCAAGAAAGATAAAAGCGTGTGAGCAGGATGCTGCCCATGTTAGTAGTGTATTTAGCTTGTTTGCATGTTCGATGTCATAATCAATTTGGTGCGGTTAATCTTGAGTTTGTATCTATTGTGTGCTCTTGTATTGTTATGATTGAAGCTGAAGTATTCATTTGCAGGTAGGACATTGCAATGTATGATTTTATATACTATATTTAGATCGGACCGAAAGTGGCATAGGTCTAGGTTTTCTAGGTCTAGAGTTTCAAGTCTGGTGGCATATGGTATTCTGCAATGAGTAGATGAGTGGAGAACTCTTCTTGTGAAATACAGTATTTCTGGACTTTTACAATTATGTTAATATCAGATACATGATATGGGTTCCTGACTGATGAACTGTATTCAAGTATAGGTCTAGCAAATGTTTTGTATGCTCTAGTTAGTAGTGTGATATTACCAGAGAAGAAGCTATGTAGGATTAGGTAAACGACTCTTAATGCCTTTTTGGCTATGTAGTTGTAGTGGGCTCTAGCACTTAGATCATTTGAGATGAGTACTCCAAGGTCCTTGATAGAGTTTGGATCCTCAACAAGGTCTTGACTATTCACCTTGTATTTTATTTTCTGATTTTTTTTTTTGCCAATATGTAAGACAAAGCATTTATTTGTTGAGATTGAAAGTTGCCATTTGATTAACTATTCTGATACATAGTATAGGTCTTTTTGGAGGGTAGTAGTATTATCTATTTCTTGCCAGAAGCCCTTCCTCAAGGTAATGTAAACCATGACCTGGGAATCCAAAGTTCTTTCAGGGGCAAAATCCCTTGATCCAGTAGTTTACTTTTACAATCCTCTGTTCCCTCATTGGGTGCTGACCTTGCATTGGAAATACAGACACAGAAGTACAGAATGTATTAAATATCTACAATAGAAGAAAGTCAAGTAAGAAGCCCTGCCTGAGAATACAATCTGCAGCTGTTACCAGAATTACTGGAATACAAAGAATGTGTGTGGAAGTGAATGGTTTTCACTGGAATCCCTTTCACCTTTCCAGGAAGAAATTAAATGCACTGGCTGTTTCCAGGGTCCAGGATGTTCCTTGGCCTCTCGGCCCCTTTCTGACACTGCAACCTGTATTTCCTCCCCACCTCCAGCTGCAAAACAGGCAAAGGTTGGAATACCTTTTGCCCAGGTGAGATGGGTGAGGCAGAAATATAATCAATAAAGTAAATAATAAACAAAAACATTCCCCAGCCAAAAGGTTGGGAGCTTATTAAGTCTGTCTTAAATGGGGGATTCTGTGACAAAATAGATTTTCTGGGAAATTTCTGGAATCACATGTAGTTCTAGAAAAGGCTCTTTTTTTTGGGCTGATCTGAGATACGTTATTAAAGCAATGTCCTGAAATGAAGGGGAAGACCCCAGTATGCAAAACAAATGCTATCAAGCCCCTTCCTTTCCTTTTGTTTTTCTTCTCTGTCACTCATCAACTCAGCTCTGATTGCTCCACAACAATACTGTTTAATTTCCTGGCTCAGTGCACACACTCTGTCGCAGAATCTGGGCAAAAGGAGTGAAGGGAGAGGAAAAAATCTGTGCAATCTTTCTCCTGGGGAGCTCTCCTGGCCCAAGGGGTAGCGACTCTTTAATGCCAGCCTAGGGCAGAGCTAATCCTGCCTCCTCATCCATGTAATGCAATTAGCACAGCATTTAATGCTGCGGTGGGCAGAGGCAGGCCCAGCTGGATCTCAAGGGTCTTGCTCTGTTGTAATGGTAGGGGAAGTAACCAATCACAGCCCAAGAGAAGTGAAGGGACACTGGCTATGGGAGAAAATCAGGGGTGGGGTGGGGGGTGGGGAACAGTACAGGAGATAGGAACTCATGCTTCATGTTTGGTTTTCAGAAAGAAGGATTTGTGGCATGGTAGAAATGGTCACTAAAGTTTATGGGTGCAAAAAGTAAGTCATCTGGTTGCAGCTAGGACAAAGAGGCAGCTTTCTCTAGGGATTCTAGAAGGGCAAATCCCTTTGAAGCAGCCCATGCATATTGTCCCCAACAATCTGGCTCCTCATTTACTAACCTTGGAAGCAGAAGTGGACCAGTTCTGGAGAACTGGTGGCGGAAATTTTGAGTAGTTCAGAGAACCGACCAATCCCACTTCTGACTGGCCCTGCCCACCTCTATTCTCTGCCTCCCAAGTCCCAGCTAATTGGCTGGGTCTTCTTTTGTTTCCCTGCACAGGAGAACAGAGCTGGAAAGCAAAGCTGGCTGAGGAATTCTAGGAGTTGAAGTCCACAAGTCTTAAAGTTGCCAAGGTTGGAAACCCCTGTTGTAGTCCAATCCCTTGCTGGGGAGACCCTATACCATTCCAGACAAATAGCTATCCAGACCTCTTCATTTTTGTGGCAGCCCCTCAAATATTGGAGCACTGCTATCATGTCACACCTACTCCTCCTGACAACTGTTCTTCATATATTTCAGCCTCCAGCCCCCTAATTATTTTGTTGTTCTTCTCTGGACTCTTTCCTGAGTTTCTACATCAGCACAATCATGTAGTGAGGTGACCTAGATAAGAATGACGTGCAGCCTTTTCTTCTTCTGGAAGGAGTTTCCAGCTTTCACATCTACCAAAACTTAAGACGAAGAAAATCCATGGGTTGGAATTTCTATGGTGGGTAGAATGAAGCTCACCCTCCCAACAGTCACTTTCATGCTTTGAAAATAAGCAGAACCACTGAATCAAAGGAGGATAGATTTAGTAGGTAAATTTTGAGATTTTGAGGACCATTTGCCAAATAATCAATTTAGATAAACTACAGGGATGTTAATTACAGATCACACAGGCTCTACCGCCTTGATGGTTACAACTGGAAACAGAAACAGAAAGATGGTGAACAAGATCTGTCTTTAGTTCCCTTCCTTTTTTCCCTCTGGATGGTAAAGCAATTTGAGGGTAATTTAGAGAGGAAAAAAAGAGTCCACAAGAGTGGTGGTAATTCAGCAGGTTCTGACCAGTTCTGGAGAACCAGTAGTGGAAATTTTGAGTAGTTTGGAGAACCGGGAAATCCCACCTCTGACTGGCCCTGCCAACCCCATCTCTTCTCTGCCTCCTGAGTCCCACCTGATTGGCTGGGTCTTCTTTGGTTGCCCTGCCCAGGAGAACAGAGCTGGAAATCAGGTTAGTGGAGTGGTGTGGGGAACGGAGATTTTGCAGTATCCTTCCCCTGCCATGCCCACCGAGCCACGGCTGCAGAACTGGTAGCAAAAAAAATTTGAATCCCACCACTGGTCCAAAAATATGTTTGAAAGTTGAGTCATGACAACGGGATTTATTTTTTGTTTGTTTCAGATGCTTTGCTGCTCATCTAAGCAACTGCATCAATTGGAATAAGTTAGTTAGACAGTGACTCACTGGAATGAGCAATTCCCCTGCATCAGATCCAGGTTTTCTTCCCCAAAGAGCACGGCAATATGTCAATGAAAATTCTCAGTCATCCAGTGATCTGTTGCCAGGACTCAACTTTCAGACAACTCTACCTGGATGACTGAGAATTTTCACTGACATAGGAGTCCAGAAATAGCTAGCTGCCACTGTCAGACCTCTCCCAGCTTGGGCGTTTAGGAAAGAAAGACTCTCGATTCCATTGGTAGTGAAAGATGTAACTTTTACAGAAGCCAAGTGGTTACAGCATAGCAAAGCCAGATCTGAGGATTTCTAGCTTAGTCCCAGTAATTTTCTTTTCTCCCAAGCCCTCCCTCCATTGGTCATCTTGGAGATGTCCAAATAAAGTTCAAATTAGGTATTTTGGTAACAGTTCCACATTTTGATGTGATTTTGGCTGGGATTTCTGCATCCCACTCCCAAGTTTGGCTGTTTTTTTAATAAATCTCTCCAGCTTTGTTCTGGGCTGGCAGCTCTGGTTTCTGTCATCCTGTCACCCTCCTCCCTATATCCCCTTGCTCCTCCCCCCCCCCTTTCATGGCAGGATGCCATCAAAGTGAAACAGGCCGAAGCGATGCAATGGCAGACTTGATACAGCACTGTCCTTTTATTTCCTTTGGTGCCACCCCATTTCTCAGAGGGCAAAACAATGAGCAAGAATGCACTGGAGAAAGTGTCCCAGAACGACCAGCAGTTTGTTTTGAGGGGCCTGTTTTGAGAAATGGTTCCCCTGAGCTTTCAAGAGAAGAGGCTGATTTGTATTCCTTGCAAATGCTTTAATCAGAGGTTTCCCTATAGGCTTCCATATGACAGTCAGCTGTTGTGTCGAGGCCCCCTGCTGGGACCATGCCAGCCAGCCATAGAGTAAAAAAATGCAAACAGGCCTCAAGGCAGCAGGAAGGTGCCATTAAATCTCACCCGAGATGAAAAAAATGCCAAGCTATATTCCTAAGATGCCGTAAGTTATAATTTTAAATAGCCTCCAGGGAAAGAACCGCTTGAAGGATTCCACTGCCCTGCTGGAGATTTGAGAGAACATCTGCCTGGGCCACCTGTATTGGTCATCTTTCATTGACTTTGCATCTGTTGCTTTTGTTAGCACAAATTCAATTACCTGCAGTCGTCTGGGGACCCCTTCGACTTATATTGGGCCAAGCTGATGGACAGCTGCAGAAGTGGCTGAATGAGCTCTGTCTAGCCAAGAAGGAGAGAATAATCCTGGGCATCAGAGCCAAATTCAGCCCTAGAACTGGAGAAAATGGGTTGTTGAAAAATGGTCAGGCAGCCTTGTGTCAGCTTTGGAAGCCATATTGAGAGTCAATGCTCCCACGCTGCCACAACTGAGCCTGAAAACGTGGGATGCAGGAATTCATTTGAGTATATCTAGTTAGACAAAATAAAACTCTTTTGCTGGTTCAAGGTCACTGAGTGTGGCGCAGAATGAAATGGGAATCTTATTTTATGATGGATGGTGATTGGACCATGTGATGTGATGACGGCTAAGGGGGGATGGATTTGTAGTTTTGAATTGTGCAAGGAAGCCCGAAACTTTCAGATTCGGGATTCCATAGATATGCCAGTTATTATCCAAATAAAGGAACCAAGAGAATGTCTGTCTGGGAGTTATTGGTTGGAATGGAGGGTTGTGTTGTGGTTAGCCGGCAGCAGGTACGGACGGCTGAGGAGAGTGAGGACTCAGATGAGGGGCCAGGACCATTAGGGAGTGGACTGCTGCCTTCAGAGATTGTGGGGGCTGGCAGAAGCAATGAGGTTCCCGAGGAGCCTGTGCCAAGTGCGCGTGCGTGCAGGATTGTTCACAGGAAAGAGCAGCTACAACAGCATGGGCGACTCAGGAGTAAAGCTGCAAGGTAATGGCCCCTCCTTCAAGAAGATAAAAACCAGCTGTGAAACGAACGTACTTTGCAGAAGGCAAAGACATTTTGAAACTCCAGCCTCGTGGACATTGCAGTATCTTAGTTGGTATTTGAAGACTCTTGTGTTGTAATATATTTCTAGGTAACCTTATCTGTTATTCTTGGCAGCCTTGCACAGTTTTGGTGAGGCTTGTGCTTATCAAAGTTAATTAGTTTACAGCAGCCTTTTAATTGGGGATTCGTAAAAATCATTAAAAAGGTTTCTGTTCCCTTTGGTTCATATTTGTTTTATTGAAAAAGAGTTTGGGTCAGAACAGGTTGCTGGAATGCTGACACCTTGCTTGTATCAATGGTACTGCTTCTGCTCAGAAGAATGGCAATAGAAGCTGTGGGAAAGGGCTTACAATGCCATGAAAATGAGGCCCCAAGAAAGTAAGAACCTTTTGAGCAGAGCAGACATAAATGAGGGCCACAAACTGGGATTTATAGGGCTTGACTGGTCTGCTTTCTGCAACTGGCATTTCAAAGGGGACTGGGAACATCACGCCAAACACGCTGGGCTGACAGGTGAGTCCAGGTCTTGGGCTGCTTGACCTGCTACCCTGGTTTCATGATAGTCCAGCCCCTTCCAAACAGGAGAGGGCTGACATCCAGAAAAGGAACTCTTGGGTTATCTTCATTTCTAAAGATTGAGGCAAGATTTCTGAACAGCTGAAGCCCACAAGGTGCAAAAAATACCTTGTTTTTTCAGTGGCTAAAATCAAGGCTTCAGATCTGTGTAATAGATTTAAACCAGTACTTAAAAACATCTTTTTTCACAGGATTATTTATGCCTGGCGCTCTTGCTTTGCAACCAGTTTCATGTTGTGCCTTGGAAATCTGTGACGACTGATTTGAAAATTGTCCTGTTGTTGATGTGCCCTAAAATTGCTTTAGCCTTTTCCACAGCCAAACCAGACTGTGGAGTTAAAAGAAAGTAGATTCAGACTGAATGTCAGGAGGTATTTCTTATGGTAAAACTTGTCAACCAGTGACAGGATGTCACAATGACAGCCCCATATAGGGCTGTCAGGAATGGTTTAGGGGACCAAGTAATGGTTGGTCTAAATGACCCATGAACTTCCTTCCTTCCTTCCTTCCTTCCTTCCTTCCTTCCTTCCTTCCTTCCTTCCTTCCTTCCGGCATTCAATGAGTCTAAAATCATGATTGTTACTCCCAGCAAGCTGCTTTGGAATGATTTATATCCTGAAGGTCAAAGTGTCAATACTTGTAGCAAATAAAATATACATAAATCAAAACCTTTCTCCCAGGGCAAACCTGGAGCAGAACCCTCTCCCTTAGAACAAGCCCACAGAACCATAAAGGATGAAAGGCTGGGATGGCAGAAGCAGGTTGGGGTAGCTGGAGACCCAGGGAAGACACAGGCTTCCTCTGGTGGGTTTCAAGTGGGGGTTGCAATTCACCCCCCGATGCTCCCTGCAATCAGAGTATGATGGGGTGTCAGCTGAATCTAAGGACGAAGATCCAAGTTTGATTATGCTGCCAAGCCCACTTAGTGTAATTTCCAGTTTTGTGCTCTGCTTCTGCAAGGCACAATCCCTCCCCCAGCAGCCCCTCCTCCGCATGGGAATATATTGCTTTTCCTGAAAAATGGATCGGAAGCATCTTCCCTTGTTTTAGGCAAGGCTGAGAATGCAGGGCCATTCCTGACAAGCTCACAATACTTCCCTTGCCTTTGTTTCATTCTGAAGGAAACAGCCAAGGGGTTTTCGCTCTCATTTTCCCTTCTCTGAAAAGGGAAGGAACAAATGAAACGAAGTTTGCGAGAAGAGCAATCCATTTAATCGGGGGCGGGCGCATTCTATTCTACCAATTAATTATTTAGTCACATGCTGTCTGTTATGATGAGAGATAATTAGAGGTAATTAGCTGGGGGGGAAAAAAGGAAGGTGGGAAAGCTGCCAGTTGGTTATGAAAGATGAGATTCAGTGCTTCCTTTACCAGGGTCTTCCAGGTTCCCTCCGAGGGCGGAGTTTGAGAGGTTCTCTGCAGAAGCAGCCGTCCCTTCCCAGCCACCTTCTCCGTCATCGTTCTGCTCCCCAGTTCAGATACCAAGAAACTGCCTTTGGGATGCCACAGTCATGGCATCCTAGGGCTGGAAGGGACCTTGGAGGTCTTCTGGTTCAGTGGTTGCCAAACAGTGGGCCGGGGACCACTAGTGGTCCGTGAGAAAATTTTGGTGATCTGCAGAGAAATGTTACCCTCAAAGCAATTAATCCAGGCTGCGCAGGAACACAAGGCTGTGATACCCACATGGCCTGTGGGAACACAAGGCTTGTGTCACTTGCACTGCGAACAACACAAGGTAGTGAGGGGAGGGGGGAAAGGGTGGAGGGGGGGAACTTGCCCCACTCACCCCCCGCACCTGCCCTGGCCACCAAGCTGCTTCTTTCCACTTCTTTCTTCTGCTTTTGGCTGCACACAAGGAAAGCAGCCAAAGTCTCCCCCAAACTCTGCCAGAAATGAGTTTTTGGGACCCTGCAAGGCCTCCTGCTCCAAGAGGCTGCGCCAGCAAAGACTCATTTCTGGTGGAGTTTGGGGGAGAGAAAGAAAGACTTCTGCTGCTTCTGCTGCTTTCCTTGCATGAAGCCAAAAGTTTCTCTCTCTCTCCCTCCCTCTCCCTCTCCCCCTGAGAACGGAGCTGGAGACAGTATTCTGTGATCCTAAATAAAGAACTATCAATCCGTAGGAAAACAGGGTGGGGAATTTTCCTGCAGACTTTTTTGGGGGGATTTTCCCAGGGTCTCTGGTCCACGGGATTTAAAAGTATGAGTTTGGTGGTCCCTGAGGTCCAAAAGGTTGGTGACCCCTGTTCTAGTTCAACCCCCTGCCCAAGGCAGAAATCCATATACCATGCTGGACAAATAGTTGTCCAACCTTTTCTTGAAAACCTCCAGTGGAGAAGCACCTACAAGTACAGAAAGCAAGCTATTCCATGGTCTAAGTGTTCTCAACTGTCAGGAAATTCCTCATTTCCAGTTTGGATCTCCCTTGTTGAGCTTCCACTCTTTGTTTCTTGTCCTGCCCTCAGGTGCTTTGTAGAATAAAACACCCCCTTCCCCGTGACAGCTCTTCAAGTACTGGAAGACTGCTGTCCTGTCTCCCCTGAGCCTTCTCTTCAGACTCTGGTTACCTTCAAAAGTTCATTGTACGGTTTAGCCTCCAGACCCCTTTGTTGCGTTTCTAGGGCATCAGCAACTTTTTTTGTATTGTGGTGACCAGAACAAGCTTCCTAAAAGACAGGGGTCTCCAAACTTGGCAACTTTAAGCCTGCAGGACTTCAACTCCCAGAATTCTCCAGCCAGCAAAGCTCCAGCTTAAAGTTGCCAAGGTTGGAGACCCCTGTCCTATAGGAGATGAGCCAGCTGAGCCTGAGGGAGGGATCAAGCATGTCATCAATCTCGAGTCCCTTTGTGTCCACAAGAGATCTAAGTCCAGCCCTCCTTGAATTCCCTTGACTCTTATCTACCACCAATTTGCTTTGATCGTTAGTAGTTCAGATTCTTGTAGAGCCTCTTAGCCATGCAATCCTTTGAACCGCCTTGTTTCTTGCACTTCTCTGGCACTTCCCCAGTTGGGCTTCACTGCCTCACAGCCTTTGAAAGAGGGCAGGACTGGATGAACCCCTGGCTGGCATCCTCTGCTGCTTGGAAGGCAAGACCGCCAGGCGCTCTGTTGGCAAATCAAGAACAAAAACCCCAACCACTTGCTTTGCTTTGACCAAGGAGGAAGCAGTAACCGAGCCCCCTTCCTCCTGCCACCGATCCACACCGTTTCCACTTTACTCCCTGTAAAGTGGAGGAACTCTTTCCTGAGTTTCTACATCAGCATAAAGATGTAGTGAGGTGATCTAGATAAGAATGATGTGCAGCCTTTTCTTCTTCTGGAAGGAGTTTCCAGCTTTCACAGAGAGAAAAGTTTCTCCCTCTATCAAAATTTAAGACGAAGAAAATCCATGGGTTGGAGTCTCTATGGTAGGTGGAATGAAGCTCACCCTCCCAACAGTCACTTTCATGCTTTGACAATAAGCAGAACCACTGAATTAAAAGAGGGTAGATTTAGTAGGTAAACCTTGAGATTTTTGAGGACCATTTGCCAAATAATTAATTTAGATAAACTACAGGGAAGTTAATTACCAATCCACGCCATTTCCACTTTCCTCCCTGTTGAAGCGGCACGTGGGGGAGCCATGGCTATGTTCAAGATGCCCGTTAAGGGGAACTCTCAATTGGCACAAAGGGAGAGGCTGCGGAGGCCAACTCCATTAAATCTGCCAGAATGGCTGCACCTGACACATAAAACTAGTTGCAACTCAAAGGCATCAAATGAAGAAGACACCCTTTCAAGCCGGCTCCAACACCGCCACCAGCGAGGCCTGTGACTGCCGTCTCGCCTCCTCCTGCCCCGAGATGCAGCCCCGCAATCAATGGAGAACGGGAAGAAAAGCTTCGGGAACATCAAGGCGAAAGCGCTTCTTCTCCCTTTCAACCGCACTCGGCGCTCCGGCCCCGCAGCCCCCGAGCAGCGTCTACCTGGGGAAAGGGAGCCCCAGCCCTCCTTACCGGGGAGGAGGCGGGCTTTTGAACTTGCCACTGATTCATCCTCCAGCGCCGCGGCTGAAGCGTCATTAAAAATAATAGATGCGCCCGACCTTGCCGGCGGCCCCGCGGCTTTCCGTGCCGAGCTAAGGGGCTGTTCTGGACCGAGAGGGGCGGAGGGAAGGGGGCAGGGAGGGGAGTTGCGGGAGAAGTCGCTCGCCGAGGCAGCCAGCGTGTCCTCCCCTCCCCCCCCCCATTCAGGGGTCCTTGGAAAGAGTCCAAACTGCGATGGAGGAGGGTTCCCCCCAAGCCCACCCTCCTCTACGGCTGATGAAAGCAGGGCAGGAGTAGTTTAGGTGAGCTGGGGGAGGGGAGAAGGATGCACTGAGTTCTCATCTGTAAGCATTTTTTGAAGCAATCAAAAATGCAGTTGTCCTTTGAAAACCACACTTTGAATTTTGCCGTGTAGTGTGCCCCTGGGAAGAAAAATGGCTGTTAGAAAGAAAGCTGCACAAAACTCTCTCTCTCTCTCTCTCTCACACACACACACACACACATTGGGTATGTGTGTGCAGGAAATGGCCCTTAGCCAAACTCCTTTACTGTCCTGGGGCTTGTTTCAGGACAACCTTGCAGTGAGGGAGAAAGGCTGGCTTGTGAAAGGGAGAATTAGAAGGAAAGGAAGGTTAGGGAGGAGGAGAAGTGGGGGAGGAGGTAGAATGTGTGTCTAATTTCCATTGATAAGGCTGCTCCCCTAATTCAAAACTGACCTTGGGGTATTTTCAAATAAGACAGTACAGTAGTTTTTTTAAAAAACAAACCAAATACTGTAAACAAAAATGGCATCATGTAACAACCAATAATAAATACCAAGTGGCCACACCACTAATTTCATCCCAGAATCTGGAGGGAAAAAAAAAACCATTTAGAAAGAATGTCTAAACTAGGCTTGTGGTTTATGGCAATCTGATGTCCCAGAGTGATGCTATTCCAGCCTTAAACAGACCACGTGATCAGGGATCCACTCCCTCATACCAATGAAAATGCCTCAAAGTCCACCAAAATCCCTCCAAGTTCTGTATCATTGGAAGACTGTCAGTTCATTTCTCTCGCCCTCTCCTCCACTGTCAATGCAACTTTACTTTGCTCCTGAAATTCAATGCAAAGTAGACTTTTCCAAAATCCATCCAAACTGCTCAAAGCGAAAATAAACCTACAAAGGCCAAGTGCCCAGCAACAATGGACTCTCCTTCCCATTTTTTAATTCTACACCAATATCTTTGGGCTTCAGTACAGGACCATCACATGTGAAAGAATGTTCCGTGTTTCTTTTTACACTTCCAACAGTTCAGATTCATGTTAGGAGACATCTTTGCTATTCTCGAAGGTCAGAGATGCCATCTATAAAACATTTTATAGGCATTTTCTTTATATGTTGCTGATTTTGTAATTTTATTATTCCTAATCCCCATTTTATTATTCCTTTCCCCATTCTAATAATGTAATACTACGTCCTATATTTCTACTCCAAGCTATCATGTTGCCTTTGACTACTTCTTCTAATTCTATCTCTAAGAGATAATTATAAAATTCTGTTATATTTTTTTTATCAGGGCCTAATAAGATTTTATCTAGTTGTAGATTACCATAGATTCCAAAGTTTTTTTTTATCTTGTCTGTATCTATTTTGAATTTGCAAATAAACCCACCAATCTACTCTTAGCCCTTGTTCTTGGAGGTCTTGCCGTGATTTTAAAGTTCCTTGCGCATCTAGGAAGTCCTTGTATTTTATCTCTCCTGGGGATTATTAAAGGAAAGTACCCCAAAAAGATTAAATATTTGATTATACATATTATAACAGCAGCGAGAATTACATTAGCCCAATCTTGGAAAATGGCCACTTTACCGACCGATTGTTTAATAATCCGTAAAATTTTTGAAATGGATAAACTCACTATAGAATTTAAACAATAAGGAAGACTCAGAATTATTCAGTTTGGGATAATTGGTATCAATGGATAGATAGCAGGAATATGAAATGTATATAAGTTAGAAATAAGATATAAATTTTGTATAAATTTTGACTCACTAGAAATTTTTGAAATGTATGAATATTTGAAATGTATGAATATAGCTAAGATTTTTGTACTGTCAAAGAACGATGGTCAATTGTACAAACTTATTTTTATAGACATATTTGTATTTTAATATTTTAATTTCAATAAAGGTTTTTTAGAAAGAAAAAAAAAGAATTACTGTTGAAAAATAAACATCTTGGCTTAACTGGTGTTAGCTCTAAATGGAGTTGCATTCATCTTGACAGGACTGGTATGTGACTTGGAGTCTTTCTTGGACTAAAAGCTTCTGCTTCTCAGCAGGTAGATGCGTTGGCTGCATAGTAGCCTTTGACCAGGCTCGGTTGGTGTCCCTGTTACTAACTGGATAAGAAGACCTTGATGAGATTTCCTTGCACAGATTAGTATGTTAATGAAGATTCTCAATCATCCAGGTAAAGTTGTCTGAAGGTTGAATCTTGATAACTGATAAAATAAGTCCAGTTGCTATGATTTAACTTTCATACTTTGTGTGGAGCAACTTTTAAAGACGACAAGAAACAATGGATGGAAACTCAAGGAGAGAAGCAGCCTAGAACTGAGGAGAAACTTCCTAACAGGGAAGAAAATTAACCAGTGGAACAGCTTCCCTCCAGAAGTTGTGGGTGCTTTATCACTGGAGGATTTTAAGAAGAAACTGGAGAGCCACTTGTCTGAAATGGTCTAGGGTTTTGTGCTTGAGCAGGAGAGGTCCTTTCCAGCTCTAGTCTGATTCTGATTTTGATTGGGAAACCACATTTGATAAAGATAAAGATATACTCCAATGACCAGGCTACTAACAGCTGGAAATTGGTACCATAGAATAATTATTTTTCCATTGTTGCTCTAATTGCCAGTAGGAATCAATTCAAAATGCCTCCCATAATATAGTATGGATGTTGTTAATTATTTAAGGGTGGGGTGGGGGGTTATTCAAACTCCTGAATCCATAAGAAGTAAGAGGAGATGAGGCCAGAAGACTATTTTTCGTGGCAAACTCTCTGAGCTTGCTGATTTTCTTGCAGATGTTTCATTACCCAAACAAGGTAACATCGTCATCAGTGCTAATTGATTGACCTGATGATGCTACCTAGTTTGATAATGAAACGTCTGCAAGAAAACCAGCAAGCTCAGACAGGATCCAGGACCCCTCATTTTAGCCTTGAGCTACAAATATTCTCCTGGAAACCCTTTTCTTTAAAGAGGCCTTGAAGCAGATTCCTAGCTGATGATGGGATTGTGTTTATTTTGTTTGATGGTTGTTGCCAGGGAGGTGAAGCTTTACTGGGTTTTGTATTTGGGATTTCACTTCTGCCCAGAGTCACCATGGGTGAGTTGGGTGACCACGGACATTTTCTTAATAAATAAATATTGTAGGTGAACACAGCCCATAAAACAGACCAACCAGTTTAATGTTCGGAGGAGGACTTTTGACCCTCCAGTCACATGACCACATAACCGTGCCCACTTAGTCACATGACCACCTGGCCACTCCCACCTAGCCACGTACACAGAACTGGTAGTAAAAAAATTTGAATCCTACAACTGGCAGGGGGAGGGTAATTTAACAATCGATTTGCCCAGGATCAAATTGGGCCATGCCTCCCACGACAGCCAACCTGACCCTGGGCAAACTGGTTGTTAAATTATTTGAATCCCACCACTGGTGTAGGGTCTCCTGCTTGAGGAGCGGGTTGGACTAGACAAGATCCCTTCCAATTCTGTTATTCTGTTAAGTATTAGAACAGTGCTATCAAGTCACCCCTGGTCCTTCTTTTCATTAAATTAGACATACCCAATTCCAACCAGTCTTTGTATGTTTGAGCCTCCAGTCTCTGCACTCTTTCTAGAGTCTCAACCTCTTTTTCTTATTCTGATCTCTTATTTTGTTCAAAATCAAGCATAACCAAGAGCTGGACTCTCCAAAACCTGCTACTAGTAGGTGGAGGGTCTACATAGTCCAATAAAAATATTCCCTTTCTATCTATTTGGCCCTTAATTTCTAGCATATTAACATTCCTATATGTTTCTTTGTAACTGACAGGCCACTGGAAATGGACCTGGGAAAAGTTTAGCAAGTTCAGTGCATTTTAATTAATGCACCTGCAGACAACAGAAAGCACAGAAAAAGCTCCCCCCAAAATGAGTAGTTGAGAACATTGACTGTTACAAGTGGGGCCAGGAAGGGAGAAAAGCAGCTGTTTAAGAGGCTGGGTTGGTTCCTTTTCTTTCTGGCGTTCTGCCTTTAGCCATTCCATTCTGAACAGCAAACGAGCAGAACTCTAATCCAGTCATTATAATGCTTCTTAAAAAAAGATTATGGGATTTAGTTTGTCAATGGATTTCATAGCTGCTCAGCATAATTGGGACCTTCTCTTGGGAACAGCCCCTTTGTTGTTGGAAACAGTTTAGCTCAATTTGTACCAAGGCAGGATGTGCTTCCAGTGGGGATGATACCAGTGGTGGGATTCAATTTTTTTACTATCGGTTCTGTGGGTGTGGCTTGGTGGGCGTGGCAGAGGAAGGATACTGTAAAATCTCCAGTCAGAGGTGATATTTGCTGGTTCTCCTGTATATAAAACCCTTTATATTTCAACCTCTGTGCTTGTGTGACTCAATACTCACTGCTACAATTTTGCACACTACTTTTGTTTGCTGCATACTTCTTGAAGACAAAGAAAACTCTGCTAATACTTATCAATCAGCCCTGGTTGTCAGCAACTCAAAATTTCCGCTACCGGTTCTCCAGAACTGGTCAGAACCTGCTGAATACCACCTCTGGATGATACCCCTCCTCTCTCCACTGATCACCAGTGTTAGGTTTCTTTAAGAACCTGAACTATATTGGTTTACCATATATGGTTGCAAGTCATAATGACTCAGCACTTTACTGAAGCCACGATATTGATTGGCTACAAGAAGCAGGAGTACTATATAGCAAGAAGCCAGAGAGCACGTTTGGCTTTCACTGTGGGCTTCTACTGTGGATGCTACTTGGCTACTGCTGCTTCTACTTGGCAAGTATCTTCATCGCTCTGTAACTATATCTCTCCACTGCTGCATGGATGTATTGAAGATGCTGTATTGCTGTTTTGCATACTGACAATGATGGTTAGTTATATACTCTATTGACTAATGAACTGTGTATGAATATTGGACTGAATCTTGGACTCTGCTTATACTCCTGTATATAAAACCCTTTATATTTCAACCTCTGTGCTTGTGTGACTCAATACTCACTGCTACAATTTTGCACACTACTTTTGTTTGCTGCATACTTCTTGAAGACAAAGAAAACTCTGCTAATACTTATCAATCAGCCCTGGTTGTCAGCAACCTTTGCCCACCCACCAGTGGTGGGATTAAAATTTTTTAATACTGGTTCTGTGGGCGTGGCTTGGTGGGCGTGGCAGGGGAAGGATACTGCAAAATCCCCATTCCCTACCCATCCCACTAACCTGCTTTCCAGCTCTGTTCTCCTTTGTAGGGCAACCAAAGAAGACCCAGCCGATCAGCTGGGACTCGATGGGAGGCAGAGAAGAGATGGGGTGGGGCCAGTCAGAGGTGGTATGAATAGCACCTCTGCCACCCACCCTTGGGCCAAGGGCTGCTTGTAGAACCTTTTTTCATGGGATCCAGTCAATCTATGAAAAATCACCTCTGAAGGATTCAGATCTGGTGGATGCAGCCAAGCCTCATTCTGCTTTGGGAATGGTGATTCCTGGTTGGTGGGTAGGAAAGCTGTTCAGGAAGAAGCAGAATCTTCAGGGACTGAGCTGTAATCACATATGAGAAAATCTCTCTGAAAGAGAATTATTTCATTGCACCATTGAATGCTGTTTGGGGAGGGGGAAGAGCAAGGGAGACAAAGGAAGGGGTGCAATTGCTTAGATGCATCACACTAAACCATGGTTTGGCTTAGCCAAAAACAAATAGACCAATTAGCACTTACACAAAGTCTGATTCTGGCTCTTGGGATTAGAATTTAATGTCTCCTTGGAAGACCATCCTTCCTGCACAACAACACAGCCACAATCTTCTATCTAAGGCAGCTATTTAGGTATGTGTGTGTGTGTGTGTGTGTGTGTGCGGGGGGGGGGGGAGTCGAGGAGGAAGAAAACAGACATTTTATATCCATATTTATATACATCTACATATTTCATGACTGTTTGTGGGATTTTCATGACTGTGTACTCTTTGCTAACTGACAAGATTTGAAAAGATTTCCAGTATTCTATGCGTGACTTCTAAGCATTATCTTCTTTAAAAAGAACATTTGTAGCTCAGGGAGGGACATGAGGGCTGCTTGTTGCTTTCTGAGCTTGGTTTTCTGGCAGATGTTTCACTACCCAACCAGGTAATGTCATCAATGCTAGAAGAGAGAAGGGGTTGTGGAGAAGAGGACGAAGAGGAGGAGGAGGGAGAGGAGGAGGACTGTGGGATCCTTGGTGCTCTCTGAGCTTGGTTGGTTTCTTGCAGATGTTTCATTGCCCAAACTAAGCAACATTCATAGGCATTGAGTTCATTCATTAAACATCTGTTAAGAAAACAACCAAGCTCAGAGAGCATGAAGGGCCCCTTAGTATCTCCCCGCTTAAGCAGAGGCAGAGGGCTTTTTTCAGAAGTTGTTGTATGTGGGGCCCTTCAGCTGCCCATCTGTGGAGGGTGAAGTCTTGATGGCAGAGGCCCCCCTTTCCCTTTGTTTTTTCTCCCTCCCATCGTGTCTTCCTTTCACCCCTTCCCATCCCTGCTTATCGCCCCCCCGCCCCTTGACACAGCCTCTCCTTCTTCTCGTGCCCTGCCCTGGTTTTTATAACAAGGTACCAACTGCATATCTGTCTTGCAAAATGCTTCTGTCAGAAGATCCGGAAAAGGCATTAAGAAGATGGAGCGAGTGGAATTGGTGAGGGTCAGGCTAAGAGGCAGAAGTCCTAGATTTTTATTAACAGAGAAAGGAGTTGCTGTCTGAAACGGATCCCCTGTCCATCCACTTATTATTACAGGTTTTGTATTCTCCAAAGATCAAAAAACCTCAGCCTCATTCCAGGAAAAGAACTACAGCAGAAAATGCCTGCCTGCCTCTTCAATATATAATCCCTTTCCTTTAAATATTGATTCTTCTTTTTTAATCAAAGAAGGGAAAAGGGGGAAAAGGAGCAGAGAAGCGTTCTTCTCCCCAAAACTAAGACCCAGCCTGGAGAAGAGAGATGAATTTCGAACCATGCTAAAATTAAATAGTCTGAGGGGAAAGGTGCAATTTTCCTTTGAGATCAAGGAAGGGAAAGGAACTGGGAGGGCAAGACAAGGAAGGGCTCTGCTGCAGTGGTTGGAGGAGCCATTGCCTCTCGTTTGTGCTTGACCTGAGAGGGAGGGTCTCTTTTTCTTTTAAAGAAAGACCACTCCTCTCCAGTGCAGGAGATGCACGGCATAAATACTGCATGTCAGAGGACCCAGACTCAAACCCTCGATAAAGCATGAGACAGAATAACAACACACTGGAGGTCTTCTAGGCCAGGGGTCATCAACCTTTCGGACCTCAGGGACCACTAAATCCATAATTTTAAATCCCGCAGACCACTAATATGAACCCAGCGCACTGCTCGCTGAAGTGCCTGGACTCCCAGTGATGGGATGGGGTCCTTCAGGCCAGAGGTGGCATTCAGCAGGTTCTGACCAGTTCTGGAGAACCAGGAGCGGAAATTGGGAGTAGTTTGGAGAACCGGCAAATCCTACTTCAGACTGGAGATTTTACAGTGTCCTTCCCCTGCCACGCCCACCAAGCCACGCCCACAGAACCAGTAGTAAAATTTTTGGATCTTACCACTGCTTCAGGCACTTAGCTTGGCTGCCTGTTTCTGCAACCTTAAACACTCAAAAGAGCCATTTTACACAGAAAACAAAACTCCGGGATTGCCCATTTCTCTCTTCCTCTCAGTATTTCTTTCTCTCTCTCAGTATCTCTTTCTCTCATCTCTTTCTTTCTCTCTCTCTCTGTATCTCTCTCTTTCTCTCTCTCACCTCTCTCTCTCTCTCATCTCTCTCTGACTCTGTCTCTGTCTCATCTCTCTCAGCTGGGCCAGCCAGTGTCTTGGGGCAGGGAGGAAGTCACCATTTCCCAGTCATGCAGCACCAACAAAGGCCAGAAGAAATGCCTGCGAGATCCAGCAAGAGATGAAGCTTCACTCCCACCCTGGAATATGGAGCAAATCTCCATCTCCTGCCCTTCCCTTCTCATGCCAGGCAAGGAGAGAGTGGGAGGGGTGGGTGAGGGGCAGAGCCAGTCAGTGGTGGGTTCAACCAACAGGAAGCCACAGCAGGGGGAAGAAAGAGCCACAGGTTGCAGATAGCCATTGCTTTGGGCCGCCTGTGCCACCATTCTGCCTGTTCTTGCTGCAACAGCACCATTACCTCGTTCCAGCTGGCGAGGGCTGCGCTACTCCTTGCATCTCCTGCAAAATTGCAGTTGCACATTCCTCCTGCTATGGCAGAGATTTCCAGCCCCATCATGAGTTGCCTGGCTGGTCCCATAATCCAGAGCTCTAGTCACAGAGAGGCCCATTGGTCATCCTGGAGTAGTTCCTCCACACGGGTGCACCGTGGACCACCAAAATTTTCTCATGGACCACTGGTTGGGGACCTCTGTTCTACACCAACTCCTGATCCAAGCAGGAAACCCTACACCATTTCAAACAAATTGTGTCTAATCTCTTCTTGAAAGATTCCAGTGATAGAGCACCTTTAACTTCAGTTAGTTTGACTGATTAATTGTTCTCACTGTCAGGAAACTTCTCCCTAGTTCTAGGTTGGTTCTCTCCTTGATTTTGATTGTAAGATTACACATCTCAAAGCCCTACTCCCCTTCCAGAAAATAAGGGAGGGTCCCATATGAGATGCGTCCCATGCCTCTTCCTCAAATTCCCTAAAGAAATAACCTGGTCTGAGATGCCATGGCAGCTTCCTAGGCCCTTCCTCCTGTCTCTGAAGGTCATTCTCAAAGACCATTAAAATAGCAAAATATATGGAAAAAAATAATAAAATCATTTTTAGTTTAGTTCCTCATCATGTTATCGGTACATTGTATAATTGTATTTTACAGTTATTTACTGAATTTACTGCACTGTAGGCTCTTAGAGTTGGTTGTGATTAAAGCAGAGCATAAGCCTGAGTAACCAATAAACTTCATGTTGCTTACTATCTTGCAGTGAAAGAAGGTGCTCTGTGGAGAACTTGTGATATGAGATTGCTCCACAGGCATCTGCTTGGATGATGAAGGATTGTCCCAGGTCCAGATGCTTCAGCACTGGTTCCTTTGCAAAAAGTCCTTTTAGTGTTTTGAATGCCTTTTGGCAGGTTAGATCCCACTGTAGGGGTTGTCCCATGCCCCTGGGCCCCCCGTCTTGAGGAGGTCTGTCATGGGTTTGGCAATTCTTGTGAAGGAGGGGATGAATTGCCTAAAAAAAAAGTTTGAGAATCCTAGGAAACTTTGTAGCTGTCTGCGGGTGTGAGATGTCTGCCAGCCTAGGATGGCTTGTACTTTGATTGGGTCCATCTCTATGCCCTCATTTGACACTCAGTAACCCAGGTAGTTTAGCCATTCATGGTGAAATTTGCATTGTGACAGCTTGACGTACAGATTTTCTACCAGAAGTTTTTCCAGTGCCTGGCGGACTAGGTGTAAATGAGGATGTCATTCAGGTAGAGAAGAAACTCCTTATAGAGGTGCTCGTGCAGCACCTCATTTACTAACTGCATAAACACTACCGGAGCCCCCTGCAGTCCAAAAGGCATTACCTTGGATTGGAAGCTCCCCAGGGGGCAGTTAAATGCTGTTTTCCATTCATCTCCCTCCCTGATGCGGACTTGGTAGTATGCTTCTCTGAGGTCTAATTTAGTAAAACTTTCCCCTTGGCTAGGTGAGACAGCATGTCCTTCATGAGAGGCATGGGCTATAGGTTGTGTACACACATGCAGTTTATACCTCTAAAGTCTATGCATAATCTCATAGTCCCATCTTTTTTTTCTTTGAACAGGACTGGGGCTGCGACCCATAGTTTGGCTGGCTCAATGAACCCCCTTGCTAGGTTTTTGTCTATGTATTTGCACATTTCTTGCATTTCTTGGAGTGTCATGGTGTAGAGTTTGGGTTTGGGTAGTATTGCCCTGGAGATGATTTTGATGATGCAGTCCGTCTCATGGTGGTGGGGTAAGACATTGCACTTGGCCTCACTGAACACCTCCACAAGGTCCTGATATTCTTTGGGGATCTGTTTGACCTCCGGGGTTTTGTCAGAGGTGGCTGCCAATAGTTCTGGAGGGGCCTTCAGGGGAGTTTCCTTCTATTTGCTGGTGCAGGAGGGGTTTGGGTCCTCTAACTATCCTCAGCCTCTGGGTGCCCCTTTCATCAGATCATCAGGTCCCACTTGTCTAGCCAAGAGGGCCCCAGTATGGCCACGTCTGTCACTTTAGGGGCTATTGTGAATCAAATTGCTTCCCAGTGGTCTGCTAGCTTGAGCTTCACTGGTTCAGTCAAATGGGTGGCATAGGCTCCCCCCAATAGTGACTCATCAACCTGTTTGAATCTGATTGGGTGGGCCAGTCTCTTCTCTCCAATCCCCAGTTTCAGGATCATGGCTAGGTTAATCAGGCATCTGGTGCAGCCTGAGTCTATTAGG
Source organism: Bungarus multicinctus (assembly GCA_023653725.1). NCBI lineage: Eukaryota > Metazoa > Chordata > Lepidosauria > Squamata > Elapidae > Bungarus > Bungarus multicinctus. The sequence goes on along the minus strand of CM042835.1, from coordinate 27,240,600 downwards.
ACTTGCAAAGTGCCCTGGGTCCCTGTTTTTGGGGCTATGAGGCATATAGGGGAGGGTTGGTTCACGCACCATAAGATCATCTTCACTATCATCCTCACTGTCATAAGGGTCCAGCAATTGGTCATCATTGGCTGGAGTTCCCCCCTCTTTGACTGGGTTAGGAGGGTCCTCTATGGCCTGGAGGGCTTTTCAGGACATGTCGGCAGCATGCCTGGGGCTTTGTTCTGGTTGCATCCTAGGTGGTGGCTCTGGCTTGGGTTTTGGAGCTGGGATTGTGCATGTTGAGGCAATGTGGCCCATCCTTTGCTTCTGTAGCATTTCAACTGGCTTCGTGGGAGGGTTGGTTTTGGAGCCGGCTGTTCTGCTGCAATCTCTCACCGGCTGGATGGTCTCTGGTCTGGTTGGCCTCTCTCCTTGGTATCTGGTTGCCTCCACATGCTGTTGGTGCACAATCTGCAGTCAACTTTTATGGCCACTCAGAACCACTGAGAGAGTTGGTTCGGAATGTTCCCATAGGCAGTTATTTTGGCAATTTGCTTGTCCAGGCTCATTCTAAAAAAGTGAACTAATAGCTGCTCTGGCAAAGGGAGTAGCTTCCCCATGACTCTCCTAAATTCATGAATGTGTTCCTTAATGGGCTGCCTCCTCTGCCTTAGGTTTTGGCATTCATCCTCCATGTATGGATCCTCCTCCATCTCCTGAAATCTGGCTTTTAGCTCTTGCAGGAAATTGTCGATGTCTTGCAGCTGGGGGGCTCTCCTCTTATGGAGGGCTGCTTGCCATTCCTTTGCTTCTTCCTCTAGCCCCTCAGTGATGGTATTCACCATGGCTCTGTGCGATGGGTAGAGGTGGCTGTAGCATTCTAGGTAGATTAGCAGAGTTAAGGAATAGAACCAGCTGATCTGAGTCCCAATCGAATTTCCCCCTGAATCATGGCAGTTCATTCAGCCCTGCTCCCCCTCACCATGTTGGCCCCCGTGTTCCTGTGCTTGGTGTGTTTGGTGGTCTCTTTCGGCTCTGGTTTGGAGAGGGCCCCCCCACCCACCTTGGGTGGCTTGCCTGTTGTGCAGAGGAACCACTGGCAGCAGCCTCAGGCTCATTCTCCCTCTGGGTGGTGGAGAAGGGGGGCTGCATTCCCATCTGCTTCACTTCAAAGGGCTCAGTTGCAAACCCCTCTTTTTTGGGTGGCACGACAGCCTCTTATCACGAAGGGTGGTTTGTTCAAATTTCTCTCTCAGCTGTTCTAAGGATCCCCCAAGAGTTCCATCAGAGTTTTGGGGAATCTGGCCCATTTCCAGTCCATCATCCATTCTAGTCTTCCTAGCTTGCTCAGGGGTTCCCCCCTGTTCTGGGCTGTGGGGTGGGGAAGCTCAATCACAGCCGCTTTAGGGACTTTTTCCATCAATGTTCATCCTTTCTCGTTTCTGCCACTGAGATGGGCATCTTGACTTTGATGTCCAGGGAGGGCTGCAATTTGGTTCTGATTGGGCTGCTGGTTCCTGGAGTTCCCTGGGTGAGGGCAAGTTCTACCCTACTCTGTATTGCCTGGAGCAGGCTCTCTTTGGATAGTCCCCTCTCTGCCACGGTAGTCTGAGTTCTCTCCATGCATCCCAGGTGTCAGGGAGCGGATGGAGAGTCCGTTGACATTTACTGAAGCACATGAGGTGTATGTGGTGCTCAGTTCATTGGACACTTCATGGGACATTCTTATGTTAAGTCTACAGTTTGTGCAAGAGCGGGATTTAACCATGGCATATTTAACTGGTCGGTTGTTAGAGGAAGAGCAGAAATGGCTGGAGAGGCAACCAGGAAAGGGAGGAGAGAACGCTCAGCACAGACCAACATCTACAACAGTCCAGGATGCCAGCAGAGCAGCTGAGACAGTTAACATAGTGAAGAGATGCTATATGTGTGGTTCTACTGAGCATCTCCAGACATGCGGCCCTGAGAGGAGAAACAGAGGAGTCGCAAGACAAGGACACAGAACTATTCAGCACATGTGGAGCAGTTCTCCAGCATCGTTTTCCCTGGCAGCATCAACAACTGAAAACACCAAGAACACATGGTTGTTGACAGTGGGATGAGCCAACATGTTGCTATCAATCCACTAGCGTTTTCTGGTTTGAATAGAATAGAATTCTTTATTGGCCAAGTGTGATTGGACACACAAGGAATTTGTCTTGGTCTAAATACTCTCAGTATACATAAAGAAAAGATACATTCTATTAAGAATCACAAATCATAACCTACAACACTTAATGATAGTCATAGGGTACAATCAACAATCAAATCATACTAGGAAACAGTCCATATTAATCGTAAGGATACAAGGAACAAAGTTACAGTCCTACAGTCACAAGTGGGAGGGGATGGGTGATAAGAAGTGATGAGAAGATTGATAGTAATAGTAGTGCAGACTTTGTAATAGTTGAACAGTGTTGAGGGAATTATTTGTTTAGCAGAGTGATGGCTTTTGGGAAAAAACTGTTCTTGTGTCTAGTTGTTCTGGTGTGCAGTGCTCTATAGCGTCGTTTTGAGGGAAGGAGTTGAAATAGTTTATGTCCGGGATGTGAGGGGTCTGTAAATATTTTCACAGCCTCTTTTTGATTTGTGCAGTATACAGGTCTTCAATTGAAGGCAGGTGGGTAGTAATTGTTTTTTCTGCAGTCCTAATTATCCTCTGAAGTCTGTGTCTGTCCTGTTGGGTTGCAAAACCAAACCAGACAGTTTAGAGGTGCAGAAACCAGCAATGAAACCAGCAATGCAAACATGGGTTAGTCTGGCCAATGGTCAAAGAGCTGCTGTAAAAGGGGAAAGTATCATTTATGTACCAGAGATAGGAGAAACATTGTACAATGTCCTACATGTACCTGAATTAGATCATAATCTATTGAGTATATTCAGGTTAGACAGGCAGGGTTATGAAATACTATTTGCAGGATGGCAGTACTCCATTAGGAAAAGTAGAAGGATATGTGCATGAGAGATTAAGGAGAATGGCCTGTACATTCTAAGAAGGCAGGAAAATAGTTGTGCATGTGCACTTATGAATGCTCCCACACATGACAACTGTGTACATTTGTTGCATAGGAGATTGGGGCATGCAAGTTTTGATGTACTGCAGAAGATGCCAGGCCTAGCTGAGGGACTTAGGATAATGAAATGCAATGTGCATTTAGATTGCACTGTTTGTAAGGAGTCCAAGTCCAGGGTGTATCCTGCAAATAAGAAAAGCTCCATTCACAAAGCAGAATGAGGCCTGGCCGCGTCCACCAAATCTGCCCCTGCATCAGAGGTGGTATTCAGCAGGTTCTGGCCAGTTCTGGAGAACCGGTAGCGGAAATTTTGATTAGTTCAGAGAACTGGCCAATTCCACCTTTGACTGGAGATTTTACAGTATCCTTCCCCTGCCAAGCCCACCAAGCCACGTCCACAGAACTGGTAGTAAATTTTTTTTAATTCCACCACTGAAGATGATGAACTGAGGATGAGTCAGCAGGGTAGTTCTGCTTTAAGAACCTGTATATATAAGGAAGGCCATGTGAGGGCTTCTCTCTGTCCTCGTGTTCTATCTCCATTATAGTTCTCTGTGTAGAGTTGAAGAGTGCTTGCTTGCCTGATATTTGCCTAACACGTGTATGTATGTATATAGTAGTCTTGTATATACATCACTGTTAAAAGACAAAGCCTCTGTGTCCTGTGTTTTGTTCCTGAGTTGTCTCACAATAGTAGTCATACTGTAAACACTCTGACATCCCTGAATGTTTCAGAAAGAAAGGTTGGCAGCTAGTGCTCAGAGGAGTGTTCCTACTCTGCTTTCTTTTCCTGTCAGCTGGGCCTCAATCTTTCTATTACTGAGATCTTTCTGGCTTATTGTGAGCTGATCTCAGCCATGTGCCACAATGGGGGCCTGAAAGCAAATCCCTCCCATTGATGGTTTCTCCCTTTGTCAGGTGGTGGCATTTCGGCTGAGTCTCAATAGGCTGGTCTCGCCTGGACGCTTTATTGATTTTTCCTCATTCTATTCATTACTAATCTCATCACAGTTTAGAAGCGATTTGGAAAAATTTACAAGTAGAAATAAAGAAGGGAAGGGGGGAAACTGTTCAGGAGGAGACATCTCCAAAGACAAGGAAGAAAGTTTCACTTATTTATTTTTCTTATTTTTATTTATTTATTTATTTTTGTCAATTGCTTACAAGATAATAGATATAAGTAAAAACATAGTTATGAATACATGGATGCATATAAGAAAAATAAAAAAATAAAAGAAACAATAGGACCGGGACGGTAGGCACGTTGATGCGCTTATGCACGCCCCCTACAGACCTCTTAGGAAAGGGGGAGGCAGTCTAAAGTTAAAGTTTTTCGGGTTTGGGGAAGGAACCACAGAGTCAGGTAGAATATTCCAGACATTGACCACTCTGTTGATGAAGTCGAATTTCCTGCAATCAAGTTTGGTGCGATTAGCCTTGAGTTTGTATCTATTGTTTGCTCTTGTGTTGTTATGGTTGAAGCTGAAGTACTGATTGACAGGTAGGACATTGCAATGTATGGTTTTATATACTATATTTAGATCGGACCGAAGGCAGCATAGTTCTAGGTTTTCTAGGTCTAGAATTTCAAGTCTGGTGGCATAAGGTATTCTGCAACGAGTAGAGGAGTGAAGAACTCTTCTTGTGAAATATTTCTGGACTTTCTCAACTGTGTTAATATCAGATACGTAATGTGGGTTCCAGACTGATGAGCTGTATTCGAGTATTGGTCTAGCAAATGTTTCATATGCTCTAGTTATTAGTGTAATATTATCAGAGAAAAAGCTACGTAAGATTAGGTTAACGACTCTTAACGCCTTTTTGGCTATAACTACAAGTGGGCGCTAGCACTTAGATCATTAGAGATGAGTACTCCAAGATCTTTGACAGAGTTTGGATCATCAACAAGGTCTTGATTATTCAGCCTGTATTTTATTTTCTGATTTTTTTTGCCAATATGTAAGACAGAGGATTTATTTGTTGAGATTTGAAGTTGCCATTTGTTTGACCACTCTGATACATAGTCAAGGTCTTTTTGAAGGGTAGCGGTATTTTCTGTGGTGTTGAATAGCTTTACATCATCAGCGAAGAGAATGCAGTTGCTCTTAATATGATCACATAGGTCATTTATGTAGAGTATGAAGAGAGTTAGTCCTAGAACACTGCCTTGGGGGACACCACTGTTGACAGATACATAATTTGATAGGACGCTCCCAATTTTGACCATTTGTTGTCTGTTTGACAGGAATGCTTCTATCCAGTTATGCAGGTGTCCAGATTGTAAAGAACTTGGAGTGATATGGAGGAGGGAGATGTTCATGTCAGGAACTGGATTATTAGTTATCTATTAAATGACACAGATCATAAAACTAATTGCTATTGGGAGAATATTGACAACAGGGCCAAAATAAAATTTATGGTTTAATTTAGTTAGCCTTCGTGTAAAATGGGGCTTGATGGCTCTGTGGTTAAAGACACTGAACTCGACAGCAAGAGAGCTGACAGCCCAGGTTTGAGAACCAAATGCCACGCAATGGAGTTGGTTCCTATTCTTTGCCCCACAGCTCCTGCCCATCTAGCAGTTTGAAAGCATGCAAATGTGAGTAGATTAATAGGTACCACTTCGATGGGAAGGTAATGGCATTCTGTGCACTTTTGGCATATGATTATGCTGACCACATGACCACAGAAATGTCTTCAGACCAAGGTTGGCTCCCTCAACCAAGCAACGGAGATGAGCTCTGCGCCCTAGAGCCATAGACAACTGACAGGAAGTGTTACCTTTTAATGTAAAATGGCTGCAATAATTTAAAAAAATGCAATTTTAGTACTGTCTTGCCTGTGTGAAGGCTAGAAAAGAATTTCAAAGCTCCAGTGGCACAGCTGGAAAGGGGAAGAGTTTTTTTTAAGGGCGTATTTTTGAACAAATAGCTAGGTGGAGCTAAACCATACAGATGCATTTTATTTTAATCTGGTAAAATCTAGCCAGCTCAAGATGACTTCTAATGTTACTTAAAGTATAACAATCTGTAAAAGGAATATGAAATTCCTGCCACATTTAGGGCGTAGCACCTCCTCCTCCTCCACCTTCATTATTTTCAGAGAAGCAAAACAAGGTTCAGATGCAAAGTGCAGAATATCCATTGTTTCCTCTGGAAAGATCTGGAATTTGTTATCCACCTGCTCCTTCCCAATTTATGAAAAACTGGGTCAAAATTAATGAGAACTCAACCTGTTCAGATCACCCCCTCTCCCTATCTCGGCAGGCTGCGGTTGCATCAAGAGGCCTTTGCTTGCAAAGCTGCACTGGTTCCACACAGTTACACAAATAGAGTCCCTTCTGCACTTACAGGCTGGGGTTTGATGGGGAATTTGCATGAAGATAGCCGGCGATGGGGAGGGATTTACACAATGCGGAGGATGGGTATCTATTTGGGACGTTGCACTGAGAGTAACAGATGCCCAGGGTCTACTCCTGGACTGCCATAGGACTCAGAAGGCTGCTGGTGCTCTTTGCAGATGCATTTCTTTGTCTTTCTGGCTATTAAAAACAATATTGTCAGGAGGCCCCACCTCTGTAAGTGCAGCAGTCATTGTTATATTTCCTTGTAAAACATGATTCATTGCTACAGCAAAAGCTTTCTTGTTCCCAAGTAATGCATATATGTAATACATGGTTCCTCACATCAGTGGGGCATTTTAACATGAATGTGGTTGCCAAGGGGAATAGAAGCCCTTTGGCCAAATAAAGGAGAAAGGGGTTGTCCAAGCCAAGACTGCATATGGGAACCAGAGGAGATTTTCCAGCTGGAAGAAAAGGGACTTAAAGAAAGAACTTTAAAAGGTCATAGAACATAAAACAGGTCATAGAACAGAAGCTGGAAGGGACCTTGGAGGTCTTCTAGTCCAACCCCTTGCTCAAGCAGGAGACCCTAGACAAAAGGCTGTCCAGTCTCTTCTTAAAAGCCACCAGTGATGGAGCACCCACAACTTCTGGAGGCAAGTCATTCCACTGGTTAATTGTTCTCACTATCAGGAAATTTTTCTTAGTTCTAGATTGGGCCTCTTTTTGATAAGTTTTCTGTCAAGCCTGAAATTGACATAAGTGTAACCATTTTAGTTTGTCTTAGTATATATTATTTTTCTTATTTTCTTTGTGGCAGTAATGGGGAGAAGGGTTTCGGGCTTGACACATTCCTAAGGGGGGAGGAGTGGAGATAAAGAGAGTGTTATGACTGGGTGATCTTCCTTCCTGTGAGAAATGAGCTGTGGGATGGGGCCCCTGGAGATGGAGATTTATGACATCAAGCAACATTGATATTTATTTATTTATTTATTTATTTATTTATTTATTTATTTATTTATTATTTATTTATTATTTATTTATTAGTTTTCTATACCATTTGAATTACTTCTGAGGTTGTTTCTAACTTCTAATATTGTGGGTTAATTCCGGGTTGGATCAAATTCGGAATTACCATGGACTTTGCCAATTTGATGCTTTCCTAAATAAAAGAAATCTTTTTGAAGATGGACTTCGTTAAAAGAAACACAGATTTCATTACTTGGAAACCTGACATTTTCATCTGTTGCTCTTTGTCCTGCCTTGATGTGCTTTGGAGAATGGGTTGAGCCTCCCCCTCCTCTTTATGGCAGCCTCTCAAATATTGGAGCTCTGCTATCCTGTCACCCAGTCCTTCTTTTCACTAGAGTCTAGACTAGACTTACCCAGTGGGATTCAATTTGTTTTACTGCCGGTTCTGTGGATGTGGCTTGGTGGGTGTGGCAGGGGAAAGATATACTGCAAAATCCCCATTCCCTCCCCACCCCACTAACCTGCTTTCCAGCTCCGTTCTCCTGTGCAGGGCAACCAAAGGAGACCCAGCCGATCAGCTGGGACTCAATGGGAGGCAGAGAATAGATGGCGGCAGGGCCAGTCAGAGGTAGTATTGGCTGGTTCTCTGAACTACTCCAAATTTCCATTACTGGTTCTCCAGAACCGGTCAGAACCTGCTGAATACCACCTCTGGATTTACCCATTACCAATTCCTGCAACTGTTCTTCATATGTTTTACCTCCAGTCTCTAATTATCTTTTCTTACTCTTTGTTTGCACTCCTTCCAAAGTCTCAACATCTGTTTTATATTGTGGTGACCAAAACTGGATGCAGTATTCCAAGAGTGGTCTTACTAAGGCATTATAAAAGTGGTACCACAACACTTCATGTGATCTTAGTTCTACCCCTGGGCTGTTAATGGAGCCCAGAGCTGCATTGGCTTTTTGGGCGGCTGCAGTACAGGGCTACAAAAATGATGGAAACTAGGCCGATGTCAATCCAGACGTGGCAGGAGTGACAGCCTGAATCCCAAGGATAATAGAGGGTTGCTCTGGCTCAGGGGCTGGGCAATTGTGGACAAATTCTCCCCAGTTGTCCAGTGTTCCTGACATGGTGGACATTCACTTCCCATTTTCAATCGTATGTAGCAAGTGCAGAAGAAAGGTCTTCATCACAACTTGTCAATTGTGCAATCAAGCATCACCAGGTTGGTGGCAAATGACAGCTTATGGGCCCCAATGAAATAAACTCTCCCCAGTATTTAAAATAAATAAGGAAAAAAAATCTTGCCTTGTCAGGGGAGAGTGGCAGGCTACTTGATGCCTTTCGCCTACCACCCCGCCTTCCCTATTTCGTGACAATTCAAATTGAGTTTTCCATCAGAAAGGCTTCATGAACGTCTCACTTATAGCTGTGGCTTTTGCAATCAGCAGAGGAGGAATTCAGGCTGAAAGAGAGGAGACAGTAATGACAGTGATGGTGACAGAGGGAGGGTGCCATTTTCTCTAGCAGAAGGCTAGACCTGCTTGGACAATTGGGGGTGGGGGGTGGGGAGCCAAGCTGGAAAATCCAAACCTCCAAACATGACAGCATCACAATTTTCCTGGTGCTCAAGAAATTTGCTGCAGAAGGCTATTTCCACAGGAAAGGAACAAACCCAGGATTTATTGCAATGAGCTTTGTGGAGAAGGTGGGAGATGGTAGCTGCAGCTTCTAGGGTGCCCAATGTCCCTGCACTGCCCCACTAACCGTCTTGTGACAACTGCCTCTTTAGCTAAGGAGCTGCTGCTCATAGCTCCTTTTTTTCCTTCTCTGGTAATAAGAAGGGTGAGGAGTCTTGTGGCCTGAAGACAACAGCCCCCTCACTGCAATTCTAGATAGAATTTGGTTTCAGAAAAAAATTGTCCTGCAATCTACAACTCCTACACTGCAAAAACATATTGGACTACTCTACTCGACTAGGGTAAAGCAATAGACACAATTTACATAGACTTCTGCAAAGCCTTTGATTCAGTGGTACACAACAAACTACTGTTAAACTGTTAAATACTCTTACGGCATTTCCGGATCCCTCCATAAGTGGATTACTGCATTCCTGTCAAACAGGCAACAAATAGTAAAAATAGGGAGCTCTGTATCTAACCCTGCTCCAGTTAACAGCGGTGTCCCCCAAGGCAGTGTTCCAGGACCCACAGTCTTTATACTCTATATAAATGACCTTTGCGATGACCTTATAAGCAACTGCGTCCTCTTTGCGGATGACGTAAAACTATTCAACACCACTGACAATGCTACTGTCCTTCAAAGTGACCTTGATTATGTGTCTGAATGGTCAAACATCTGGCAACTCCAAATCTCGACCAATAAATGCTCTGTCCTACATATTGGTAAAAAAAATCAGTACACCAAATACAAACTAGGTGGATATGACCTCGTTAATGATCCTCACTCTGTCAAGGATCTTGGAGTTCTCCTATCAAATGACCTAAGTGCCAGAGCTCCCTGTAACAGCATTGCCAAAAAGGCATTAAGAGTTGTAAATTTAATCTTACAAAGCTTCTCCTCCAGAAATATCGAATTGCTAACTAGAGCATACAAAACTTTTGCCAGACCAATACTCGAATACAGCTCATCAGTCTGGAATCTGCACTGCATATCATACATTAATACAATTGAGCAAGTCCAGAAGTATTTCACGAGAAGAGTCCTCCACTCCTCTGCTCGCAACAGAATATCCTACATCACCAGGCTTGAAATTCTGGGCTTGGACAATCTTGAACTACGCCGCCTACGGTTAGACTTTAGTGTAGCGCACAAAATTATCTGCTACAATGTCCTACTAGTCAATGGTTACTTCAGTTTCAATCACAACAATACAAGAGCACACAACAGATACAAACTCAATGTAAATTGCTTCAAACTTGATTGCAGGAAGTACAACTTCAGCAACAGAGTGGTCAATGCCTGGAATGCACTACCTGACTCTATTGTTACATCCTCTAACCCCCACTCCTTTAACCTCAAACTATCCACTATTGACCTCACCCCATTCCTAAAAGGACTGTAAGGGGGGTGCATAAGCGCACCATCGTGCCTACCGTCCCTGTCCTATTGTCCCCATTTATTCGTACCTATTTCCTGTATTCTTACACATGTTTATACTTATATCTATTACCTTGTAAGCAATTGACAAATCAAAGAAAGAAAGAAAGAAAGAAAGAAAGAAAGAAAGAAAGAAAGAAAGAAAGAAAGAAAGAAAGAAAGAAAGAATTTCATATAAAACCATGTTTGCACCAAATGATCTGGTTCTCTCTGAACTTGCAAATCAGACCCTTCCTGCTCCACAAAACATGTGAAAATCCATGACCAAAGACCCAGATTTTTCCCCCATGGCACTTGCTATGTTTTTGATGATGGTTTTGTGGGGTATCAGGCTTCTCTCCTTTCTTGCTACTGGCTAACCTTTCACTAGCAATATGGGGAAACTCTAATTTTGGCTGTTCTGCTACGCTCTTTCACATTCTTTCACATTCCAAAGGCCACCAAGATGAGACACCACTGAATCTCATCCGATGACAATGTTTAGGGAATATTGTGCTGAACTCATGTTCCTCTTAACGGACAGACAAACAATGGTGTACCAATAAAGGAGAATTTTTGAGGCTCAGGGTGCTCTCTAAGATTGGTGGTTTTCTATTGTCCAGCACTGATGAGGTTACCTAGTTTGGATAATGAAACATCAAAGAGCACCACAGACTCCTCAGACAATAGTGCTTGGCTTGCTAAACATCAAAACCTCTACTGGCTGAGGTGAATCTGAGGGGAGCCAGCCATTAAAATCTCTGAAAGTTTGCAAGCACTTTGCAGTTCTCTCTCTCCCCCCTCCCTCCCTCCCTCCCCCCTCTCTTTTCCTCCCCCTCTTCCCCCTTCCCCCCTCTCAATAATGGTTGATTATTTGCACTTGGATGGGCCAGTCCTTTCAACTGATGTTCAAGCTTTTCTTTTTTAGTCAAAAAGGTAAAAATCGGGTAAAATTGTTGTTTTTCTTTTGTTTTCTTTTTCCATGGTTCCCCTGGCAAATGCCCAAATAAAGAGGCATCAAGTCTGAGGGAATCTGCCCATTAGAGAATTTGGTAGGCCCTTTGCCCTGCCTGTCTTATTAAGCCGCCTTCATTCCAGCCAGTTGATGGGTGGGAATCATACAGCTTAAGGCTGCAGTGCAAAAAAGTCCTTCATTGTTCACAAGCGGAACAACCCACATTTCATAGTCTGTTTTGTAGTGTGAGGTTTCTTGCCAAAAAGCACATCAACACTACCTGCTCTTAGCATGAATATCCTCCTCTAAGGAGAAAAGCACGGATTAATAAAGCCTTCTTACCATTTTAATTTGCAAGGAATATCTTTGCATAAGAAGCACCGATCTACAGTCTGAAATTTGACTGGAGGAGTCACTATGTCTGAAAAGTCTTCTTAATATTTTCCAAAGCAACAAAATTGCAATAACTCTCCTAAATGGAACCCCCCCCCCCAATAACAACAATAATGGAATAATAATCCTACTTCTAAGACCAATCATTTTGGCCGCCTTCACATGCTTAGAAATGCCTACAGCAGGGGTCTCCAACTTGGCCCCTTTAAGGCTTATGGAGGTTCCACTCTAGAATTCCCCAGGCAGCATGGGAGTGGAGGTCCACAAGTCTTAAAGGGGCCAAGGCTGGAAATCCCTGGCCTACAATACCTGCAGATTTCATTTCCTTTAGTTGAAAAATAAATAAGTTGCTGTTATTAGTATTTTATTTGTGTTATTGACATAAGAGATAAAAATCTTGTTTGGAGTCAAGCTCTGCAGTGAATTGAGCTGCCTCTGATTTTGGGTCAGATCAAAGTGGAAGCTGGTAGGGTCAGAGCACACTCTGAGAGGAACCAGCTTTTAATCTCTTTCCATCTCAGCTTCCTTCTGCTTCTCCTGGCTAGAGTTCCCTCCTTTACTTCTTCATTCACTCGTCAGTCACAGTGTCATTCACTCTGGTTTTTTTTTTTGAAGGCCTCGTGGAAGTAATTTAACTTCTCTTTATAATGTCTTTTCAGTTAAATCAATCACCTAATCCAGGAAAGGTCTGATTTGCCTCCATCCTCCAGACTAAGGCCTGACTTTAGTTTATTTTGATTCATTTCTTGGCTGGACCTGGATCATCCATTATTGAATTGTCATCAATCTGCCTGTTGTAGCAGCCCAGAGTTACATTAGGAAGCTGGTTCCCAAGCACGACCCTGAAATGAAATTCTCTCAGCATTCAGTATTTTGAAGAGCCAGTATTGGGAACACCGGCTTGTAATCTGCATGTGTGTTCACTGTGGTAATTAGAAACAGTTAAGGCTGTTGAGGATTCCTGTAATGAACTCAAAACAAAATTAAAAAGAGGTTCCAAGGAGTAGTTAACAGACAACTATATTATTTAGTAATAGCCCTCCTCATGGGTCCTTTCAAGCAGATTAAAAAGCAAACTTTGGAATGACCTGCCTGTGCCATTATTATCATTCTGAGCTATGCTTCACAATTTTTTTTTGAAAACTCAATTTTAAATCCTGATTGGTCAAAATTAGATTCTGGAATATCTACCCTCCCCTTGTAGGTGAGGATCTGAACAAGGTCAGAAGGCGTAGCCATGGGGTGAATTATTCACAAGAAAATCCCCCACAAGACAGCTAAATAGTTTTCTTCCTCTCTTGACCATTGAATCAGAAGAATCTGAGGGTACAGAGGACAGTAAAAAGCCTTTCTAACCAATGTTTTACAACTCATCTTGGAAAGGAGCAAAGCAAGGGACAGATGGGGATTGAAAGAGCTCTTTGCCATTCAATGTGGTGCAGTAAGTCCCCAAAGGGAAGCAATAAAGGATTGACACTTGTGGGGAAAAATCTGTGCTAGAGGGAAAGCTGACTGGACTTCCTTTCTCTCCAGGAAAAGAGGGATATTTGATGGTTTTCTTTATTGGGGAAAAGATAGATTTTTGAGGCAAGGAAAGTACAGGTGGCCCTCAACGCAGAACCATGATTGAGCCCAGAATTATAGTAGTAAGTCATGGCAATTGGGGATCGCTTGATTGTGTGGCATTTAGCAACCCATCATAAATGAAAATGGGTTGCCAAGTGCCCAGATTGAAATCAACTGTCCCCAGGACACTGCACAGACATAATTTCAATCAATTGTTGAACAAATGGTCATTAAGTGAGGACTAACTGTACTAGTTTTGGCAAAGATTATGCATAATGGGGTGGTGTCCAAATCAGCATTCCAGATCCATATAGCGTGTTTGGGTGGAAAGGCTGATGGTTAAGTTCTTTCCCTGATGTTGTCATTTCAGTTTAAGATTCTGTATGATCTGTCTGTAGGATCATCCTAGCTTTATTTAGATTTTTATAAATGGAGATTAGCAGGCGCTACTGTTCTTTTGAACAATTCTCAAGACTGCCTGTGCCAGATTCTCTTTCTGCAGGACATTTTGGTAGAAGGAATGGTGGAACAGGTAGAAGAGGCCACCCAACATCTTTGGGTTGATGTCCTGTCCTTCAGAATGCTATGCCCAAACCCAGCACCATCATCAATAAATAATCACTTGATTCGCATGATAGACTTCTCATGAACTCAGTTTAACAAAGCAATAAACAAATTGCTGGGTTCATGTAAAACAGGAGTCCCCAAACTTGGCAACTTTAAGACTTGTGGACTTCAACTCCCAGAATTCTCCAGCCAGCTCTAGGAGTTGAAGTCCACAAGTCTTAAAGTTGCCAAATTTGGAGACCTCTGATGTAGCATGTCTAAATAGACCGGTGTCGCCAACCTTTTGGACCTCAGAGACCACAGAACTCATAATTTTAAATCCCAAGGACCACTGACCAGTTCTGTGGGCATGGCTTAATTTGTGGGTGTGGCTTGGTGGTCATGTGATTGGCTGGGCATGGCTTGTATGTAAATATTATAAATATTTATATAAATATTGATTTTTTTTATTAAAAAAGAGCAACTTTTATCCAAAATCAGGCAAAGCAGGCAGGCAGATTGAGTTGGTTACAGAATCACAGATTCATTCAGTGATCCATCTATCTGCCATCGGCTAGCTCAGTCTGTCACATAAAATTTGCTTGTAAGCAAACTCATAAAATTAACTCACAACACACCATGTATGTAAATATTGAATTTTTTATAAAAAAAAGAGAGCAACTTTTACCCAAAATCAGGCAAGCAGGCAGGCAGATTGAGTTGCTCACAGAATCATTCAGTGATTTATCTATCTGCCATCGGCTAGCTCAGTCTCTCAAATTTGCTTGCTGTGAGTCTGCACTGAATAATAGGACCTTCAGTCCTACGGGAGGTTTGGCTGTGCTTAAAAGCATAGCTGAAGATCTAAAGACTAGCTAGAAAGCAAGAAATGCAACCATTTCCTGCTTCCTAGTTAATCTAAATCTCCCGGCACAGCAGAACAGCTGATGGTCGGAAAAAGGAAAAATAGCAACTTAGCAGGCAAGTTTGCCAGGTAAGGAGTGAGTGAGCGTGGAGGGTTTCCGCGGGCCATGTGGACGGTGCAGCCTGGTGTTTCTGCCCAGCCTGGATTGATTGCTTTGGGGGGGTGCTCTGGGGGTGAGTTTTCTCTGCAGCCCACCAAAAGTTTCTCACAGCCCACCAGTGGGCTACGGCCCACCGGTTGGCAACCACTGAAATAGACCACCATATTATGACTTAAGAGGATTGTCTCCTTTCCATAATTTGTTGAATGATAACATCCATTTTAGCTTAGCCTTGAACCCAAGGCTTTGAGAAATTTTTTCGTGTTTGTCTTACCCTGTGGCTTAAGACGTCTGGTTCCCACAACATGCTGAACCACAAGCTTCTCCAGCACATTTGAGCCTTGTCTGCACATTGTGCAACCTCAGCCAGGGGTCTGCCCAACGAATTTGCAAGGCTGAGCGAGCAGGTTTCAGCAGCTCTCTATCAGTGACAGCCGTTCAGCACCATGTGTGATATTGCTCATTACCATGTACATGCCCTAGTAGCAGGGGAACAAATTAGATTAACCTAATGTGGTACATCATTATTTAACACAGTTTCAGTCCCTATTGTTCATAACCCACCTTTTAATCATCCTGAAGCTGTGCTCGCTTTGCCAGTGGATTCTTCATGTTGTAAAACACTGGGGAGGAGATCTCCTTGGAGAAAAGTTCCATTCTGCTCTGGAAAAGAGCACGGAGCACTCTGTGCATCCTGAGAATTGCTTGAACTCTTGCTGCAGGAATGCAAAAAGCAAGTGAAAAGGTGCGTGTATGTTTCTAATTGCATTAGAAGAATTCCCTCTGAGTAATTGCAAAATGCTTTGGGGCCTCCATGTCAAGTTGCTTTTGCAAACAAGTTCACTCACATGGCTACCGATCATCCTCTTCTTCTCTTCTTTTCTACCTATCCCAGTGTAATCGATTTTTCCATAGACCTGTCTGAAATAGGATAGGTTCAGCCTGGTCATTTGTGCCTCAAATGAAAACTCTGGATTGATTTATTCAGCTTGTCTTCTTGGGTTTCCACAATATTCTCAGGAATTTTCTCCAACACCAAAGTGTAAAGGAGTCTGTATTATTTCTACCCTGCTTGTTCAAAATCCCAAAACCATTAGTATTCCAAAAGACCTTCAGCTCTTCCTCAATAGGATGTTGAGTGTCATCTCACCTGAGGCACTATTTTACTTATTAAATTATTAAGTTTACATGTCACCCACTTCACTATCCAGAGCAACTTTGGGAGGCTGTATAATCAACCACTTTATCTTGTCTATTCATTTTCTTGATACCACAAAGAAAAATGTGAAATAGACAACATTGCCACCAGCTGAATTCATAACTAGCTGACAAACCACACTCTGCATGTAATCCTTAATGGAACTGTATCTACACGGAGGGAAGCATTCAGTGGGGTACACCAAAGTTAGGATCCAGAATTCTTCCACATCTTTATAAATAATTTAGATGAGGGGATAGGAAAACTCATCAAATTTGCAGACAGCATTAAGCTGGGGGGAAATGCTAAAACTTTGGAAGATAGGCTCAAGATCCAGACTTGAACACTAGACTTTATCTAACAAAATGTAGTTCAGTAGTGAGAAAATCATGGTATTAGGTAAGAAAAACTAAATGCATAGGTAGATGGTACTGGCTCAAGAACAATAAGTGCAACAGAGATCTTGGAGTCCTGGAGGACAACCACTTAAATATGAGCTAGCGGTGTGCGGCATTGCCAAAAAAGCCAATGGAGTCCAAGGTTACATCAACAGAGTGATACCGTGTTTCTCCAACAACACGGCCTCCACCAATAGGAAGACCCAGCATGTTTTCTAGGCATGAAATGAAATTAAGCCCCTCCCCCCAAATTTAGGCCTAGTTTAAAACATGCTGGGGGGGGGAGAGCGAGGGGGAAAACTTGCCTTTAACAGTGCCCTGCGGGCAGCCATGCCTCGTCACCAGCTGCTCGGGTCACCAGGTAGGTGGCGGCGCGTGGATGTCGGCCCTGGCAGGGCACTTTAAATTGCAAGACCTTCGGCACCTGCCGCTGCTGCTTCCTCCGTTGCTCTTGTTTTCCCTTCGCATTCCTCCACCGGCAGCGTTTCAACTGCTTCTCAGGTGGGGGAGCTGCCTCCATGGCTTCCACAGTTCCTGCTGGCGCAAGAACAGCCGCAGTGCCGGTGGGAACATGGAAGCGTTTCTCCTGCTGCTCGGGTGTGTGTGGAAGCCTCCTGTGTGTCTTCCATGTTCCTGCCAGCGCTGCTGCTGTTCTCGTGCCAGCGGGAACATGGAAGACACACAGGAGGCTTCCGCACACACTCGAGCAGTAGCAGAAACACTTCCACAGTTCCGCCGGCGCTGCTGCTGTTCTTGTGCCAGCGCCAGCGGGAACTGTGGAGGTAAGCGAAGGAAAAGCAAGAGCGGCAGAGGAAGCTGCAGTGGCAGGCGCCGAAGGTCTTGCAATTTAAAATGCCCTGCCAAAGCCGACATCCCCACCTCTGCCGCCCACCTGCTGATGGGGGGGGGGGGAGAAATTAATTCACCCCCGAAAAGACAGCCTAGCCATTTTTTCGGGGCTCAAAAAAAAATAAGGTCCTGCCTTATTTTGTGAGAAACACAGTAGTATCAAAAACACGTGAAGGGCTAATGCAGCTTTATGCTGCATTGTTAACTTTGAAAACTGTGTCCGGTTCTGGTCACCAAGATACAGAAAGGATATTTAGACTCTTGAAAAAGAGTGCAGAGAAGAGCATCAAAGATGTTTACCGGGCTGGTGATTTAAATGTACAACAAACAATTATGGAAACTGGGTATGTCTAGTTTCTCCCATGCCATCACTCTGCTAAACAATTAATCCCCACAACACTGTCTACTACCTATTAGGGCTGTATTATGATTATGATTATGATTACCATTACCATTACCATCTCCACCACCACCTCATCACCACCACCACCACCACCACCACCACCACATCCTCATCATCATCACCACCATCACCATCACCATCACCATCACCACCGCCTCCGCCGCCGCCACCACCACCACCATCATCATCATTCTCATCTTTCCTGTTACCTATTTCCTTAACTTCTTATGACTATCACTTTGTTGCTTATAAATCTTATGATTTATATTAATTGTTTTATTTAGATCCTAGTATGATTTATGTTGATTGCTTATTTAGTATCCTAGGACTATCTCTAAGTGTTGTATCTTATGATTTATAATGAATGTATTTTATGATGATTATGTTCATGATTTATCACTTGTTCCTTCTATGAATGCTGTGAGTTTATGCACCAGAGACAAATTCCTTATATGTCCAAGAACACTTGACCAATAAAAATTCTATGAATGAAAAGAAGGGCAAGGGATGATAGCAATCTTCCATTTCTTGAGGGACTGTCATAGAGAAGAGGGGGTCAATCTATTCTCCAAAGCACCTAACAAGAATTACATAATAGAAACCTATGAAACAGGGAACCAACCTAGAACCAGGAGAAATTTCCTGACACCTAAATTACAGGAACAGCTTGCCTCCAGTAGTTGTGGGTGATTTATCAGTGGAGGTTTTTGAGAAAAAATACGGATGGCCATTTTTTTGGAATGGTATAGGTTCTCCTGGTTGAGCAGGGGTATTGGAGTAGAAGACTTCCAAGATGCCTCCCAACTCTGCTATTCTATGCTCTATGGCCTTCCTATCTTTGGTGACCTACTGGGAGCACACACTCTTGGTGTCCTTGCCTGGCGTGCCTTCCTCGTCCCACCCAGAAACTCTCTCCCAGTCCCCTTGACAATGAAGCAGCTGTGCAGGACTGGAGGGGTCTAAAAGCGGTGCTGATAGTCTTCAGATAACCACTGTTTGAACAGCGACCATTCATAGTTAGGATGATGTAGAATGAAGAGATTTACTGCCATTAGAGGATTTATGAATAATTGCACACCGAGGCTGCTTTTGTTCACTCCACTCATCTGACTTGGAAAACTGTCCAGATGTCACATCTCAACAGTCTTCAACAATGCTTATTGTTAGGTGCATATTTGATTCCACAGTAGTCAAAACTGTAATCTGGTTATGAGAGAAGTAAAACAAAGGAGTCCAGATCAGTGGTGGGATTCAAAATTTTTTACTACTGGTTCTGTGAGCGTGGCTTGGTGGGCGTGGCAGGGGAAGGATACTGTAAAATCTCCAGTCAGAGGTGGTATTTGCCTGTTCTCCAAACTACTCAAAATTTCTGCTACTGGTTCTCCAGAACTGGTCAGAATCTGCTGAATACCACCTCTGGTCCAGATGGTGAATTGGCAGCCAGGGTACTTGACTGGCTTCATGGAAGATTGGATGGACAAGGAGGTCCTGACAATTCCCCACATGCTCTGTAGGGGTCCTTGCTGGGTTTCTTTGGAGAAACTGTCCAGTCTACTTTATAGTAGTGCGAGGATACCTGTCATGCCCCTGTCAAAATCTGATTCGGAGGGGGAGGCCAAGCAGCTGACAGGGAATGGGAATGTGGCTCCATTGGCTGTTGAAGAAACTGGGGAAGGGCAAAGTCCGGCTGGGCAGAGCCGGGAAGAATCGAACAAGGGAGAGGGAATTCAGAGGAAGACCCAGGCCCACCCCCTCTTCATCCTAGGGCACACAGGGAGGAATGGAGAAGAGAGCAACATGGGTTGCATGGCTTACGGGGAGGAAAGGGCTCTGATTCCCTTCATTAGCTGCAGCTGGGAACACAGTGTATAAAAAAGGCAAGCTGCGTGCAGAAGACTGTTGGGAGCAAACATGAATTTATCTTGTATGGTTGTGGCTTATCTGTGTTCCTGGCATCTTCTCAACTGTGTGAGTTTTGCCATGCTTTCAAGTCTGAAATTCCTTCTCCTGCCCTGTCAAGTTAATTACTTCAGTTTGGTTTATTTGGATTTTAAGTTATAGTTTGTGTGTACCTTTGTTTGGACTGAATTTTCTACAGTTAAAGGCTTTTCCTGGGAGAGTTTTTCTCCAGCCAAAGGTAACCTGGACACTGGGGGCAAAGTTGGAGATAATAAAGGGTCTCTTCTTGCTTATTTGACTGTGTTGCCTTTGTGCCACACCCCGAGTCATCACAGTTCCTGAGCCAAAGTGACCAGGGCAAGGTGAGTGGGCAAGGATAAGACATAGGGGCAGAGAGAGGCAGTGTTCATAGTTTCCTCCATAGCTCATTTAGCAAATAAGATGACCACCAACTCAGCATGGCAGACAGAAACAAGTATATTATTTTCTGAGCTGTTGACAAAGGTAGCAATTTTCAGCTATATTGCACTGCACACTTGACTTGCCATGACCTTTAATAATTCACCTTAAAACAATAATAAAAAGGACAATTTAGAAGAAACAGTTATATATCTCCAGATTGATTTCCTGCCAGTCCTTTAGTAGCACACAACTTTCAGCTGCAGAATGTTTGACTTCCTTTCAATCAATGCAAACTTCCCAGGGTGCAGGCCAACCATCTGGAATTTGTGGGCAGGGGGAGGGTGGGAAAACATGGGAAAGTCAGGTTATATGTGCAAATGAGAGGATAAAGCAAGACCTTCAGAGCCGAAGGGCTCAGCCGTGGATTGGAAGCGAAAGAGGTGTTTGCAGAATGGGGATGTCTGGGCAACTATGGAGTCTGTCCCCCTCTTGTCTGGAGAAAGAGCTGAATCAGCTGTTGCTGGTCAGCACAACCCCAGCCACTGCCTCCCCCTCCCTGCCTTCTCCTACACCACTTCCTGGGGCAGTTAGTTACGGGCCAAATCCCAATGGACAAGTTTTATTCATGGAGAGGTACAAGTGCTCTCAACTTGCAACCACAACTGAGCCCAAAATTTTGATTGTTAAGCAAGACAATTGTTAAGAGAGCTTTGTCCCATTTTATGACCTTTCTTGCCACAGTTGTTAAGTGAATCATGCAGTTGTTAAGTTATTAAAACAGTTGTTAAGTGAATCTGGCTTCTCTATTGACTTTGCTTGTCAGAAGATTGCAAAGGGGGATCATGTGACCCTTGGACACTGTGACCATCATAAATAGGAGCCAGTTGCCATGGGCCTGAATTTTGATCATGTGACCATGGAGATGCTGCAAAAACCAGCCATAAATCACTTTTTTCAGGACTATGGTAAGTTTGAACAGTCACTAAATGAATTGGTGTAAGTTGAGGACTACCTGTAACAAAGATGGTGCAGGAGGGAGCAGTGCTTCCCTCAGAAACCAAAAATGCCAGATATTTATCTGGTCTGCAAAACTAGTTAGTTCCAGCAACCACATCTCTGGGAATTTTGTGCTTTGCCATATTAACTGGCTCTGCTTAGTGAAAGGGAAGAGGTATTAAAATGGCCTCCTGCCATTATCAGCCTCCCGCTGGCCAATATGCTCCCATAGAGTGGGTCTCCTCGGGGTGCCACCGGCTGGATGGCTGGCGACCCTGAGGGTGCGGCCTTCTCGTTGGAGGCACCCTCCCTCTGGAACGAATTACCCCTGGAGATGAGGACCATCCCTGATCTCCTGACCTTCCAGCAGGCGGTGAAAACTCATCTATTTCGCCAAGCCGGTCTGGCCTAGGGTTCTCTTAGGGTTTTTAATCTGGTTTAATCTGGTTTTTAGTCTTTGTAATTCCCTTTATATGTTTTTTCCTTTCAGCCACTATATTCGATTTTAATTGTTTTTAATTTTGTATTGTTGTTGTATTTTAATTGGCTGTATATCACCCTGAGTCCTGTCAGGGAAAGAGGGCGGTATATAAGTTTAATAAAATAAATAAATAAATAAATAAATAAATAAGCAGCAGCAAAATTAGAAACTCAGATCAATTGCTGGGGGAGGAAGGATGTTAACAACATAAATTGACCAAAGTCTTTTTTCAAATTATGCATTTATTGTTACCACTTATAATGCCCATTTGGTTGTCTGGTGCTAAGCTTGAAGAAATGAAAGAGTTAGCATTCCCTTTTCTGTTACAAAACTGAAAGATTTGGGGAAGTTTACTGCATTTACTGATTAGGAGTGGTATTCTACTGGTCCGGCCTCGTTCGGCTGAGCTGGTAGTGCTGATGAGCAGCAGAGACAGAACCACTTCTCTCCGATGCTCTGCTGCTGGGCCCACCTGCCTGCCCGGGCTCCCATACTAACCTTTATGTCCTGCTGTTGAAGTGCAGCTGCTTTGTGCGACAGCTGCTGAAGTGACAGGGAGAGTGCAGGCTTGCAGGAGGTGAGTCAGAAAGCCTCTGCACCTGTACAAAGTGCGTATTTGGTTCATGTGCACACCCAAAGCGTGCCCACTAAGCCACGTCCACCGAACCGGTGGTAAAACCTTTTGAATCCCACCACTGGAGCTAATGTTGTCTGAAGACATTTCTGTGGTCATGTGGCCAGCGTGACTATTTACTGAGGTTCACAGGATGCTGTTACTTTCTCACTGAAGTGGTACCTATTTATCTACTCATATTTACATGCTTTCTAACCACAAGGTGGGCAGGAGCTGGAGCAAGTAATAAAAGCTCAGCTTCCTCCGCAGCACTCAGGTCTCAAACATGGGCTGTCAGCTTTCCAGCTGACAAGCTCAGTGTCTTCAACCACTGAGCCATCAGGCCCCCTGGATTGCATGGAGCACATTACAAATAGATTTCTATATATAGGATAAATAGCAGTAATAATCTGACAAACACCATATAGAGATTATAAGTAGTTTAGGATTGAATGGTGGAATCCTTGGTTCAAGTAAACAACCAAGCTCAGAGATCCCCGGGCTCTCTGTTGCAGTAATAAATTAAGGATTCCAAAGGCATCTAGAGTTGGTGAACTTTTCTAACATAAAAATCATCCTAGATATTGGACTTCAACTCTGGAGTCATTTTTCTCTATACTTCAAGTAAATTAACACCTCCAGATGGGAGAGAGAGGAAGCCCAGGCAATTAGTCTTCCATCACTAATTGGTAATACATTTTCCTGGGCCTCATTTACTGCCACCAAAATGCTGAGATGTTTCTATCCCTGAATTAAACTTTTATTACATTGGGAAATAATAAACTTTCATATGAAATATATATTAATTCTTCGAGGATTGGATGGTATCACATCTGTCTCATGTAGAAAATATCCCATTTTATCTTCTTGATCAATTTCTGTTAATTATAAAGCTATTTATGCTGAAAATGGCCTCGTTCCAGATCCATACATATCTTGTATGGGTAAGGAGAGCATGGGAGAACACTAAGTCCTTCCATCCTCTTTCTTCCACAATCACCAAAATACCGTATTTGGTTTTTATGGCTTCTCTTAAAGCAGAGGCAACTGTAAGACTTGTTAGTTGTGCCTCTTATGCTTGTTGCAGAAGATGATGCTTTGCCAGGCCAGACCAGCATGTCTGGGTTGCCTAGAACAATTTCTAGATAGTTAGTTAATTAGTTAGTTTACTTTATTGTCATTGCTTCTAGTACAACAAAATCAAACCCTGTCATGCCCTTGGTAGAGTCGGACTCTGAGGAAGAGGAGGAACAGCCAACAGGGAGTGGAGGTGTGGCTCCAGAGGTTGTGGAGGAGGCTGGGGAAGGGCAGAGGCCAGCTGGGCAGTCAGAGGAAGAACGAGGCCCATCCCCTCTGCATCCTAGGACATGCAGGGAGGAATGGAGAAGGCAACAACTTGGCTTATGCTAGAGGAAGCGGCCATGATCTTCCTCATTGGTTGCAGCTGGGGAGAATAGTATATAAGAGAGATGGTTAAAACACAACATTGTCAGAAGCAAATCTTGGTTGGCGTCCTTCCAACAGACTGTGCCTTGTTATCTCCTTGAATTTGGCAATTACTTATCCTGGTCTGTTGTGGAAATTTCGTCATTGTAGTTTGTTTGGTTTTTTTATTTCACCTTTATCTGCTTATTAAGTTCGGACTGTTTTGCTTTCTTTTGAAGACTATTTTTGAGTACGTTTTATCTCCAACTGAGAATTATTGAACAGTGGGGCCAAGTTGAAGGCATTAAAGGACATTTATTTATGTTTTGGATTTTGTTACGTCTGAGTCATCACAAACACCATGTTCAGTGCACATCATGATCACGAAAATAAACACAAACACACATCCTTCACACTCCACACATTGAATTGAAAATTCTAGGGCATTTTGAGAGAAAGCAAAGAGAATTGGAGGTCCTGCAGTCTAAACCCATCACTCTTCAGTTTGCTCACTTTAATCTACAAAAGGGAATGGAGTCCATCTGGGAGAATGTTGCATTTGCCCATGAAGGTAGCATCTGACACTTGAGACTTTCTAAAATGTAGGCTTGCAGAGCCTTTCCAGCAAGATCCCTGTTGTGCTGTGGGTTCAAATCATAGCAACGAATTGCTTTAGGATGTACTAACTTTGGGAAAGATCAGGTGTAGATATAATCCTCAACTTATGACCACAATTGAGCCCCAAATTTCTATTGCTAAGGGAGACCTTCTCCCACACCACTTCCTGGGGCAGATAGTTATGGTCCAAATCCCAGTGGACAAGTTTTATTCATGGAGAAGTACAAGTAGCCTTCAACTTGCAACCACAATTGAGCCCAAAATTGTCCCATTTTTTTATTTTTTTATTTATTTATTTACACACATTTATATACCACCCTTCTCCCGAAGGACTCAGGGCGGTGTACAGCCAACTGTGAAATATTCCACATTATAAAAGTTAAAAGAAGATTAAACATCCTAAACTTTCTTGCCACAGTTGTCAAGTGAATCACTGCAGTTGTTAAGTTACTAAAATGGTTGTTAAGTGAATCTGGCTTCCCTATTGACTTTGCTTGTCAGAAGGTTGCAAAAGGGGATCATGTGACCCTGGGACACTGCGACCGTCATAAATAGGAGTCAATTGCCAAGCATTTGAATTCTGAATTTTGATCACATGACTATGAGGATGCTGCAATGGTTGTGTGAAATGAAAATCACTTTTTCCAGTGCTGTTGTAACTCTGAATGGTCACAAATGAACGGTTGTAAGTCGAAGATCACCTATATTGGCTTTTTTAAAGGAAAAATGCTGTGGAAATACAGATTTCTGCAAAGGAAGCTTGCAGTCCTTTTGCCATCTCGAGTACAGGTAGTCCTCAACTTATGACATAATTGAGCCCAACGTTTCTGTTGTTCAGTGAGACATTTGTTAAGTGAGTTTTGTCCCATTTTATGACCTTTCTTGCCACCATTATTAAGTGAATCACTGTAGTTGATTAGTTTGTAACCTGGTTGTTTGTGAATCTGGCTTCTCTATTGACTTTGCTTGTCAGAAGGTCACAAAAGGGGAACACGTGACCCCTGGACACTGCAACCGTCATACAGGTGAGTATCAGGTTTCCAAGCGATGAAACCATTTAAAAAGAAATGAGCAAAGTCCATCTTCCAAAACAAATTTCTTTTATTTAGGTAAGCATCAAATTGGCAAAGTCTGTTGTAATTCTGGATCTGACACAAACCAGAATTACACTGCATAATATTGGAAAGTAGAAACAGCCTCCAAAGGTCACATGCCCCAACAGCAGTAAATTAACCTTGCCTGGTGTCATCAATCTCCACCTCCAGATCTCAGCAGGGACAGCTTCTGTTCCCACGGGAAGGAAAGTCACCTAGCCAAAACAATCCTCACTATCTAACCCTTCCTCTGACCTTAGGAATGTGGCCAGCCTGAAATCCTCCCACCATTACCAACTAAGATAAAGAAAGAAAAGGAATATATGATTAGGATATAGGGCTAAATAAAATGGCTACACATATGTCAATTTCGAGCTCGACAATGGGTCAGTTGCCAAGCATCTGAATTTTGATCGTGTGGCCATGGGAACATTGCAATGGTTGTAAGTGTGAAAAACCATCATGTCACTTTTTTCACTGCTGTTGTAACTTTGAACATCCACTAAAGGAACTGTTGTAAGTCGAGAATTGTCTGTATTGTGAAAGACTCTGGGATGAGTTCAGTTTGGCCCAATTGCCCTTTTCTCAGTCATCCAGTGGCTAGAAAGCAGTGGTGGTATGCTACCGGTTTGAACCGGTTCACCTGAACCAGTAGTAAAAAAAAGCCGAGGGTCAGCTGAGAGGAAAAAGAAGAAAAAAGCCAGGATTGGCTCTCCCACCTGCCCCTATGCTTTCCTCTTCTTTATCGTTTCAGCTGGTTGGCGCTGCAGGTCTCAGCTGGTGTGGGGAAAGCTGGGCATTAGGCAAAGCATGCCCATCGAGCCACGCCCAACAAGCCATGCCCACTGAACCGGTGGTAACACAATTTGAATCCCACCACTGCTAGAAAGGGCAGAAGCAGATGTTGCCTAGTAAGATCCCCTTTCAGACTTGTGTAGCAGGAAAAGCCCTTGATCCAGGCTAGGCTGATCTCAGAGCATTACTTCAGCTGCTTTCAGTTCTATCAGGGTTAACCTTATTTGCATTTGGCAAGAAAAGAAATGCTCATCTTTTCTAGCTACATTATTAACCTTTGGTCCAGTGAAGTCATCAATCTCATATGAAAGACAGAGGAGTCAGTAAAACAAGCAACACTCTTCACTAGTATAGCTCCAACAAGGAGAGTTACATAGAAATGTTTTATATTGTAGGCAAATAATGCTTAAAATTCTCTCTCTCTCTCTCTCTCTCCCTCCCTCCCTCCCTCCCTCCGTCTCTCTCACTTGGAATACTCCAGGGGTGTCAAACTCATGTCATCATGGCGGCATCACATGATGTATCAGGACTTTCCCCCCACCTTTGCAAACTGGGTGTGGGCATGGCCAGCATGTGATACATCTGGCCCATGGGCCAGGAGTTTGACAGCCCTGGAATACTGCATCCATTTCTGGTCACCACAATATAAGAAAAGAGGTTGAGACTCTGGAAAGAGAGCAGAGAAGAACAACAAAGAACTGGAGGCTAAAACATACCAAGTACAGTTGGAGGAACTGGGTATGTCTAGTGAGAAGGACTAGAGGTAACTCAATTGCAATGTTCCAATATTTGAAGAGGGGGGTACAAAGAAGAGGGGGGTCAACCTATTTTCCAGAGCACCAGAAGGCAAGATAAGAAGCAATGGATGGAAACCAATCAAGTAGAAAAACAGAACTAAGGAGAAATTTCTTGACTGTGAGAACAATTAACCAATGGGAAGACTTGCCTTCAAAAGTTGTGGGTGCTCCATCACTGGAGGTTTTTAAGAAGAGACTGGACAGCTTCCTGCCTTGGGCAGAAGGTTAGACTAGAGCAGCGGTTGCCAACTGGTGGGCTGTGGCCCACTGGTGGGCCTTCAGAAAATTTTGATGGGCCGCAGAGAAATCTCACCCGCAGAGCACACCCCCACCAAGCAATTAATCCAGGCTGCACAGAAACACAAGGCTGCGCCACCCATATGGCTTACGGAAACCCTCCCACCCCACTCACTCCTTACCCGGCAAACTTGCCTGCTAAAATTGCTATTTTTCCTTTTTCCGACCATCATCTGTTCTGCTGTGCTGGGAGATTTAGATTAGCTAGGAAGCAGGAAATGGTTGGATTTCTTGCTTTCTAGCTAGTCTTTAGATCTTCGGCTCTGCTGAACCTCCCATAGGACTGAAGGTTTGCTTGCAAGCAATTTCAGTACAGACTCACGGCAAGCAAATTTGAGAGACTGAACTAGCTAATGGCAGATAGATAGATCACTGAATGATTCTGTGAGCAACTCAATCTGCCTGCTTTGCCTGATTTTGGGTAAAAATTGCTCTTTTTTAAATAAAAAAACCAATATTTACACACATGGTGTGTTGTGAATTAATTTTATGAGTTTGCTTGCAAACAAATTTTATGTGACAGACTGAGCTAACCAATGGCAGATAGATAGATCTCTGAATGAATCTGTGATTCTGTGAGCAACTCAATCTGCCTGCCTGCTTTGCCTGATTTTGGGTAAAAGTTGCTCTTTCTTTATAAAAAAATCAATATATAAATATTTATAATATTTACATACAAACCATGCCCAGCCAGTCACATGACCACCAGGCCACACCCACAAATTAGGCCATGCCCACAGAACCAGTTAGTGGTCCCTGGGATCAAAAATTATGAGTTTGGTGGTCCCTGAGATCCAAAAGGTTGGCGACCCCTGGACTAGAGGACTTTCAAGTTCCCTTCCAATCCTGTTATCCTGTATCTATCTCTGTCTCCCTCCCCTCCCTCCGAGGAACTTGCTGAATTCCTATCCAAAAGAAATAGAGCCTCTAGAGAGTTGCAACCCACCGGCAATGCATAATTGAATGGCTTCCTTTCCTCCTGAACAAGCCTCTCTAGATAAGAGCAGGGAACTACAAGCCCTTCCATCAAAGAGTCTGGTGTTTATTTTCTGAATTTGCTCCTCTCAGCAGCTGGTGCTTATCTAAACTTTGTGCAGAGATTACTGGACCCCTAGGCTCTGTCCGGTGCAAGCATATTTCAAATAGATTTGCAGCTTAGCCTGCATCAGTGTCAACAATTACTATTTCGCCCCCTGAGCAGTATGAACAGGAGTGTTTACATTATCTGCTGTTGACCTAAAACAAATGTTTATGGAGGTGACACCACAATGGCTGTCACAAACTTTGCTCAGCATCTGAAGCTCAAGCCTCGGTGGCTGGGCTGTGGAGAGCGTAGCTCTGGCCTCATTGCCGCAAATGTATTAAACAAATGACTTTTTCTGCAACATTGCAAAGCTCAGTAATACTGGAAAACAATGCATTGTAGAATGGAACACATTCTGAAAATTGGAACTCCTTTCCATCCAGACATATTTTTATTAAATTTTATTGAATCATGTTTTCCTTCAAAATACTTATCCAACACCTTGGATTAGGATAGGAATTGGGACCAGGATTGCTGCCACTAAGTGATTTGGTTGTAAGTCACAATGTCATTTATTTATTTGATTAATTTATTTGTCACCATGAAGCTACTTTAGGTGACTTACAATAATAAAAAAGAAGAAATTTAAAAGAGGGTAAACAGAACAGAAGTAAGATAATAAAACAATGAAAAAGAACACAAGGAGAATACATCAATACAATAACCAAAAAGATGCATAGATAGCAGAGAGCAAGGGTGGAGGTGGGGTCAGATAATTAGTCCAGCAGCCCCCTTCAACATGGTCTCCTTCCCTACTGGGTCCCAGGCCAACAAGCAGAGCCAGGTCTTCAGGCTCTTGCAGAAGGAGGGGATGATGCAGATTTTACCCTAGAGCAGTGGTGGCTAACCTTTTTGGACTCCTGTGCCAAAAATTGTGTGAGTGCATAACAGCACCCAGAAGGCAATGCGCACACCCCCGCGTCCTGCGTATGCGTGCGCAATCCCCCTGCCACCCTCTTACCTGCACTGAGCCTCCCAGCTGATTATTGGCCTGTTTGAGGCCTTTTCCGGCCTCCTAGAGACTTGAGGAAAACTTCTGCAGGCTTTGCAGGCCGAAAAATGGGTCCGTTTCATCACTTTTGGTATTTTTGGAAATACAGGAAGTGATGAAACTGGCCTATTTTTCGGCCTGCAAAGACTTTCTTCAAGCCTTTGAGAAGCCCAAAAAGGCCTCAAACAGGCCAAAAATCAGTTGTAAGGTGTGTGCATGTGCAGTGAGGTAAGTTTGCCTGTGGCTCGCATGCCAGCACAAATGGCTCTGTGTGCCACCTGTGGCATGCGTGCCTTAGGTTCACCATCATGGCCCTAGAGGGTAGTGTCAACCCTGAAGTGAACTTGGTTGGGGCCATTTTTATGGCTTCAGGGTTGCCACAAGAGAAGGAAGGGGTGGGGGGAATAGTTAGCTGGGGTTTTGTAGTCAAAACAAAAAAGTTTTCCCGTGGGAACCAAGGACATTTCAACAGGTGGCAGGGAAAAGGAAGAGTAGAACAGGGGTCTCAAACTCAAGGCCTGGGGGCCCATGGGGTGCTTAGACCTGGCCCCGCAGGGCTGCCTTGGAAACAGTGATGGACCAGCCTGTGGTGCCTCTGTCTGCAAAAACGGAGTTTGCGAGGGCTGAAGGCAGCCCCCCTGAGCTCTGTTTTTGCTGGCAGGGGGATGCAGGAGGCCATTGCAGCTGAAAACAGCCGTTTTCACTGGCAGAATGCTCTGGCCATCACAAGCACCCCCAACAAGAGAAGACTCACTTTTTGATGTCATCAAACTAAAAGAAGATAGAATAGATGGACAGAATTCTTTTATTGGCCAAGTGTGATTGGATACACAAGGAATTTGTCTTGGTGCAAATGCTCTTGGTGTACATAAAAGAAAAATACTGTAAAGTTCGGTTATAACTTAAAATCACGATGTGCCAAAAATGAACTTAAGCAGAGGCTTTGAAGAACAAAATCTAACTTTAATTGATCAACAAGGTTAGGGTAAGACCTATTCTCACATACACACAAGATAAATATGTGAGGAAGGTTACAAAGTATATAGACAAAAGTAAATCTTCTTATACCTTTAAGATTCTTTAGAAGTAGAGTAACTGCATTGTAAAACACTCTAACTTAGATTTACGTCTTTCCTAAATGTCCTTCTGGCACTGTTTATCTTTCATTATCCCTTTCTCTTATTGTCCTGCTAATTGATCACAATTGGCCACTTAAGAAGGCTATTAACAACATACTTCAAAAGGTGTGTATTCCTCCAGATGTAGGAAGTTACTTCCCAGGGAAGTACGTTCCATTTCCAAAGGTGGGGGGGGGGGGGAATGCTAGGGTGAAACATATCCATGAAGGAAAACAGATGGATTCAGATTGATTTAGATGGGACAATCATGTGTCTTCATAGGAGATGGATGTAACTGATTGCAGGCATGTAAAAGTAAAAGGTTAAAGTACACAACAAGTAAAAGGTTAAAGAAATATTTTCTACAACAGCAAGGTAAGAAATACCTATAGTGTGATAGATGCTTCTACGTATATAGATGCTTCTACGTATATAAGAAAACAACTGCCTAACATCAAGATAAGACATGCCTATAGAGTAACTCTCTACTTAATGCTATACTATACTTTACTACATTTCTTATTATCCTTCAATACATTCGTCAAGAGTCAAGAATCATCAGGTACAACACTTAATAATAATCATAGGGTACAATAAGCAATCTAATAAAAGTAATGTTATGCACTATTTCAAATGAAATGTGTTGCCTGTTTTCTATGATAACCTTTTATCTGAAACTCAAATCTCCTTCTTGCTTCTACAGACGTTCCCCAACTGGCAAATTTCCAGCAGTTCTGGATTGCAGTTCCTTAGCCCTGTTGCTCAGTTTCTCTGACTGCTTTTTGCAAAAGATCAGCAAAGGTCTTAGAGGGGAGGGAGGGGCTGTGGAGACCTCTCCTCAAGAAGATCCTGCCTGAACCAGGGAGATGGAGGCATTTCTGGCCTAGGAATTTCAGGCTATCATTGTTGTAAATGCTGGACAGTATCCCACTAGTGGGCTTATTGTATTTTATTGGAACAAGAAATTATGAGAGTGCAGAATCTTTCTCTTTCTCTTCATCCTCCTCCTCCCTCCTCCTCCTCCTCCACCACAAATGCAAAAGGAGCATTACAATCATTCTTGCCCAGAGTCAATCCTTCCTGTAATTTTACAGCTCATTAGTGAGACATCTTCATGAAACCCTCCAACAGTGTTAATCAGCACCAGTCCAAAGGGCAAAATATTGTGGGGACGAGGGGTATCAAACTGACATTAACTTGTTTTGTTTCCTTTTTTCCTCCTCTTAGGGCCAAATTGACAACCCAGCCACAGGATTTTTGATATGCAGGAAAAAGGCTCAGGCCTGGAGCAGTCAGTGCCCTCCTAGCTGGATTGTGGGCCAGACCTAGTTCTCTCCCTTCACATATATGAAGTTTTCCCAAGATTGAGGTGGACCCCTCCTGTTTGCCTTTAACGACAAGGCAGAGGAAAAACTGACCTGGAGATTTGGCCCAAGAATTGGGAGAAGCAAACATGTGAACTGAGAATGAAGCTATGCAACTTCAAAAAGGGCCGTAATAATATTATTAAGAAAGATGTAACAATGTTTTGGGCAAAAGGCTTGCAGATTGGAAAGTTAATTAACATGCACTAAGGGAACAATCTGTACAGAGTGAATTAATCTCATCTGCAATTCTCCAGTCTGTTCCCAGTACTCTGCTGGCGTCCTGAATCCCGAATGAGGTACCGGCCCAGCTGCAGTCTCAAAACTGCTGCCAACATGACTGAAATATTCCTATCTTGCTTCCTTAATAGCTTCTGTCAGTATCTGACAGGCGGGACATTAAGTCTTTGGCAAAATTGGAAGGATTATTAAAACGCTCCATGTTCATATCCTGTGACGGCCATCTCCTTCCTTGGGATTTGGGGAGAGTAAAGGGGATCTTCCTCTACTTTTAGCCTACACCTCCCTTCACTGAGGCCAGTCCGGGAGATCTCTCTCTGCAAATCGGATGGGACCTGGTCTGCTTTGCGAGGCTTTTGCAGCTCAGGCAGAGATTAATCTTCCTTTTGATGGTTTTCTGGGGCTTTGTCTCCTCCGTTCCAAAGGAGGCATCATTTCACATGAAAGGTTACATCTCTTGGAGAAAGAGCAGGGAGATTACAGAGGGACCTTTACTCGGTCAAGTGATCCAAAAGGGCCAGAGGAGCAAAGCTCTTTCTCTTTTACTCCAGCCTCGCTGCTCCTCCCTTTCTTCCCTTCCAACCTCCCTGTGGCCTTCAGCCCTGCAGATCCCAGCGGATCTCCCTTCCCAACTAAGGCGCCTGCTTGCAAACAAACTGCCCAGCAGCAGGAGTTTGTGAGATAGGATTACCACCTGTCTATAGCAGTGGTGGTATTGTACCGGTTTGGCCCGGTTCTGCTGAGCCGGTAGCTCCAATGAGCAGCAGAGACTGAACCGGTTCTCTCCAATGCTCTGCTGTTGGGCTCACCTGCCCACCTGGGCTCCCAGACTCACCTTTGTCCTCTGCTTTTGAAGTGCAGCTGCTTTATGCGGCCCAGAAGAGTGCTGCATGGCAGCTGCTGAAGCGAACGGGAGAGTGCAGGCTTGCAGGAGGTGAGTTGGAAAGCCTCTGTGCCTGCGCAAACTGCGCGTTTGTGCACGCGCACATGCAAAGTGTGTGCACACACGCAAAGCGTGCCCACCAAGCCACGCCCACTGAACGGGTGCTAAAAAATCTTTGAATCTCGCCACTGGTCTATAGGTAATCCTTGACTTACAACAGTTTCATTTAGTGACCATTCAAAGTAGCAATGGTACTGAAACAAAGTGACTTAGGACCGTTTTTCACCCTTATGACCATAGCAACACTCCTATGGTCACATGATCCCAGGAGTGATTTGGACACTTGGGAACTGGCTCACATATATGATGTGCCAGGGTCATGTGATCTCCTTTTGCAGCTTTCTGGCAATTGGGGAAGCCAGATTCATTTAACAACCTTGTTATTCACTTAACAACTACCCTAATTCCTTAACAAGAGTGGCAAGAAGGGTTGTAAAATGGAACAAAACTCACTTAACAACTCTCTTGCTTAACAGCAGAAATTTTGGGCTCACTTATGGTTGTACGTTGAGGATTGCCTGTGTTTGCCCTTGCCTGGCCTTCTAGGATGCCGGATTATTAGTTCCCCAGCCTGAGAATGGAAACGGAGATGGAAAAAGAAGGCAAAAAGTCTTTGGCCTGAGATGAAAGCAGGCAAATGTCCCTTTTGTTTTAGAGTTAGACAAATCTAGCAGCAGCAGAGCTGGGGAAGGCGGGGGCCGCTTGGGTCAGGCAAACAGAGGAGCCTAATCCACTTCTCACTAGTTACTCTGGCTGTCTCCCTGTTAAATGGAATAGGCTATTGATTTCTGTCTCACTTCCAGCCAATGTATTTTCCATCACAGCCCCTGAGTAGAATAAAAGAAAAGCGCTCCTTATTAACTATCCTGCCATTCAGACAGAGAAGCAAATGGCAGGCCGAAGCGGGGTGGGGGGGGGAGGTGAGGGGGGGGCAAGGCAGCTTGTGAGCTGGCTGCAAATGGGCTGTAGCCCCTGCCTTCTAAGAACAAGGGGTGCCTCTAGGCAGAATAACAGAATGACAGCGTTGGAGGGGATCCTGGAGGTCTTCTAGTCCAACTCCATGCTCAAGCAGGAGACTCTATGCCATTCCAGACAAATGGCTGTCCAGTTTCTTCTTAAAAAACCTCCAGTGATGGAGCTCCCACAACTTCTGAAGGCAACTTCTGTTCCACTAGTTAATTATTGTGTCAGGAAATTTCTCCCTATCTCTGCGTTGCTTCTCTCCTTGCTTAGTTTCCATCCATTGCTTCTTGTCCTGCCTTTGGGTGCTCTCAGAATAGGTTGATCCCTTCCTCTATATGGCAGCCCCTCCAATATTGGAACACTGCTTCTTTGTAGCTTCTTGGGCCTGAGGTGACCAGTGGGCCTCTAGTACCCTTCCAGTTGCTCTGCTGGTCCCCTAAACAATTTGTTCTGGGGCAGGGGTTTCCAAATTTGGCAACTTTAGGATTTTGTTGGCTGGGGAATTCTGGGAGTTGAAATCCACAAATCTTGCCAGGTTTGGAGACCCCTGTTCTAGGAAGAGGACTTAGGGCTTGGAAGAAGCCGAGAAGGGGAGTGGCAATCCAGTATTGCTGTTAAGACTCTGACTGTCTATCAGGCTCCAAAAAACCCAAGAAGGACACATAGCGATTCTTCCAAGCAAAAAATTATTGTTCCTCATCTATAGATCGAACCTTGTCAAACGAAAACTGTCTGCCATCTACACTAGCCTATACAGGTAGTCCTCAACTTACATCAATTCATTTAATGGTCATGTTGTGGCTCATCGGCAGCCGGTGCAGCCGGCAGTGGAGTCGGACAGTGAGAACGAAAGGGGACTGGTCAGGGAGTCTGGAGCGAACTTGGATGAGGGTCCTGCATCCAATGCAGAGATGGGGCCAGGACCATCTGGGAATGGGATGCTGACTCCAGTCCCTCCTAACTCTGGCAGCCAGGCAGAGGACCCAGGGGAGCCTGTTCCTAGTGTGTGTATGTGTGTGTGCAGAGCTGCTAGAAGGTGAGAGGAAAAGTGGCACCTCGGGAGTAAGGCTGGGAGGTGATAGCCCTTCCCATAAGGTATAAAGGTCAGGCCAAGATGATGAAACCTTTGCAGGAAGCAAAGTAGTTTGTTCGGTTCAGATTCTTTCTTGAAGCTCTTTGTATTTCGGTTGGTTTCTTTTCTAGTTCATTTGATACTTCTGTTATTGGCAGCACTTCACAGGAAACCAAGGTGAGTGCTTATCTCGAGGGACTGCTTGAGATTCATTACCAGCAGGGAATGAAAACAATTCCCAGCATTGCAATAAAATAAGTGTGTGCGTAATTACGGTTTAGGAAGCCTTGGACAGAACAGGTCAAAGTTACAATAGCATTGACTGTTTTTCACACTTACAACTGTTGCAGCATCTCCATGGTCATGTGATCAAAATTCAGATGCTTGGCAAATGATTCGTATTTATGATGGTTGCAATGTCCCAGGGTCATATGACCCCCTTTTGTGACCTTCTGAAAATAGACAGAAATTTTGTCAGATTGAAGCAACTCTAGGTAACCATCAGACCTACCCTGTGAAAGGCTAGGGAGGGTCTCCCTTCACCCACTTCCTGCATATCAAAAATTCCAAGCCACACTGTCTCTTTTTGCTCCCTGGGAAAAAGCCCCTCCCATTTGCTCTCTCTCTCTCTTCCCCATCTCTTTCTTTCTCTCTCTCTTTCTTTCTCTCTCTTCCTCTTTCTTTCTTTCTTTCTTTCTTTCTTTCTTTCTTTCTTTCTTTCTTTCTTTCTTTCTTTCTTTCTTTCTTTCTTTCTTTCTTTCTTTCTTTCTTTCTTTCTTTCTTTCTCTCCTCCTTTCTTTCTTTCTCTTTCTTTCTTTCTTTCTTTCTTTCTTTCTTTCTTTCTTTCTTTCTTTCTTTCTTTCTTTCTTTCTTTTCTTGCTCCCCTGTCTCTCTCTCTCTCTCTCTCTCTCTCTCACACACACACACACACACAAACACACACACCAATCAATACCAACTGATCTCTAAATTTGGATAAGGATGTCGTGAGAACACAGCCAGAATAAGAGACAAAATAAGATAATGAAATGAATGAAACTGTATTATTTTAAAAATTGTAAGCTTTAAAAAAGGATAAAACTTCTACATATGCAAATTTCATTAAGGAGAGGGTTGATCTGCCCAAGTCATGTGCAAAGGTGGTGATACCAGGCGTAATTCTGACAATTTTCTTGTACACAAATTATTTTTTGCAAATAACTCATATGAAACAGATCAGAAAAAATTGCTTCCTGTCAGTCTAGGATGGCAGTGGTGATATCAAATAATTTTATTACATTTTCTTCAAAGTAGAAACACATTCGACTCTTAGTTTAAGAACATAATGTCTATTTTTCCCTCCAAAAGAAAGATTTTTTTATTTTTAAATGATCATCAAATCTATACGATAAAGTTGATTTTTTTCCATCTCCTGCAAAAGTTCCACAAAGGACTTCTAATTATAGATGAATTTCTTCAGTGATTTTTCTATCACGAGGAGCATTAACTTAGCTGTCATTGTCACTTCTGTCATTTTATTAATCATTCATGCTCAAGCAGTATTGTAGGATTCTCCCAACACTGAGCATACAAAAGTTGTGGTGCTGTTATCATATATAAAAATAAAACACAATGTGACTTTTCAAATGTTTTAACCCCTAACGAAAAAGTTTCCAGTTTGAATTTTACATTAATTTTCAATATTTTTTGAATTGCATTATTAATTTCCAGCCAATATTGCTTCTCTCTTTGGCAAGTCCACCAAAGTTGATAAAAGATTCCCATTTGAGTTTTACATTTCCAGCAACTATTTGGGGATGCTTTATATATTTTAACCATTTTATTTGAGGATAAATACCATCTACAGCAGGGGTGGGATTCAATTTTTTTTACTACTGGTTCTGTGGGCATGGCTTGGTGGATGTGGCAGGGGAAGGATACTATAAAATCTCCAGTCGGAGGTGGCATTTGCCGGTTCTCTGAACTACTCAAAATTTCCACTCCCGGTTCTCCAGAACTGGTCAGAAGCTGCTGAATCCCACCTCTGATCTATAGATCATTTTGTAAAAGCTCTCTTTGGGGTTATAACATAACAAATTTTTGTCTCTTTATCCGCTATTATATATAAATATAGAATGTTAAATATAACTGTTTCCCAAAACACCAGAAGGCAAAACAAAAAATCAATGTATGGAAACTAACCAAAGAGAGAAGTAATCTAGAACTAAGGAGAAATTTCCCAGAAGTGAGAACAATCAACCAGTGGAACAGCTGGCCTTCAGAAGGTGTGGGTGCTTCATCACTGGAGGCTTTCAGAAAGAGACTGGACAACCATTTGTCTGAAATGCCTGAGCAGAGGGTTGGACTAGAACAGAGGTCCCCAACTTCTGGGCTGTGGCCCACTAGTGGCACATGAGCTGTTTGCAACCAGGCCATGTAAATGTAGCGGGCAAGCACCCATCCTCCATTTGCATGAGCTGTGGCCGTGCATGCATGTTCTTTTTTAGATCCTTTTTCTGAATCTAAAAAAAACTAATGCAACTTGCTTTTTGTTGTGTTGCTTTAGGTACTGAAAGATATTCAGAACTATCCTCTTTTAATTTTATTTTGGTCTTGATGAATGAGTTATTGACATGTCTTTAATCTGTTAGTCAGTAGAGATGTAAATATCTTATAGTCAATTTTAGTAATTATATTGGTTTGTAATTTTTAGTTAAACTTGTGTCTTGTCCTTCTTTAGATGTTAAAATTATGTTGGCTTGTTTCCATGATCCATGATTCTGGCATCCCAATACTGTATGAAATATAATTCATTGTATTCTGGTGGTGTTATGATAATTCATCTTCAAAACATTTATATAAATCTCCAGAAGATTGTCCTGGCTGGGCACTTTTCCCAGTTCAATTTTTTTTATAACTTCAGAGATTTCCATCACTGTGGTTGGTTCATTCATAAGTTGTTTTCATGTATTTGTAATACATGGTAAGTTCTGGTTTTGGAAATTACTTTCTACTTTTTTCCAAAGTGATGTTAGATCTTTTATGTAGATTGCAGTAGTAATGATGAAAGGTTCTTTTATATTGCCTAGTTGTCTGTTGTGACTGTATCACGATGGTAGTGGTCAGGTACAGTGGTGGGATTCAACCAGTTCGCACCTATTCACGAAAACCAGTTGCTAACTTTCAGAGCAATTCAGAGAACTGGTTGTTGGAAGAAATCTCCTTTTGTTTTTTTCCAGTTTACAGG
The DNA here is from genome assembly GCA_023653725.1 of Bungarus multicinctus. NCBI lineage: Eukaryota > Metazoa > Chordata > Lepidosauria > Squamata > Elapidae > Bungarus > Bungarus multicinctus. The sequence continues at coordinate 27,202,397 of CM042835.1, read as the reverse complement.
GCTAATCCTGTAAGGAAGGCAAGAAGCAAACATTCTGGTGTTGTTTCTAGCCTAATCTTTATTGCCCTGCTTACAGAAACTGCCTCTCGGTTAACACTTAAAACAACTAAAGGTTCTTGGCAGTACACCCAGACTTACTGTCGCCTGAGCTCCCGAGTTTTTTTTTCTTTGCTGATACTTTGCTGGGGTTGACTTTCTTAAAGGGGAAGGGTTGTTTTAAGGTTTTTATATTGCTGTTGGGAGGAAATACTCCCCTGTTGGAGTTCTTCCAGCTGGAATGCAACGAACAGCACTTTGAAGTAATAATTGAATAACAAAGCAAAACAAAGCTTCCAGAAAGAAGCTTTTAATGACAAGGAACCAAGATGAGTGACAGTCAGATGTCAAGTTGGCCATGACCATCCAGTCACATGACCACCCAGCCACGCCTACTTAGCTGGTCATTAGGGCAAAGAACCGGTTGTTTAATTATTTGAATCCCATCACTGGTCGGGTGGTGGTGATTGGAGGAGGTTCCTATTTTTCTCCTTACCAGACATGCTTCTGCTCTACCCAACTTCAAAGGCAGTCCTGAGCATTCCCAGATCACGTAGCAAAATCCCAGGGGTGGCCCAAGGCAGGAATAATCTGGGGTGGCAGAGCCTGCTTGCCTTCCTCCCCGTTTGCACAGAGCACAGGAAGCATTTGAGAGGCTATGAAAAGAATCCATGATGGATGGCAGGGAATCAGGTAGTGACAAACTGGGAAGATGCCCAAGCAGGGTGTTTTGTGAGCAGGAGCCTCCTACTGAAACGTCATCCTCTCCTTCTTTGAAGCAGAAGCTTTGGAATGCCTCCTTCTGCCTCTTGACCCTCGCAACAATCAACCTGTGAGGTGGGCTAGGTTAAGCGTACAGGTAGTCCTCAACTTAAAACAGTTCATTTAATGAACAATCAAGTTACAACGGTGCTGAAAAAGGGACTTATGACTGTTTCTCACACTTACAACTTACAGCCCTGTGGTCATGTGATCAAAATTCAGACTCTTGGCAACTGGCTCATACTTATGACGGTTACAGTGTTCCAGGGCCATGTGATCAAGCTTTTGAGACCTCCTGACAAGGAAAGTCAATGGGGAAGCCAGATTCATTTAACAACTGTGTTACTAACATAACAACGGCAGTGATTCACTTAACAGCTGTGGCAAGAAAGGTCATAAAGTGGGGCAAAACTAACTGTCAGCTTTGGAAGGCATATTGATGCTTCCACACTGCCACATTCTTGAGCCTGGGAAAATGGGAGGGGGGCATTTCTTGGAGCGTATGTGGTTAGACATAATAGCATTCTTCTTCTAAGTCAAGATCATGTTATCTCTGCACCTGGGTGAGAGGATGTCTCAAGTTGGGATGGATGGTGATTGGGCCATGTGGTGCCACGAGGGGTGCAGGGGGTGGATTTGTAATTTTTTACTTATTGTAAGGAAGACCAGAACTTTCAGATTTGGGATTTCCCAGATGTGCCAGTTTACTATCCAAATAAAACAGAACTTTTGAGAGTATGTCTGTCTCGGAGTTATTGGTTGGAGTGGAGGTTTTCTGGAAAGCTGACACTAAGTGGGTTTCCCCCCATTATTGCTTAACAACATAAATTTTGGGCTCAATTGTGCCTGTAGGTTGAAGGCAATTTGGGTATGACCAAGCCGAGGTCACCAGGAGGACTGAACCCTGATCTTGAGCTCTTCTTTTGACTGTCCCACCATCTTCGTTTGCATGCAAATGAACAGGCTGGCATAGTCAACCTTGCCTGACGTCTATTTATTCACCTGTCAGTTGGCATCTCTAACAACCTGTCATTCATGACAATACAGCCGTGAGCAGAAGCGCTTTAGCGTGTGACAGTCACTTTCTGAGCTACAGCACATTTTTGTGCCTCATTTTCATGGGTTTTCAACTGGAATGGGTGGGGCTGGTTTCTCTTTGTCAAAATTATTATTGCAGGATCCTCGTTTTGGAGGGGAGGATGAATCTGGGCTGCAGAGTGTTTGCTACATTATTTTAATGTTCTGAAAAACCTCTTAGAGACAAACATTGCTACAGAATTTAATTTCTTTAGCAAGCATTGTGTCAGGTTCTGGTGATTACCCTAATTAAAATTTGTTTTTTATAAAACAAAAAGCAGATTTCTAGGCTTTATGGCTATGAAGTTAAATGTGATGACCCAGGGTGGGATACAAAAGAACACAGTCATAGGAAGCAGGTGAAGCCCCTTTTATTCCTTCACTTTGCTTCCAAGCTCCGAATATCTTGGACGGAAGACAAAAACACACCCACACAAAGAGTTACACGAAGAAGGAAAAAAGCACACAAACCAGACAAGATAAGGGATGGAGGATGTCCACAGATAACATACACTGGGAAGGACGCCAAACTCAGAGAGGAACTATAAACTAGACTTTAAACGCTTTGTTTCCAGCGTTCACCAGTATGCAGGTCCAAACTCTTATTCAGTTGTCACAGCAGCAGCCCATGAAGAAGATCAAGGCCCTCTCCTCCCGAGTAGACCACATCTCTCCCTTATCCTCTCCTCCCTGCGTGCCCTAGGATGGAGAGGGGATGGGCCTGGGTCCTCTGACTGCTCAGCAGGCTTCTGTCCTTCCCCAGCCTCCTCCACAATCTCCGGAGCCACACTTCCACTCCCTGTCGGCTGTTCCTCCTCTCCCTCAGAGTCAGTCTCCACCAGGGGCATGACATTAAGTTAGAAAGCCAGGTTAGAAATATGTGAGCAAATCTTAAGACAACAGAAGAGGTGCCACATCACAGAGTTGGTGTTGAAGACCCAGATGCCCTGCCCTTATCCGTTAATCTACAGTCGTAGAAAAAACAAAATTCTGCTGTAAATCAAGGCCCGCTGTGTTCAAGCCAAAGAGGCTCCAACATTCTGTTCTTTTGTACTGTTCCACCCTTCCTTTTAATAGGCATTTTTAGAGAAATTTTGAATGGAAAGAGGATCTATGAATTCATCAGAGGCCAATTGTCTTCCTAGTCTTTACTTGGCCTCAGAATTACAAGTGGAGCAACCATTTATGAAAATTAAAAATCTGGAAAATCATTGGCATCTGAATTTAAAAATAAAAACATGACATCTGTGTTTGCAACTGCTGTCTTTGAAAAGCCAAATATCAAAAGATTGTAGCACTTTGCCATCAAAGGATTTTTTCAATTGTCCAGCAATGGTCACAGCCAGTGGTAGCATTCACCTCACCTTGGCCGAGCCAGGAGCACAATTGTAACTTTTTGGGAACCCACCAAGGACTGCAGAACTGCCCTGAAAGGAAAAAGATTGATGATTAGGAGGCTGGAACTAAAACATATGAAGAACGGTTGCAGGAACTGGGTTTGCCTAATCTAAGGAAAAGAAGAATTAGGGGTGACATGATAGCAGTGTTCCAATATTTGAGGGGCTGCCCCAAAGAAGAGGGGTCAATCTATTTTCTAAAGCACCTGAAGGCAAGGCAGGAATCAATGAATGGAAACTAATCAAGGAGAAAAGCAACCTAGAATTAAGGAGAAACTTCCTAAGAGTGAGAACAATGAACCAGTGGAACAGCTTGCCTCCAGAAGCCTCGTAGGCGCTCCATCACGGGAGGCTTTTAAGAAGAGACTGGACAGCCACTTGTCTGAAATAGTAGAGGGTCTCCTGCTTGAGTAGGGGGCTTGGCTAGAAGACCTCCAAAGTCCCTTCCAATCCTGTTATTCTATTACTCAATAGTATTTTTTTTTAAAAAGGAAATGATTAAACTGAACATGAGTCAGTAGGAAGATCCACTGGCTGGCAGTGAGGGCTTAGGAAGGGATAGAGCCCCCCCACCCCCCCACCCCGAAAACCCTGGCTGCAGAAAAGTCAACCAAGAGGATGCTGGGAGCCCTTTCCAATGACTGGAAAAGAGGCTGCCCAAGGAAGTGGCTGCTCCATCCCCTCTCATTCCAGAGGGAAAGGCATGGACTCCTTGACTGAAGATACAGGCACATCAATTCTGTTGAGCTTTAACAGGAAGAGAGGCACCGCAAGGGGCACCCTGATGGGTTGCCACTAAGCATGCCATTCAAGGGGAAGGGCGTGGCCCTCAGTTTCAGTTCCAGCTATTCAAAAGCAGAACCCCCAAATCTATGCTGACAATTACCAACATCTACTTCTGTCCTACTATTGCAGCACCATTGAGAGTGTCCTGACATACTGCATTCTTGCATAGGATGGGAACAACTCTGTAGCAGACAAAAAAGCTCTACAGAGAATCATAAAACTGCCCAGAATATCATCGGGCTCCAGCTACCAGCCCTGGACGACATCTTCGCATCTCGCTGCTTGAGGAAGTCGCACAACATTCTCAGAGACTTTTCCCATCCTGCTCACAATCTTTGTGAACCGTTGCCTTCTGGCAGAAGATACAGAGCAAGTAAAACTCAGACCCCACATTTTCTGAACAGTTTTTATCCCAGAGCTATAATTGCACTTAACAATGAACTTAAGGTGAGCTGTTGAACAGTATTGCTTGGTCTGTTGTGTGGATGCTTATGTGAGTTTTTAGGAGGCAGCGGATTTTGGCAGGTGGGGGTGTGTTTGGGGATTCCCATGTGTGTGCACATTGGGTTTGGTCTCTGGATGTAATATGAATTCCATTGTATGTATAGGGGGTATATACGTACAATGACAATAAAGAATTCAAATTCAAATATCAGCTACCTTTGGCCCAAGCCTCTGCTGACTGCCCTGGGGCCATGCCAGTTGTTAGAGGTGGCAGGTGTCTATCTCTCTGTGTTTTTCTTTTCTTTGCCCTGCCTGCACTCCCACCCAGGTGCAGAACTCACCAGCAGGGGAGCCGCCCTCTGGTAGGGACCCGAAGCAGGCATGGGGAGGGTGGGACCCAGAGGTGGTATTCAACAGCTCTGGAGAACCGGTAGTGGAAATTTTGAGTTAGTTCGGAGAACCGGCAAAGACCACCTCTGACTGGAGATTGTACTGTATCCTTCCCCTGCCACGCCCACTAAGCCACGCCCACAGAACCGGTAGTAAAAAAAAGTTCAATCCCACCACTGGTGGGATCTCTTTTCTCTTTCTGAGCCTGCTAACTAGACAAGCTCACAAGGCATAAGGTAAAGTGAGGGAAGGGAAGGGAAGGATAGGGAGAGCCCTACTGGCCACTTGAACCACCTAGAAGGTGGGGGAGGATATAAATATGCATGATCCAAGGAGAACAGCGCTTTCCTGGCATAGTGCAGCATCTCACTAAAGCCTCTCTGTCCCCTTGACCGCCACTCCTCAGAGGAACCACATGAACAGCCTGAACTCTGGAAGGTTGCTGGCTCAATAGAGCTTGACATGAGTTCTCTGATGGATTTCCCTTGCAGTGCCACCTCCCCCATAATTCCACCCTTGCCCCATAAATTGAGCGAGGAAGCTGTGATCATTCCTGGAAACATTCCAGATCATGTCATTAGCAAAACCAGACCATGGTAGTAGAAAGCTCAAAAAACCCGTACCTTTCATGAGTCTACGAAGATGTGACTAGCATTCTTTTTTCAGGCTTGTTTCCTTCCAGCAATCTCAGGCGACTTGCAAATTAACTGAAGGGAACGAGATAGCTGACGGCATCGAAGCAGGAAGAAGAATTTTTGCCGCTTTCTGCCTTGTTCCAGAAGTCAGCCCTGAGTTGCGAAACAGCTCATTTTCTGGAGTGGGAGAGGGGAGGTGGCATGTCAGATGCAAGTAATCAGGTATAGGAATTGAGTTCAAGGCACTACAAGTTTATTATATGCTACTTATAGAGAAGAATCTGATCTTCTAAGCAAATTTATCAAGCCAAATTGGCACTAGATAAGGGTCAACAGAATTCATGGGCAGGGTGTGGGTCTCTTGTGCAATGACTCCAAACTGGCAGGCTTCTTGACCCTGCCCTGGGCTCATCTTGCTCATCTCCTACATGGCAGGTCTTGCCCTGATCAGCAGTCAGTGATGTCAAAAAGGTTGCTTCCCTTTTTTTCTGGTGCAAAGCAAAGAAGGTCCCAGGCACCTTGAGTGGAACGCAGTAAGTAATATTGTATAATTTTTGATTGATTGATTGACTTCCTCATGTTGGTTGGGGAATTTGGGGAGCTGAAGTCCACAAGTCTTAAAATGGCCAAGTTTAGAAACCCCTATTTTAATGCGAGCATCCCTCCAGTTTTAAATCAGGAAGGAGATGCCTTAGTTGTCAGAGAAAATTCAGAGAAAGCAAGGAAGTTGAGGAGCAGCAGAAGTTGAGCTCAAAGATACTACAAAGATGCTACCACTACTTCTCCTGAGTTGTGCCCCCTTGTTTCTCCTGTAGTGGACCACTTTGGTGCCTACTGCCATGCGTAGATATTATAAAAGAGTAAGGCTGGGGAGTGGGGGTGGGCAGAACCAGCATCCCAAAGCAGAACACCAAAATAATACTGGAAGCTCCAAGCAGAGGCTCTTAAAGGCTGCAGCCTCAACCCTCTGTTCCCTTGACCCCAGTGAGATGGCAGCCCCAACTCTCAGCTGCACTTCAAGGGATTTCTGGGCTTCACTAAATTACATCAACTGTAAATATTCCGTCTTTCTTCTCCATTGAGCTGCATTGATTAAGGAGGCCTGTAGAAGTGAGATAAAGTTTCACCACATTCATTTTAATAACTTCCTGTCTTGCTGGCATGAAATGTGATCAGACTTTTGAAGAAGAGATTGGTGTAAAGTCAAGAAGCCTTGTTGTTCCAATCCCTTGTAACTAGGAACAAACACAGAAATAATGAGTAGTTGGGGACAATAAGGCCTCAATAGCAGCTACTCAGTTTCACCCCCAATCCAGCTTCTTCCCTGGTCCTTAGTTGGATGAAGGTTGAAACTGCTGGGGAACCTTGCAAAATACTTCTTTCCACCTACTCACTATCAATAGAAGGTAGTATTGTGTTATTTGTTTCCAGTTAACCTCAGAGTAGCTTTGGTGAGGCAGGCACTTGCATTCAGCCCAGATGGCTGGTGGTTCCAAGGATGGCTGAAAAAGCAATGGATGGACTACCTGCATGAAGACATGTGGGTTGTAGGCATATTCCCTGCTGACACTGTAGACATGATAAAGTGGTGGATAAGATGCAAAATTGTGGTCCCTGCAGTACGATGGGAAAAACATGAAGGAGGAGGAAGAGGAAGAGGAGGAGGAGGAGGAGAATCTCAAGGTAACTTTGGAGACTGCTGTTCTGACCAAGGCTTCTGAGACCGTAATTAAGCACATGCTTAGTTAAAACAACTCTTGTTTTATTTCAACGCTGGGAATAATGTTCATTTCCAGCCTGTAATGAATCCCAAACAGTCCCTCAAGATAAGCACCCACCTTTATCTCCTTTGAATTGCTACCAACAACTAAAGTACCAAATGAACTATAAAAAAACCAACCAAAGTACAAAGTCGTTGCAGAGCTTCAAGGATTAATCCGAACAGAATGAACGACTTTGCTTCCTGCAAAAGTTTTGTCATCTTTGCCTGTCCTTTATACTTTATGGGACAGGCAATCACCTCCCAGCCTTACTCCCAAGTTGTCCCTTTTGGTTTAGCTGCTCTTGCCTTCTGGCAGCTCTGTGCACACATGCACTGGGAACAGGCTCCCCTTGTTCCTCTGCCTCACTGCTGCCAGAGTCCAGAGGCACTCCCACATGGTTCTGGCCCCATCTCTGCACTGGATGCAGGACCTTCGTCTGAGTCCTCTCCAGATTCCTGGACTGGTCCCCATTCTTCCCCACTGTCCAATTCCTCTGCCATCTGCACAGGCTGCCAGACAACCACAACAGCTGCAGTCAACACTGCAAATTGATCAGTACTGAAAGGGGAGCCCTTGTGTTTCGGGAGAACTGCTAAGTCGAGGAGTAGTTGAAGGAGAGCTTCATGATGGCCACATGACTAGACTTCTGTACCGCCACTCCACATCACAGGGAGGCAGAGCCGAGGAGATGGTTCTGCCCCAGGCGCCTGATGGATCCTGAACGGTTCCAAATGGAGCTTAGACCATTACCTGAAACTCTGGCTCATAACTCGGCCACAGACTTGGAAGCCGCCTGGGATAGGCTGGCTGCTGAGGCTCTGGACCGAGTTGTGCCTTTGCAACCTCTGACCCGGCAGAGATCTCGCTCAGCTCCGTGGTTTACGGAGGAGCTGAGGGAGATGAAATGCCGGAAAGACGTCTGGAGGGCGTCTGGAGGGCCAGTCGTGCCGAGTCTGACCAAACACAGGTGAGGTCCTATATTAGGACCTACCTAGTGGCAATAGAGGCGGCGAAGCATTCTCACTTCTCTGCCCTTATTGCATCGGCAGAAAATCGACCCGCCACCCTGTTTAGAGTAACCCGTTCCCTGCTTGGGCCGGGAGCGCAGGAGGATCTCTTGCAGGGTAGGGCGGAGGAGTTTTCTCAATTTCTGCACGATAAAATCACTCAAATTCGGGATGGGCTGGACTCTAGTTGGGAGGTCCTGGGGGAGGTGACTGCGGCGAGTCTTGAGATGGTTATCTGGGACGAGTTTGACCCTGTGACCGCCGAAGGTATATACAGGTTGCTGGGCCGGCTGAATGCCACCACATGTTTATTGGACCCTTGTCCCTCCTGGCTGGTTTCTACTGCCAGAGAGGTGACACGGAGTTGGCTCCAGGGAATTGTTAACGCTTCTTTGGTGGAGGGCTCGCTGCCCACCGCCTTGAAAACGGCAGTGGTGCGACCCCTCCTCAAGAAGCCCTCCCTGGACCCAACTCTTTTGAACAACTATCGTCCTGTCTCCAACCTTCCCTTTGTGGTAAAGGTTGTTGAGAGTGTGGTGGCATGTCAGCTTCCCCAGTACCTGGAGGAAGATACGTACCTGGATCCCTTCCAATCGGGCTTCAGGCCCGGGCATAGTACTGAAACAGCATTGGTCGCATTGGTTGATGATCTCTGGAGGGCCTGTGACAAGGATTATTCCTCTGTCCTGGTCCTATTAGACCTATCAGCAGCTTTTGATACTATCGACCATAGTATCCTATTGCGACAGTTGGGGGGGTTGGGGGTTGGAGGCACTGTATTGCAGTGGTTCGCCTCCTTCCTCTCCCACCGCCTGCAATTTGTGTTGGCGGGAGGGGAGAGGTCCACCTCTAGGTCCCTCGATTGTGGGGTGCCTCAGGGATCGGTCCTCTCCCCTCTCTTGTTCAACATTTATGTGAAGCCGCTGGGGGAGATCATCTGTGGTTTTGGGGTGAAGTGTCATCTGTACGCTGATGATACTCAGCCGTATATCTCCACCCCAAGCCACCCCAACGATGCTATGGAGGTCATGTCCCATTGCCTGGAGGCCGTGTGGAACTGGATGGGCGGGAACAGGCTCCAACTCAACTCTTCCAAGACTGAGTGGCTGTAGTTTCCGGAGTCCCGATATGGCCAGATAATTCCTTCACTGGCTATTGGGGGTGAGATTTTGCCCCCTTCAGAGAGGGCTCGCAATCTGGGTGTCCTCCTGGATGTACGGCTGTCCCTGGAAGATCATATTACGGCCATCTCCAGGGGGGCGTTTTATCAGGTTCGCCTGATCCGCCAGATGCGGCCCTTTCTGGATCGGGATGCCTTACGCACGGTCACTCGTGCCCTGGTCACCTCCCGACTGGACTATTGTAACGCCCTCTACATGGGGCTCCCGAGTGGGAGCATCCGGAGGCTTCAACTGGTACAGAATGCGGCCGCATGGGTGGTTATGGAGGCATCAAGGTTTTCTCATGTGACGCCCCTCCTGCGTGAGCTGCATTGGTTGCCGGTGGCCTCCCGGGTGCGCTTTAAGATATTAGTGCTAACTTTTAAAGCGCTCCATGGCATCGGACCAGGATATTTACAAGACCGCATTCTGCCAGTTTCCTCTCACCGACCGGTGCGCTCTCACAGGGAGGGTCTCCTGCGGGTCCCGGTGGCATATATGTGCCGGCTGGTGACCCTGAGGAATAGGGCCTTCTCTGTGGGGGCGTCCGCCCTCTGGAATGGGTTGCCTCTGGAGTTGCGTACAGCCACGGACCTGGGGACCTTCAGGCATGCCTTGAAAACCTGGCTCTTTGATCAGGCCGGCTTGAGCTGATTTTAGATTTAGATTGGGGTTTTAAGTTGGGGGTCTTTAGTGGTGATCAGAGGCTTGGGGTATTTTAATTTTAATGTTTATAGTGGGGGTTTTAACCTGTTATTACAGCCAAGTTATTTAATTCAGTTTTAATTTTTGTATATTTTAATGTTATTTTAATTGGATGGCTGTACACCGCTCCGAGTCCTTCGGGAGAGGAGCGGTATATAAATAAATATTTATCTTATCTTATCTTATCTTATCTTATCTTATCTTATCTTATCTTATCTTATCTTATCTTATCTTATCTTATCTTATCTTATCTTATGGTGTTTCTTTTGGCACAGTACCCCCAACTCTTTGTTCTTTCTCACACAGTGGACTTTGTTGCTGGCCACTGTGGTGCATAGTTGTTGCAAAATAGTGTGGGGTAGAAGGGCTGACTTGCAAGATGAGGATGGGGGACTAAGACAGCCTTCCTGGCTGGCAAAGCAGGACTACCCCAAGACTCCATTTTGACAAAAGGAAGAAATCTGGAGCTTTCCAGACAGCTTTGCATATTTCTAGCCATGGATTTGGATTAGGGGACCCTATGGATGAAACCTTTATTGTGTGACTCACCCAGAAGCTGCTCTTGCATACTTAATGAACACAAGCTCACTTTGACTTCTCTGCTTGGGTATTTGAATTGTGGTACCAATTGTGGTACCAAATGGGTGCTCTGCCCATGAAAGCTGTCTGCTGCAAAGGAGGCTCTTATATGTGCCAATTGAGGAGGTCCAGAGGAAAGATACCCCTTGTGTTTCAGGCTCCAGGATGCACTCAGTGGTGGGATGTTGCTGGTGTAACAACCAGTTTGGTGATCACACGAACCGGTCCAAACCGGTCCAATCCCACCCCTGGATATGCTCCCTCATCACATACCCAAAGGAAAGATTATCCTCCTACACAATTAGATAAGGTCTTTGCAGGGCATAAAGGTGCTGTGATGACCTGGGGTGTGGCACAAAGGCAACACAGTGAGATAATCAATGAGAGTTCCTTTAATAAGTCCATCTTTGTCCCAATGTCCTGGTTATCTTCTGGCTGGAGAAAAACTCTCCCAGGAACAGCCTTTGGCTGTAGAGAATCAAGTCCAAAACGTGGTCAACAATTGGTCAAAAATTGTAACTGTAAGTCCAATCAAGGCAAGAAGAGGTAATTAGTTTGGCAGGACAGGAGCAAGGATTCCAGATGTGAAGGCACGGCAAAACTCACACAGTCGGGAAGATGCCAGGAAAGCAGATAACCAAAATCAACACAAGATAAACTCACGTTTTCTCCCAGCAGCTTCTGCACTCATCATGCATCTCTTTTAAACTCTCATTCCCAGCTGTGGCTAATAAAGGGAATCAGGGCCCTTTTCTGCCCTGTAAGCCATGCAACCCACATTTCTCCCTTCTCCGTTCCTCCCTGCATGCCCTAGGATGAAGAGGGGGTGAGCCTGGGTCTTCCTCTGAATTCCCTCTCCCTTATTCTACCTCTGTCCCGCTCTGCCCAAGTGGACTTTGCCCTTCCCCAGTTTCCTCCACAGCCAACGGAACCACACTCCCATTCCCTGATGGCTGTTCATCTTCCTCCTCAGATTCAGACTCTGACAGGCGCTTTAATGCTGGAGAAGATAGGAGCGGAAGAGGGTGAATTTGGGATGAGGAACAGGGGTGCCATTATTACTGGGCTGGCTTCAACCTAGGATCCTTTTCCTGCATCATCTTGGTCTTGAATTTGGCTTGCATTTGCCTGAGCAAAAGTCCTCCAGGTAAAGAACAGAGCAGGCGAGAAGCCCCTTTTCTGCTTGAGGCAAGATTATTAATGAGACAACTTAAAGAGTACAGCAACCTGATGGCTGGGGAGCTGTTGAATAGGAACCAGGAGAGATTACAGCTTGCTGGGTTGTGTTGAACACCATACAAACACAATGAAACATTGTTTCAGTGCTAAATATCCTTGTCAATTCCCCCTTTTCTTATTCTTGGATTAATGGCATTTGGCAGGCTGAAACAAAGCCACTTGCTTTTATGCAAAAGCCTGCTTCTCCTGTGATCTGGGCACGGTTCTCTGCTGTCAATCATTCCATAGGCCCTCTTTCTAGGAGACAAAGGCGGCAGGCTGGGCTGTTTTAAATACACAGTACTGGCAAGGTGAACAAGCAAAGAGCAAGGAGGGGCCCCTGATAAAGGCATCCACGCATCCCAACAAGAAAAACGCACAACTCGAGCCATTTCTTGGGCCACTGTAATGTGGGGGGTTCTGAGGGATGCAGGGAAAAGGGAAAAAGGAAGCAAAGCAGAAGCAGAGTGACCCAGAGGAATAAGGTGGATGGAAGCAAGTTCTTGTCTTCTTTGCACTCGTGTGCATCTTGGCATCTGGTGAATCATTCCATAAAATAGACGATAACATCCTGAAGAATGACTCTCCATTAAAAATGACAAATGAAAGCAGTACTCAGATAAGCAAGGAAAAGTCAGGCATCTTAACAAGAAAAGGTCAAGAAAATGATCGGTCCACTAATGGCAGAAGATGGCCAGCGCCTGACAGATAGGCAGGGATGCTGAGACTCTAGAAAGAGTGCAGAGAAAAGCAGAAAAGATTGTTGGGGATCTGGAGGCTAAAATATATCAAGAATGATTGCAGGAATCAGGTATGTCTAGTTTAATTAAAAGAAGGACTAGGGGTGACATAGCATATTCCAATATCTAAGGGGCCACCACGAAGAAGAAGGAGAGGGTCAACCTATTTTTCAAAGCACCTGAAGGCAGGACAAGAAGCAATGGATGGAAAGTAGTCAAGGAGAGAACATAAGACAACATCTGTTTACCCCAGATGAGCTCGAATCACCAGGACCAGAGGGATTACAACCAAAGATTGGCAGGCATGATATTGGAATCACTGACCCATATCTTTCAAAGCACTTTCAAATCTGTTATTCTGTACTTTGGAAGTTCAAGGAGAGCAGAAAATGTTTCAAGGAGAGACACTTTAAAGATGGCATGGGGCTGGGAGCTGTTTGCATTTGAGTTGTGTGTGTTTGTGTGTGTCCTCAAATCAGTGTTGGCTTTTGAACAAGCCAGTTTTCTGGGCAAGATTTTTGGAAGCAACTTGGCCCTTGCTTTCTTCTTTCTAAGGCTGAGAGAGAAGGACTGGCTCAACCTAGCTAGTTTTGCATCTCAGGCAGGACTAGTTCTCAAGTCTCCTGTTCTAGCCTGGTGCTTTTTATTACTACAGAGGACCTGCTCTCTTTGCAAAGTCTTCTGTCCAAAGGAAAGTAGGAAGAAAGAAAACTATTGCACCAGTTTGTTGGAGCACACCATGTTTGATTCAGACCAGAGATATGGAAAACAGGGAAAGAAGGACAGAAATAACATCTATCTGAACTTCTGGTGAATCCAGGACTACATCTAAGTGGTTTTCTTGGAAACACTATCAAAGCCTTCTGGGGTAAGGCATGTTGTAATTTTGTTTGGCTTCCTAACTAAGCTTCTAGTCTTAAGTTGATCTGGTGGAGCAATGGAACAGCTTGCCTCCCAGAATTGTGGATACTCTATCACTGGACATGATTTTAACCTTGGTGAAATCAAACAACTTTACATTCCTTCCTTCTAACAGCCTTAATCTTTAATTAAATAAAATACTATCATAGCGTTTGATTTCTCTTCAATTCCATTAAACAAATTTCTTCCAAGCTATATTACAATCCCCTTTTGCAAATCTAGTAAGAAAAGATTTTCCAGGTCATGCTTTTATTTATTATTTCTCTTTCCCTTTTAATTTTTAAAAGTTCAGCCAGTTTCTCTTGTTTATCTGGCAAAATATCCATTTCCAAACAATCCTCTTGGCCTGTCATTTGTAGTCCCACATTCTGCACATTTCACTATGGGAAATATTGTGGAAGATCTTTGAAAATGAAGCTGGAGTTAGCAACTACAATAACAAAACTTTCAGTAATAATGTCAACTTTTATCACTGGTTCTCCTCATTTCTCATTCATTTCCTATTCCCTCCCCCCCCCCCCCCCGCAGGTCAGTTTGGACTAGTATGGTCCTGGTGGACTGATGGCTCCTGATGGCAGCCTTCAATACCATCAATCATTATGTCTTTCTAGAGCAGCCATGGGAGTTGAGGGTGCACAGCATTATCCAATGCTGGTTCTCCTCTTCTCTCTGGGGCTGGTTCCAGTGTGTGGATTAAGTGGTACAGGCAGCCTGGAGTTCAATCCTGATGGGGCTCAAGGTTGACTCAGTAAAACAACAAGCCAGATCACAGGGAGCAATACGTTGACTCTGTAAACTGCTTAGAGAGGGCTGTAAAGCACTGTGAAGTGGTATATATAATATTGCTATTGCTATTGCTTTTAGGAGCAACAGATCCCATAAGGGTTGGTATACTCTCTGCTCCTGTTCAACAACTCCGTGAAGCCTTGAGGACATCTGCCGCAATAGGTGAAGTCACATCAATATGCTGACCTGATTCTGGCTGCTCCCAATGATCTTCTGGGGAGGATTTTTCCAAGTCTCTAGAGTAAGAAGACGCCATACTTGGTTTCCAATATATATATATGTCTGTACAATTCTCTTCAAATGTTTTTTTAAGTTGTTGCCCATGTAGTGGGTGGATAGGCTTTTAAGGTTTTAAACAAACAATCAATAAAACATGCTTGCGACCAGCATTAATTAAATTTGAATCAAGCAAAATGAAGTTTACGTTGACATTTCCAAGTCTTGTCTTTCTTTGTTTTGGAAATAGAAAGAGTTGCTCAGTGGGAGCATTGTGCTCGGGTGCCAGGAGATTGAAATTTCAGCACCCAGGTCTCTCTGAGCATTTATTCTTACACATTAGCATATTGTAGTTAAAAATGGTGAAACTATTCAGGGAGGGAGAACAAGCTGAACATATGCTGTACTGACAACATGAAAAAATATGCAAAAAAGTTGGAATAATATGCAGATCATGTGCCTGATATTTTTAGACTGCAGATCTGTTCATCAAAGCAAGGGGCTGTGTGTGGAAGTGTGAAAGGAGCTCACTGCTGACTAGGAACATTTTTATGCATTCCACCCATGCCTTGCATCCAATACCTCCCGTCAGGTTCTGAGCTGGCCTCAGACAGTTTGGTACCGGTGGTCTTTGACTTACAACCATTTGTTTAGTGGCTGTTCAACATTAACAAGAGCACTGAAAAAAGTGACTTATGACCATTTGCCACATTTATGACCATTGCAACATCCCTGTGGTCACATGATCAAAATTTATTACGAGTCATTGAACAATGGTTCATATTTATGACGGTTGCAGTGTCCTGGGGTCACACGATCCCCATTTGCAACCTTTGGACAAGCAAAGTCAATGGGGAAGCCAGATTCCTTTAACAACTCTGTTACTAACTTAAGAACTGCAGTGATTCACTTAACAACTGTGGCAAGAAAGGTCATAAAGTGGGGCAAAACTCACTTAACAAACGACTCCCTTAGCAACAGATACTTTGGGCTCAATTGTGGTTGTAAGTCGAGGACTTGTGTAGGGAAATCCTGGAAATAATTCTGGGCCATTAGAACAACAGAATAATAGAGTTGGAAGGGACCTTGGAGATCTTCTAGTCCAACCCGCTGCCAGAGACTGGCATGAGAGGAGTAAGGGAAGAGGCCATACATTCATTCGCTGCCCTTAAAAGCAGCTAGAGCTCCTCTGCCGGCCCCAGTGAAGCCCCTCTGCCTGGGGGAATGTCCCCTCTGCATGAACGGAAACGGGGGAAGACAGGGGCAAACATGTGCAAATGTCATCCAGGCAGGTAAAAAACAGTGGCGCAACTTGAATCCCATGTGCTATCTTTGGTATCCAGGGTTTTCTCCCAGCCCCCTCTGTCTTTGCTCATGGATACTTACGTCTGTTGCCTGTAGCAAACAATGGGAAGAAATTGCCAACATCTTAAAGGTGATTTACGCGTATCTTGCAAAACTCAGAGCTATAATTTGGCATGTGGGTTTTCTACAGGCTGTGTGATTTAAGGTTTGTTTGGAGATAATTTTGCTGGCCTCTTGCTTTGTCAACTTCATCTCCCACAAACTGAAGTTTAGGCAAGCCAGGCAGACAGTACAATTGTTTATCGCAAGCTGTATATAATCTGTAGCAATTGGAGGCGCCATTGCAATATATTAAATGTCACCATTAAAACCTGAATGTGGAGATTGGCAGGGAGGTGATGGGTTGGAGGGAGGAAGCGGAACTGCTTAATTTATTCTTTGCACCTGTCTTTACACAAAAGAAAAAAATGGTCCAACTTATCAAAAGCAGAAGCGTAAAAGACAGATTAGGAATACAAGTCAAAATAGGCAAGACAATGGTAAGGGAATATCTGTCCACTCTAGATGAGTTCAAATTGCCAGGATTAGATAGATTATATTCCAGGGTTCTGAAGGAGCTGGCAGACATAAACAGTAATAGAGTTGGAAGGGGGCTTGGAGGTCTTCTTAGTCCAGTCTATGCTACTTCAGACAAATGGCTCTCCCATCTCTTCTTAAAAACGTTCAGTGATGGAGCACCTATAACTTCTGGAGAAAAGCCCTTCCAATGATTAATTGTTCTCCTACCAGGAAATGTTTTCCTTATTTCTAGAATTTAGAATGTATTTGATTTGTCAAGTGATTATAAGATAACAGGTATAAGTATAAACATAGTTATGAATACATGGATCCATATAAGAAAAATACAATATAAAAGAAACAATAGGACAAGGACGGTAGGCATGTCGGTGCGCTTATGCACGGCCCCTACAGACCTCTTAGGAAAAGATGAGGTCAATAGGAGACAGTCTAAGGTTAAAGTTTTTGGGGTTTGGGGAAGAAACCACAGAGTCAGGTAGAGTATTCTAGACATTGACCACTCTGTTGCTGAAGTCGTATTTCCTGCAATGAAGTTTGGTGCGATTACCCTTGAGTTTGTGTCTATTGTTTGCTCTTGTGTTATTATGGTTGAAGCTGAAGTATTCATTGACAGGTAGGACATTGCAATGTATGGTTTTATACTTAGATCAGACCGAAGGCAGCATAGTTCTAGGTTTTCTAGGTCTAGAGTTTCGAGTCTGGTGGCATAAGGTATTCTACAACGAGTAGAGGAGTGGAGAACTCTTCTTGTGAAATATTTCTGGACTTTCTCAACTGTGCTAATATCAGATACGTAATGTGGGTTCCTTACTTCTAGGTTGGATCTGTGCTTGATTAATGTCTATGGATATTCTCATGTCATGGTTGTCCCAAAAGATGCTTTTTCAAGAGGTAACTGGACTGGTTTTTTTCCTTGAAGATGTTTTGCTTCTCATCCAGAGCTGAAGAAGCTTCTTAGACGAGAAGCAAACCATCTTCAAAGAAAAACCAGAAAGTCCAGTTGCTTCTTGAAAAAGCATCTTTGCTGTGGAGAAGAGATTGACCCCTGTCCTTCTTTGTGATAGTCCCTTAGATATTGGAAGACTGCTTTCATGTCACCCCTAGTCCTTCTTTATTATACTTAGATATACCCAGTTCATGCAACTGTTCACCTTGTTTGATCCTCCAGCCCCTTAATCCCCTTTGTTGCTCTTCTCTGCACTCTTTCTAGAGTCTCAACATTTTCTATATTGTGGTGACCAAAACTGGATGCAAGAATTCCAAGTATAGCCTGACTAGTATGGTATTACGTGGTATTAGCACTTCATGTGATCTTGATGCTCTCTCTCTGTAGGTGCAGCCTAGGACTGCATTGGCCTTTTTGGCAGCTGAAGCATGCTGCTGGCTCTTGCTCAGGTGGTTGGCCACTAGGACTCCATCTCACAGTTCCTGCTGTTAAGCCAAGTATCACCTATTCTATAACTGAGCATTTGGTTTTTCCTGCCTAAATGTAAAACCATTACTGAATTGCATTTTGTTGAATAGGGCCCATTGTTCAACTCCGCCAAGTTCCTTCTGGATCTGGAGCCTATCTTCTAAAGCAGGGGGTCTCCAACCTTAGCAACTTTAAGACTTCTCGACTTCAACTCCTAGAGTTCCTCAGCCAGCTTTTCCTGCCAGCTTGTTGTCACCTGCAAATTTAATGAGTTCCTCTTCTATCCTCTCATCTAAATCATTTATGGAGATGTTGAATAATACTAGGGGGCCTAACATAGACCCTGAGGGTACCACGCTGCATGCTTCCCTCCATGTAGATATAGTTCCATTAAGGGCTACATGTTGAGTGTGGTTGGTCAGCCAGTTGTGATTCTACCTGGTGGTGATGAAAACTCACATTTTTCTATTACCAAGAAGTAGGCTCTGGTCTATTTCCTTAGTGAAGTCTAGGTCTACTTCTCTCGCTCTTGCTGGATTAGTACAAAGTTGAAATAACACAATGGTGGTTCTGCCTTATAGTTATTTAAGTTTTAAAAAAACCCAAACAAATGGAAAGGGATACAGGGGGCTGAAAAGAGCCTGGCAGTGATGGACAGTCTTGCTGTTTGATTGGCAGTCCGAGATTGGCAGGTGCTTCCTGCAGCATCTGGTGAGCGGCTGAAGTGGGAGGGCAAGGAGGTCAGAGGCCACAGCCGCTCACTTTGTCTAGCTCCTGCGTTGATTCAGTGGGCTGTTGGACTCCTGTGGGTGAACTGTCTGGGAATGAAGCCAGTTTACTAAATCCCAGTCCAGATTCCATCCTGTTTCTCCACTTCAGCCACATCAGTAATGTTTATGAATTGTTGGCTGGACTGCAGGCCACAGAGCCCCTGCGTTCCCCGCTTCTTTACCATACTCAGAAAGCAGTCGTGGGTTATCTTCTTTTCCATTTGTAGAGCTCATGGGACACATCCATGTTTTGAAAATGTACAGGTACTGTAGTCCTAGATCTGTGATGGCAAACCTATGGCATGCGTGCCAGAGGTGGTACGCAGAGCCCTCTCTGTGGGCACGTGCACCATTGCCAGCTACTCTTCTGGTTTCTGGTGCATGCATGCATGCTGGCTAGCTGGTCTTCGCGCATGCGGGAGTGCCAGAAAACCAAAGACCAGCTTATCTGTCTTCCTGGCATCTTCCCAACCATGTTGTTATTGCCGTGCCTTCACATCTGGAATTCTTTCTCCTGCCTTGCCGGACTAATTACCTCATTTTGCCTTGTTTGGACTTATAGTTACAATTTTTGTTGACTACGTTTTGGATGTGATTCTCTGAGCCAAAGGCTGTTCCTGGGAGAGTTTTTCTCCAGCCAGAAGATAACCAGGACATTGGGGGCAAAGTTGGATTATCTGACTGTGTTGCCTTTGTGCCACACCCTTGTGAGTTCACCAGGCTATCTAGATGTTCTGCTTCAGATACCTCAAAGGCTCCTCCCAGAAGGTCACAAGGAGCATGGGTCATGGATTGGAGAGGATACTGCAGATCCTGCTCAAGCAGAGTGTGATGACCCAGAGTATCTCAGAAATATAACAAAACCCAAAATGTAACTAAAAATCCTTTCATGCCTTCAACGTGGCTTCACTGTTTAATTGTTCACAGTGGAGGAATAAACTATTTTCAAAATAATATTTCAAAGGAAAGAAACACAGTTCAAATTCAGAGAGCCGATAACGAAGCAAAAAACAAAAACAAACTGCACTGAATAGATAATTGCCATCTTCAGGAAGATAACCAGGTATAGTCCATTGGAAGAACGCTGACCAAGATAAACCTTCTTTAGGAATAAAACACTAATTTGTCTCCAGTGTCTTTTAGCATGCAGGTCCAAACTCTTATGCAGATCTCACACCTGCAACCCATGAAGGGGATCATGGCCCTCTCCTCCCAAGTAGATCACATTTTACCCTAATCCTCTCCTCTCTGCGTGCCCTAGGATGGAGAGGGGATGGGCCTGGGTCCTCTCTAACTACTCAGCTAGCCTCTGCCCTTTCCCAGCCTCCTCCACCACCTCTGGAGCCACACTTCCACTCCCTGTTGGCTGTTCCTCCTCTTCCTCAGAATCAGTCTCCACCAGGGGCATGACAAAGAGCTTATCTAGACCATCTTGTTGAAGAGAAACAAATCTCCTGTCACTGAAAACAATCAGTGGAACCACTTCACTGTGTAAGGTATGGGGAGCTCTATCACTGGAGGTTTTAAAGAAGAGACTGGACAGCCATTTGCCCAGAATGGTGTGGGATCTCCTGTTTGAGCAGAGGGTTGGACTAGATTTTCAAGGTCTCTTCCAATTGTGTTATTCTGTTTGTTTATCAGATTGAGAATAACTGATTAGTCTGGTTTCAGGCGGTGGCTATTGACCTTGTCACAACCAGCTCTCAAAGAAACATAGTAAAGTTTCTTGTAAACTTACCCAAAACTTCTGAGAAACTTCAGCAGTTTTAGGTAAGAAGAAAAATCTTTTCCCTTCCTAACTGATTAAAAAACAGAAGATAAAATGCTGTAATAAAGTGGTTAACTTAGAAAATACTAAATCTGACTATCAACCAGCTGGAACCACACTATGGAGATAGTGTTAAATGAAGATAAATAAATAAAGAGACATCTGGCTATTTTGCTTAAGGAAAAGAAAAAAGAAAAAGACTAAGGAGACAGATGATGTGTAAAATTATGCATGCACAATTTGAACTGGACTTGTCTATTCAGAATTCTGGAAAATATAGATTTTGAAGAAAATGTGGTTAGGCAGGGGAAATCAATATACAAAGAGGACAAATTATAGTTAAGGGGAACTGACAAATCTTGTGAGATATAGAAAGGCAAGGAAACCTGCTTTATTTTTTCTAGCTCCTGAAGTTTTTAGCAGAGACATAAGATACAATGAAAGAATTGCTGGGGTGAAGAATAAAAAAGTATGCAAATCAAGAATATTTAGAGACAACTGGATTTTAATTTAATTTTTGAAAATCTGAATGCAAAAGAATTAACATACTTAGTGCATTAGCTGAAGTTATAGTTATAGAATAAAAAGAATTTACGTCAAAACCTGGTTTTCAGATTGAGATAAAATATTTGGGCATTATTATTTTGAATATCAATGGTGTGTCATTTCAAAATAATTATGTTAACATATGGAATGAAATTTAAAAAGATTTGATAAGATGGGAAAAATGCAATTATCACAGTTTGGAATAATTTCTGTAAATGAATGATGCTTCCCTTTCAAATAATATCTGTTTTGACAAATAGCACACCTTAAATAAGGCCCGAAAGTTGTATCTAGATTCCTATGGCTGGGGAAAAGCCAAGGCTTAAATGTAAAGTTCTCCAAGATGCAAATTAAAGAGGAGGATTAGCATTCCCTGATTTTAAATTGTATTTTGAATCCTGCTGTTTGGTTTGCCAACTTTTATTGCAAGTGTCTCAAAGCTTTCCTTTCAAGGATGCACATCTGCCAATGTGGAGCCTGATTCCCTGAATGGCTACCATTCTTCAAGGCTTTCAGAGAGAGCTTGTTTAGGGCAGCGCTCCCCAACCTTTCCAGCTTTGTGGAGCAGCAAAGGGGATGACTCTGTGCAAGTAGGTGCACACACAGCTCCATTTGTTCAAGTGGGAGGCGGCCACGTACTCCTACTACTTGCACAGATGGAGCTTTGCGCATGTGTGCACTTGCCTGTTGCTTATGCAAGTGCAGAGGCACATGTGCTCACCTGCCAGGGTAGTGATTTAAGAGCTGAGCAGCTGATGTAATGATTTAATGATGGGAATGAGTCAACAAGTTTTTGTCTGTTATCCCTTTAAGAGCCTGTTTAATAAGAAGAGGCCCTGTTAGGTTAAGGTCTGCAATTTCCTGGATCTGTTTTCCCCCCCTTTTTTGAAGATGGAAACTACATCAGTTCTTTTCTGATCCTCAGGTAATTAATTCCCTGATGCTCCAAGAATTTTGAAAGACAGTTTCAATGGTTCTGAGATCACATCTGCCAATTCCTTCAGAACTCTGGGATGTAGTTGATTTGAATCTGCCTAGAGCTGACAGGGGCTCTTTAAGCTTAATTTTGCATATTTTAATTTACATTCCTAATCTGTCATTTACAGTTCTGTTTTTGTTGAGTATTTTTTTCTTTTTGTGTGAAGGTAAAGTATGAATTAAGTGGTTCTGCTGTCTCTCTATTGCCTGTTGCTTCTTTGCCATCTTCTCCCATTAGTGGACCAATTCTTTCTTTGACTTTTTGCTTCTTTTTTGTGTTAAAAAAACTTTCAAAATTCTTTTTGACATTTGTTGCAAGTCTTACTTTGTTCAAAGCTTTCCTAACTTCATATTTGCAGATTTGGGCTGTTGGTTGGTATTTTGCCTGAGTTATGTGTTCCTATTTCCATTTTTTGTACTTATTATTTTTTTCTCTCAGTTGGTCTGAGAGATCTTTGTGCAACCATATTTTTTTTTCTTGATTTTCCTGTTTTTAGTGGTATTAAACTGAACTGGGCTTTTATAATTATATTTTTCAGAGTTTCCCAAACTTTTTGATTTCTCCTTTACGTTTTTCATCCATGGAATCCTTCCCAAGCTTTTTGTGTTTCTTAAAATCAGCTCTTCGAACATCTAAGTTTCATTATGTTATGTTGCTTGTGTCTGTTTTATATTGAATTCTAATATGACGTGGTCACTCTCCCTTAAAGTTCCTGCAACATCAATTCCCACTATCACTTCTCTGCTGTTGGTAAGAATAACATCCAGAATAGCGATCTCTCTAGTTGCCTTATCTACCTTTTGGGTGATGAAGTTGTCAACTAAGTTGGTCAGGAATCTGTTCAATCTCCTACTTGTTGCAGAGTTTGTCTCCCATTTGATGCCAGGATGGTTAAACTCCCCATTACTATTGTGGTGTGTTTCCTGCATACATTGGTTAACTGATTAACAAAATGTTCAGCTACTGTTTGGTGGGTGGCCAGTAGTATACATCTATGGCAATGTCAATCCCCCATATGGATTCTAGGAGGCTTTCATTCTTTGTTGTATGCATCTCTGTAGAGAGGAAGTGTTCTCTAACATATAATGCAGCTCCACCTCCTTTTTTGTTAGATCACTAACAAAATAAAATTAAACAAAACAAAATTCAATGATAAGAAAAGTATGGTTTTATATTTAGGCAAGAAAAAATAAACACGTAGGTATACAATGTGGTACTTGGTCCAACAGTAGTAACTGTGAGAGAGATCTTGGAGTCCTAGTGGTCCATCACTTACATATGAGCCAGCCAAGAGCTGCAGCTGCCCAAAAAGCCAATGCAGTCCTAGACTGCATCAACAGAGGGACAGAATCAAGATCATGTAAAGTGTTAATACCACTTTATAAGGCCTTGGTAATATCACATATGGAATACCGCATCCGGTTTTGATTGCCACAAATATAAAAAAGTTGTTGAGACTCTGAAAAGAATGCAGAAAAGAGCAACAAGATTATTAGGGGACTGGAGGCTAAAACATATGAAGCATGGTTGCAGGAATAGGGTATGTCAAGTCTAGTGAAAAGAAGGAGTAGAGGTGACGTGATAGCATCTTCCAATATTTGAGGGGCTGCCACAAAGAAGAGATGGTCAATCTATTCTCCAAAGCATCTGAAGGCAGGACATGAAGCAATGGATGGAAACTAATCAGAGAGAAGCAACCTAGAACTAAGAAGAAATTTCCTGACAGGGAGAACAAGTGGAATTGCTTGCCTTCAGAAGTGGTGGATACTCCATCAATGGGTTTTTAGGAAGAGACTGCACAGCCACTTGTCTGAAATGGTCTAGAGTCTCCTGCTTGTTTAGGGGGTTGGATTAGATGACCTCCAGGGTCTCTTCCAACTCAGTTATTCTGTTATTCTAATCTCCTTGGATGAGAAGCAAAACATTTTCAAATGAAAAACGAAGAAAGTGAAGTTGTCTTTTGGAAAATGCACCTTTGGGACAACCGTGAAGTGGATGATTGAGAATCTCCATACAAACCTCATTCCTTCTTGGAGCTGTTTGAACCTCCTCTGGAGTAAGCCTGGACGTGGGCAGGTTAAAGCCCACTTCCAACAGTGCTCAGCCTGACCTGCTGCTCCTTGCTGACTGCCCTTCATGCCCCTCCAGGGAAGATGGCCTGGGGGTAGCTTTTATTTTTCTGATGCTTTTTCTGCTCTTTAGTAAAATGTGCTTTTGTTACATGACTACAACTTAAGATAAAAAACTTACTATTATTCATAACTTGTGTAATCTTTTGGCTTGATGGCCTTTTGGCTTTCCATTGATCAATTCCATGTGAGGGTGTGGTTGGAGAGAATCTTTCAAAGTGATGGAGTCCCAGTTTGAAATACTTGGGGGGAGATTGATTGTCACCTATTTTGACATCATTCTGAACCAACCAAGGCTGAACAAACACTATGCTGTGTAAGGAAATATCCACTGCCTGTTGTAATGCAATCCTACTATGCTAGATTGTTATTTTCTCTGGATGAGATAGTCTGTGCTATCTTTCCTCCTAAACTACACATAAAGTAAAGAAATCCCTCAGTAAAAACCAGGTCATAGGAAATCACAGGCAGGCTAAGCAGCTGTCTGGTTTTGTCATTTTGGGAAGAGTTGTAATCCCCATTTCTATACAGAGACCCCAGACCCAGCACAGGATGTTCCCATTGAGGGTGGGACTCATTTCATTATATTATCTTTAAAGTGTGCCAGCAATAGGGAGGTCAGGTTCAAAAGAGTATAAGATTCAGAGGTGGGATTCAGCCGGTTCTGACCAGTTCTGGAGAACCGGTAGCAGAAATTTTGAGTATTTCAGAGAACCAGCCAATATTCTCTGCTTCCCAAATCCCAGCTGATTGGCTCGGTCTTCTTTTGTTGCACTGCACAGGAGAATGGAGCTGGAAAGCAGGTTAGTGGGGGAGGAGGGAATGGAGATGCTACAGTGTCCTTCCCCTGCCACACCCACCAAGCCACGCCCACAGAACCGGTAGTAAAAATTTTTGAATCCTACCACTGATGAGATTCCTATACTTGCACCAGTTGCACAGAACTGGAAAATTCATTTATCTCAAAGAGCCTTTTTACACCTGAGCATTTAAATGCATTGAGGATGAGGAAACACCGCCCTCCCCCAGTTTAAATTCTTTATTTCCCATCCCCAAAAGGCATCCCGCATGAGAGTTAACATTTCAAGGACACCCCCAGGCACAAGGTCAGCTGTTTGGGGCTGCTAGGCCAGGAGAAGGGGACTTTGCCAACCTGGGAGGGGGTGGGGGGGCGGGGGGCAGGGCCCTGCAAAGTGGGAGATGAGTCTGGTCTCATACCCCTCTCCTCTTCACAAGGGTCTTGAGGCCTTGATCAGGCAGTAGGACCCAGGGGTCGCATCTCTTTGGAGGTCCTACTTCATGCACACTAAAGAGCTTCAATAATGTCAGGCTTGTTCCCAGGAGGGATTGTACAGACTACAGTTGAAGGGAGCTCCCAGTCTACAAATTTTGGAATAATGAAAAGGTTTCCCCTGTCCAGTCATGTCCAGCTCTAGGGGTGGTGCTCATCTCCATTTCTTAGCTAGGTAGCCAGTATTTTCTGAAGACACTTCCGTGGTCATGTAGCCAGCATGATTATATGCTGAGGTGTATGGAAAGCTGTTGCTTTCCCATGGAAATGGTACCTATTTATCTACTTGCATCTGCATGCTTTCAAAGTGCTAGCTGGGCAGGAACTGGGGCAGAAATAGGATCTCACTCCATCATGTTGTATTTGGATCTTGAATAACAATAACAACAATAATAACAACAATAGCAGAACAATTATTAATGTTGGAATAATAGTTATCACAAACTGGATACAAGGTAGCCAGTAATGTGAAATGGTTACAGAACAGAACAAAACAAAACATCAATTTTAGACAGCAACAATTAGAAGTATTTCCAAATCATGTGAAGGAATGGTTCTGTTTATTCTATAATAAGAATTTTAATTTTATTCATTAGTCTTCCAATATTAAATCCAGTTCTGGGACCCAAGAAAAGGGATTCAGAAAAACTGGAACAGTTACAGAGAGGATGATCATTATGCTGGAAACTGAAAACAAACTGTTAAAAATGGGGATTTATATAATCCTGAAGAGATTAGACAGGGTTTCCTTGAAATATGCGAAAGGATGCCAACTAGAAGATCAAAATCGGCTTTCTCCAGTTTTAAAATCCCAGACTTGAACTAATGGATTCAAGTTACAAAAATGCAGATTCTGACTGAATGTGACTATTACATTTCCTAAGTATTTGACTATGAAATCAGTTTCTCAGAGAAGTGGAATCAGACTTGTCTTAAGCCTTAGAATTTGCATTTGTTAAATATCTGCACTTAGTACAAATCACGCTGCATTTTTACTATTGATCCAAGCTTTCCCTTGGGACAAGAGCTTTCCTTGTTGCAACCAAATCTGACACTTTTTCAACCCAACAGCATTTTTCTAGGAATTCTTACTGGAGAATTCTTCAAAAGGGCTTTTTAATGGAAAGCTATAATGTACAATAGTTTTGAGCAGGGCAACAATGGCCCCTTCACGACCTATGGACCTCAAATACCAGAACTGAAATCCATGGGTTGTAAAGGGGCCACAGATGCTCATCCTTAATTTTGAGGAACATGCCCTGGGTAGCATGAAGTATTCTAATATAGATGATAAATATGAACTGTTTTTGAATTGTTGTGGCTGGGTGTGGAAGAGTGCTTTACAAACATTTGATTATATTGTGATAAACCATGTTTTTTTTTAATTGAACCATAGTTGGTTGCATGCTGTAATTTATTTATTTAGCTTACATGCCACTCCATTTCCAAATTCACACTATAACATTCAAGCACAAGAAATCCATAGTACAGCAAGAAGTTTCCGACCTGTTGCTTGCCCATGAATCTTTCATCACAGACGGAGAACAAGGTGAGGCGCATCTTGGACTGGCTGAACTCCAAGATGCCATCATGAACCTGATTCCTCTCCAGCCACTGAGGATGGATGCATCATGTAACTAGGATCTATCAGAATGCAGGTAGTCCTTGACTTACAACCACAATTATTGCCGAGTAAGATAGTTATCAAGTGAGTTTTGCCCAGTTTTATGATCTTTCTTGCAACAGTTGTTAAGTGAATGACTGCAGCTGTTTAGTAACATGGTTGTTAAGTGACTCTGGAGTTCCCCATTGACTTTGCTTGATGGAAGGTCACAGAAGGGATCTCCATTTTATTTATTGTTATTAATATTGTGTGATTTGTTGGAGTCAGCCAGATGTTCAGACTGGATTTGGCATTTCTGTCCACCTATCAAATCTTTCCCAAGGACCTGTTGTGGTTCGCCGGCAGCAAGTGTGGACAGCTGAGGAGAGCGAAGACTCAGATGAGGAGCCAGGACCATGAGGGAATGGACTGCTGCCTTCAGAGATTGTGGGGGCTGGCAGCAGCGATGAGGAGGTTCCCAAGGAGCCTGTGCCAAGTGGGCATGCATGCAGGGCTGCTCACAGGAAAGAGCAGCTGCAACAGCATGGGTGACTCTGGAGTAAGACTGCAAGGTAATGGCCCCTCCAAGAAGATAAAAGGCAGCTATGAAGCGAATGTTGTTTGCAGGAAGCAAAGACATTTTGAAACTCAGCCTCGTGGATATTACAGTAACTTAATTTGGACTCTTGTGTTGTGAAATATTTCTTATCTGTGATTCTTGGCAGCCTCACACAGTTTTGGTAAGGTTTTTGCTTATCAAAGTTAATTAGTTTGCAGCAGCCTTTTAACCAGAGATTCGTAAGACTCATTAAAAGATTTCTGTTCCCTTTGGTTATTGTTTATCTTCTTGGAAAAGGGTCTGGGTCAGAATAGGACCTGGGATATTAATCCTGTAGTTTAATATACATTTTTTATTATTGTTTTACTTTTTATTGCTTTTTATTATTGTAAGCTGCCTAGAGCAGCCCCATGGCAAGATAAGACAGCAAATACATTTGTTAAACAATTTAACAAATAAATGGAGAGGGTTGGAGATGTGAGGTTCAGCTGGAATGTTTTGCTTAAACAGAATTTATTGAGGCCCCAAGAAATGACCATAATTGTTTTATATGCATTTAATAGAGAATTAATTGACTATCTGTTAGTTTCTTTTTCTTGTTTTGGTTTTTTTTTAATATTGGTTAAAATATGAAGCAAGTTATAAATGAAGAGTAGGAGGCATCAAAGCAACACAGGGAAGTCAGTGGAGAAAACCAAGGTATTCTTTCTCTGCAACTAGAGCTGGGATCGGATTCTGCCACTGGATCCCAACAGAGCAGCTGGGAGACCACCAATCCACCCTGAGGCAGAGGCTGCTCCTATGTGATTGGAGGGGTGCCAAAGGCATTTGGCATACTGCCACAAGCAGCCTGGGCTAGGGCTAACAAGGGAGTCAGAACTTCAAGGAAAAGGAAATGGAAGCTCACATTCATGCCATGGAAGAGATAACAGGCCAAGGCCTCACAGAGGCAGCAATTCCCAGGTGCCTTCCAGTCTGCCCCACTTTGGGACTTTCCCCTGTTTTTGGCCACAATCAATAATGGGGGGCTGTTCTTCTGCATTTGAGAAAAGACGCTCTGGCCAGGTCATTTTGAGATTATTATTGAATGTTCTTGGTTGAAGTCTGTTTGTCAGACGTCTGGCTTGGCACCTCGCTGGCATTCTGCCATCAATTGGAGGGAAGGGAGGGGGAACAAATGGGCACTAAAGCTGTATACCTTTATGATGGGAAATTGGGAAGGGAGGATTGACAGTTGAGGTAAAGCAGAGCACTTTGGAATCTGGTCCATGTCAGCATCTTCAAGGCTTTGTACCCTGAGGTTGGAATTTCACCGACCTATTCTATTCTATTCTATTCTATTCTATTCTATTCTATTCTATTCTATTCTATTCTATTCTATTCTATTCTATTCTATTCTACAAACACCTCAGCACTTCCCAAAACTTCTCGGTGGTGCAAGATTGGCTGCACATGGATGAACCATGGGGGGAGGGCTGGGGTAACCAAGGGGTTAGTTTTGTATTGCTGCACAGGACCTTCAGATCCAGCCTGACTCTACTGCAATCAGCATTTCTTAGTAAAGGTGCTTTTTCACTTCAACCAAATGGAATGGAGAGTTTTGATTTCCTCAGAGATCTGACACTATTATTCATCCTGCTTTTAAGGGTCAGGCCTGTGGTTTCCTCATGAATTCACAAGGTTCTTTTTGTTAACTCGTTTTCTATTTTATAGGACCATCATATCTGGTTTGCAAAACTCCACAACATCACTAGATGAGAGCAAAGAGCTAGAATTCTTTGGGGTCTATTTGATGCCATCTAGTGGTCAGTCTGTCATTTGCACCACGTAGTGGACAGCCCTACAATATGACTCTGTTATCTTGATGGCATTTTTCCCAATGTTTACATTAAAATAGGTTTTTTTCTCTCCAGTAGAATAAAGCAATCAGGGGGTGGGATGAAGAAGTCACCTTAAGAAATTCTATTTTTTATTTCGATTGTTCCTTTAATCCTTAACATGTTTTTAATAGGACTGTTTTGCAGCAAATGTGCCTGGCTTGAAATAGTAGACTTTGGTGAAGATAAATGAGTCCAACTTTAAAGAAAAATGTATATTACTTCATGCCTGTCTTTTCAACCGTTCTCCCTAAATTGAACAAATGATATGCTTTAGCTCTTTAATATTTGGAGTTTAAACAAAATAGTCATCCTGTCAAGCGTTCTTTTAATCAGTCAATGTAATTTTATCAGGAATGTTTCCTTTGTTTACTGAGAGAGAAAAAGTCTAAAAAAAATTGTCAGAATACCAAAATCATCCTCAATAATTTCTGTCATTTGTCCTCCCCATTTCCCCCTCTAAGTTTATATAATATTGTAATATATAATATTGTAGGCTCCCCAACCTCTGAGCCGCAGCCCACTACCAGGCTGTGATATATTCGGAATCAGGCTGCATGGGTGGCAGGCCAGCATGTACATGGGCGTCCCATCCTCCCAGATCCCATTCCCACCCCGCCAGCCCTCATGTTAGTGAGGCCAGTGTCGGTCATGGCCAGGTCAGGCCAGTGTCTCGGGGCAGAGAGAGGTTGCGCATTTCCCCAAGTGACTGAGGCACGCCCAGCACCAACAAGGGCTGGAAGAAGTTCCAACAAGAGTGAGGCACCAGAGAATCAGCCCTGGATGCTTCTCCATCCCCCACCATTACCTTACGTTACCTTCTCAGGCCAGCCGAGGAGTGACTGGGAGAGGAGGGTGAGGGGCGCAGCCAGCCAGTGATGGGGCAGGGAGCTGCAGCAGAGGGCCCAAAGAGCCACATGTGGCTCTGGAGCCACAGGTTGCCAACCCACACCCTATACCATTTCAGACAAATGGCTGTCCAGTCTCTTTTTAAAAGCCGCCAGTGATTGGGCACCCATAACCTCTGTCCTCACTATTAGGAAACATCTCCTTAGTTCCAGGTTGCTTCTCTCCTTGATTAGTTTTCATCCAAAGTTTCTTGTCTTGCTTTCTGGTGCTTTGGAAAATAGGTTGACCACCTTCTTAAATATTGGAAGACTGCTATTAGGTCACCCCTACTCCTCCTTTTCATTGGACTAGACATACCCAATTCCTGCAGCTGTTCTTCATGTGTTTTAGTCTCCAGCCCTCTAATCATTTTTCTTGCTCTTCTCTGCACTCTTTCCAGAGTCTCAACATCTCTTCCTGCAAACTTCCAGTGATGGAGACCCCACAACGTCTGAAGACAAGTTGTTCCACTGGCTAATTGTTCTTACCATTAGGAAGTTTCTCCTTAGTTCTAGGTTGCTTCTCTGCTTGGTTAGTTTCTACGTATTTCTTCTTGTCCTGCCTTCAGGTGCTTTGGATAATAGATTCTTTGTGGCAGTCCTTTTTTTCAAAAATAAAAGAAACTATTTTTCAGAAAATTGCCTTTCTCCACTCTCAGGTTAAAGCACACACAGAAACTCTTCCTTTAAAGCAGGGGTGTCAAACTCACGTCATCACGGTGGTATCCGGACTTTTTCCTCCTTGGCTAAACCAGGTTGGGTGTGACCAGTGCATGATGCATCCAACCTGTGGGCCAGGAATTTGACAGCCTGCTTTAAAATACCCACACCACACATTTTGATTTGTTCTTTCCTAGACATCTTTCTTGGCTACTCCATTTTGTCATTAAACAACTTTTAGACAACGTTTCTTTAACAGCTACTGTAACTCCAACCACAGTGCATCTAATATGCTTCCTGCTTTCCTCCTTTTAATTACCAACTTCAACAACCAAAAAACAAAAAAGGCAGCCCTGCCCATCCTTCTATGATTAGACAGGTGCCTTACTAAAGCATCGCTGCTATTTATACAGAAATGGCTCATCAAATTATGGGAAGCAACACAAACCTTTTCCACCTGTTTATGTGAAATTTGCAGGGTGCCGGTTTAATTATTCAACATTTACATGGGTATAAAAAGCTACTACTAGTTTGCCTTAATTTTAGCACAAACATTCCTTTTCAACCTTCATGGCACTTGATAACTTCATCAAATTCTGTTAAAAATATTTGTGGATTCCTAATATTAATCAGTATTAAAAAGTTTTCTTGAAAATTCTAAGCATTATAGCCATTATAATTCAAGACTTGTGGACTTTAACTCCCAGAATTCCTGGGCTAACATGACTGGAGGAGGAATTCTGGGAGTTGAGGTCCAAAGTCCTAAAGCTGCCAAGTTTGAAGACCCCTGGCTTAGAGTCAGACTGAGTGAACTTTGAATTAACCTAAATTGAATTAGGTTCTTTCTTTCTTAATCCCATCATATCTATTTCCTCCTTGTTTCATGCTTTATTTAGTTTTTTATTATTAATCAATGCTATAAGATTGGAGTATTGTTGTTGCAAAAATTATATAACTTGATTTGTGACTTGTATTGTTTTAAATCTCAGTAAAGTTGCTAAATGACAAACTGGTTTCATTTATTGTTCTACATGACAGCTGACTGTGAGGAGAAAGTTATGAATCATGCATTGGAACCTTTGATTTTCAGAAAAGGCAGATCACAGACTCTTAAAAGAGAGCTGTGCATCAATCAGCCCTCCTCCTCCTCCCTTTCCTCCCCCTCTTTCTGGTTTGAACATCCATAAATTTTTGCTGTGCCCTCAAGGATCATCAAGACTTCCCTGTCTTCCTGTCAACTTTCTTCTTCTTTTTCCATGTAGGAAGGGTTGTCCCTATCAGATGAGAAGATTGGTGATGAGATCACTCCAGGAAATGATTTCATCTCTGCTCAGGAATAGAACCTCTCATTTATGATGTGATCCTAGATGAATTGGGAAAACTCCAGGAAGGAGAGATCAGAAAGGAAAAAAAGTCATACACAGTAGCAAGTATCGGAGGACTGCAAGGAAATAGTGGAAATGCCAAGGGTTTCTAGAACATTGATGGGCAAAGTATTGGTTCCTCTCTGCTACCAACCAGAAGCAGCAATTCTTCGTGGTCTCCAGCATTCAGCCTCTCAGAATACCAAGGAAAGATCTTTAAATGCCCACCACCCACAGCAAACCTGCCTTGATGCAGCAGTAACCTTTTCAGTGGGTGATGCTGATTAAATTGTTGCTTACCAACGGGGCTGCTCTTTTACAATCTTGCTTTGCAGCCATGTTAGTCATCCTGTGCTGGTTTTCCAAACATGGCTGCTGGCAACTTTAAAAACAAAAATGCAGTTGGGACATAGCTTGCTTGCCATTCCTAAGGTATTCCTAAGATTTCCCTTTTCTTTGTAATTGTTTCTTTCCTCTCTTAATTCCTGCTGAGTTCATTCTAGGGCAAGGGTCTTCAAACTTGGCAAGTTTAAGACTTGTGGATGTCAACTCCCAGAATTCTTGAGCTAACAAAACTGGAGAAGGAATTCCGGGAGTTGAAGTCCACAAGTCTTAATGCTGTCAAGTTTGAAGACCCCTGATGTCATGCCCCTGGTGGAGACTGAGTCTGAGGAAGAGGAGGAACAGCTAACAGGGAGTAGAAGTGTGGCTCCAGAGGTGTTGGAAGAGGTGGGGAAGGGCAGAGGTTGGCTGAGCAGTCAGAGGAGGACCCAGGCCCATCCCCTCTCCATCCTAGGGCACGCAGAGAGGAGAGGATCAGGGTAAAATGTGGTCTACTTTGGAGGAGAGGGCCATGATCCTCTTCATGTGTTACAGGTGTGAGATTTGCATAACAGTTTGGACCTGCATGCTAACAGACGTTGGAGACAAATTAGTGTTTTATTCCTAAAGAAGGTTTATCCTGGTTGGCGTTCTTCCAACGGTCTGTCCCTGGTTAACTTCCTGAAGTTGGCAATTATCTATCCTGGTCTGTCGTGGAACTTTATGCATGTGGTTTGTTTTTCGTTTTTGCTTCGTTATGGGCTCTTTGAATTTGAACTGTGTTTCTTTCCTTTGAAATGTTATTTTGAAAATAGTTTACTCCTCCACTGTGAACAATTAAACAGTGAAGCCAAGTTGAAGGCATTAAAGGACTTTTATTTACATTTTGGTTTCTGTTATATTTCTGATATACTCTGGGTCATCACACCTCATCTAGGGTCTTAAGATCATACTCTTATTAATGGCCTGCCGTTTTTTGTTCATTCTGCTCTAAGAAGCTTATTTATTTTTAATTTCCTGCCAATATTCTTAACTTTTTTTCCTTACAGAGTACAACAGCTCTGTTTTATAAACTAAACTATAAAGAAAGGAAATGAGTAAAGACCATATTCCTTTGGATGGAGAAGTTGAAATCATAGGAAATTAACAAACTACACAGATGCAAAGGAGACATCTGGTTCTCTTGTAGACCTAGCTCCCATATTAGTTGTGAGATACTGTTCCAGTTTGGGTGCTTGTCTGCATGCAAAGTGGAACTGGGCACCCAGTTATAGAGAACAGTGGAGGTAGAGGACATAGAACACCACCAAATAACAGCATTGGAAAGGACCTTGGAGGTCTTCTAGTCCAACCCCCTGCTTCAGCAGGAGACCCCATACCCTTCTGGACAAATCTCCATTCTGGAATGCAGATGACAAGAGTGCTTGGCAGGTCTCTGCCTACTGGCTGAAGCTTCCTTGGTATATCTCCAGTTCCCTGAATGACTCTAGCAGAAAATGAAGAGTGAAAGTCACCTAACATGGTTCAGGAAATACCATGATGATATGAACAGTGGAACATTTATATTTGTCTGCTTTTTTTCCTCTTCTCCAGTTCCTCATCCGGCAGCCTGAGTAATGAGGTGGAGACATCTCCTGCAGGCTGATGTGACACCTTTAGTAAGATTTTTTGTGGATAAAATTGTTCACATTGGTTGGCTGCCACTTGAACAGAGTCTAATGAGATGACTGGGAGAGAGAGGGAGGGAAAGGGGGAGGGGGAAAGAGGGAGGGAGGGACGGAAGGAGAGAGAGAGAGAGAGAGAGAGAGAGAGAGAGAATGCATTTAGACAGAAGGCTGTCTGTGATTCCCAGATGGTGTGTTTTGGGACTGTTATTCAATAACAGCATCCCCCCAGATATTTCTCGGCTAATTATTAGTTTATTACTAGGCAGAAGAATTCAAACAAACAAGGAATGTAAAGAAAGCAAAGACTTCCTGCAAGCTTTTCACTGATAACAGGGGCATGCCAAAGAATGTCCAGAGTCAAGTCAAGGTTGTCAGCAAGTCCAAGAAGCAGAATCCACACACAAACATCACCTGCAAGCCAGATGCAGATTTTTACATAGCTGTAGTCAATCTCACTCTCAGAAGGCAGACAATTTACTTCTTTGCTGACCAGTAGCCTAATAGGCTTTTCTTGTTCTGCTCTCCTCTCTGCTGTCCACATGTGTTCTGGGAGGTCCTCATCCTCTGACTCTTCCTGCTCCTTATGTGTTGCCTGTGTTTGATTCATCGGATGGGTGACATCACAGATTCAGCAGGAGCTGCTTCTTCAGAATCCGAGCCTGCGCCATGACAGGATGCAATTAATTCCTCTTTGGTTGAGGGGTGGTGTTGGCCAACTTGAAGGAGGCAGTGAGGTTTTTGCCTTCATCAACAGGCAATAGCAAATACAGGTTGCCACTGTAGATTACCTGGAAGCTGTGGTTGGCCCAGAATGCAGTGGCCCCAATGAGTAGACCTGGAAGCATCATGCCAGAGTTTTGGTGCCCACAAGGCTTCCAGGTCCAGTTCAAAAGGCTGCTACAGATTGGATAAGGCTCTTATGGTTTGGTTTTCCTCCAAAAGCTCTCAGCCTTTCCTGTGACATCACTCTAAAAGGGGAGGCTGACAGGATGTGGGACTGCCTGGAAATGCCAAAACTGCCTTTCTCCAAGAATTCTTTGTGCCCTGCGTGGTTTGAGGACCCTTGCCCTAGAAACTAAAGGATGCATTGCTATTGGAAGAAGGTATTTTTTATTATTTGTCTGGCTTTTAAAATATGAAGATTTTCTACACGGAAATGTTGGTTTTATGGAGTGATAAGAACTGGGGTTTTATTTTTGAGATTGTCTTATCAGAGGTTTTCGATTCTAGCAAATCACCTTGAGGCAATCTGACTCGGTGATAAAATGATGCAGTAGACAGAGAAAGATTTTTCCCCCTTTGTCATTGTTTGCACAGAAGCCTACAAATGCCTACACATTTCCTTCAGTTGTTAATTCATTGAGCATTGAAGAGCAGCTATAGTATTTCCCTGTCTTAAGGAATACTAATGTCAGGGCACAAGGCTTCAAGATTCCAGCTAAGCTTTCTTCTGAGTCAACATGGACATACACTCCAGTGATCTCCTTGGAGAATGCCCCTTCTTTATGGCAATAGCCTCGCTTATGACCCACAAGCAAAGCAAATATGCAGTGTCTTTCCCCTGCATGCTAGAAGGCTCCATAACTCTAGCGGTGGTGGTGGTGGAGGGTCCTGGGCCTGAGCATTCACCAGATCTCCCCCTCCCTCCTCTCAGCTGAGCCTCACAACAAAGGAGCCCAAAGATGACCTTGGAAAAAGTAGAGCAGAGCGGGTCCTCGACTTGCCATAATTGAGGCCCAGAATTTATGTTCTAAGTGAGATAGTTGATAAATGAGTTTTGCCCTTTACGACCTTTCTTGCCACAGTTGTTAAGTGAATCACTGCAGTTAAGATAGTAACATGGATGTTAAGTGAATCTGGCTTCCCCATTGATTTTGCTTGTCAAAAGGTTGCAAAAGGGGATCGTGTGTCATAAATGTGAGTCAGTTGCCAAAATTCTGACCACGGGAATGCTGCAGCACTTTGTAGGTGTGAAAAATAATCTCTTTTTTCAGTCCAGTTGCAATGTTGAATGGTGACTAAATGAGCTAAATATTGTAAGTTGAGGACTACCTACATGTGGCACCGTCAGTAAAATATGAGCTGAGCCCGGGAAAACGGGAAGGTGGCAGAAAGCAGCTCAAGACTGCCCCACCCTGACTAAGAGGGAGGGGTGGGGAAATGCTCTCAAGACTTTGCTGTTGTAGCCTATATAGTCCGTAGAGTTCTAGCATTTCTTGCATGAACTTTTCCTTGACTTGGCCTACCTCAAAGGGCTGGTGCTCACTTTCAACATGCCATTGAACCCAAGGCAGTTCCTTCCTGACCAGTCTGGCCCTGAGAAGATGGGCAGGGATGGGAATGCCCTGGAGGGGGAGGCTGACACGTGCCGCCAGTCTCTTCCATACTTTGGTTACGGTGGTGCATAGAATGCGCTGTGGCTAGAATGCAGGATCGCAGGCTAACTCACTGCTCAGTGCCAGGAGTTTGATCCTGAGTGGCTCAAGTTTGACTCAGCCTTCCACCCTTCCGAGTCGATAAAACCAGTGCCCAGATTGGCTCAAGTTTGACTCAGCCTTCCACCCTTCCGAGTCAATAAAACCAGTGCCCAGATTGTTGGGGGGAGGGCAATGTGCTGAGTCTGTAAACTGCTTAGAGAGGGCTGTAAAAGCAGTGTGAATGCTCTTGCTATTGGAGATATTTCCCATTCAGATATGAATTAAAAAAGCTTATGCTCCCAAGAATCCCCCCCCGTTAAATTTCTCCCTGTGCTGATTTCATAAAATGGGAATTTTGCAAACCCACCAAACAAGGACAGAAAAAGGCCCCGAGAATCCACTGCTGTGCACCGAAAGTCAGTGGAAGGGGGCGGCGGCCGTTCATTCTAGCAGGAAAGCCCAATTCTGGCAGTCTTTCAGTGCAGAGAAATAAAAAGCAACACAACAGCAGGCTGTGATTCACACGAAGGAAGATTTAAATCAAGAGAAAGGAGAGGATGACAAAATAACAGAGTTGGAAGGGATCTTGGGGGTCTTTTAGTCCAATCCCTTGCTCAAGCAGGAGATGCTATAGCATTCCAGAAAAATGGCTGTCCAGTCTCTTCCTAAAAGCCTCCAATGATGGAGCACCTTCAGCTTCTGGAGGCAACCTGTTCCACTGGTTAATTGTCCTCACTGTCAGGAAGTTTATCCTTCACTCTAGGTTGGATCTGTGATACATTTCTATCAGTTACTTGTCTTACCTTCAAGAGTTTTGGGCAGGCCCCTAAACCATTGGAAGACTGCTACTACGTCACCCCTAGTCCTTCTCTTCACTACATACCCAATTCCTGCAACCATTCTTCATGTTTCAGCCTCCAGTCTCCTCATCACCTTTGTTGCTCTTCCCTGCACTTTTTCCAGAGTCTCAACATCTTTTTTATATTGTGGCAACCAAAACTGGACGCAGGATCCCAACTGTCTTCTTAGCAAGGCAAATAGGGGGCTGGATAGGAGGCAAAATCAAGGACAAGCCACAAAACCTTGCCCTGAAAGACCCCGGAGGGCTCGGTAAGAACAGGAGACATTTAAGTGATGTAAGAAAAATCTTCCAATCCCCTTTGCTCCTGCTTTCTTAAATGCTTCTCTGTACAAAGGAAAATCATACATTTAAATATTTATTTAAACATTTTCATCCTGCTTTTCATCTGCTTCAAAAGCACTCAAACGACCAATCCTTGCAAAACTCCCAAGAGTTTTGGGCTTGATGATATTGTTATCTGAGTCCCGATAAAATTATGTGAAGCCAGCAATGGAGGTTGCCCTATAAAACTCTCATCTGAGAGCATTCTGGAAGAGTAATGGTGCAACTGAATGAAGTCTAGGAGCTAGGAAAAGGGTTTTGAAAATGCAATTTTTAAACAGACCACACACAAAGAGAGACAGAAAGATTAATTTCATTGCAACCACGCAAGGTAGATTTTTATAAATTGCAGAGACATTTCAAATGCATGATTCTAAAATAGACAATGGTGTACATACTATATATTGATTTCTACGTGTAGCATGTTATCGTTTTAAAGAACTTCTGCATATGTCAGCCTCAAACAGCAGACAAGTCCTGCCTGTGCATCTGCATGGATTAAGGAGGTGTCTGATGAGGGGGGTGCCTGGGAACCTGAGATACCAAGAGTGGCCAAATTTATACGGCAACCATTTACAATCTCCCCCACCCCCACAATACATTATACACTGGTATGTTCAACACGAAGCCAGCCTTTTCATCAGGCAGCGTAGGAATTCATTAGGTACTCAAGCCTGCTTCAGGATGTTGTTTGTCACTGGCCACAGGCCAATCTTTTGCAGACAAGGAAAGCAGCCGACTGCTCCAATGCAGCAGAGCCCAGTGTAAGTGTGCTCCAGGTTACACAGCCTCCCTACTTTGAGTCTACAGCCGTTGGGCCATTCCTCTCCATCGGCCTTGGGGTGGATGTCATGGTCTCAGGGCGGCCCATCCCTTCTGATCCAAGGAGGGACCTGCTAAAAGCTCCATCTTGCTTCTCTCTCGGGGTGGAGGGTGATGGTGGCCATTGCACAAGGCTGTCCTCATAGAATAGAATAGAATATTTTATTGGCCAAGTGTGATTGGACACACAAGGAATTTGTCTTGGTGTAAATACTCTCAGTATACATAAAGAAAAGATACATTCATTAAGAATCAAGAATTATAACCTACAACACTTAATGATAGTCATAGGGTACAATCAACAATCAAATCATACTAGGAAACAGTCCATATAAATCTTAAGGATACAAGGGACAAAGTTACAGTCCAACAGTCACAAGTGGGAGGGGATGGGTGGTAAGGAGTGATGAGAAGATTAGCAGTAATAGTAGTGCAGACTTTGTAATAGTTGAACAGTGTTGAGGGAATTATTTGTTTAGCAGAGTGATGGCTTTCGGGAAAAAACTCCCCTTGTGTCTAGTTGTTCTGGTGTGAAGTGCTCTATAGCGTCGTTTTGAGGGAAGGAGTTGAAACAGTTTATGTCCGGGATTTGAGGGGTCTGTAAATATTTTCTCAGCCCTCCTTTTGACTCATGCAGTATACAGGTCCTCAACTGAAGACAGATGGGTAGTAATTGTTTTTTTTTTGCAGTCCTAATTATCCTCTGAAGTCTGTGTCTGTTTCATTTCCACTTCTGTTGCTTTTGTAGTATTTGTTTAAATCAAAGAATTATTATTATTACCTTTATTTTCAGAGTGCATGTGTACAATGATATTGGCTGAGCCTCTCCCCAACACAACTCACAGTAAGGACAGAAGCCCCTAACCCAGTCCCAATCTTATTACACTATGTGACCTTGTTGCACAACATGCAACAAAAAGACAACAAAATTGATGACACGCTGTAAGAGTTTCCATATAGAAAAGCAACTGTGGAAAATGATCAGACATGTTGCCCTGTGTGGCAAAATAAGCCTGCTGAGTTGCCATCAGTATAATTCAGTGGGAGGGCAGAATATGCCGTGGCAACATTTTCATCCGGAAACTCTGCCCTTCTCCTTTCACCCAAGATAGGCCAGGCTGGAGGAGGAAAGGAGTTTCTCTGAGGAACCCCCAAATTGTGGGACAAAACCCTCAATCTGACTGACACTCCGGGCCCTGGGCAAAGGCATAGGTGGCAGATGTGTCCAGCTGCTGCCCATCTGGTCCAGCTGGAGAGTCCCTTGGCAACTCTGACCTTCTCCATTCAGAGGCAGCAGACCATTCTTAAGGCCTGCAAGTGACCAGAGGTGACTGTGGATTGGAGCGAAAGGGCCAGCATGTTTCATAGTCCAACCAAATGAGCTTGGGAAGTTTGTGAATGTCCAAGTGAAACCATCAAGAACAGTGACAAACAGATACACAATTCACACACTTCTGTAGCTCAGAGACGATGCTGTGGAAGTTGGTTTCTGAAGTCTCTGGTGGTCCCTCTCCCTCTTTTGCAGAATTAACACAAAGGTCTTCCTCTCTTAGTATTGCTTTATAATGCCTTAGTAAACCCACACATGGGAGTACTGCATCCTATTTTGGTCGCCACAATACAAAAAAGATGTTGAGGCTCTAGAAAATGTTCAGAGAAGATCAACCAGGATGATTAGGAGAATGGAAACTAAGGCATATGAACAACGGTTACAGGAACTGAGCCTGGCTAGTCTAGGGAAGAGAAAAACCAGGGGAGACAGGAGAGCAATCTTCCAATATTTGAGGAGTTGCCACAAAGAAGGGGGGGCGGGATGTCAACTTATTCTCCAAAGCAGTAGAGGGGAGGACAAGAAGCAAAGGATGGAAACTAATCAAGGAGAGAACTAAGGAGAAATTTCCTGACAGTGAGAACAATTAATCAGTGGAACGGCTTCCCTCTAGAAGTCACAGGTGCTTTACCACTGGTGATAGAAATTGGTGTCCAGAAGAGTGCTGGACTAGAGCAGGCAGTTGGACTAGAAGATTTCCAAGGTCCCTTCCAACTCTGCTCTCACCTATCCTATCCTATCCTCCCCATCTCCTTTTCCTTCCCAGTTTCAGAGTCAGCCAAGAGGGGGAGTCCTGTCATTGCTTGTTCCCCCAGAGCAGGAGAGCAGTGACAGTGAGAAGGCCAGGGAAGGGACTAAATCTGCTTTACTATTAGAACTCACCTGGTTTGGTGGCTTGCTCCTCCTCTATTTCATTTATATGCCACCCGTCTTGTTCTTCAAAGTGACTCTGGGCAGGACTTGCGACAGCATTTCACAGATAAATATCCATTCTCTATTTAAACACCTTCATGAAGAGGAACATACCACTCCATTCGGTGGCTTAATCTGAATCTAATTTCCCACAGATTCTACTGCTGCTCTCTGGGGTGACTGAGGACATCTGCATTCCCCTTCCTGGGTGACAGCCTTTCTGATATCTGATCTGAGAACCAGCTTGGTCTAGTGCAGTGATGGTGAACCTTTTTGTGCTGCTGTGCCGAAAGCATGTGTGCGGGTGTGTGCATGCATGTGCCAGCACCCACAATGCAATGTGTCCCACTCCCTGCGCATGTATGCGCAACACCCCCTGCCTCTTTACCTGCACTGTGCATGCACATGCCTTTCAGCTGATTTTCGGACTGTTTGAGACCTTTTTCGCCCCCCCAGAGGCCCGAGGAAAGCCTCTGCAGCCTCGGGAGGCCAAAAAACAAGCCTTCTGAAAATACTGGAAGTGCCCGTTTTCAGCCTACAGAGGGCCTCTGGAGCCTGGGGGGAGGCCATTTGTGCCCTTCTGGGGGCTCGAGGGAAGCCTCTAAAGCCTTTGGAGGTTGAAAAACTGGCCCGTTTCCTTACTTCCGGTATTTCCAGTTTTTCGGCTTCCCGAGGCTGCAGAGGCTTCCTGAGAGCCTCTGGGAGGGCGAAAACTGCCTCAAGCAGGCCGCAAATCAGCTGGGAGGTGTGCACATGCGCAGTGCAGGTAAGTTTGGCTGAGGCTTGCATGCCTGCACAAATGGCTCTGTGTGCCATCACGGGTCTAGTGATTAAGATGCTGAGTTGAGTTCTAGTCCTGGATTGGGTAGCTGGGGGCTGGGGCCGGTTCCCCTCTCTCAGCCCTGGGAAGGAGACCAGGACAGGACACTTTTGGAAATATTGCCAGGTCTTGCCAGACTATTGCCAAGAGTCAAGACTGACTTAAAGAAAGAAAGAATAAATTTCTACTATCTTCACTCGTCTCCTCTATTGGCTAAGCCTACCCAGACCTGGTAGTTCTTTAGCTTCTTCTCCAG
This sequence comes from Bungarus multicinctus, assembly GCA_023653725.1. NCBI lineage: Eukaryota > Metazoa > Chordata > Lepidosauria > Squamata > Elapidae > Bungarus > Bungarus multicinctus. Next base: position 27,160,316 of record CM042835.1, on the reverse strand, counting down.
ACTTGCCCCCATCCCGGTAGCTGTTGTCCAAACTTGCTCCAGTGTGTTACTGTCCTTTTTAAATTAAGAGTGCTCAGAACTGGTGGCAGGGCTCCAAATGCTTGGCTCAGACCTTGGCAAAGTAGTGTTCTACTTGCACCCCCAATCTGGACCGTGCTCCCGTTAATGAACTCCAAGATTTGCCCTTTGCAGCGTGGCATTAGGGTTAATTCACGTGAAGAGCTGCAGCCTGCTTTATCTTCAGCTTCAGTTTTGTATTATCAATACAATTTTGTATTATCAATTAACAAGTATGACCGCAGCTACTCCCTCTTTTCCTTGAAATGAAAGGAGAGGAGGAGGTGGGAAAAGTAATAATGGGGAATAGCAGCCTCTCCCTGTTCCTAAAAATCTATGGAATGCTACTGTGCAGCCTGAGAAAGAGCGGAGAAGGTTCAGTTCTTGTGCCGAGTCTTTTAATATGCCGCATTTTGCTTTGCCAGATGGTTCAAGCCACCGCACAGCTTGAAGAGGGCAAGGGAGAAAGAAAACACAAAAACATACCCGAAACAAAAGCCTGGAGCCTCTCCACATTTCCCAGCAACATCTCCATGCCTGCTTGAAGTCCTAAGGGGGTTACTTCAATGCTCTTGGGCGGGCAACTGTCTCCAAAATGTCTCAGCATGGCATGCTAAGGAATGTCACTTGGGGGTGGGGGACCACACAGAAAAAGAGGGAGAGAGATGACCTTGGAGAAAGTATGCGGAAACGTCTCCAATAGCACGCACACAAGCCTGGTTGAACCCCAGGAAGCCCCAAATCTGTGCGATTTGGCCTTTGGGAAGAGCTGCCCTCAATCACACCCACACACTTTATACTTTATTCTTCTTGTTATGTTGTGAGCTTTCCAGAGTCATTGTAGAGTTTGGCGGTGTCTAAATAAAAATAATCCTCATCAGTCAATTGCAAAAGACAGCTTTACACAGATCAGCTAAAATCCTGCTACAATACCTGTTAGCACCCTCAAACAACAACCTCTTCCAATCCCAGGTCCTTGGGAAGGGCTCAATAGGTGGATAACACTGCCAAATCCACTGTTTAACCTGGCTCACCTAAAAAGAATGTTATTTAATATTATAATATATTAAGCACGTTAGTTTCCATGTTGATGAAAGGATTTCTCTGAGGTCTTCTTGTGGCAATCTGCATACGACCTTCCTGCTCTCAGGAAGCAGCCCAGGTGCAGCCCATCCTGTGCCTCTTTCAGTCCATTTCCCATCACCAGGAAAGCGGTTTCTTGGCTGTGGCTCCCCACCTCCTGCTGGGCTCACATAGAGGTAACCTTGCTATTCTCCTACCTACTTAATGGAGCTGCTAAATGACATCTTTGCAGGGCTGGTAGGTGGTGGGGAGGCCCTTTCCAAAGCTCTCATGCTGATGCATTAAAAAGAGGGACGGGGCGGCTCTGCAAGGGAGGGCCCCTTGTAGCAGTTGTTGTTGCAAGCTTCACAGCTCATCTGGCATGCACAGGCACACACACACAGACACGCACACACACACACACACACGGCAGGCACAATGGGGTCTGGCCAAATAAGCCTCCAATTTTTACAACCCAAGAAAACATCTGCCTCCTCAGCATCCTGCAATATTTTAAATCTGAATTTTACAATCTGAAACTATAAATTCACATTACTTGCTTGTTTCATGGGTAGCGTCTGACTTACGGCTTACGAACCCAACATGTCTGTGGCTTAAGAAAGGCAGTTAAGTGATTTTACGACCTTTCTTTCCACAATGGTTAATAACGGCAACTATTTAAGTTTGTAAGATGGTTGTTAAGGGAAATCTGCATTGACTTTGCTCATCGGAAGGTCGCAAAAGGGATCCTGTGACACCCTCCCCCCCCCCAGGACATCGCATCCATCATAAAACGCATGCCGGTTGCGCAGCGCCTGCATTTTGACCGCGTGCTGCAACTGTGCAACGGGATGCTAGAACGGTCGTAAGTGTGAAAAACGGCCACGCGTCCCTTTTTTCAATGCAGTTGAAAAATGTACAACGTGTACATTTTTGGAATGTGTACATACCGTAGCAGCTCAGAGGCAGCAGGGGGAAGAAAGGGGGAAGGCGGCCAGGTGAGGAAGGGTGCTGGGAAAGCTTCCTCTGAGGCGCCCTTTGCCCTTCGGGCTCCGGGCCCCTCCAGTGCTCAGCTCCTTCGGGCAGGGCTCCCGGGGCGCCTCTCCGCCCGGCGAGCTCCTCGGCCGGCGCCAAAGGCGGTCAAGCGGCCTGAGGCGGAGCACCGACTCCGTCTCCTCTTCCTCCGGGAGGGTTGCGAGGCTGGGTCGGCGGCTGACAGGCGGCCGTCGCCGCTTTGTCCGCGCGCGGGTTGGAACTGCGCGTCGACCGGCCTCTCCTCTCCACGCCCGTCGCTCTTTCCTGGCCTCCTTCCCTCGACGCCAGCCGCTTCGCCGAGGAGGCCGCTTCCTCTCCGCGCCTTTCTGGCTTCCCCGCTTGGTCCCCTCCGTCCTACAATAATAACCCGCCGCTGCCTCGCGCCCGCTTCTCTTCGACTTCGCCGTAGTTCCATCTCCTTGCAGCCCGTCTGGATTTACGTTAATTCCCCATTCACTCCGAATGCAAAGCAATCATAACATTTCGGACACTTTAAAACAAAATAAAAGGACAAAGGATGAAACGTGGTCCCTTATTTTGAGAACTATTGCGAAAAAGCCGTGCGCATATATGGAGACCCTCCCGCATATCATGGCTGTTTGTTATCGTGTGCCTTCCTTTTATGTGTCCTTTTCCCATGATTTTTATCCCCCCCCCCCCAAATAATCATTATTTTAAACTCACTGAGCTCAAATATCTCCTGCACACCTTCTATGATGTGCGGTGGGCTTCTCTCCCGCTCCTTACTCTGAACTTGGTTGCAAATGGACTCCCGTTTGCATATATAAAATAAAATAAAACCAGGCTTGATTTCCCCCGCTGGGCTCTGCCTCACAAAACCTCCATCCAGAATGAGGGCGGGGATGAGGCTTCGGTGCCCCCGGGGTTTGCGGACTAGTTTGCGAGCTCTGCAGGCCAAGGGTTGCATGGATAATAGCTGGGGAGGGGGAGTATCTTGCATAGCCCTCCCTGTGATTAGGAATCCCTCTTGATTACGAGTACAAAAAAATTGCAACAGAAAGTGTAAAAAAAAACAACCAAAAACCGGAAGAGGGATTTTAAAAGCATCCGATTGTTTACCGCCTTGACTCGAATGGCTGGGCGTTTACCCCCCTTTCTTACTATCGCACCATCGAAACCCTTGCGAGGGAATTGCTCTCAAATGCTCAACACGCAACCAATTCAGAGACTTCTTGAAAAAATGTACTGCGGGGAGGGAGGGGGAGGCAGTCATCAGTTTCGACCCCCCCCTCCCTCATCCCAAATGTGTAACCACCCCACACTGGCTATTTGATGGGTGGAGAAATGAATTTTCCAAGTGAAGGGGAACTTAAAGCTGCAGGACGTTAATAGATGTGATTGTGTTGTTTTTTTTGTTGCATCTCCCGGGGCTGTGCTAAAGAAGTATCATAGCATGCAAATATCATTTGTATTATGATCGTCTGCCGGAACCCGTGGGAAGCGCGCCGTGTCTGTGAAATTCCCGAGACCCCTGAAGAGAAGACTCCGGCAAGTGTGCTGGGGGCATTTCCAGGATTCCTGCAGCAGATGTTCCGAAGATTAGACGGTTCACTTTGCTGGAGACTTTTCATTTTAAGGGGGGGGGGGGGGGAAGCAGGGAAAAGCTACAGTGTTTCTGCTTGGATTTCTGTGGGTGTTTTGTGGCATAAATAAATCGGAGGAAGATCAGCCCGTTCAGCTTCTTCGAAAAATGCAGAGCAGCCCAGCTCAGGGTTAGAAGAGGGAATGGATAAAATAGTGGTTAACCGGTGAATATTCTCTTTCTGCAACATTCAAAGAAGCTGAAATGTGGTTCTGAACATAACCTGTAAGACTTTCCTGAATAGTAATCTGGGCATGTCCACAGATATATAAAAGGGATAACATGGTATTATGCAAACCGCTTTTCTAAATTCCATTTTTTCTCTCGTTTTCATTTCAAGTGCCAGGAAGATATTCTGGACTGCAATTTTCTCTTTGTTACCTGTCTCCACCCTCTTTCCTCATCACTCTACCGAGACGTAACTAAAATCTAGACCTGTGCAAATAATGTCAGATTGTATTCGGATTTTTGCAGATGATTCAGAGCATTGAGTTGATTCAATTTGAATAATTAAATTGTTTTGCACCAGCTGTGCTGATTTGATTTAGATCATTAAATGACATCAGTTCTGTTCGGACTGCCAATCCAATTTGGTACCTGATTCAATTTAGCGATGCAATTCATGAAATCAATTCAAAAAGTCAGTTCGGTTTCAAGATTCAGTCAAATTGCTTTCCAACTGAATTTTCAATCGAATATTTGTAGCAAACACCTGGGGAGGAAAACTCCCATCCCAGTCGGTGCCCAAATGATCAAACCCTACTTCGGGTGTGCTTTGCACCTTAATCTGCTTCTTACCACCTGCTGCCCTATACAAGAGCCACGGGCATTTCAGACGGGCTCTAGGGCGGATGAACTTCACCGGCGAGCCCGTCTCTCTTTCATTTGGGCCGAAATCTAGTGGAAGAAATCGTCGGGCCCTGTTGCAGCTCCCTTCCCCCCACCCCAGGAACGGGGTTTTGCGTGAGAGGGCTCCTCGGTCCTCTCTGAGCTGCGTGGTTTTTCTGGCAGACGTTTCGTTTCCCAAACTAGGTACCCGCTTCAGTGCTAGAGGGGAGGGGGCTTTGCAGAGAGGAAGACAGTGATGTTACCTGGTTTGGGGAATGAAACGCCTGCAGGAAAACGAGAGAGCACTACGGGTGCCTCCTCTCAACCCTGAACTACAAATATTCTCCGTTGTCGGTATGGTTTCGTCTGCCCGTCCCCTTTTTCTGCTTAGGGTCCCTACCGCTCCCTTCTTACGGAGGGAGCCAAAGCTAAAAGCGGCTTGCGGGGGTCTCTTGGGACGGGCATACCTTCCCAGCACCCGCCGCCACCTCGAGAAACAACCTGCAGTACCCACAGGCCGCCCATAGAGGGCAGCGTTGTCTAAGCCGTCCAGCCATCCGCGAGCCGCCGCCGCCGCCGCCGCCGCCAGCTTGGCTCCCGACTTGAAACGGGCTTCTAGAGCCCGGCGAGGCGGACGGGGGGCAATGGGGGTGTTTCTCTTTGCCCCCCGCCTCCTGCTCTCCCTCCTCGCTGAGCCGTATCTTAGCAACAGGGCAGGGTCTCCAAACCCTCCGGAGGCCGCGTCGGTGACAGGAGCGGGGCGGGGGCGGGGACGGGGGGGGGGAGCTGTGGTTTGCCGGAGCGCCCCCCCAGGTCTCCCCATTCGCGGGGCTCACGGGCATCTTTCAATTAAAGAAGGTTCCCTCCGCTTTTTTTTTTCTTCAGAGCAAAAAAGAAAAAAACAAAACACACCCAACCCCCCCAACCCCCCCCCCCCGGTTGGCTCGTTCCGGAAAATGTTCCCGCTGTCGGCTGGATTCCGCGGTGGCTCCCCAGACGCACCGAGCCTCCCTTCCAGCCGTCCCCGTCCGCTTTATCTTTCATTTCCACCTTGTTCGCGGCGCTTTATCTTCCCGGGTCTTCAAAACTCGGGGACCCGCGTTTAATCCAGAGGTTTTCTGCTTTCGTGCATTGGTCGCCTTCGAAAGTTTCCCCCCGTTAATTAAAGGCGTTTGTTTCCCCTGGAATTCGGCAAAAGCGGTGTAAATGTTGCTCTTAAGCCGTGATTAGCGGGGCTTTAGGCTTGTTGATAAATGAGAGAGCAAGTATTACAGGAGTTTTTGGTTTTTTATTTTATTTTAAAGAGTCTTTACCTGGGTGGGAAAGCTGAGACGAAATGAACGCAGGAGGTTCCCTTCTTTGGTCTCATATTGTTTGACTGACAGCTTCATAAAGCAGAATCTTGTAGCTCGCGGCTGAAAACGGGGGTTTCTGGGGGCGCTGAGCAGGCTGGTTTTCTTGGAGAAGTTTCATGACCCAAAGTAGGAAACCTCATCTGTGCTAGAACGGAGAGGGGTTTGCAGGGGGGGGGGGAGGAGGATTGTGGGGTCCTTGGTGGGTTTTGAGCTTGGCTGTTTTAGATAAATAGATAGAATTCTTTATTGGCCAGGTGTGGTTGGACACACAAGGAATTTGTCTTTGGTGCAAATAGCAATAGTACTTAGACTTATATACCGCTTTATAGTGCTTTACAGCCCTCTCTAAGTGGTTTACAGAGTCGACCTCTTTTCCCCAACAATTTGGGTTCCCATTTTACCCACCTCGGAAGGATGGAAGGCTGGGTCAGCCTTGAGCCTGGTGAAATTCGAGCTGCCAAATTGCAGGCAGTTGGCTACAGAAGTAGCTTGCAACACTGCGCTACAGAGACTCCTAAATGCTCTCAGTGTATAAAAGAAAAGATACATTCCTCAAAAGTGAAGAATCATCAGGTGCAACACTTAATGATAGTCATAGGGTACAATAAGCAATCAAATCATACTAGGAAACAGTCAATATAGATCATAAGGATACAAGCAACAAAGTTACAGTCAAGTGGGAGGGGATGGGTGATAAGGAGTGATGAGAAGATTAATAGTAATAGCAGTCCAGACTTTGTAATAGTTGAACAGTGTTGAGGGAGTTATTTGTCTAGCAGAGAGATGGCATTCGGGCAAAAACTCTCCTTGTGTCTAGTTGTTCTGGTGTGCAGTGCTCTATAGCGTTGTTTTGAGGGAAGGAGTTGAAACAGTTTATGTACGGGATTTGAGGGGTCTACAGATATTCTCACAGCCCTCTTTGACTCAGGGTGCAGGATGTAGATGCTCCATGGAAGGCAGGTTGGTAGCCATTGTTTTTTCTGCAGTCCTACTTACCCTCTGGAGTCTGTGTCTGTCCTGTTTGGTGGCAGAGCCAAACCAGACAATTATGGAGGTGCAGATGACAGACTCAGACATTCAGCTAAGTTATATAATCTGGTGCTAGAAGGAAGGAGGTTTCTAGCTTCTAGCACTGATGGTGTTACCCAGCTTGAGTAATGAAACATCTGCAAGAAAACAACTAAGGAGCCCTTGTGGCAGCTTCATCTCCAGGTCTTCTTCCAAAGAGGCATTGGCTCTACCAGTGAATTGTGGGTGTCTCTTCCTTCTGCTGGCATTTTTCAGCCTTTCTAGGGGCTGCTCTTGGGGCCCCTCTTTTCTCTTTCACCCAAGGTGACCGTCAGATTCCCATGGATCATCTGATTGTGATATCCCAGGATCTGGAAGGGCCATCTCAAAGAATCCAGATCCTTGGCTCACAACAGATCATTTAATGACCATTCAGAGTTACAACGGCATTGCAAAAAGTGGTTTATGGCAGTTTTTCACACGACCATTGCAGCATCAAATTTCAGATGCTTGACAACTGACTCCTATTTATGACGGTTGCCATGTCCCGGGATCATGTGATTACCTTTTGCAACCTTTTGAAAAAGCAAAGTCTATGGGAAAAGATAGTGAATTGTGAATTGTTAAGTTAGTAATGCAATTGTTAAGTGAATTGTTATTCATAATTGTGTTACTAACTTAACAACTATAGTGATTCATTTAACAACTGGTAAGAAAGGTTGCAAAACTCACTCAACAGCTGTCTCACTTAGCAACAGAAAATGTTGAGCTCAATATTGTGGTAGTAAGCCGAGAACTCCCTGTAATCAGTCTGTACACCCACAGTGCGGCATCAATGGAGAACAAGACGGGCGTTATGAAGAGATGGGAAGAAGCAGGTGTTTCCAGGACAGGCTGATCAGGCCTTGCATGTGTGTGTGTGAACTCTGTGCGTGCGTGCGCAAGTGTGTGTGTCTGTGTGTGTGGGGGGGGGGATTTGCAGCCTTGAGAATGATGGAGCTGCAGCAGCAATCAAATAGTTCACAGTCAGCATCTCAGTTGATCTACCAAGGGGATGTTTTTGTTGCTACATCTTTTCTTACTTTAGGTATTTCTTATAAAAAAATTACAAGCAGGGTGGCATGTTGGGCATATACATCATTTTAAATGCTCGCTCTCTCTCTCAACATTTCTTTCTTTTCCATAACAAAGTGGTACTTATTCCCAAGTCATTATATTCAGCTGTTCCATTTTATTCTCCCTACTATGGTGGTGCTGTGATTTAAATGCATTTAAAATGCAAAGCTGCACATGGTCGGGATAGTTTTTTTAAAAAAATCATCTGTAGTTTAGTTTTGTTTCTTACTCAAACATATTGGGCGTATATGAGCAGCACAAGAAGGAAGAAAAGTGGAGCTGGGGGAGAAGAGAGGCCTTTCTTGGGCATGCAACCCAGAAGCAAGCAGAGTGTGGCTTAGACGGAGGGAGACCAGCAGGTTCCCTAAGCCCATCATTTCCAGGCCCTTCTAGTTATCTCAGTTCTAGCTTTTCCAGGCACATTTTCAACTGACCCCCCCCCCCCTCTCCTCCCCAGCAAAGGAAGGAGGTGGCAACTGTGCCCATGAATCTAAGGGAAAACCCTCCAGAGGTCCTTGTGCATCATAGGATCTTGATAGATCTCTGCTACTGACTATGCCATCAAGAAGCGGAGTCCATCTGCTCTGTAGCGAGAAAATATTGGATAAGGACAAAAAAATGGATAGAAGAAATAATTAAACAGCAAATAGAATTAAGACCGGAGACTTTTCTATTAGGTATAATAATGGGAAAATATGATAAGAAAACAGAGTATTTAATGCTACATTTATTAACGGCAGCAAGGGTAGCTTATGCACAGAATTGAAAAAAATGATAGTATGCCATCAGAAGAAAATGTGATAAGAAAAATACTAGAGTGCCAAGATGGAAAAAAAATTACCATGGAGATAAAGGAAAGGGAGGAAACGGATTATTATTTGATGTGGAATGTACTGTATGATTGGCTAAATAATAGATATAGAGTTGAATAGAGAAGAAGACAATAAGATAATAAGGTGAAAGAGATAATGGACAAAGAGAGATTAAGCAACACTGAAAAGTGTATAGATAGTTAAGATTTATGTAAAAGTATGTATACCATCATAAAAGTGTTATAATGAATGGAAATGATGTTGTATATTAGAAAAATTGTTTAATAAACATTATTTTTTAAAAAAGAAATGGTGTCCATCATATCTATAGCAAAAGTTGTATCAGACAAGAGGGAAAACACTCCTGAAATGGCTAAATCCAATATTAAGCTGCTGTCACCGAGAAATGGGGATATTGGAAGAAATGATATTTTAAAATGGTAGAAGGATATGAGGATGAGTTCTTGTTATAGCAGAGACATTCCTTGACTTATGACCACCGTTGAGCCCAAATTTCACTTGCTAAGTGAGACAGTTAAGTGAATCCCTGCATTTGTTAAATTAATAACATGGTTGCTCAGTGAATCTTCTCCTTTGACTTTGCTTGCCAGAAGATTGCCAAAGCCAATCACATTATTTATTTATTTATTTATTTCTTTATTTATTTAAATTTATATAATGCTCCCTCTCCCAAGGGGACTCGGGGCGGTGAACAGCCAGAATAAAAAGCACATATAAACACATATACAATATTAAAAATTAAAAGAATTAAATATGTTGGCTCTTACAAAGATTAAAAATAAGGAGATTAAGAAAGATTAAAACCAGATTAAAAAATTTAAAAACTCCTAGGCCAGACCGGCTTGCTGAAATAAATAAGTTTTCAACGCACGGCGGAAGGTCATGAGATCAGGGATGGTCCTCATCTTCGGGGGTAATTCGTTCCAGGGATGAATTCGTACCCTGGGACTCTGCAACCGCGATAAGTATGAATCAGTTGCAAAGTATTTGAATTTTGTTCACATGACCACGAGGCTGCCGAAATGGTTGTAAGTATGAAAAATGGTCATAAGTCACTTTTTTCAGTGCTGTTGTAACTTAGACTGGTCATTAAATGAATGTCTGATGGAGATTCACAGTCGTCCAGGTCATGATTGTCCCAAAGCTGTTTTTTCAAGAGGCAAGTGGACTTTCGTAGCTATTTCCTTGAAGACGTCTCATTTCTTGTCCAAGAAGTTTTTTCAGTTCTAATTGAAGGTGGGGAATGGACTGTTGTGGTTCGCTGGCAGCCTGTGCAGATGGCAGCAGAATTGGACAGTGGGGAAGAACGGGGATCAGTCCAGGAATCTGGAGGGGACTCAGACAAGAGTCCTGCGTCTGAGACAGAGATGGAGCCACGACCATCTGGGAGTGGGGTGCTTACTCCGGAGCCTTCGGAGTGTGGCAGCAGTGAGGCAGAGGAACAGCGGGAGCCTGTTCCCATGTGCATGTGTGCAGAGCTGCTAGAAGGCGAGAGCAACTGAAATAAAAGGGGTGACTTGGGAGTAAGGCTGGGAGGTAATAACCCCCCCAATAAGGTACAAAGGACAGGCCAAGATGATGAAACCTTTGCAGGAAGCAAAGTAGTTCGATCAATTCAGATTTATCCTTGAAGCCCTTTGTACTTCGGTTGGTTTTTTTTCTAGTTCATTGATACTTCTGTTATTGGCAGCACTTCACAGGAAAGAAAGGTGGGTGCTTATCTCGAGGGACTGTTTCAGATTCATTACCAGCTGGGAATAAAAACAATTCCCAACATTGCAATAAAATAAGTCTTGTTTTTAAAATAAGTGTGCATAATTAAGGTCTAAGAAGCCTTGGTCAGAACATGGAAGGATTTGTATTCCTTGCTGTCATATTTTTGTACATCAAGGACTGCCTGTTCTTTTGTGGAAAACTGCCTTCTATTAGGCTTTACTTCTGACCAAATCAAATCAACCAACTCGAGTCTACTGATCTACTAACTGATCTACAGATTCAACCCTTACTCTGGAACTGCTGTCACCTGCCTCTTTCTGCGCACTTGTTGTAATTCTCCACAAACCTGTGGAGTGCAGGTGCTTTGGGGGCATTCCCTTGCTTTTTCTGGACCCCAGAAGAAATCAGGATGGGCAGAAGGGGTTATCTATGAGTATCAGAAGTGGACAGCCATCCTGGGGACTCCTTCTTCCCACAAGAAATCCCCATGGATTTATCTCGCAGTGAAATGTCTGGGTTCCATTTTCACCATCTGAATGTTAGAAATCAGAACTGCCACTACCCTGCTTGCAAATGGTAGCAGCATGGCTGTTGTGCAACATACACAACATGTGGAAACAACATAGGATAGAAAATTGCCCCACAGCAATGTCAAAGTTTGCCTTGCGTCTTGGAGAAACCACCTGGATTTGTCCAGCCCTGTGTGATATCAGCAACACTGAATGGAATTCACGCTGGCCACGATAGATGCACAGATGCCCTCTATAAGTGGGGGGGAAATCCCATCCTCGAATTGTGCCCTTGGGGCTGAAAAACAAAACACTCAACATGTAGTGGCAGAGTGCCAAAATGGAGCCCATAAGGGAGACTTTGCTGATTTCCTAGCTGACAAATGAAGCAAAAAATTTAATCTCTAATGTAGGCATAGGTTGATAATATTTTAAATTTTATCTCTTGAGTTTTTTAATCAAAATGCGATGTGAAATGTGCCATACGGTAACTAAAATAAAAGCAGCACACCTCTGCTGGACATGGATGATCTTGCCCGTTGTGCTTCCAGCCTTCTTATTGGTGACCACCTTTGTTGTAGCACATTTAGTTTAGCCAGAAAGGAAGCTTACAGAGTGAGCCACACATTCTCTCTCTGGCAGGACTGTTTTTCCCATTGCTTGCCTGTTCTCCTAAAAGCTCCCCCTGGACAGCTGGTCCAGTAAAGCAGAGCTGCTTCCAGCTGTTCAGCTGCAAGTAAGTGGCTGAGGTTTGTGTTGCAACTTGACAAAGCCAAAGCTTTCAATTGCAGGTCTTGTCGAGCAAAATACTTCAGCCTTCTGCCCTCAGTACAGTAAACAGATTGCTTCTTCCATCTTCCCAGGCCCAACTCAGTGGACTATTTAATGCTGCCAACAGCCCTTTGTGGAGAAGTTTTCGCTTTGCCTTTTTAGCTGTCCTGCTTTTCTTTGCCTAATTACACATAGCAGCTAAAGAAATTCTGGAAGTCGGAAACCTATCATTGGGACCAATAATAGTTAAATGTCTAGAATATTGGAAAAGGAAATAGAAGTGGTGGTTGCATCCCAGAAACAAGTGATTGGTGAGAACCAGACCACCTGCATTCAAAGATCTATTTGCTTAAAGAGTTGTAGATCCAAATGTGTAGTCTACTCATATTTAAGTCTGTGGTTTAGAAGAACACAAAGAACTGTTGTGTACTGATGCACTTTCTCCCTACTCATGTCCCTGCCTATTCAGTATAGTGGATTTATTTTAGCTATTTATTCCAACAATTAGAATTGTTTAAGTTCAGGTTCAAAATTTTGTCATTTTCATTGGCTTTGGGAGTCATGGTGATTTTGGGGACCACTTGCTATAATAGTCAGTATCTTGTGTTTTGAAACTCTCTCAGAGTCATTTAAGATTATCCAGCTACTTGCTGCCTTTCCTTGCTGTGGCTTCTTCATTATAATAATTATTAGCAACAGTACTGTGGTTTTGTTTACAGTTACATCAATTCAGTGTGGCACTAATCTCAAAACTACAACAGCAGGGAAACATTTTCTTTTCTGAGTTACCCTTTTGCCCAGTTTTGATGACGCTCTGATGACCCACTAACTTATCGTTTCTTTCTTTCTTACATGGCATTTTTCACATTGTTGATTAGGTTTGTACTATCAGATCATAGTTCTGGCTTATGTCCAAATGTCAGGGCTGTCTTTGAAACATGTGAAAATATAAATCTAAGGAAAGTCATTGTTCTCAACATGAACAGATAGTTTTCCCATCTGATCAAGTAAATCTCATTCAACAGCAAAGGGTGATCTTCGTGTTTTATGCATGGATTCATTGGAGAACAAGCAGTTTGCATTTGACTTCCTGGGGATGTAAGAAGGCAAGCTGGGATTCTAAACCTGAATTTGAGTCTCAAAATTGTATTCCTAAGAATAATTGGTGAATACTTATTATTGACTTGCACTATTCACATGACTTACAAATAAAAAACAGACCTTCCCTGTACTTCTAGGGCGTTACCTTTGTAAACATGTGATGAAATGGCAGAGCTTTTTTTGAAAGTAATGTTTAGTAAATTGAGAGGAAGGTATTTCTGCAAGAATATATGATAGGGGTTGAAATCTCCCATCTCTTCATGGCAACATCTTCCCTATTCCTGTATTATCTCATTGCTGCAGTGCACACACAGATTCATGGGAAGATACAGTGCAGAATTCAAGATAGAGCAAAGGATTTCCCTCCCTCCCTCCCTTCATCTGCTCTTCCTCCCTCCCTCCCTGAAAAGCAAAAGCTTTAGCTTGCAGAACAACAGAATACCCTCAGGAGTTTTCTTGCAAGGTGTCAACCTTTGCCAGCAAAGTTGAATGCAATGTTTTGAATCATTTCTCTGAAGCCTGTTCAATAAACTAGACAACCTCTGATTCAACTGTCAAGAGGAAATCAGTGGACTTTAAGGGGGGGGGGAGGGTTGCTTGAAAGAAGACTGCAGTGTGCGGGAGATGGAAGCTTTTCATTGGGTTTGGAGGCTCCTTGTTTTGTGAGAGAACCCTGGATCAGAATGACCCAATTTAGACCAAGGTTCAATCAATCCAATCAATCAGAATAGGGCTGGCAGGTACTGGCTGCTTGTGCTCCATGCTGGGAATCCTGGGGTTTAAACTGGGAAGAAGAAGCTGGAGCTCAACTCCAGCAAGCCTGAGTGGGTGTGAAATTGACGGATCGTCTGAATCTGTGGATTTGATCTATAGATTATCAATTGGTTATTGTTTGATTTGAGGTTCCTTCCCAACCCCAAGTGGGCTCCGGTTTAGCTCTTGACAGTGTTGCAATTTCTTGGGTGGAACCAAGAGCAAAAGATCTTCGGTGTGTGTGTGTGTGTGTGTGTGTGTGTGTGTGTAGATAGCTGGATTCATAACTTCTCTTCAAGGAGCATGTGGCAACTGTGACCAGAGATGCCTTTGTTCGGATTTTTCTACTTTTCTGCTTTTTCTATCAAAGTGGCAGGCTCGGATACAGGCAGATGCCCAATGACAAAGGACATATTTTTTTCCTCTATAGATAAATAAGAGGCTTCAGACAGCAGTTCAGTCCTTCTGCAAGCCTCCTGATTTTGTCCACTGAAAAGTCTGTCTCTTGCCATTGCTAGTGTGCACCAGCCCTTTTCAGTGAGTTAAATGATTTTAAATGGAGAACATCCCACCTTCCATCTCACATGGATGCCTTTTCCTGAATCGGGGTCCCTACTCATGGTTACCCATGTTTTAATCAACTCACATATAGATTATGTGATAGGTACTCTTGAAGACTCTCAAAAGCTACAGATGGTCCAGAATGCAGTGGTGGGACCAGAGGTGATTGTTCCTAGGCATGTTGTATAATACTTCTATTACGTAAATTTATCTGGTGGTTTCTGGGTGATGGTTGGTGCCAGTAAATCCTGTGTGATATAGTGGCCTGATTATTTGTTTGTTTGTTTATTGGATTGGGTTTATTTCACTATAAATTTAAATTTATTTAACTTACCTTTACTTATTTATTGGAAATTGAACAGAATTAAGTGTGATATTGATAGAAGCCTCTGCCCTCTATCAGTGGGGAGGGAAAGATTCCCCTTGTTTTGATTGTGGTACTGATATGCAAATCATTAAACACATTGCGCAAGACTACCAGTGATGTGCATTCTCTGGTTCCCAAGAAGTTCTGAATGAAGCAACGCCAGAGGCGATCACCTGGATAGCTGAACTGGATGTCCAGTTATGAGGCCACTGCCATATTTTATTTATTTATTTATTTTATTAAATTCTTATACCGCCCCCTCTCCTGCAATGGGACTCGGGGCAGGTGTACAGCCAAGATAAAAAACCCCACAATAAATAGAATTTTAAAAAGGTTTAAAAGGATTAAATTAATGGCTGAGAAAAAACAGTAAAAACAAGATAGAAAAGTTAAAATTACCAGAGAGAATTTTTAAAAGTTTTAAAACTCTAGTAATTGGTACTAGGCCAGACCGGCCTGTTGGAAGAGATGGGTTTTTAGTGCGCGCCGGAAGGTTTGCAAGTCAGTAATGGCTCGCATCTCTGGAGGTAATTCATTCCAGAGGGAGGGTGCCCCCGCAGAGAAGGCCCGCACCCTCCGGGCCACCAGCCGGCGTCGTCCAGCCGACGGCACCCCAAGGAGGCCCACCCTGTGGGAGCGCACTGGCGCACATACATGGAAGTTTTGCATATGTGGATTGTGTATATATGTTATTTCTCCTTGTCATGTTTTTATCATCATTGTATTATAATACGATTATCATTTTATCCGCAGGGTTCTGATGATTGCCCTATTTATTTAATTATTTATTTATTTTATTAAACTTATATACCGCCCTCTTTCCCTGACAGGACTGAGGGCGGTGTACAGCCAATTAAAAATATCACAACAATACAAAATTAAAAAACAATTAAAATCAAATATATAGTGGCTGGAATAAAAGTATATAAAGGGGAATTAAAAAGATTAAAAACCAGATAAAACCAGATTAAAATTCTAAGAGAACCTAGGCCAGACCGGCTTGGCGAAATAGATGAGTCTTCACCGCCCGTCAGAAGGTCAGGAGATCAGGGATGATCCTCATCTCCGGGGGTAATTCGTTCCAGAGGGAGGGTGCCCCCAATGAGAAGGCCCGCACCCACGGGGTCACCAGCCATCCAGCTGGCGGCACCCCGAGGAGACCCACTCTATGGGAGCGTATTGGCCGGCGGGAGGCCGATGATGGCAGGAGGCGGTCCCGTAGATACCCCGGCCCCAAGCCATGGAGCGCTTTAAAGATGGTAACCAATACCTTGAAGCGCACCCGGAGGACCACCGGGAGCCAATGCAGCTCGCGCAAGAGTGGCGTGACATGAGAGCCCCGAGGAGCTCCCAACACCACCCGCACGGCTGCATTCTGCACCAGCTGGAGCCTCCGAGTGCTCTTCAAGGGAAGCCCCATGTAGAAAACATTGGCATAGTCTAGGCGGGAGATTACGAGGGCGGAAGTGACCATGCGAAGCACATCCCGATCCAGAAAGAGCTGCAACTGGTAGATCCTACGGACCTGACCAAAAGCCCCCTGGCGACAGCCGCCACATGGTCTTCCAATGACAGCCGTACATCCAGGAGGACACCCAGATTGCACTCCCTCTCTGTGGGGGCAAGAATTCCCCCCCCCCACAGCCAGCGATGAAACCAGCTGGCTGTATCGGGGTGCCGTGGAAGCACAGCCACTTGGTCTTAGATGGGTTGAGCCGGAGCCTGTTCCGCCCCATCCAACACCGCACGGCCTCCAGGCACCGAGCCATCACTTCGATGGCTTCATTGGGGTGGCCCGGGGTAGAAATGTACAACTGGATATCATCAGCGTACTGATGGAACTCTACCCCACAGCCACGGATGATCTCACCCAGCGGCTTCATATAAATGTTGAACAGAAGGGGCGAGAGCACCAATCCCTGAGGAACCACACAGATCAGGGGTGTCGGGGCCGATCTCTGCCCCCCCCGTCAACACAAATTGCGAACGGCTGGAAAAGAAGGAGGAGAACCACTGCAAAACAGTGCCCCCCACCCCCAATCCCCCCAGCCACTGCAATAGGATACTGTGGTCGACAGTATCGAAAGCTGCCGAGAGATCTAGAAGGACCAGGACAGAGGAATAGCTCTGTCACGGGCCCTCCAGAGATCATCCACCAATGCGACCAAAGCCGTCTCCATGCTGTGCCCGGGCCTGAAGCCCGATTGGCATGGATCCAAATAGTCAGTTTCATCCAGGTGCTAGGGGGAGCTGTCGTGCCACCACACTTCTCAACAGCCTTCGCTACAAAGCTGAAGGTTGGAGACTGGACGATAATTAGCTAACAAAGTTGGGTCCAGGGATGGTTTCTTGAAGAGGGGTCTCACCACCGCCTCTTTCAAGGTGGCAGGCAGATATCCCTCACTCAAGGAAGCGTTAATAATACCCTGGAATCAACCTCGTGTCACCTCCCAAGTGGCCAACACCAGCCAGGAGGGGCACGGGTCCAATAAACATGTGGTAGCATTCAGCCCCCGCAGGATCCTGTCTACATCTTCGGGGGTCACAGGATCAAACTCTTCCCAAATGACCTCTCCAAATTCCACCCCCGTCCCCCCGCCCAGAGTTGCCCATTCAGAGTCCAACTCATTCTGGATCTGAGTGATTTTGTCCAGCAGGAAATTTGAAAAATCCTCAGCCCGTCCCTGCAAGGGGTCCTCCCGCGCTCCCCCTTCCAGGAGGGTTAGGGTCATTCTAAACAGGGCGGCTGGGCAATTTCCTGCAGATGCAATAAGTGCTGGAAAAGTGAGAATGCTTTGCCACCCTTATCGCCACTAAATAGATCTTAATATAAGACCGTAATAGTGTTCAGTTAGATCCGGAGCGAGTGGCCCTCCAAATACTCTCCAGGCGTCTTTTCCGGTGCTTCATCTCCATCATGATCCTCGAGCCAAGCTTCAAAAGCTTCAAAAGAATCCAAAAGATTTATTAGGAGCAACATGTCCTGCATTAAACCCGTATGAAGCCAACTTTGAGACACATAATTTACTATCACCTATGACCCTGTTTCCCCCCTCCCCCCTGCATGTGTCATAAATCAGATTCTCCAATGAAATGTTCATGGGCTGGGTGTCATCAATCACACTCTCCAATGAAGGATTTTTGGAGGCAGAAGATCCCGTAGCCTAGGCTACAATCTCCACAAGATAAGCGTGGAATGTGTTTCTGGCCTTCATCTGCCACACTGCTCCCTCAGGCCTTTCCCCCACTCCTTCTTATATCAACTCAGAAACAGGCATAGGAATGATTTACGAGTTGACACCCAAATAAGTTATTGAAGTGCCTGTCTCCAGCTGTCTCCCTCTGACTGGGGAGGTCTTCAGGCTAGGCATGCTTTGGGAACATTTTGGGACCCAGGCAGGTTCCCTTTCCCCTCACTACCTCTGCCCTCTGGATGACATTCCCTCCCAGGTCTCTGCAGCCCTGCTCCATTCAAAATCCAAGAAAGAAATACTTAGACTCCATTAGTTAGAGAAAAGATATCTTTTACTGGAAATCAAGTAGGAGCATCAAAGGAATTCTGAATCTGAGAAAATGAGCGCGTAAATCACATATACAAAGTGATTCCCACCTCCAAAAGTTCAATTGGCTCATTCAATTAAAAGTTGTGTATAGCATCATGTGGGCATCTCCAGGTGGTGAGGAGGCCTCTGTCTGTTGACCCTGGCATATTTTGATAAAAGAGTTGCGGTTGTGCATAACATAGGACAGAAGCCTAAGCAAGAAACCCCTCCCCCCCACTTATACAGTTCTGTTTTGTTAAACCTCCAGCCTGCTTCCCATAATCATGTTCCCACTTCTCCCCCCGTTACTTAGGACAGACGAAAGATGCAAAGCAAAGGAAGAATATCTTGAAGGCTGACACTGCCTAGTTCTCCTGCAGTCTCTGGGCCAGCAGGTTACATGAGCTGACTATTGAATCTAATCTTTATGACTAAAATGGCATGGTTTTCATCCACCAGTCAGGTTAGGTCATCTTTATGATAATTTTAAATGATTCATATACCATAAGTGGTTTTAACTCTGGTAAGACACCCACAACCTTGTTTGATTGAAATTGAAATTATAAAAAAATAGATATAAATAACTCTCCCTCGGCCCCAATGTGCCTTTCTTGCTGATCTTGCCACCCTTTGTTTTTTAAAGCATTCTTCTATCAAAGTGGCAGACTCCAATACAAAGCAGATACTCAATGACAAACAATATTTTTCCTTTGTACCATGTTTTCCTGAAAATACAACCTACCCCGAAAGTAAGCCCTAGCTTGATTTTTTACATGTGTACCCAATATAAGCCTTACCCCCACAGTAAGCCTCAGTTAAGGCATTGCCCCACTGCAGGATGGGCAAGACAGATGCTGGGGTGGGCTGAGGTGCATGGGTAAAATTTAAGCTTGGGTGGGAATGGGAGGATGGAGCTGCCCTACTTATCAAGCCTTGCACACCCCAACACCTGTCTTGCCTTGCTGGTCCACTTCTTCTGTGGCCGCTTGCTGTTGCTTGCAGGCATCGGCCCCAGACTCCATTTTGCTGTCAGAGCCCTTAGAAAGACCTCAGTTAACAGAGATATGGATCAATCCAGAGCTCTGTTATCGGCTGCAGAGGCCTTTTCAGAAGGCCTGTGATGGTGAAACGAGGCCAGGGGGTACCACGCACATCAATCTGGACCTTGTTTCTCAGCTGCAGAGGCCTTTCCTGAAGGCCCTGACAGTGAAATGGAGGCTGGGGGTGTGTGACATGCACAAGCAGCAACAAGCGGCTGCAGAAGAAATGGGCCGGCAGTGGGCGGGGCTGTCAGTGCTGCTGCCATAAGTGAGTCAGTGGAAGACACTCCCCCACCCTCCAAAATAAGACCTGGTGGCATTTTTGGTGGGAAAGAAAAGACCAGGTCTTATTTTCAGGGAAACACGGTAGAGACTTCAAACAGCAGTCCAGTCCTTCAGCATCTCTTCCATTTTGTCCATCTCTTGAGATTGCTATAGGCATGGGTACCGTGTATTTTCACCAAGTTAAATGATTTAAAAGGAGAACATCCCACCTATTGTCTCATATTGTGAATGCACCCATCTTAATATATCACGCCCCATTTGAAAGTTACTTCGCTAATTAACACAATAGGATTGTGCTCAGTACAATGTGTCATCTACCAGCGATTTATTTTCATAAAAGGAAGTGTCTTTCCTCTCTACTCTAGCAGGCTAGAGAGCCATTTCACTCATGTGCCCCAGAGAGAGTGATTCGGAATTCAGAGTTCAACTCTCTTACGGGCCCATTTGCAGCAGTGAGAATGAGCACCATTATGGTGGTAAAATTAGTACTTGCAATTTATCATCATTCAGTGAATGGCTAGCAAACAGAGGCTTCCAGGTCAAATTCTAAAAGACTCAAGCGGATTTTGAAAGCCCTTTTCCATGTTTTTTTAAAATACTCTTTTGGTTCTTCTCTACATGTTGAACTTCCCAGCCATAAGAAATGTCATCCTCAACAGTTCTGTTTTATTTTAAACTAGTCAGCCCTTTCTTTCTTTTTCCTTGGACCTTTTAAAGCCGTCTTCTTCAACTACGCATCCTCCAAATGCTCAGGATTGCAGCTGCTGGCCAGCCCAGCACAAGGAGGATGCTTCATGAAGAGCACAGGCAGATTGTCCAGGGCATCCGTTTCTTCTTTTTTTTGTTAAAGAATGTTAACATCACCAGCAGATCTTTTGTAGATGTGAGCACATTTCTTTTCTTATCTTCCTTTGCTACAGTAGCTTGCAAGCAAATGTTGAATCTTGAAGGTCACAATAAAAGAAAGAAAAATATCTCTCGGCTTTTGATTTTAGTAAATAAGGCACGGGGATTAATGTTTTATAAACATTGTCTGTTTAACTGATTTTTTTTAAAAAGTGTGAATAGAACAGAACAGAATAGACTTCTTTATTGGCCAAGAGTAATTGGACACACAAGGAATTTGTCTCTAGTGCATAAGCTCTCAATGTACATGCAAAACAACAAAGTAGTAGTGATAATAATTATAAGAAGGATAATAATCATAATAATGATATCAATAGGAGAAGGTATTGGAACAGATGAGAAGGATAAAGCAATATAGCCATGCTGCAGACGTAATATATTTAGATATAAGATAGAACTGTGGGAATTCAGCCTTCAGCAGAGTGATGACACGAGCTTGCAAGATAATTGATACAGTAGGTTGGGGTGGGCCAAGTGCTCATATGCCGTCTCTCCAGCTAACTCCACCACCCTCCAGGACTTGCCAGCTGTTTTGGGCAGCCATCTCTCCACTGCAGTTTAACAGATGGTTAAAACGTTGGTTCCAGCCGTCTGTCAAAACTGCCTCGTCCCCAGCTCATTTGAAGAACCGGAATTGATGGATTGTTTTCCTACTCATTGATGCCACTAGCAGGCATATAAGGAGCAAAGTCAATGTCAGGCACAATAAACCGGGAGTCAGGGTTAGATCCAAAACCAGTACAAGTTCATTCCATGCTTCCTCTGGCTGGCTCAGGAATTCTTGGAGTTGAAGTCCACAAGTCATAAAAGGGCCATAGTTCTCCACTCTTGCAACAAGAATCTAAACTACTGATGGACAAGGCAAACTGGTGGTAGATAAGGGTCAAAGGAATTCAAGGTTGGCTGGACTTACCACTAAGTATCTTGTGAGTATGAAGGGACTGGAGACTGATGATGCATTTGACCCCTCCCTCCCTCCCTCGGGCTCAGCCTGGTCCTCTCCTACAATCAAGAAACCCATCTTAATTTTCCCTTTCCCAAGCAAATAAAGGACACAGGGTAAGGATTGGCAGTAGGGATCTCAAATGCAATGCCTATTTATCTAGGGTGGCTGGATAGCAATTTTAAGACAGTTGTGGGCCTTGCGTTGGCTGCTAATTTAAAATGTGATCGTAACCCCTGAAGTCTCATATGGGTTGGTGTTGAGGGGACTTGCCTTTGCCAATCTTTCATACCTGTGTCTGGGGAAAGCCACTGGGGGTTCCTCCCTCCAGTGGTGGGATTCACATTTTTTTATTACCAGTTTTGTGGGCATGGCATGGCAGGGGAAGGATACTGTAAAATCTCCAGTCAGAGGTGGGATTTGTTGGTTCTCAGAACTACTCAAAATTTCCTCTACCGGTTCTCCAGAACTGGCCAGAACCGGCTGAATCCCACCTCTGCCTCCCTCCCATTATATTGGGGGAGGGAGTCCAGAGTTGGTGCTTTCCCCCACGTGCCCATGCTTTGAAACAGCCTTTCCTTAGAAGCCAGGTGCACTCATGGGTTGATTGCCTTTGAAAACCTGGTGAAGAGCCTTTTTTTTTGCATTACATGCGATGATAACTAATAGCCAAGAATAAATTGAATGCTGCTTTTAAAAAATGGTTGTTTGTTTTATTTTTAGTAATTACTGATTGTTGTTAAAGGTGAGTATTTTATTCTACTATCTGAGGATATTGTATGTGGCCATGAGCCTGTAGGGCAGTGGTGGCTAACCTTTTTTGGCTCCATCCTTTTTTGCCAGCACCCAGAAGGCAATGCATGCTGGCTCCCCCATGCCCCCTGCACATGCATGCAAGACCCCCTCGTTCACCGTGCATCTCTGCACATGCACATGTGTCTCCCATGCCCCCCGTCCCCCATGCATGCGTGCCAGATACCCGACAATCAGCTGTCGGGTAGCGGTGCGTGTATGCATGCGCAGTGGGTCTCTTCCGGGCAACCTCTCGCATGCCGGCAGAAGTGGCTCTGTGTGCCACTTCCGGCACGCATGCCACAGGTTCGCCATCACGACTATAGGGTTATATAGGTTGCATATAACACTATAAGGTTGTATATTTACATTGTTGCAATTTAGATCACAACAAGGCTGTGGGAAGACCCCCAAACCCTATTCAGGCTGGCTTTAACTCCCAGACCTTCTCTGAGGCAGATGCACACAAGTCATTTCCATTCAATCAAACGTTAACTCAAATAACTGCAGCCTTTGTTTCATAATAATGGGGCTCGTAGGCCAACAGCTTCTCTTGCTGATTGAGGGAGGAAGCAGGTAGCCGAATTCCCTTTGGGTTTCCAAGCCATCCACAGCAGAGGGGCAACAAAGGCCTGCTAAATGCCTGCATTGATTTCTTGGCTCTCTCCAGCATTATTTTTGTTCTCAGTTCAGGAGTTTCATGTTTGAGAAACTTTGTTGTTGGAACTTTCTTTTCAGAGGAATTCGTTCGATAGCAAAAGCAGCTAAGAGGAAAATACATTATTGAAAGGCTGCTTGCTTGTTATCTGAACTTCAGCAGGAAGCTCTGACATGGGGGCGGGCAGCTTGGGGGGGGGAGTTATTTCTAAGGGTCTGTCCATCATTTCTTGAGTGGGAAGGAGATCTGGGGGGGAGGCCTAGAGCAGCCCAGCAAGAAGGCTGACGGAAGGGAGGGAATCGAGGCAAACTCAAAGGGGTGAGATGCTTTTATGATTTTCCTTAAAAGGATGCCATTTCTATTTATTTATTAAATTTATCAGCCACCCATTTTACCGCAGGGCAACTGGGTGGTCTAACTGCACTATGGTTGGGCTGTGCAAAATTTCTGCAACATTGGCCGCTTGATTCCCTCCATTCTGCATTTTTTGATAGATAAACTTTGGGATTTAGAGGAGACACGGATGGAAAAGGTAAACATGCAAAGCTGTTGTTTGGTAAAGGGCTGACCTATCTCTTCCCCTCCATCAGAAACAAGTAAAAAATGTCCATTTATGATTTCTTTCTTTTTGCCTCTTTAGATTCGGACTGAACAAATGGACCACTTTCCTGCTTTTTCTGTTAGCAGGAACCATAGCAGGAAAAGAGATGTTATAAATGATGATCAAGGTGTTCCCACCGCATGAACTGGTCCTTCATCCCATGCCGGTTCCCGCACTCCCCTACCGAGAGATCCTCATGTAGATCATGATCCAGCTCATAGTCTTAAGAAAATGGCAGAGAAGACAACAAGTCACACAATCCTTTTCAAAGCATTTTCTCACCACTGAGATTCTATTGAGTGGTGTTTGTTGCTTGTTTAATTCTCAGAATGGGTTGGGCCTACTATGTAATATTTCAGGAGACACAAGCAGAAGCCAGAAGATACCAACCTTAGAAGAAAAGCGGCCTATTTTTGTTGTGCAGTGCTACCTGTGATTCTGAATCTAATCATGTGTTAGTCAGGTTACAGGACACGGGAGCTTGTGGGCCATGAAATATGCAGAGAAGAACAGAGTTATGGTACTTACATCTGCAGTTTTTTTTTCCTGCAGAAAAAATGCCATTTTTGTTTAAGAATGAATAACCTTACTTTTCAACTCTTTCTATAGAAGGTATCTGGTATCCGTGCTTTGGAGATGGGTGGCTGGATTACATGGTTTAGATGCCAGTGGAGCAACTAATATTTCTTTTGCTAGATAGCTGTAGTCTAATTAGGGGTATCACAGACTTAGTTCCCAGAAACGCATTGAATTTTGTCAGTATATAAGGATTCATGACTGAAATAGACATGGCAACAAGTCAGCCAATGGGAACTGTTTGGTGACTAAGATACAGGATGTGTTGTGAGCCATGTTAGACAGCTCGGAACCTGGGCGTGGCTTAGCTTGACTGATCTGTATATATACTGATCTGGTTCTGCTGTTGGGTATTGTATACATGCATCATACTTTATATTATTGTATATAAAGTAGTTTCTTCTATAAACGAATCCTGCTGAATTATTTACTTGTGTGCTGGTTAGATTGCTGCAAACTCTGACAAATTTTATCTTAGATAAGTAAATAAATAGTCATGTTAGAGGGGTCCTTGTGCTCTCTGAGCTGGGTTGTTTTTTGTTTGCAGACACTTCATCAACCAACTAGGTAACATCATCAGAGATAGGAAGGTTTGTCTCTCAATAGACATTCAACAAGTCAAAAAGGGAACAAGCCTGGTGGCCACATACTCAAATACAAATGAGACATAAGAAGGATGCAGAAACATTGGGATTTTATAAGGAACCCCAAGAATTGGATCAGATATTGTTAGGGACAGATAATAAATTAATAAAGAAACTTTATAATTATTTATTGAATTTTAAAATAGAAGAACAATATGTAAAAGATACAGGGATGGGCTTCAAAAATTTTAGCAACAGGTTCTCTGCCCAGTTGCTGGGTGGGCGTGGCCATGGTGGGCGTGGCCTAGTCATCCTCTTGCACCACAGTGGGGGAGGGGGGCCTTTTTGCCCTCCCTGGGCTCTGGAAGCTTTCCTTGAGCCTCCAGGGAAGTGAAAATGGCCTCCTGGGCTCGAGGCCCTCTGGAAGCCAGAAACAGGCCCATTTCCAGCCTTCCTGAACTTCCGAGAGGCCTGTTTTTCACCCTCCCTGAGCCGCTATGCGTGCCCTGCACTTACCTGCATCCAAAACGGGCCCCGTGGGGACTCCTCGGAGGGGAGGGGAGAGGTGGGTGGGGCCAGCCAGGAGTGGGATTTGGGGGTTCTCCGAACTGCACAGAATCTTCCTAGCTAGGAGCTCTCCTGAATCCCTGCGAACCCCCAGCAGCCCACCCCTGAAAAGAAACCATGATACCGTGTTTCTCACAAAATAAGGCAAGACCTTATTTTTTTTTGAGCCCCGAAAAAACGGCTAGGCTGTCTTTTCGGGGGTGAATTAATTTCTCTCCCCCCCCATCAGTGGGTGGGCGGCAGCGGTGTTCCCGCCAACACAACAATAGCAGCAGCACCGGCAGGAACGTGGAAGCGTTTCTGCCGCTGCTCGGCGGCAAAAACGCTTCCATGTTTCCGCCGGCGCTGCTGCTGTTGTTGTGCTGGCGGAAATATGGAAAGCGTTTCTGCCGCTGCTCAGGTGTGTGCGGAGCCGCACACACCCGAGCGGCGGTAGGAAACGCTTCCATGTTTCCGCCGGCGCTGCTGCTGTACTCGTGCCGGCAGGAACTGTGGAAGTCATGGAGAAGCAGCAGAAACACTTCTACACTTCCTGCTGGCACAAGAACAGTGGAAGCGCCGCCCAGGGCACTGTTAAAGGCATGTTTCCCCCCCACCCCAGCATGTTTTAACCCCCGTCCTCCCCCCCAACATGTTTTAACCCCTGGCCTCCCCCCCAGCATGTTTTAAACTAGGCCTAAATTTGGGGTGAGGGGCTTAAATTTCATTTCATGCCTAGAAAACATGCTGGGTCTTCCTATTGGTGGAGGCCGTATTGTTGGAGAAACACAGTAGTATGGGCCAAAAATTTTGGATATAGCATAGAACTAGACAATTGGCAAAAACTGGGAAAGAAATTACAAATTAACAATGTCAACAGCATATAAAGAAAACCTGTATCAAATGTTTTATAGATGGCATTTGCTATCAGCAAGAATGGCAAAAGGGTTCCAAAATATATCACTAGAGTGCTGGAAATGGGATCTAATTACCATATGTGGTGGACCTGTCCAATGGCAAAAAAATATGGATTAAAGATAAAAAGTTGGTTAGAAGAAATGACAACACAACAAATAGATCTAAAACCAGAATTGTTTGTATTAGGTATACTAATGGGCAAATACGATAAAAGAATTATATACTTAATGTTACATATAATAATAGCAGCGAGGATCATATATGCACAAACTGGAAAAATGAAAGTATACCCACAGATGAAAAGGTAATACAGAAAATATTAGAGTGCACCAAAATGGACAGGTTAATGATGGAAATTAAGGATAAAGTGGAAACAGAGTATTATTTAACATGGGATTTATTGTATAAATGGTTAGAAAATAGATGCAGAGATTAGTAACTTTATAATGAAAAAAGGTTAACAAAATAGAAGTAAATACAGATATATAGATATATATGAGTATATATGCTATAAGTAATATTACCACTGGACTGTACTTGACTATAGACCGAAGTATATAGAGTGACTAGTGGTGAAGATCATATGGTGTAGCTATGAGAAAAATGGTTATAATCAGGGCGTAAAAAACTATGTATACATAAAAGAGACTTGATACAACAGTACATTCTCATTGCAGAAATGGAAACGTGAAGTATAATAAAGGAAAATATGTAATAAAAGACACTTTTTAAAAAAGGGAACAAGAAGGGAAAGCTTAGTCATACCTTGCTCAATAGTAGTAACTGTTGAGAGGAATCTTGGGGTCCTAGTAAACAATCACTTACATATGAACCAGCAGTGTGCAGCAGCTGCCAAAAAAGCCAATACAATATAGGCTACATTAACAGAGGATAGAATCCCGTTCATGTTAAGTGTTAGTACTAATTTATAACGCCTTGGTAAAATCAAACTTAGAATGTTGCATCCAGTTCTGGTAGCCACAAGATAAAAAAGGTGAAACTCTAGGGCCTCCTGGAAGTTTGGGGAGGCTGGAAATGGGCCTTTCCAGAGAGCCTCGGGAGTCCAGGGAGAGCCAAAACTCCCCCGCCCACCATGGTGCAGGAGGCTGACTAGGCCACGCCCACCCAGCAACCAGGCAGAGAACTTGTTCTTAAAGAAACCCACCCTGGGTCTCATGCTTTTGCAGGTGTTTGGACTAGAAGGCCTCCAAAGTCACTTTCAACTCGGTATTCTGTTAAAAAGACCAAAACATCCCTCCACCAGCAAGCAACCCCCAGATGAGCCTGGATTAACATCAAGCTTAACATCAGACTAACAATCAATCAACCAATCAATTAATCATTCAAGAAGTAAACTATACCTCAATCAAGAAACTGACAAACAAGCTAACAGTAAACAGCTCAGTCAAAGAACTTCCAGACCTCTCCCACCAACAGTGTCAGGGCAAGCCACTAGGATATAAACAGAACAACTCTTTATTAGAACTGATGATGTTATCTAATCTGGTAATCAAATGTCTGCAAGAAATCACCGGCCTAGAGAGCACCAAAACCCCTCATTTCAGCTCTGAGCTTCATTGGTATAATCAATGTTTGTCGGCAGGAGCCTTGAATGGACCAAAGTCTTGCCGTGCCAAGTGATGTGATCCCAGCTGGATGAAGTTCCACTGCTTCTGAAAGGGCAGCTCTCCCTGATTGGGCAAGTCTAGATATTGGGCTACCCAGTTTTTAATTTCCCAGGGCCTTTCCTCCAAAGGTGTTGTTTCCTTAGTTTCCTTTCCCAGGCCTTTGATACTTTGTAATAGTCTTGCAAATTTTACGGGAAGCCAGAAATTCCGCCTTTGGGTTCTTTTCAAAAAGAATTTTGAAGCAAAGTTAAAGACTGTTGCCAAGTTTAGGACTTGTTCATTTTCTGTAGTCGCTTTATTTTAGTCATCATTTTCCTCAGCTCCATTCTTGAAAACATCCCTCCAGGCAAGCCTATGTAACTTTCTGCAGTGATGATAAATGGGGGGAAGAATCCATGCAGCCCCAGTCTTCTCCAGCTTCTGTTAGCACAGACTCCACACGCAAGACCTGGCAGAGGAGCTAGCAAGCAAACACGTCCTGTGCACAGGGCCCTGAATGTTGTGCACCCACACTTTGAACACGATGTCTCACCTCTTTCTGCGATGCTGTTTGCTTCCTATTCCTCATTAGAAGATTGGAGGGGCATCCTCAAATAGCGTGACCATTTTGTTTGTTTAAGAAAACTGCCGTATAATTACAGCAGTTTAAATTATTTTAAATTATTGAATTATTTTAGATTACCTGGGAGGCTCAATTAATACAGTATATCATACTGGATAGCTTTCTCTGTAAATATAGATAGTCCTCAACTTATGGCTGCAACTGAGACCAACATTTCTGTTGTTAAGTGAGATAGTTGTTAAGTGAGCTTTGCTCCATTTTGCAACCTTTCTTGCCAAGTCGACGACTGTAGTTGTTAAGTTGGTATCGTGGTTGTTAAGCAAATCTGACTTTCCTTGTCAGAAGGTGACAAAAGAGAATCACATGACTGCCCCAGTCTGCTCTTTCAGGAAAATAAGGTTCGTGACTCCATTCAGTTGAAGCAGAAGAGCTTTCACTCAAAGAATCTGGTTGTCAGCTCTGAAGCCATTTTGGGAGCATCTTCAGGGCTGCCACAGGAACGTTGTTGTTATTATTGTTATTGTTGTTGTTGTTACCTTTATTGTCAGAGTACAACATGTGTACAATGAGATTGGCTGAACCTTCCTTTGTGCGCCCTCCCTCCCAACACAAGTCACAGTGGGGACAGAAGCCCCTAACCCAGTCCCAATCTTATTACCCTATGGGACCTTGTTGCACAACGCACCAGCCCTGCAAGTCTATCCTACTATGTTGACATGAAGTTATTTTCCGTTCAAGAGTCTGACAGCCCACGGATAGAAACTGTTCTTCAGCCTGTTGGTGCAGCTGGCTATGCTTCTCTATCTCCTACCCAGTGGTAGGAGAGTGAAGAAGTGCTGACCAGGATGTGAGTTGTCCCTGAGGATTTTCCTCACTCTTCTAAGGCAGTGAGCCTCAGCGAGGTCATCTAGTGGTATCAGGGGACAGCCCACAATGTTTTGTGCTGTGCTCACCACCAGGGGTGGGATTCAAATTTTGTAACAACTGATTCTGTGGGCATTGCTATGAGGGTGTGGCTATGTGGGCATGGCCATGAGACTGGGTGGGTGTGGCTTCTTTTTATTGGCACCCCCCCCCCCATTTTTGGGCCTTCTGGGCCTCAGGGAAGCCTCCTGGGTGGGTGTTTTTGCTCCCAGAAGGCTTCCCTGGGACACAACCTGGGTTGTGTTGGTTTTCCAAGTAAGGACTTCACTGAGATCGACTCCCAGGAATTTAAAGGAGGAAACTCTCCACACAGCCCCCCTCGATGTAAAGTGGGGCGGGTTACTCTCTCTTCTTCCAGAAGTCTAACACCATCTCCTTTGTCTTGCTGATGTCTAAGTGCAAGTTGTTTTCTAGGCACCATGAGGATAATTTTTGAACCTCCCCCCAGTATGCTGTTTCGTCTCCACCTATAATGAGACCAATACGGTAGTATCATCTACGAACTTAATGATCACGGTGGATGGGTCAGACGATACACAATCATGTGTGTACAGTGAGTACAGATAGGGACTGAGCACACAGCCCTGTGGGGAGCCAGTGCTAAGCTCCATGGAGGTGGAGGTGACGGACCCAGCCCTCACTGGTCGGCCCTCAGAAAGTCTTTGATCCAGTCACAGATGGAAGAGGGAAAATCCAAGTCAGTCAGCTTTTCGATAAAGATGTTCAGCAGGATAGTATTGAAAGCCGAGCTATAGTCAATGAAAAGCATCCTGACATAGTTTCCGGGTTTCTCCAGATGGCTTGCTACAGAGTGTAAGGCAGTAGCTACGGCATCGTCTGTTGACCTGTTCCCCCTGTAGGCAAACTACATAAAACAAGGGAGCTCAGATTCAGGTTTAGTCTTAGTAAAGTTATAGTAACAGAACTGAAAAAAGACCAAGAAAGTCACCCTGGATTCTGCTTTAGGAGACCAGTTTGAGGATTTTACTCCCGAGTAGCTTTGGCTTACCACAGAGGCCTTGGCATTTTGTCATTTGCTTTAAATCTTGCTGTTCATTTCTAATTGTTGTCCAGTGAGAGCTGACCTTCCGTGTACG
This sequence comes from Bungarus multicinctus, assembly GCA_023653725.1. Classification (NCBI taxonomy): domain Eukaryota; kingdom Metazoa; phylum Chordata; class Lepidosauria; order Squamata; family Elapidae; genus Bungarus; species Bungarus multicinctus. The sequence goes on along the minus strand of CM042835.1, from coordinate 27,130,039 downwards.
GGCAGCGTTCAACTTACAACTACAATTCAAAATGTTGCTGCTAATTGAGAGAGTTGTTAAGTGAGTTGTCCCATTTAACAACCTTTCTTGCCCTAGATCGGGGGTCCCCAAACTTTGCAACTTTAAGACTTGTGGACTTCAACTCCCAGAATTCTCCAGCCAGCTATGGAGAAATTCACAAGTCTTAAAGTTGCCAAATTTGGAGACCTCCACCCTAGATGTTAAATGAATCATTGTGGTTATTACGTTAGTGACATGGTTGTTAAGTGAATCTGGCTTCCTCATTGGCTTTGCTTGTGAAAGGTGACCATGATAAATACCTGGCAGTGATGATGAATTTGATCATGTGACTGTGGGGATGCTACAACAGTCATATGACAAATGGGCATCAGTCCTTTTTTTCAACGCCGTTTAAATTTGAATGGTTGTAAGTTTTTTTTTTTTTAAATTACATTTATATGCCGCCCTTCTCCGGAGACTCAGGGCGGCTTACAGTCTAAGGAGCACCATGCTAGGTGCTCGGCAATAGCCTTCATTCCATTGTATATGCCTGCTTATTACTAGGGCTTTTTGCCCCCCCCCCCCAAGCGGCATTTTTACAAAGTCAGCTTATTGCCCCCAACAATCTTGGGTCCTCAATTTACCTACCCCGAGAGGATGGAAGGCTGAGTCAACCTTGAGCCTGGTGGGAGTCGAACCTGCACTAATTGCAGGCAGCTTGCACTAAGTGCTAGATGATTAACAGCCTGCACCACCAAGGCCCCACCAAGTTGAGGACTATCTGTGCTTGCTCTTTGCAATGCTGAGATGCCTGAATTCAAAGTATCAGCTGAGGTGATGCTCTTTCCTCCGTGGAGCTGCTCCAGTCCAGATACCCGGCTTCTTCTGTCTCTTCCCCAGTTCTACGATCTCTTCCTTCACGTGCAGTGACAAAACTACACATCAGGGGTGGGATTTTACCAGTTTGGACTGGTTCTATAGAATCGGTTGTTATGATTCTGTGCAGTTTGGAGAACTGGCAAACCTTCCCTTGGCTGGCCCGGCCCCTTCCCTCCCCCCCCAGTCAGTCCTTAAGGTATTTCTTTTTTCTTCCCTCCTGACGATCAGCTGTTCTGATGAGCAGCTGTGCCGGGATCCCCCTCGCTATCTTACGGCTTCGCCCAGGAGGCTTCCCTGAGGCCCAGGAGGCAAAAAGGGGCTCATGTGGGGGTGGAGGCGGGAGGTTCTATGCACCCCCCATGCTCCATTTTTTGCCTTCCTGGGGCCCAGGGAACGCTCCTGGGAGCAAAAATGTCCCCCCAGGAGGCTTCCCTGAGTCCCAGGAGGCAAAACAGGGAAGGGGGGTGCCGCTGCTGAAAAAGGGGGGGGGAGAAGAAGCCACGCCCACCCAGTCACATGGCCATGCCCACCTGGCCACACCCACCTAGCCACGCCCACAGAACTGGTTGTTGAAAAATTTGAATCTCACCCCTGTGACACATCCTCTTTCCAAGATTAGGGTGCAGGTTCAAAACCCAAACAAACAGATGTAGTCACATAAGTTACCAGGTTTAAATGTAACTAAGAAAATGCAGCTGTCAGACCCGAAGTGTCTCTAACCATTTTGGGAACAAAAACCCAGGAATAGGAGAGGAAAAAACTGCTTTGCTTCAAGCTGGAGAATTTCTTCCCTGCTGTATCCTTTCATCTGCAGAAGGATGAAAAGAGGAATTCTACTAAATTCTTTGGGAAACAAAGGAGAGCAATGAAAGCAGGAGAAGTGATGGAGGCAACTGCAGAGTGATGCCAAGCCTTCCTGATTTCCAAAGCTCTTTGATGTTTTTCTCTCACTGGCGGCTGCTGACTTGTACAAGTTATTTCTATTTTCCAAAATTTGGTAAGAAAAGGAGACCTGGGGTGGGATGAGGGGAACAGCAGTCACATCTCTTCCCACTGGAAAAGGGAGACAAGCCAGCTTCACCATGTCTGGCTGCCAGCATTTCTGCAGAAGGAACCTGCCTTTTATTTATTTATTTATTTGTTAGTTTGTCAATTGCTTACAAGATAATAGGTATAAGTAAAACATAGTTATGAATACATGGATACATATAAGAAAAATAAAATATAAAATATAAAAGAAACAATAGGACAGGGATGGTAGGCATGTTGGTGCGCTTATGCACACCCCCTACAGACCTCTTAGGAAAGGGGTGAGGTCCATAGTAGACAGTCTAAGGTTAAAGTTTTTGGGGTTTGGGGAAGAAACCTAAAGTCAGGTAAAGTATTCCAGACACTGACCACTCTGTTGCTGAAGTCATATTTCCTGCAATCAAGTTTGGTTTGAGTTTGTATCTTGAGTTTGTAACTATTGTTTGCTCTTGTGTTGTTATGGTTGAAGCTGAAGTATTCATTGACAGGTAGGATACTGCAATGTATGATTTTATATACTATACTTAGATCAGACCGAAGGCGGTGCAGTTCTAGGTTTTCAAGGTCTAGAATTTCGAGTCTGGTGGCATATGGTATTCTGCAATGAGTAGAGGAGTGAAGAACTCTACTTGTAAAATATTTCTGGACTTTCTCAACTGTGTTAATATCAGATATGTAATGTGGGTTCCAGACTGATGAGCTGTATTCGAGTATTGGTCTAGCAAATGTTTTGTATGCTCTAGTTATTAGTGTAATATTACCAGAGAGAAAGCTACGTAAGACTAGGTTAACAACTCTTAGTGCCTTTGTGGCTATGTAGTTACAGTGGGCTCTAGCACTTAGGTCATTTGAGATAAGTACTCCAAGATCCTTTACAGAGTTTGGATCATCAACAAGGTCTTGACTATTCAGCCTGTATTTTATTTTCTGATTTTTTTTGCCAATATGTAGGACAGAGCATTTATTTATTGAGATCTGAAGTTGCCATTTGTTAGACCAATCTGATACGTGATCAAGGTCTTTTTGAAGGGTAGCGGCATTTTCTGTGGTGTTGAATAGCTTTACATCATCAGCGAAGAGAATGCAGTTGCTCTTGATATGATCACAGAGGTCATTTATGTAGACTATGAAGAGAGTTGGTCCTAGGACACTGCCTTGGCGGACACCACTGTTGACAGCTTTAGAATTTGATAGGACTTCCTGCCGGCTCTTGTCCCACAGGCTGTCCCTTCAGCAGATGGGATTCTGGACCCCCCCCCCCCCCCCGGGAAAAGCAGCTCAGGGAAAGGTGACTCCATGGAGGACACTTGCTGGGTGCGCAGAAGGGCCAGTTGGCAGCTGGGCAACTAGCCAAGGGCCAATTCAGGAGGCAAAAGCAAACCAGAGTCCTGGCAGGAGCTAACGGTTTGCAAAAAGAGTGTTCCAATATTTAAGGTTGGCCGTGAAACTCACACACTCACCCCCTGCAAGGCTGGACAAGTCCCTGATGGCTTGGTTGGCTTCTGAAGGATGCACAATCACAACTGAGGCAAATATGTGTGTTTTTGTGTGTTCAACAAAGAATTGCAGGCTAGGAGTGGGGTAGGGGTCTGTATCTTTCTCCGAAAATCAAGCACCCCTTTTGGGTGAGATGAACTGTCCCCAGAATGATCCCTGGAATATTTTGACTTTTTCTGGTATTTCCAGTTCAACCATATTTCAAGGTTGCTAATTCAGCAGCATCTTCTCTGTTGATCTTAGTCCAGCTAGTTGAGGACTTTTGAAAGAAAAAAAAAAAAGAACAACCAAACTGTACTCAAGCTTAATGACAGGAATGGAGGATAGTAAGATTGGTGTCGCTAAGCAATGTAGTCACGAGATGTGGCACACTTCACAACTTTTTATTTTTATTCCTATTTAGTATAATTGTTATTTATTAGCTATATGCTGATCTGTGACTGATAAAATAATAAAATAAAAACTGATTAACTATGTACCCTGTGTAAAATATTTTATGCCAGTCCTCTCTCAGACCATGGCATGTGATAAACATTATCGAGTTGTTTCACCGCTCTTTCCGTTTTTGAATTGGAACTGTGATGTTTTGCATCCAGTTTACTACCGGTTTTATTTGTTCTATGTCATATCTAAGTGGATATTTATATAGGCGGACTAGCAGGTGGGCCTGACCAGTGGTGGGATTCAAAATGTTTTACTACCGGTTCTGTGGGTGTGGCTTGGTGGGTGTGGCAGGATTAGGTTACTGCAAAATCCCCCTTTCCTCCCCACCCCACTAACCTGCTTTCCAGCTCTGTTCTCCTGTGCAGGGCAACCAAAGAAGACCCAGCCGATCAGCTGGGACTCAATGGGAGGCAGAGAATAGTTGTCGGCTGGGCCAGTCAGAGGTGGGATTTGCCGATTCTCCAAACTACTCAAAATTTCCGCTACCAGTTCTCCAGAACTGGTCAGAACCTGCTGAATCCCACCTCTGCCAGGATCCCTCCTTCTCTTCTTATAAAAGTCTTTGAGAAGGAGGGAAGCAAATAGAGAAGCTACAAGGTGGCAAGACTACAACTTCCCAGAAGGTCTGGCATTGTCTGGTGGGACAATCTTTTGCAAGAATGTCACACCTAATGTAGTCGAATCATTCAATCCTAGACAGAATAGTTTGCACTTTGTCCATGAAGAATTTCAGGGAGTAATCTTTCTTCATGTGCAACATGCCATGAAGAACTATCAGGATATAAGAATTAGGAGCACAGATTCACAAGGATAGATAGCAAATCACCACCGCCAGCTGGCTAGAACCTTTTCAGCCTGATTACTCCATGGAATTGTGCTGTGGATTGGCAGGCGATCATGGCCGGTTGAATGACCCCAGTTTGGCAGCCCCAAATGTCTTCGAATTACAACCACAACTTGGCCCGAAATTTCTGTTGGCGAGCAGGACAGTTGTTAAGTGAATTTTGCCCCATTTTACAACTTTTCTTGCCACAGTTGTTAAGTGTATCATTGCAGTTATTACGTTAGTAACACAACTGTTAAGTGAATCTGCCTTTCCCCTTGACTCTGCTTGTGTGATGACCGAAAGGGGCGTGGCACAAAGGCAACACAGTCAAATAATCAGTAGAAGTCCCTTTATTAGCTCCAACTTTGCCCCCAATGTCCTGGTTACCTTCTGGCTGGAGAAAAACTCTCCCAGGAACAGCCTTTGGCTGCAGAGAATCACATCCAAAACGTGACCAACAAAATCTGTAACCATAAGTCCAATCAAGGCAAAATGAGGTAATTAGTCTGGCATGGCAGGAGAATGAATTCCAGATGTTCCCAACATGGTTGGGAAGATGTTAGGAACACAGATAAGCAAAGACAACACAGGATAAAGTCATGTTTGCTCCCAGCAGCTGCCGCAGTCAGCATTAAGTTCTTTTAAACTCTCATTCCCAGGTGTGGCTAATGAAGGGAATCAGGGCCCTTTCCTGCCCTGTAAGCCACACAAGCCATGTTGCTCCCTTCTCCTTTCCTCCCTGCATGCCCTAGGATGAAGAGGGGGTGCGCTGGGTCTTCCTTTGAACTCTCTCCCCTTGTTCTACCTGCTCTGTCCAGCTGGACTTTGCCCTTCCCCAATTTCCTCCACAACCAACAGAGCCACACGCCCACTCCCTGTCAGCTGCTCATCTTCCTCCTTGGACTCAGACTCTGACAGGGGCATGACAGCTTATCAGAAGGTCACAAAAGATGATCACATAATCATTGGACACTGCAACTGTCATAAAGACATGCCAGTTGCCCAGCATCTAAATTTTGATCACGTGAGTATGGGGATGCTGTGACAGTCATGTGAAAAAGGGTCGTAACTCTCCTTTTCCAGTGGCATTGTAACTTTGGTCACTAAACAAATGGTTGTAAGATGAGTATCTGTACAAGAAAGTTCTGACAATCGCAGTAGCTGTAAGGGAAGCCTTTAATCCAAACAACAGGGCCATGGATGAATTGAAATCAGTGAGCTTTTGCTTGCTTATGGAAGAGATGGGTCCAGGGGTGAGATTCTAGTAATTTGGACCAGTTCTATAGAACTGGTTGTTTGCATTCTGCACAGTTCAGAGAACCAGTAAACCGTGCCCCTGGCTGACCCCTCCCTTCCCAGTCAGTCCTTATCGTGCATGCGCAACATCGCACGCATGCCCGACATAGCTGACTGCCTTCTCCCCCGCCCAGTCACTCTTTAAGTCATTTTTCTTTTCCCCCTCCCAACAATCAGCTGTTCCAATGATCAGCTGTTCCGGGATCCCCTTGCTGTCTTATTGCTTCGCCCAGGAGGCTTCCTTGAGGCCTAGAATGCAAAAAGGGGTACGCAGTGGAAGGGAGAAGGGTGGGGGTGCTGCTGCAAGGGTCCCCTCCCTGTGATCCATTTGTGACTTCCTGGGCCCCAGGGAAGCCTTCTAGCAGCAAAAATGCTCCCCCTGGAAGCTTCTCTGAGGCCCAGGAGGCAAAAAACTGGGGGGAGGGTTGCTGCAAAAAAAGAAGAAGCAGCTACAGTCACAAGGCCAAGACCACCTAGCCACGCCCATAGAACCGGTTGTTAAAAAATTGGAATCCCACCCCTGGATGGGTCCCTAAGAGTGGGACCTCTGCCGAAGGAACGGCTGGCATTTGATTCACCCCCACCAGGCTGGTTGGGGGATCCAATCCTGGCAAGATGGATCTTGGTGCTGTGCCATGGAGGCCTTTCAAGGGAAGGATCAGCACTTTGATCTGGGCCAGGAAGCTGACTGGCAATTAACACAGCAATTTTCTCTCTCTAAATCTATTGCTGGGTTGATTGCACAGACTGGAGTCCTCAAGCCAACCCAGGGATCGATACTCCCCCATGCCCTGCCTGAGAACCTCCCCTAACTTCTAAGGACAAGAAGGGCATAATAGTGCCCCTCCCCCATTCTGGCAATACCTATGCCTTTAATCCGCCCCTCCCCCAAAAGATGTGCTTGAGATTCTTGCCATCTGCTGAGCTGGGCATCTGATGAGGGTGGTTTGCTCCTGTCTCTTCTCCAGGTCTCGTAAGGCATCCAAAGCATTTGTATTCAGACAAAACCTTTCAAAGATCAAGATAATGTATTTTCATCTCAAGAGTTCCTGGACTGTTGTAGCCAAACTGTCAGACGAATTGAGTCTATCTGGTTTGTTCATGATTCAGTCTGGCTTAATGCAATCATTAGGTGAAGTGTATTGGATGAAACCCTTTGCCTTACATTCTAAGAGTTTCTTTACTCTGTGAATTGTTTCTCCTTCCCTTCAATCATGTCCAATTCTTGGAGGGTTTTTTGGCAAGGTTTTCCAGAAGTGATTTGTCCTTGCATCCTTCCTAGGGCTGATGGAAAGTGATTGGCCCAAGGCTGGCCTAAGATGGGACTAGAACTTGGGGTCTGCTGGTTTCTAGTCTGGTGCCTTCACCACATGAAGGTGGATCTCATACCGTGAATAAGACTGTCAAAACAAAAGCAAAGAGGTCAATGTTTTTGCTGTTTTTCAGTTTTCTGTAAAATGCTCAAAATTGGATCATCTCATAGAAAACATTCTCTTTCACTGGGTTCCCTGTTTGGACTTGTTGGCTCCACCTTAATGCCTCTGTCTTGCATGGGCAAATTCTTCTGAGGCATGTTTTCTTCTGGGCCAAAGTCTTCCCTTCTCCTTGATTAATGTGAGCAAGAGCTCAGCAACCTGTCAGGCCCAAGTGGAGGGGAGTTGCCTTCTCTGCAGACCCTCTCAGCTGATGAGGGCAATTTGCATTGATTGAAGAGGCCATCAGCTGTGGGAGGGAGCTTTTCAAAAGGTTTGACCTGATAGAAAGCTATTGTGCATTTGATAGAGATGCACCATCGGCAGGTGAGAAAGAGAGGCTGCTTAAACAGCTGTCCTGAAAATCTGGATGGGATAGAGGGTGGTTGAAGACACAGAACCTCCACACCTTCTCAGGATTATTGGCTCCACATGACCATGAAAGAACCCAGAGTGGAATCAGAATCCACATAGCAAGTATGAGCCCAAGTAGCTGTGTTGCCTGAAGTCCGATTCTCTGCGACCCACCCCCACCAGCTTCACTGTGGTGCCATAAGACCACTCTTGCTTTGAGTCCAGGGAAACTTATAGGCAAGGACCATCGAGGCCCAGGGTGTGACCACACAAAGAAGGATTAGAGTTGGAAAGGTCCTGACCCAGCTAGAGTAGAGTTCTTTCTCTGGATTGTATACCAGGCAACCAAGCTTTGGAATTATTTTCGGATACTCTGATATGTGCAAAATACTCGATGTGTGATGTGTTTCTAAAAGTATCAGAGAGATTGTCTCTTGAATGACACTCTTGATTTAAAAATGTCCAATAAGGTGTTAACACTTCATTTGCATTTTTTGTGTCTGTTTCACTCCACCAAACTCGGAGAGGGAAAAGAATTCAGCAATGTGGACTGAATTGGGGAGCTAAACAGCTTCAATTTTCTTCTCAGTTGTTCTTCTTAGATTTGATTTTGCTGTTCTTTTCCGCTTTGTCTCCCTTGGGAGTTATGCAAAATATCCCTCACTTTCCTTTTAAATAGAATAGACTACCAGTAGCTCTCTTCTGCATGGCTTTTATGTGCATTTGGACAAGCCTTGCCCCAGATATTTTCATGGTCCTACATTTATGTTGCTCACTGATGCTATCTCTCAATATCAGAATTAACAGCTAGTGAACATTTTGACTGCAGTGCATCATAAAGAATGCCACTTCAGGCGTTCTAAATTGAATGGAGCCAAAGTGTTTGGGGCCAAAGCACAATGCTGCCTTTGAGAACAGATGGATCCTGCCAGGTTGTGCTTGGGTGGTCAGGATCCTTTTAAGCCAGATTCTTGGTAAGTCTGCATGTACCCTGGCAGGCACCAACATTCATGGTGGGGAACCCAAAGTCAAAGAGGGCTTGTGGTCAATGTGCAGAACTCATTCTCTGCCCTTAATAATCTGATCATTTGTGAGATGTCTGTGAAGATTCTCCCATCATCCATGGCTGTCTCAAAGGTTTATTTTTCAAAAAAAGGCAACTGGACTTCCTTGATTTTTTTTCTTTGAAAACGTTTTGCTTCTCATCCTAAAAGCTTATTTGATTTTTGGATGAGAAGTAAAACATTTTCAAAGAAAAAAAATCAAGGAAGTCCAGTTGCCTTTTGGGGGGGGGAAAGCACCATTGGGACAATCATTTGGGAGATTCTGATAACAATCCAATGGTAACCAGAGCCAGAACATCCTTTGGCATCTTGGGAGCCCACTTTGCTGTTGATGGTTGTGGGTAAAGAAAGACTGCAAGAACTCCAGGCCTGGCAATCCAGCAAAAGCCAAAAGCTTCCCCTTGAAAACCACCTATCAGGCTTCAAGACTCCTTTCTTTTCTTTCACTATCTTTTTGGCTGCCATAGTAACGGGGAGAGGGTGAATCAATTGGGCTTTGTGGGATGGGAAGTGTGCTGGAGGCTTTAGAGAATGAACTATATAACTTGGGGAAAACTTTATTGTTTATGCTTATTTGCTTGCTTACTGCGCAACTGCAGCTCTTTATCAAACTAGACCAAGGTCAACAGCCAGATGTCTGCATCATCACCTGAAGATGCCCCACATGACATTATACACATCTTCGATTGGATGGACCATTTGAAGTATTGTGGGAGGGAACGTTGCCATCACTTTGTAAATGTGTTTTTCGCAGGTAAATCCTCAGATCTAGAATCCTTTTGATGCTACCACTTGATTTCCAGTAAAAGTTTCTTTTCTCTATAACAATGGAGTCTAAGAGTGTCTTTCTTGGATTTTGAATGGAGCACCATCCAACATCACCCCTTGTGTATCAGCTGTTGACACTGTGGCTCTCCTAAGTACCAGCAGGAACTCTGTGACCGGCTTATCTCTGTGTGATCTTTATTACCCTCTGCCTTTTGGCTCCACCTCAGTGTTTGGGTGAGCTCACCAATGGGTTAGCAAGCAGCAACCGCAACAACAAAAGAAGCTATGGAAAAATTCTCAATGAGCAAGCAAGGGAGCAGGAAAAGGCAGCCTGATTCACGCCGATGTGGGCCTCTGACAGAGTCTGGGCTTTGCAGCATCTGATTAAAACTAGCTTGTCATGGTTTTGACAGAGGCGAGGTTCGCTTGCATGCATCTTATAATCTGCACGCACACCATACGGTTTGCTAGGCTCCAGGGCCTCCCTGGGTAGTCTGTTGCTTCCCATCCACTGTTGGAATATATTTGCCAGCATTTCAATTAGATCATCAATAACCTCGTACAGCTGCTGAGAAAAGAACTCAGATGTTCATAAATGTTATAGTCCATTAAGTTCAGATACTTCCGAGGCAGTTTGGAAAGAAAGTAATTTGTTTAAGTTGAGTGCCAGTATTGGTAGATGCAAATTGCAGCGATCCCCAAAGCAAAGGCTGGGGGAAATACAGGGACTGAATGCTCAAATTAAATAAATATGTCCAGTTGTGGAGCTTTAAACAAAGGTTATTTAGGGAGCTTTGATAAAAGCTGGAATTATTCTGTACAGGCTCAAATATAAGGATTCTTGCTCACCCCCAAGCATAATCATTGCAGTGTTATGCTCCTCACGTGTCCAAGTGACAGAAAATCATAAACATTACTATTCAGAGGGACACTTTTTTTATGAGAAGTAACCTACTTCAGTCTTCTCTGTTTTTCCAATCCATACAAATTGAATATAGCACAGAAGGTTAACAGTTACCCAAATTGTTTTAGTAAAAAGCATTATTTTCATTCTAGGAAAATAAATAGCATTTAAAAGTCGTTCCCAAAGATTATCTGATGCTTGTGACTTGCAGCCCAGATTACAGTCTCAACTCAGCTTTCAGTAAGGAAATGTTGGGAACATGATAGGTATCATCCTCAACCCCAATTTTGTCTTAAGGGTGTTGATGAGACTCTTTACATCTACACTCTGAGGCTGTATTCTCAGCTGAAGACTATGGTAACGTTCTTCAATCTGATGTCCTAGCGCAGGGGTGTCAAACTCAAGGCCCACGGGCTGGATATAGCCCACAGAGTGCTTGAATCTGGCCCATGGGGTTGTTGGAAGAATTATCCTTCTAGGTTCAGTTCCAAGTGGAGAAAAAGACACTGGAAACATGGAGGCTGTTTGGAAAGATGGTTTAATGATGGACAGGATCACATGGCTTGGAGCTCCAAAGGAGGATGATCACATGTTTCAAGGTGAAGGAAGAGAGAAGGAAGGGCTGATATGCTGAGTGTGCCTGGGTTTTATACCCTGTATTGTGATTTGAATTTGAGCTTGTATTCTGATTGGTTGTCAGACTCCCATGGGGCCATGCAAGGGCAACTCTGTAGGCTGTCCTGAGTTACAGGCTTGGTTGAGTTTCTGTTTCTGAGTTTCTACTCTTTTTAGGGGAAATATTTTGCCTTTTTAATATTTCCTAGGATATTTCATTTTTCTAGGAGAGGGGTGGGTGCTAACTTCCTACAGGGTCAGCCTGGAAATAACAAAGGATCAGCCCATGATGCCTCTGCCAGCCAAAACGGGCCACGGGGGCTGCACACAGCCCCCACACCCTCTTTTGGCTGGCAGAGTGCAGCAGGAGGCAGCACCTTCTTCATCTTCTCTTTAGTAATACCTTCCAACTAGAACTAGGTACCTTCCAAGGTTTATTTATTTATTTTATTTCATTTGGTTTGTCAATTGCTTTCAAGATAAGTAAAAATACAGTTATGAATACATGGATACATATAAGAAAAATAAAAAAATAAGAAACAATAGGACAGGGACGGTAGGCACGTTGGTGCGCTTATGCAGGCCCCCTACAGACCTCTTAGGAAAGGGGTGAGGTCAATAGTAGACAGTCTAAGGTTAAAGTTTTTGGGGTTTGGGGAAGAAACCACAGAGTCAGGTAGAGTATTCCAGATCTGGATGGCTGTTGTTCAGAAGAGCCAAAAATATCTGGTTCTTCACCCAGGTCTCTGATGAGAGAGATTGAACCCCCTTGTATCACTGAGTTTGTCATCTTTATCTTAATCTTTTACCTGTTATTGATTTAATTGTACATTTTTTATTGTTATGAATCATCCAGGGTCACTGGGAATTAGATGGTATATCAATTTTGTAAATTATTACTCATATTAAGTCCTCCTCTAGGGCTGTGTCAGAGGTAGTAACAAAGACTGATAGATTGTTGGACAGACAGTTTTTAGAGATATCTGGAGCAATTGTTTGCTCCTATACAAAGGAGTCCAGCCACATAGTAGCTGGGGACTCTGCATATCTTTAATCTCTACTTTATGGAATTAAGACTTATTTGTGCCAGAAAGTAAACCTCCCTTTGTCTGGAACAGCTGTTTTGAATGCAACGGGAAAAATGCATCGTGAGCCTGTGTGAAACGCCCACCATGGCCACCCCCATCCCTCCCATGCCCCTCCCCAAACCCCACCCCCACCCCTGGCCCTCCGAGGTTAAGCATAACCCTGTTGTGGCCCTCAATGAAATCCCTGTCCTAGTGGATAACAGATAACAGATAATCAGAGTTGGAAGGGACCTTGTAGATCATCTAGTCCATTCCCCAACCCAAGCGGGAGACCCTACACCATTTCTGACAAATGACAGTCCAATCTCTTCTGTAAAGCTTCCAGTGATGAGGCGGGACCAGTTGGCCCGCGGAAGTACTCATGGGCCGAACTTTACGCCCTAGAGAGGGTGCCCCTCTCCCTGACATGGCCAATGGGACTGTCTAAAGTCCACCTCAAGGACGGGTCTTGGGATCCAGAGAGGTGGCATGGCCATTCTGTGAAACGCTTGGGGAGGGGGAGGGGTACTCAATTGGCTTCTTTTATTTTTAGATTTTTAATAGGGTTAGGGAAAGAAGCCATGGGTTTGGGGAGGGAGGTTGGGAGGAGGGTGAGGGACAGATTTTTAGTGGGGCTAGTGGGTTGGGGGTTTGGGGTCAGCCAAGCCAGTGAGTACACCTGGGGGGACCTGGGGGACCGGGGGTTGGGGAGGCGACCAGGGTTAGAACGACCGAGGGTGGACCTTATTGGCACTGTAAGTGGGAGGGGCAGATATGGCGGGGGTAGAGGGCCATATCAGGTTAGGGGATCGCGTGTCTGTTATCTCCAAGCGGTAACACACTCCGACCCTCTCGACCCATTTTGCAGGCCTGGTTGTGCAGAGTCTCAGGCCCTGAGCACCCAGCTGATGTTATGCAATGCCAGGTCCGTTATAAATAAGGCCTCCCTGATTTCCGATCTGATTCAGGATGAGGGCGTGGACCTGGCAGGGGTCACTGAAACCTGGTTGGGCCCAGAGGGGGTCTCCCCCTGGTAATGATGTGCCCACCAGGTTTCCAGGCATTTCATCGGCCGAGGGCTCAGGGTAGGGGTGGTGGAGTGGCGGTAATTATTAGGGAGGATCTTTGTCCTAGGGAGACCACTGTACCTCAGATGGCTGGCTGTGAGTCCCTCTTTGTGAAGTGGGTCAGGGAGGTCAGATGGGCCTTTTGATAATGTACCTGGCTTCCTGCCACATATCATCAGCCCTGCCCGGGCTCCTCGGGGTAATAGCCGAGCCGGCGGTGGAGACACCCAGACTGTTAGTCATGGGTGACTTCAACCTGCCTTCGCTCGGTGAATCCTCTGGGGCGGCCCGAGAGTTCTTGGCTTCCATGATGGCCTTGGACCTGACCCAATTAGTTTCTGGGCCCACTCACACGGGAGGACACACGCTGGATCTGATTTTTGCCTCTGGACAGTGGTTGAATGATCGGTTAGGGGATATAGTTGTTAAACCCTTGTCATGGTCTGATCATTCTCTCCTTAGACTAGACTTCTGCACCGCCACTCCACATTGCAGGGAGGTGGAGCTGAGGAGATGGTTCCGCCCCAGGCACCGGATGGATCCTGAATGGTTCCTAACGGAGCTTGGGCCATTACCTGAAACTCTGTCTCATAACTCGGCCACAGACTTGGTAGCCACCTGGGATAGGCTGGCTGTTGAGGCTCTGGACCGAGTTGTGTCTTTGCGACCTCTGACCCGGCAGAGATCTCGCTCGGCTCCGTGGTTTACGGAGGAGCTGAGGGAGATGAAATGCCGGAAAAGACGTCTGGAGGGCGTCTGGAGGGCCAGTCGTGCCAAGTCTGACCGAACACAGGTGAGGTCCTATATTAGGACCTATCTAGTGGCGATAGAGGCGGCGAAGCGTTCTCACTTCTCCGCCCTTATTGCATCAGCAAAAAATCGACCCGTCGCCCTGTTTAGAGTAACCCACTCTCTGCTTCGGCCGGGAGTGCGGGAGGATCTCTTGCAGGGTAGGGCGGAGGAGTTTTCTCGATTTCTGCACAATTAAATCACTCAGATTCGGGACAGGCTGGACTCTAGTTGGGAGGTCCCGGGGGAGGTGACCGCGGAGAGTCTTGAGATGGTTATCTGGGACGAGTTTGACCCTGTGACCGCCGAAGGTATATACAGGTTGCTGGGGCGGCTGAATGCCACCACATGTTTATTGGACTCTTGTCCCTCCTGGCTGGTTTCTACCACCAGAGAGGTGACGCAGAGTTGGCTCCAGGGAATTGTTAACGCTTCTTTGGTGGAGGGCTCGCTGCACACCGCCTTGAAAATGGCTGGTGGTGCGACCCCTCCTCAAGAAGCCCTCCCTGGACCCAACTCTTTTGAACAACTATTGTCCTGTCTCCAACCTTCCCTTTGTGGCAAAGATTGTTAAGAGTGTGGTGGTATGTCAGCTTCCCCAGTACCTGGAGGAAGATACGTACCTGGATCCCTTCCATTCGGGCTTCAGGCCCGGGCATAGTACTGAAACGGCATTGGTCGCATTGGTTGATGATCTCTGGAGGGCCCGTGACAGGGGTTATTCCTCTGTCCTGGTCCTATTAGACCTAACAGTGGCTTTTGATACTATCGACCATAGTATCCTATTGCAACGGTTGGGGGGGTTGGGGGTTGGAGGCACCGTATTGCGGTGGTTCGCCTCCTTCCTCTCCGACTGCCTGCAATTTCTGTTGGCGGGGGGGGGGAAAGGTCCACCTCTAGGTCCCTCGATTGTGGGGTTCCTCAGGGGTCGGTCCTTTCCCCTCTCTTGTTCAACATTTATGTGAAGCCGCTGTGGGAGATCATCCGTGGTTTTGGGGTGAAGTGTCATCTGTACGCTGATGATACTCAGCTGTATATCTCTACCCCAAGCCACCCCAATGATGCTATGGAGGTCATGTCCCATTGCCTGGAGACCGTGCGGAACTGGATGGGAGGGAACAGGCTCCAACTCAACTCTTCCAAGACTGAGTGGCTGTGGTTTCCGGAGTCCCGATATGGCCAGATAATTCCTTCGCTGGCTATTGGGGGTGAGATTTTGCCCCCTTCAGAGAGGGCTCGCAATCTGGGTGTCCTCCTGGATGTACGGCTGTCCCTGGAAGATCATATTATGGCCGTCTCCAGGGGGGCGTTTTATCAGGTTTGCCTGATTCGCCAGATGTGGCCCTTTCTGGATAGGATGCCTTACACATGGTCACTCATGCCCTGGTCACCTCCCGACTGAACTATTGTAATGCCCTCTACATGGGGCTCCCAAGTGGGAGCATCCGGAGGCTTCAACTGGTACAGAATGCGGCCGCATGAGTGGTTATGGGGGCGTCAAGGTTTTCTCATGTGACGCCCCTCCTGCGCGAGCTGCATTGGTTGCTGGTGGCCTCCCGGGTGCGCTTTAAGATATTAGTGCTAACTTTTAAAGCACTCCATGGCATCGGACCAGGATATTTACAAGACCGCATTCTGCCAGTTTCCTCTCACCGACCGGTGCGCTCTCACAGGGAGGGTCTCTTGTGGGTCCCGTCGGCATCTATGTGCCGGCTGGTGACCCCGAGGAATAGGGCCTTCTCTGTGGGGGTGTCCGCCCTCTGGAATGGGTTGCCTCTGGAGTTGCGTACAGCCATGGACCTGGGGACCTTCAGGTGTGCCTTGAAAACTTGACTCTTTGACCAGGCCGGCTTGAGCTGATTTTAGATTGGGGTTTTAAATTGGGGGTCCTTAGTGGCGATCAGAGGGTTGGGGTATTTTAAGTTTAGGGTTTATAGTGGGGGTTTTAACCTGTTTATTACAGCCAGGTTATTTAATTCAGTTTTAATTTTTGTATATTTTAATGTTATTTTAATTGGATGGCTGTACACTGCTCCGAGTCCTTTGGGAGAGGAGCAGTATCTCTCTCTCTCTCTCTCTCTCTCTCTCTCTCTCTCTCTATATCTATCTCCCACAACTTCCGAGGGCAAGGTGTTCCATTGGTTGATTGTTCTCACTGTCAGAAAGTTTCTCCTTATTTCCAGATTAAATCTCTCCTTGCTCGGTTTCCATCCATTATTCCTTGTCTGGCCTACAAGTGCTTTAGAAAATAGCTTGACCCCCTCCTCCCTGTGGCAGCCCCTAAATATTGGAAGACTGCTATCATGTCTCCCCTGATCCTTCTCTTTAATAGACTAGCCAAGCCCAATTCCCGCAACCGTTCGTTGTATGTTTTAGCCCGCTTCCAAGATGGCGGAGGATGTCGGGCTGAAGAGCTCCGCCGCGACGGCCGAAATTCGGGGTAAGTCCCCCTCCCCCCGGGTCCTCACCTGTGGCAGGGGTGGCGAAAGGACCCGGGGGGGGTGGGCAGCCCCGAGGAGGTCGTGGAGGCGTGGAGGAGGCCGTAAGGCCGTTGGACTGCTGCTGAGTCCGTTGCCGGCGCCGGAGCCGCCGCCGCCGCCGCTGGGGCCGCTGGGGCTGCCGCCGCCGCCGCTGGGGCCGCTGAGGCCGTTGCTGCTGCTGGGGCCGCTGAGGCCGCCGCCGCCGCTGCTGGGGCCACTGCCGCCGCCGCTGGGGCCACTGAGGCCGCTGAGGCCGTTGCTGTTGCCGGCGCCGCCGTCGAGGCCAGAGTTGCCGCCGCTGCCGCTGAGGCCGTTGCCGGTGCAGAGGAGGCCGTGGGGAGGCTGGAGGACTGTTGCTGAGGCTGGAGCCGCCGCCGCCGCTGAGGCCGTTGCCGTTGCCGGAGCAGCCGCCGCCGCTGTAGATGGTTCTCGCGCGGCGGTGGTGGCTGGGGGCGAGACCGGAGCCGCTGATGTTCCTCGGTTCCTTAGATCTGCTTCCTCCAGCCATGCCATGCAGCCGCTGATGTGGAGGCCAGGACCAGGACTGGACTCAGGGCCGGAGCCGCTGCCGCCGAGGGCTTTTTGGGCCTCTCGGGTGACGGGGGCGCTGTGTGGCCAGGCATCGGATGTGGTGCCTGGCAATTTCCATCAGGCCCGGAGATGGAGGAATGCTGCTGGGGCCTGGGCGGCCGCGGGGGCCGGAGCTGGAGCCGCCGCTGGGGGTTTTTGAACGGCGGCGGCCTTGTCCGGCCAGGCCTCGGCGTTTTTATCTACCCGGGGACGACGTGGGTTTGGCGAGGTGCCCGGCATTTTCTACCAGAACTGGAGGCGGAGGAGTGTTGCCGGGGCCGGGGCCGTTGCCGTGGGCAGTGAGAGGGCCTGCGGCGAGGCCAGAAAACATGACCTGTACCCCCGAGTGATGGGTCCCCCATGAGGCCGGATGCCAGCTGCCAGTGGGGTGCGACTGCTCCAGCCTGGACTTGGGTCCCGCTTGGTTGAGATATGTCCCCCTGTCTCAGAGTTGGCCCTCTTACCTCTCCAAGACTTATCTCAAGGACGGATCTTGGGATCCGGAGAGATGGTGGGGTCGCCGGAAGCATGGGAGGGAGGGTTGTTTAAAATTTTTAATTAGATTTTTAAAGGGGTTAGGGTTGGCCGGGCGGAGGCTGGGGGACAACCCGCCTGGGGCTGGGACCGGGTCGCGGGTTGAGCGTTGCCAGGAGGGTTTGGGTTCGGATGGGGCTGTATTGAGGATGGGGGGTTGTCCCAGGGAGGGTGATCTTAAAGCTATTAGTACGGTGAGCGGGAGAGGCAGATTTGGCGGCTATAGGGGGCCACATTCTGTTTTGGGAGCGCGCCCCCACTATTTGTCTGCAGGTAGCGTGCTCCGACCCCCTTGTTATGTCCCGTTCCCCGGGGGGTCTGAGTGATCGGGCCCTGGGCCTTCAGCTGATGTTGTGTAATGCCAGGTCCGTTATTAATAAGGCCCCCCTCATTCATGATTTGATCTGTGAGGGGGGAGCGGATCTGGTGGGCATCACCGAAACCTGGCTGGGCCTAGAGGGGGGAGTCCCTCTTGTGGAGATGTGCCCAGCCGGGTTTCAGGTTTTTCATCGGCCGAGGGCCCAGGGGAGGTGCGGGGGTGTTGCGGTGGTTATTAAGGAGGATCTGTGTCCGAGGGAATCCACTGTTTCTCAGACGACCGGATGTGAGTCTCTTTTCATGAAGTTCGGTCCCAGGGTGCAGGTGGGCTTGTTGGTCGCATACCTGGCTCCCTGCTATGCGGCATCGGCCCTGCTTGAGCTCCTTGAGGTTATAGCCGGCGTGGCGGTTGAGACCCCCAGGCTTATGGTCATGGGGGATTTCAACCTCCCCTCTGCCGGCGGTGCCTCGGGAATTGCTCAGGAGTTCATGGCTTCCATGACAGCCATGGGCCTGACCCAGTTAATTCGGGACCCTACTCACGTGGGAGGTCACACCCTGGATCTAGTTTTTGTCTCTGATCAGTGGCAGAGTGGTCTGGGTGTAGGGGATATAGTTATAGAACCCCTGTCATGGACGGATCACTCGCTCCTGAAGCTCGACTTCCGTTCCACACCCCCCGACCGCAGGGAGGTGGGGCCGCTAAAATGGTACCGCCCCAGGCCCCTGATGGACCCAGATAGGTTCCTGATGGAGCTTGGGCCACTTCCCGAAGCTCACACACACAATTCGGTTGAGGGCTTGGTCGCCACCTGGGATAGGGTGGCTGCTGGGGCCCTTGACCGGGTCGTGCCCTTGCGGCCTCTGACCCGGTGCCGATCCCAAGTGGCTCCTTGGTTTTCTGAGGAGCTAAGGGAGATGAAGCGCCGGAAAAGACGCCTAGAGAGTAGTTGGAGGGCTAGCCGTTCTGAGTCTGACCGAACACTTCTACGATCTTATATTAAGACATATTTAGTGGCGATAAGGATGGCGAGGAGGACTTACCTCTCCACCCTTATTGCGTCCGCGGAAAACCGCCCAGCCACCCTGTTTAGGGTGACCCGCTCCCTTTTAGAGGTGGAAGCGCGGGAGGATCCCTTACAGGGACGGGCTGAGGAGTTTTCTAGGTTTCTGCAGGACAAAATCGCTCAGATTCGGGACGAGCTGGACTCCGACTGGGCATCTCCGGGCGGGGGGGCGGGGGTGGATATCGGTGGGGTCAATTGGATTGAGTTCAACCCTGTTACCGTGGAAGACGTGGACAGGGTGCTGCGGGGACTGAATGCCACCACCTGTTTGTTGGACCCGTGCCCCTCCTGGCTGGTCTTGGCCACTCGGGAGGTGACACGAGGCTGGTTCCAAGGCATTATAAATGCTTCCTTGAGAGAGGGGCTTTTACCCGCCGCCTTGAAGGAGGCGGTGGTGCGGCCCCTCCTCAAGAATCCGTCCCTGGACCCAGCATTATTATCAAATTATCGTCCTGTCTCCAACCTTCGCTTTGTTGCGAAGGTTGTAGAGAGCGTGGTGGCCCGTCAGCTCCCGCAGTTCCTGGATGAAGCGAGTTATTTTGACCCCCTCCAATCGGGCTTCAGGCCCGGGCACAGCACGGAGACGGCGTTGGTCGCGTTGGTGGATGATCTCTGGAGGGCTCGGGACAGAGGTTGTTCCTCTGTCCTGGTCCTGTTAGATCTCTCGGCGGCTTTTGATACTGTCGACCACAGTATCTTATTGCGGCGGTTGGGGGGGTTGGGGGTTGGAGGCACCGTGTTGCGGTGGTTCTCCTCCTTCCTCTCCGACCGTTCGCAATTTGTGTTGACGGGAGGGCAGAGATCGTCCCCAAGGCCCCTGCTTTGTGGGGTGCCTCAGGTGTCGGTGCTCTCGCCCCTGCTGTTCAACATTTATGTAAAGCCGCTGGGTGAGATCATCCGTGGCTTTGGGGTGGAGTTCCATCAGTACGCTGATGATACTCAGCTGTACATCTCCACCCCGGGCCACCCCAACGAAGCCGTCGAAGTGATGACCCAGTGCCTGGAGGCCGTGCGGGGTTGGATGGGTCGTAACAGGCTTCGTCTCAACCCGGCCAAAACCGAGTGGCTGTGGTTTCCTGCGCCCAGATACAGCCAGCTTATTCCTTCGCTGGCCGTGGGGGGAGAGGTATTGACCCCCGTGGAATGGGTGCGCAACTTGGGTGTCCTCCTGGATGTGCGGCTGTCTTTGGAAGAACATATTGCAGCTGTTGCCAGGGGGGCTTTTTATCAGATTCGTCTGATCTACCAGTTGCGGCCCTTTCTGGATCTGGGCGCACTTCACACAGTCACTTCCGCCCTCGTTATCTCCCGCTTGGATTATTGCAATGCTCTCTACATGGGGCTCCCCTTGAAGAGTCTCCGGAGGCTGCAGTTAGTTCAGAATGCAGCCGCGCGGGTGATCGTGGGCGCCCCTTGGGGCGCGCACGTAACACCACTTCTCTGCAGGCTGCACTGGCTTCCTGTGGCCTTCCGGATTCGATTCAAGGTGGTACTGATGCTATTTAAAGTGCTCCATGGCTCGGGACCTGGGTACTTACGGGACCGCCTGCTGCCACCAACAACCTCCCGCCGCCCAGTACGCTCCCACAGGGTCGCCCTACTTGGGGTACCGCCACCTGATCGCTGGCGGCTGGCGGCCCCGAGGGTGCGTGCTTTCTCTGTGGGAGCCCCTCCCTGTGGAATGATCTCCCCCCGGAGATACGAGCCATGACAGATATCCTGACCTTCCGGCGCGCAGTTAAGACCCTATTTTTTAAACAGGCCGGCCTGGCCCAGTAAGGGTCTATGGGGTTTTAAGTTAATGGGGGTTTTAAATTTTAATCTTATTTTTAAATTTTATTTATCCCGGTTTTAAATGAATTATAGTCGGACGGGATGCAGCCACATTTGTATTTAATCTGGTTTTAAATTCTATTTAACTTTGTATTTTTATGTATTTATTAGGCTGTACACCGCCCCGAGTCCCTTCTGGGAGAGGGAGCGGTATAGAAATACGATTAAATAAATAAATAAATAAATAATAGCCTCCAGTCCCCTAATCATCAGTGTAAGAGTTGCAGATTACAGGATAGTGTTTTCTGAAACCAAATTGTTTATTAGAGAGTAGGTTGTTTGTCTCTAAGTGGAGGATAATGGATTGGTTAATAATTGATTCCATGACTTTACAGGTGACGCAGCATAAGGAGATTGGTCTGTAATTTTCAACTTGACTGGGGTCCCTTTTTTGAAAATGGGGATGACCATGGCTAGTGACCATAAGTTTGGCAAGGAGCTGGTCCTAAAAGAGTTTTCAAAGATTATGCTTAGAGGTTCGGCTATGGCAGTGAATAGCATTTGGGGACATTTCATTCCTGAAACAACCACCAGATTTCAGCGTCTCCTGGACAGCTCCTTGATTAGAGCCCAAAGGCTGGTGAGGTGCATGGTCAGAATCCCCAAGTCACAGTTTTTATCCCATCGCTGCCCTCGGGCAAGGCAGGCATTCTCTGCTGTACCACTGACCACATCCTGTTCCCCCCACTCCTTCAGACCCAGTTGGAAGGTGCCTACAGCTGGCTCTGCAGGGTTGTGGTTGAGGAGAAAATAGGATAACAAATAGGAAATAGCAATGTAGCTCTTGTTTCTATCGCTTGATTGCCGTTTTATTATTTCCTCTTCCTTTTTGACATTTTTTCATCCCCAGATCCATAAATCATCAATTCAGTCCTTTTCTTCTATCAGCAAAGAGTCCATAACAGGCTTCCAGTCTTTTAAAAAATCTTGATTGTTTTTCTCTGAACAAATTGGTCAGTTTTATTACCCCTACAAGCTCAACCAGTTTTAGTCTTGTCTTCTATTGTGGTTATTTCATTACTTCTTCTTTGTCCATGCAATAATCTTACTGTAGTTACTATATACAATTTTTGTTTCACATTTTTTTTTTCTATTTCAGCATCCATTAAACCAAATAAGGATAATTCTGGTTACATTGTAATGTTAATTCGCAATATATTTTGCATCACTCAGTGAATTTGCTTTTTTTTTTAATGAGTTAACCATGCACAATAAAAAGTTTTTTCTTCCTTTTCACACCTCCAGCATTGATTCCTGAAGTTTAGTTAGTATCATGTGCCATTGATGTAGAAATTTATAAACATTCTCTCTTGAATTATGATATAATGAAAATATGACACCAGCTTCCCAAATTTTCTCCTGTATATCCATATTTACTGTATATTATAATCATAATTTGCAGACCATTTCACCACACAATCTTATACATTTTAGCTGTTTTATATATATGATTTTCATTTGTACACAACTCTACTGTGTTTCAAATTCAGTTTTCCTCTTCTTGATTCCAATGGCATTTTTGGTTATATTAAACTTCTCTGTCATCTATTTATATTGAAAAGAATAACCTCCTGTTGCTGTTCTCTTTTCTTTTCTTTCTTTTTAAATATATTTTTATTGTTTACATATATATTGAATACAGTGTAACTGGCCATGGCATTCCAATTGCCATAAAACAGAAATAAAAACAGAATAACATATATACTATTTTAAACAGTGCTGGTGTTGTACAATAGTTTCTGACCATCATATTCTAATATGTCAACTCATCTATCATTCTAATACTTACATTCCTCTGTCAATAATACAAATAGTGTCTGTCCAAGTCCCCCTCATCTGATTCTTTCACCTTCCAACTTCTACCTCATGTTTCTAACCATTGATAAAACCTATTCCATGTTAAATAGTATTCTGTATCTCCTTTATCTTTTATCTTTAGTCTGTCCATTTCCACAGTCTAGTATCTTCCTTATTGTCTCATCCTCTGACGGGGTGTTTTCATTCTTCCACTGTTGCATGCATACAATTCTTGCTGTGGTCAAAACATATAATATTATGTTGTCCCTCTGATGTGATACCTAGTAAAAAAAATCTGGTTTAAAATCTATGTGTTGTTTGGTCATTTTTTTCTAGCCATGTGTCATTCCCCTGTTGAAGTCTGACTCCAAGGAAGAGGTGGAACCGCTGACAGGGAGTGGGAGTGGGGCTCTGGTGTTTGTGGAGGAAACTGGGGAAGGGCACAGTTCACAGGAA
The DNA here is from genome assembly GCA_023653725.1 of Bungarus multicinctus. Classification (NCBI taxonomy): domain Eukaryota; kingdom Metazoa; phylum Chordata; class Lepidosauria; order Squamata; family Elapidae; genus Bungarus; species Bungarus multicinctus. Next base: position 27,106,913 of record CM042835.1, on the reverse strand, counting down.
GACCCAGGCCCATCCCCTCTCCATCCTAGGGCACGCAGGGAGGAGTGGATAAGGGAGAAACACGAGTGGCATGGTCTATGGGGGAGGAAGGGGCCCTGATCCCTTTCATGGGCTGCAGCTGGGAGGACTGGATAAAAGGACAAACTGCGCATGGCAAAGGTGCTGGAAGCAAAGCGTGCACTATTCTTGTCGAAGCTTACCTGGGTTTTGGCTTCCTCCCAACTGTGGTTGCTGCTTATCTGGTAGAAGTCTGCAATTCATCATCCTTGCTTGCTGTAATAATTCCTTCAGTGTGGTTTGTGTTGGATTTTTTTTTATTTCTAATTAACTTTACTTTGGGTGCAGACTGCATTTACTCCCTCCGTAAATTGTTTTCTTTAAGAGTTTGATATCCAGCCGAGGATAATTGGACATTGGGGCCAAGTTGGAGGTATTAAATGGAATTGATTCTATTCTTGTAACTTTGTTATTTTTGTGACTTTGTTATTTCGGGTCATCACACCACATATGTGAGTCCAAAATTTCCTTGTCTTTATACAGGTTCACCACATGTGGTAATATGTACCGGGTGATTATTTACATTTCCAACAGGTTGGGGACATATTTTTAACATTTTAGCTAATTTTGCCAGGGGCAGATGCTACCTATAGAACATTTTATAGAGATTTTCCTTATAAGATGTGGCCATTGTTAGTTTCCGATTTCTATCCCAAAGCTTTTGCCATTTATCCAAATCTATACTATGTTCAACATTTTTGGCTCATGCTATCATCGTCTCTTTAACTCATTCTTCTTCCACTTTATAATTTAATAAGTAATTGTATAACCTCTTTATCAATTTGTCATCTGTCCCCATTAATATCTTATCCAATGTTGTTGGTTCTCTATAAAAACCCCATGTTTTCACATCTTTCACATAACGTGATTGTATTTGCAGATACATCCACCACTTTAATTCTACCCCTTGGTTTTCTAATTTTTGTCTAGTTTTCAGTTCACCATTCTCATTTAATATATTTTTATAAAAAACAAATTTTCCATATTTGCAGCATTTGGATGTATCAGTGCTTCTAGAGTGGAGAGCCAGACTGGTATTTTCATGCAGTTTTGTTGCTTAATTTTATCCCCCACTGATAACAACGGGTTTCTTACACAATGTCCTTGGACATATTGATGTGCTGTATTTCTCCCATACCAAAGAAACACACGCCACCCTAGTAGAAGGCCATGACCCTCCAATACCAATAGTCTTCTATGCCTCAAGGTTATCCACTCTTTCATCCATGTAAGTGCAGCTGCTTGATGGTACAATTCCCAGTCTGATAGTCCAAAGCCTCCATTACCTTTTGATTCTTGCAGTAATTTCACTTTTATTCTCGGTTTTTTCGCTTGCCAAATAAATTTCGACACTATTTTATTCAACTCATCAAAATATTTTTTCTCTAAGTTTATTGGTATTGTTTGGAATCCTCCACCTGGATGCACTGCAGATCACCAAAAATTTTTCACAGACCACCAGTTGGTGACCTCTGCTCTAGATGACCCTTTGGCTATACCACTCACTTCATTGCATAGCCCAGTTAAATCCACCTCTTTTGTTATGGGAACAGTCTGGATCATTCAAGCACCTGCATTGTAAGACCTTAGGATGGCAGCAGGGCCTCCCAATCTGCAGAGGATCCTTGGTATTCCACCCCCTCCCTAGACATTTCAACCCCCCCTCCCAATTGTTGCCAAGCTGAGAACAAAGAAGCAACTAGGTGAAAGAGCGAATCATTCTTGACAGTGGCCTGCTGGTACCACGTTCAAAGATCATGGGTCACCCCCACCCCCCAGGTAAACAGTGGTGATACAGCTCCTTGTTCAACCCCTCTTGGAATTGGTAGACCAGCATATGCTTGGGCCAATCTCTCAGGTGAGCCACCAGCCTATGAAAATCCTGGATGGACCCTGTCAATGGTCTCCCCGCTCTGCTGCAGGGAGTGGATGAGGTTCTCTGTTGCTGGGCTGCCATGGAGTCCTCGAACCTGTCTGTCAGCACCTGCATGAAAGTGTCCAGGTTTTGAAGCTCTGGAGCCCCTTCAGCATGGGAAACACCAGCCGCCCCCTGGCAGCCCCCTCGAGATTGGATGTAACAGCATTGATCTGGACACCGTCGTCCAGGTACATTGCTCCAAGGCGCTCCATATAATTCCAGACCTGGGTCAGGAAATAGGCCAGGTTGTCAGGTCAGCCATTGAACTGGACTGCTAGGAGAAGCAGTGGTCAGTCCTCTTACACCAGGATGCCGCCAGGTGGCAACCCCACTGGTGGGGAGGCAGGAGGGACGGGAGCTGCTGTTGGGGTGGTCAGCAGGGAACCCGTCCCGGTTCCTGGGGTTGCCGGTCCTGGTGAGGTGGCTCCTCGGACTTCCATCCCATTTATGGACTGCACACTGTGATGAGAAGCTTCCACTTGATTAGGTCATCCTACTTGGCCACTCACCTGGCCTTGCACTTGCTTGCCCAGGTCACCGTGACTCCTGGAGGCATCAGTGGGTCCTCTGCTTCTGCTGCCTTCCGCATGCAGCTCACTCACTGGCCCTTGGTGTCTGGATAGGGTCCCTCCATTGCTCTTTCCCTTGTGAGCATGGATGGTTGATCTGGCTTCTCAGCCCTCTGTTTGAGGTGCATCCTGGCCACTTGCATCTTGGCTCCTGACTTGAGTCATTGCTGGGGCTTCTCCAGAGGGGGTTTCCTCTAGTCCCCCCCATCCATCTCCTTGTTGGTTGCTGACATCTTGAAGCTGCCAACTTCCTGATGGAGTCCAGATAAGCTGCTACATTGCAAGCTGGTTTAATGTCAACTGTCCAGTTGGCAAATCCAAAAAGAAGAAACTCCTAGGACATGATTTTCACCAAGAGCACATTGGCACAGAACCATTTCACAAAACCACATTGGCACAGAAGAAGCAAACTAGCTCTGCTTTTCCAGTGCAAAAACAAGCATAGTTATTTCCCCTCTTCTCTATGAGCCGCCTGCAGTCCAAAATGCCCACCAATGAGAAACAGCCAGCCATGCCGGGGCATCTGCTCGATGTGTCCTTGGGATGCCAGCAACGTCCCATGGTATGGAAGGATGCTCGAGTGCCATTCTTCTCCCCTTTGCATTCCAGCCCTAACCCTCCCTGTTATTGTCAAGCTGTGAGCGAAGAAGTAATGTAGGTGAAAGCCCGACTCGGTCCTGACTCTGACTTACTAAGGAAAAACAGAGAATGCAGTGGGCCAAACAAATTAAAGGCAGACTACAAAAGGAAAACTGGAATTAACCTCCCCAAACTCCTTCCATTCATCATGCCTTTCCATATTTCCTACCTTGCTTCTACCAGGATTCTGTGACCCCAGAAACCTCCAGGAATCTGGTCATGGTGGAAGGAAAGTGAGGGAGTCAGGCGGGAGAGGGGAGCCCAGTGACCGAAATGTCTCCTTCAACCTTGCTCAATAGTTTATACAGCCAGAGCCAAATCCGCTGCTAGCTGAGCACAAATCCACCTTTGCGCCCCTTCTCTGCCAAGCAAAAAAGAATCAATTCTGGGCGGCTTAGGATTGCCTGGGCTTGAGTGAAAAGATGACGAGGCGGATAAAATTAATTAACAAATGGAGAGACAATCTGCACAGCTTTTGATGGGCTCAGTATATTACATATCAACACCAGCTTTATCACCCTGACAAAAAAGGAACACTCCTGCCAGTGAAGGTTATCACAGGTGATGTGACAGGTACAATTGTTTTCCTTTCAAGACAGGTTATTGAAACAAAGTGCATTTCAGCTAAAGCTTGCCTGTCAGTCATTTGCAAGGCCTGAGTGGAATATTCTTGCATTTATATTAGAATTACAGATGAACTGGCAGCAATGCAGCTGACACCCTTCCCTGCCTGAGTGGAAAGCCATATTCCAAGATCTGGGAAGGAACTTCAAACTCCCTGGCCTGACCTACAGATGGCCTGTTAGAAGTAGCAGTGAAAGACAGGTGTCTGTCACTGCCTGCTGGGGCAGGAACATCCAGGGGCCAAGTCCGAGAGGGATTGGCAATCAGGGGTGATATTCAAATTTTTTTCCTACCGGCTCTGTGGGTGTGGCTGCAGGCATGGCTTGGTATACTTGGCATAATAGTAATAGCAACCAGGGGCAATTTTTTTACTGATTCAAATCATCCCTACTCCCTCTCCCGAGATGGGCCGAGGTGGTTGAATTTCACCCCTGATTGCCAGGCATTTATTTGTGTATAGAGGAGGTAAGCTGCAAATTTTACGGGAAATTTGTTGAAGATAATTGTACCAAAGTGCTTCCCCTCCCCCGCTTCAAAAGGCAACTAGATTTTTGAGGAAGATAACAGATAACAGATAATCAGAGTTGGAAGGGACCTTGGAGGTCATCTAGTCCAACCCCCTGCACATGCAGGAGATCCTACACCATTTCTGACAAATGGCAGTCCAATCTCTTCTTGAAAGTCTCAAGTGATGGTGCTCCCACAACTTCCGAGGGCAAGTTCTGTTTCATTGGTTGATTGTTCTCACTGTCAGAAAGTTTCTCCTTATTTCCAGGTTAAATCTCTCCTTGTTCATCTATTATTCCTTGTCTATCCTTCAGGTACTTTGGAAAATAGCTTGACCCCTTCCTCTCTGTGGCAGCCCCTCAAATATTGGAAGACCGCTATCATGTCTCCCCTGGTCCTTCTCTTCACTAGACCAGCCAAGCCCAGTTCCTGTAACTGTTCTTCATATGTTTTAGCCTCCAGTCCCTTAAACATCCTGGTTGCTCTTCTCTGCACGTTTTCTAGAGTCTCAACATCTTTTTTACAGTGTGGTGACCAAAACTGGAAGATCCATGTTTCGCTTCTCATCCAAGAAGCTTCCTCAGTTCTGATGGCAGGGGAATGAAAGGAAAGTTACTGGACAATCGTTTTGCATTCCTCCTGCCATCAAGATCTTCATTTCTCTTTTACTAGTGCAAGTCTGCAGCATGTTTTTGCCTACAGTTTCCTCTGCTCTTGACAGTTGATTCTAAAAAGCAGCTTCACTTTGGAGCTGCCACTTCAGTAGAGCTGCCAATTTATTTGCATTTTCAGCCATTTAACTGGAGCCATCACAGTGGAGATGTATCTTCCTCCAGTTTTAAAAGCATGTTCCTTTTCCAATCCAGCCTCCATTAATATATTTTCAGTATTTAATTAAATAAATAAAGAGAGAAAACATGTTGTTTCACGGTTGTGCTGATGTAGAATTGGTTTGTTTTGGTGGCCTCTTGTCCTGGGCATCAGCTTCTCATGAGGACAGGGAGGTCTTAGACTCTGGACATGTCCAAGCAAAGGCTGGCAACCCTTCTAGGAAACGTAAACTTGGATGCCAGCACTGAGCAAAGAGAGAGAGAAAATGAGAGCCGCATAGTCATGCCTCACCCGCCCCCCCCCCCATATGAACGGCAGGTTATAGGAATCTCTATTATGTGGCTGTAGACCTTGGACTCTCTCTCTCTGCCTCTCTCTCTTTGTCTCTCTCTTCTGTTATCTATCCAATTTTATTATTTTTATGAACAAAAACAGCAAACATGTCTAATTCTCCCTCCTCTGATTTTCCTCACAGCAGAAACCCTGCAAGGTGGGTTGGGCCTAGAGAGGGGGATTGACTCAAAATCACCCAGCTGGCTTTCATGCCCAAAGCAGAAATAGAACTCTTGGTTTTTAGACAAGCCTCTTTACCCCAGCACCAAACAGTCTCAGAGAACCACATAACCTGAGCTTACTCGTATCTCAGAACTTAAAAGGAGGGGTGCTGCAATCTGCCATAGGTCCAGATCAGAGGTGGGGTTCAGCAGATTCTGACCAGTTCTGGAGAACCGGTAATGGAAATTTTGAATAGTTCAGAGAACCAGCAAATCCCACCTCTGACTGGCCCCGCCAACCCCATCTCTTCTCTGCCTCCCCCATTGAGTCCCAGCTGATCGGCTGGGTCTTCTTTGGTTGCCCTGCATAGGAGAACGGAGCTGGAAAGCAAGTGAGTGGGGTGGGGAGGGAATGGGGATTTTACAGTATCCTTCCCCTACTATGCCACGCCCACAGAACTGATAGTAAAAATTTTTGAATCCCATCACTGGTCCAGATCCACTGATTCCTGGAACCTGGTGCTGTACTCATCCCGAACAAGCAGCAGAGTGTATTTTAAGGCTCACTTCCTGTGCCCCTTTGCCAATTCCCCTGCCTGCTCTTTGTCCAAGAGATTGCTAATCCCTTCAGTCTTTCTTCCCAGCAGAGCCCTTGTTTTGGGTTCTCCTTCTGGGGGAATGGAGTTAGGAGCCATGCTTTCTCTGCGTATGTCATCAGTTTCCTGTAAACAAATCTCCCTTCTGTTAAGGTTATAAAATCTGGACTCTTTCCAGACTCTCAGCATGGTTCTCTGCCTGGTTGCTGGGTGGGCGTGGCCATGGTGGGCGTGGCCTAGTCGGCCTCCTGCACCATGGCGGGGAGGCCATTTTCACCCCCCCGGGCTCCAGGGGCTTTCTTCGAGTCTCCGGGAGGGCGAAAATGACCTCCCTGGACTCCGGAGGCTCTTGCGGAATTTCTGGGAGGCTCGTTTTTCACCCTCTCTGAGCCTCCGCACGGGCCCTGCACTTACCTTGGATCCAAAATGGGCCACATGGGGACTCCTGGGAGTGAGTGGTGGGGCAGGGTGGGTGGGACCAGCCACGGATGGGATTTGCCAGTTTGCTGAACCGGCGATAAAATTAACAACCGGTTCATGTGAACCAGGAAGAACCATTAGCAGCCCATCCCTGCCCCCATCCCAAAGAGCACGCTTCAAGGCACAGGCTGCTGGTCCAGCGGAGCCTCCTGCCCCACCCCTTCACTCTGCTCCTCCTCCATATTGTCTCCCTGCATTTGACCTTCAATTTCCTCCTAAGCAGAGGTCCCCAAGGCTGACAAAATCTATGCAGAGTGATAAAGACGATGCAACAGACTTGAAACAGCTTTGTGAGATGAGTAAAATGGGATAATACTCCAAAGCCTGTGTTTTTCTTTTCTGCAATAACTTCAGATACGGAAGCTCTTGTAGCATGTCATCCATCAAAGAGGCTGCCACTGCCTTCATCCATCTGACAGTGCAGCTTCTTGTCTTCATTTTGGACATTGGGAATTTCTAAATGAGTACTTCCAGAACTGTGTTCCTCTTAATCCTTACAGTGATTGGTGATCTTGGAAAGAATTTTCAAGGACGGTGCTTCTCAACCTTGGCAGCTTTAAGATTGTGTGGACTTCAACTCCCAGAGCTGGCTGGGGAGTTCTGGGAGTTGAAGTCCTCACATCTTAAAGTTACCAAGGTTGAGTTGTCCTGTTTGAGGACATTTCTGAGAGGGTCATCTGCCCACACTTTGGTCTAGCAGGGATGCCTGCCAAAGCCAGCACACAGAGGAAAGACCCTTACAACTGGGTTTCTAAATGGTCCAGACCCTCTCTCCATCTGCCCCTTTGAGCTGGACATTGTCTGTCTACCTCCAGAGCATACAGGTACGCACACTCCCATCTGTTCTTTAAGTTCTTCCTCAAATCACTTCTCTCCTAGGAAGACTGTCCCCACAGCTACACTCAAGACATAGGGTTGCTTTCCTCCTTTGCCCCCCCACCCCCAGTTCTCTCTTTCCAGGTACCTATTTTAAACAAAAATCTGTCACTTTCTAGATAGATTCTGAAAATGCTAACCAGTTTCCCCATTTTTAATAATTTAATACTTTCTTTATGAAATGAGCAATAATGTAACTGAACTTATCTCCTTTTTCCTTCTCCAACCAAATTTTGGAGTGATTGATACATCTCATTTCTAGACCAACAATTCTTCTTATTTCCATTTGATTCTGGTGCCTAGGTTGTCCTTGACTTACAACCATTCATTTAATGACTGTTTAAATTTAACAGTGCTCTGAAAAAAAAGTGACCTATGACCGTTTTTCACATGATTGTGGCATCCCCAGGGTCACACGATCAAAATTCAGACAGTTGGCAATTTTATTTATGATGGTCACAGTGTCCCAGGGTCATATGATCTCCTTTTGTGACCTTCTGACAAGCAAAATCAATGGACAAGCCAGATTCACATAACAACCGTGTCCCTAAGTCAATGACTACAGTGATTTACTTAACAACTGGTAATAAAGTGGGGTAAAACTCAGCAACTATTTTACTGTGCTACATAAACGTTGGACTGAATTGTGATCGTTAAGTCGAGGACTGACTGTATCTTAAGGTCATGCTTGGTGCTGACTGTGGCGGCCCATTCCATAGGGAGAGCATCTTTCCAGATTCTTTGACCATATTGGAGGCACTGGGCTGCAGGCTAAAGCTTGATCACTTTTTCAAAAAATGGACCAACAAAAGAAAGAGGAGCCTGGCAAGATCTGACTCCAGCCCCCTCTTCTCCCTCACTCCAAATGACGGGAAGGCAAAACTGTTAGAATTTGCAGCAAAATTCAAGTCCAGAAAACACACACAGATGACTGATTCAGCAGGATCATTAACTTCTTTATAAACATAGTTACATGAAGTAAAGTTTACAATACCATTTGTAGATTCTTTCAATGTAACATAAGCAAAAACACAGGCAGCATCTCAGAGGGCTCAGAACAGAGTTAGTTTCTTTTTCACTTTAGAGCTGAGCACAGAACAGAAATAAACCACGCCCAGATTATCTCTTTAAGTTTCAGCCCCAATTCAGCTCTCATTGGCTGATCTTGTTACTGAGCTCTATTCTAGTTCATGAATATATTCTGACAAAAGACCTCTCCTGGGTCTCCTTATTCAAGGGGGTCCAAGTCCAATGGCTCTGACCCTTCAGCACTTCATGGAGTGATTGGCTTCTTTTTGTCCAGGTGCTTAAAACTATCCAGGTCACCCTGCCAGCTGCTGGGTTTTCCCCCAGCAACAAACCCTGAAGGACAGAAATGGGGAGAGAGACCCTCCAGGAAGTTGCCACGGGATGAGGGTGCATCTCCCAACCCTAGTCTAGTATTTTCCTGACTGTACCCCCTTGGTTCTCCCCATACCTCATGATCACAAGGTTTACTCGGTCCCCTCTTTGGCTATCACTGTCTGTTTTATGATTGCTAACCATGAAAGAGACCTTGGAGATCTTCTAATCCAATCCCTTGTTCAAGCATGAGATCCCCATACCAGATTTCCCTGACCTTTCCAGCTTTGTGGGCCAGTGGGGCTGGGGAGGGGATGGTTCTGTGTGAGTGGCTGGCAAGCATGCATGTGTGCACACAGAGCTTCATTTGTGCAAATGGCACCCATGCAAATGGAGCAGGCACATAGGCTCACCCACTGCTTGCACAAGTGGGGATACGTGTACACTTATGCAGCCTGGTTCTGAACGGCTGATGGTCCAGTAGTGGACTGTGGCCCAGGGTTTGGGGACCCTTTTCTCCATTTCTCACAAGTGGCTGTCCAATCTCTTCTTGAAAGCCTCCAATGATTGAAGACCCACAACTTCTGGAGAGAAGCCATTCCACTGACAGGAAACATCTTCTTAGTTCTAGGTTGGATCTCTCTGATAAGTTTCCATCTGTTACTTCTTGTCTTGCCTTCAGGCACTTTGTAGAATAGGTTGACCCCCTTTTCTTTGAGACAGCCTCTCACATATTATTTTGTTAGTATTTCTCTTTGTTAGACCATACATATCCAATTTCTGCAACCGTTCTTCATATGTTTTAGCCTCCTAATTTTCTTCATTGCTCTTCTCTTTTTAGACTCTCAACATCTTTTCTGTAGTGTAGTGACCAGAACTAGACCCAGTACTCCACATGTGATCTTACCAAGGCAGCATATAGTGTATAAGGTCCTTTCCTTGGCTTTCTTCCCAGGCATAGCTACCAGTTATCTCAGTTGAGCAGGCACTTCCCAGAGGTGCAATCCCAGAGAGAGTTTGGCTTTGCCTAACTCCTTAATGTATTAAATCCGGGAAATCAATTGATTTCACAGTATAGTTATCAGACCTGCTTCTCAGATCTTGTTTCTCACACAGAATACTTCTGTTTCCAACAGTTATTATCTTGGTTTGTTTAGTTTATTTATTTTATTTGTATACTGTTAGATCAATACAGACTGATGGCAGTTTTACAAAACAATCAACAAAAATTTCCGTAGCAGTTTAAAATGTCCACATAAAGCCAAGCAGTTTCCAGCTATGGACGTCCATAAAGACTGCTCCCTCTCCTACTGGGATAGTTTTTGTTTACAGCTATTTAGTTTTTATTTCACTGATCTTACTTTAAAACTGTCTAACCGACTTGTGCTTACTACATATCGCAATGTGCAAATAATAATAATAATAAAAAAAAACCCTTTCCTTCGCTCTCCACCATGTGGCCTTTAAAATGACCCTGCCTGCATCACTTTATGCTCTCTTCTGGCATTGCTTTTTCTTTTTAATATATATTTTATTGAATTTTTACAAAAAAGAAAATATAAAACAGAATAAAATAAAATAAAAAGAAAGAAGTGGTGAGAAAGTGCAAGGAATAAAAAGTACAGAAAATGGAAAAAATAATTTCCCCCTTTCTTCGATATAGTTACAAATATACAAAAGTTAATCTTTTGCTCTAAAATTAACAGTATACTGTATTTCTATAGTCATAAACAATTCTAATTGTCAAATCCTAACATTTAAATTTCATTTCTTCCCTTTTCAAGCAAAAAGTCCAAAAGTAGTTTCCATGTAGGAAAAAAAAGCTAATTAAGAACTTTTCTTCAATCAAAGTAGTTAGTTTCATCATCTCAGCCAACCTTCACCATCCATTTTGTTGTGTCCACTGGCAGCCTGCGGAAACAGCAGCAGAATCGGACACTGGGGAAGAAGATGGGCAAGTCCGGGAGTCTGGGGAGGACTCTGGTCTTGGTCCTACGTCCGATACAGAGATGGGGCCTTGACCACGTGGGAGTTATGTGCTGACTCTGGAGCTTCCAGAATCTGACAGCAGTGAGGCAGAAGAACAAGGGGAGCCTGTTCCCAGTGTGTGCTTGCACAGAGCTGCTAGAAGGCAAGAACAGTTAAGACAAAAGGGACAACTCGGGAATAAGGCTTGGAGGTGATTGCCCCTCCCATAAGATATAAAGGAAGTGCAAAGGGACAGGAACCTTTGCAGGAAGCAACTTTGTTCAATCTGGTCAGTTTGGAACCATGGTGAATTTGAGCTCCGTTTGGTTTTGAAAGACTAATTGGTATTTTAGTCGTTGGCAGCGCTTCAAGAAAGATAAAGGTGCATTCTTATCAGACTTCTCCTGAAGAACTTTGGCAGACTTCCATGGGACTATTTATAACTGGTTGAGACTCATTACAGGTTGTGAATGAAGATAATTCACAGCCGTTGAACTAAAATAAAAGGGTTTTGGATTTAACGTGTGTTTGTTGGTGTCTCAGGAACCCTTGGTCAAAGCACATTCATCCTTGTGGGAATCTGAAGGAATTTCCATATCTGTGCATACAAAAATCCCACACAGAGGAACTGCATCAGATCTTTTCTACAACATTTTTTCAGCAGCAAAAAGGGAGGGAGGGAGGGAGAGATTTAAAAATAAGGTATAACAGACTTTCCAATTCTGGCTGCAGAATTTGCCTCATTGATTTATAGCATGGCATTAAATTTGTGACCATTTTCTTTAATAAATTTTATTACTATGGGGAAATTGCTCTCTCCTGGAAAAATCAGTAATTGTGCTGTGCAGCATTCCCAGAACTGAATCTATTTTTTTAAACATTAGGTCTACTTGTGACTTTGGAGCGTTACTCCTAGTCAGTACAAATGGACCTCCTCAGATCTGTGGTCCTCTGGATGTACTGGACTAATTCCCCAAATCCCAGGCAACCCGAGTGTCAGGATGGAGAAGATAGGGGTCCTGAAGGTCTGACACCATGACAGGATGCAAAAGAGACTGAGCAGTCATTTGTCTGAAATGCTATAGGGTCTCCTGCTTGAGCAAGGGTTGGACTAGAAGACCTCCAAGGTCCTTCCAGCTCTGTTCTGTTATTATATTATTTCTGCTCTCTGAGGATGTGGAGTGGATGGGGTTTTCATAGTGCAGACATGGTTTTCATAAGATCTTGTGGCTTTCATTACTGCAGCTATAATAGGCTCAGCATGTAGTCCTCCATAGAACTCCATCTGAATGGAGGGAAACATGCAATGGGGTACTATAAGGTTGTGTCACAGGCCCCGTGCTTTTCAACATCTTCATAAATGATCTAGACAAGGGAATAGAATCAGTGGTGGGTTTCAATTTTTTTTACTACTGGTTCTGTGGGCGTGGTTTGGTGAGAGTGGCAGGGGAAGTTTACTGCAAAATCTCCATTCCCTCCCCATTCCACACTAACCTGCTTTCCAGCTCCGTTCTCCTGTGCAGGGCAACCAAAGGAGACCCAGCCAATCAGCTGGGACTCAATGGGAGGCAGAGAATAGATTGGGACAGGGCCAGCCAGTTCTCCAAACTACTCAAAATTTTCACTCCCGGTTCTCCAGAACTGGTCAGAACCTGCTGAATATCACCTCTGCATAGAATAGAATAGAGCTGGAAGGGACCTTGAAGGTCTTCTAGTCCATCCATCTGCTGAAACAGAAGAACCTATATCATCTCAGACAAGTGACTGTCCAAACTCTTCTTAAAAGCCTCCAGTGACGGAGTGCCTATGTCATGCCCCTGTTGGAATCTGATTCCGAGGGGGAGGCTGAGTAGCTGACAGGGAGTGGAAGTGTGGCTCCCTTGACTGTAAAAGAAGCTGGGGAAGGGCAAAGTCTGGCTGGGCAGAGCCAGGGAGAGGTAGAACAAGGGAGAGGGAATTCAGAGGAAGATCCAGCCCCCCCCCCCTCTTCATCCTAGGGCACGCAGGGAGGAATGGAGAAGGGAGCAATGTGAGTTGCGTGGCTTACGGGGGAGGAAAGGGCCCTGATTCCCTTCATTAGCCACAGCTGGGAACACAGTGTTTAAAAAGGCAAGCTATGCATAGCATTGTTGTTGGAAGCAAATGGTGAGTTATCTGTTATTGTTGAGGCTTATCTGTGTTCCTGGTGTCCTCCCAACTGTGTTTGTTTCGTTCGCCTTTCAAGTCTGCAATTCCTTATCTTGCCCTGTTCAGTTAATTGCTGCAATGTGATTTGTGTGGATTTTTATTTACAGTTTGTATGTACTTTGTTTTCGGACTGAATTTCCTCATTTAAAGACTGTTCTTGGGAGAGTTTTTTTCTCCAGCCGAAGGTAACCTGGACATTGGGGGGAAAGTTGGAGGTATTAAATGGACTCTTCTTGTTTATTTGACTGTGTTGCCTTTGTGCCACGCCCTGGGTCATCACAGACTATGATTTCTGGAGGCAAACTGTTCCACTGGTTAATTGTCCTCACTGCTAGGAAGTTTTTCCTTAATTCCAGGTTGCTCTCTTTGATTAGTTTCCAACCATTATTTCGGCCTATAAGACACACCTTGGTTTAGAAGAGGAAAACAAGAAAAAAAAAGGTTTTGCCTCCCATTTTGGCCCTCGCCCGCATTCGGAAGCACTCTGCAGGCCAAAAATGGGTTTGGGGCCTCCGGAGGCCTCTGCAGGTCCCATTTTTGGCCTCCCCAATGCTGGGGAGGGCAAAAACTTGATCCATGGAGGCCTCCAGAGGCCAAAAATGGGTGCGTTTTTGGCCTGCGGAGTGCTTCTGAATGCCCTCTCGTGGAAAAGTCAGCGCTTGTGCTGTGCAGCATTCCCAGAGCTGAATCTACTTTTTTAACATTATGTCTGCTTGTGACTTTGGAGAGTTACTCCAAGTCAGTGCAAATGGACTTCCCCGGATCCGTGATCATCTGCAAAAAACGGGACCCATGGAGGCCTTCAGAGGACAAATATGGGTGCATTTTTGGCCTGCAGAGTGCTTCTGAATGCCGGGGAAGACAAAAACACAGAGAGGTTTTGGAAGGCCAAAAATAGGCCTGTATTTGTTGTATAAGATGCACAGGCATTTCCACCCACTTTTTTGGGGGGAAATGTGTCTAATAGTCCAAAAAATGCAGTAATTTGACCCCCTCTTCTTTGTAGCAACCCCTCAAATACTGGAATACTGCTATCATGTCACCCCTAATTCTTCTTTCTTTAGACTAGCCAGACCCAAAACCTGCAGCTGTTCTTCATATGTTTTAGTCTCCAGGCCTTTTTCCATTTTTCAACATAGTGACTAAATTAGTAGACCAGCAAAATACTGTGGACATAATATACTTAGACTTCAGCAAGGCACTTTGACAAAGTAGACCACAACCTACTTCTTGGTAAGCTAGAAAAAAGTGGGATAGACAGCATCACCAGCAGATGGATTTGTAACTGGCTGACAAACTGTATTCAACAAGTAGTCCTTAATTGTGCTACATCTACATGGAGGGAAGTAAGCAGTGAAGTACCACAAGGTTCCGTCTTAAGCCCAGTACTCTTCAATATCTTCATAAATGACTTAGATGAGGGAGTAGAAGGGGAACACATCAAATCCTGACAGACAGAAACACTGGGCCCTATCAAACAAAATGAAATTCAATGTAGAGAAAAGTAAAGTCTTACACTTAGTCAAGAAAAACCAAAAGGACACATATAGACTGGGTAAAACCAGGCTTAATAGCAATAACTGTGAGAGGGATTTTGGAGTCTTAATGGACAATCAGCTAAATATGAGCCAGCAGTGTGCAGTGGCAGCCAAAAAAGCCAATGCAATCCTAAACTGCATTAACAGAGAGATACAATCGAGATAAAGTGAGGTACTAATACCAGTCTATAAAGCCTTAATAAGACCACACCTAGAGTACTGCATCCAGTTTTGGTCACCACATTATAAAAAAGATGTTGAGACTCTTAAAAGAGTGCAGAGAAGAGCAACCAGGTTGATTACAGGACTGGAGGCTATACCATATGAAGAACAGTTACAGGAACTTGGCATGGCTGGCCTAGTGAAGAGAAGGATCAGGAGAGACAGGAGAGCAGTGTTCCAATATTTGAGGGGCTGCCACAGAAAGGAGAGGATAAAGCTACTTTCTAAAGCATCTGTAGGCCAGACAAGGAAAATGGATGGAAATTGATCAAGGAGAGATTCAACCTAGAAATAATGAGAAATTTCCTGACAGTGAGAACAATCAACCAATGTAACAGCTTGCCTTCAGAAATGGTGGGAGCTTCATCACTGGAGGCTTTCAGGAAGAGATTGGACTGCCATTTGTCAGAAATGGTGTAGAGTCTCCTGCTTGGGTATGGGTTGGACTAGATGACCTACAAGGTCCTTTCCAACTCTGTTAATTTAATCTACCCCGATTTTGTTTTTGTATCCAAGGATCCTCATGAGATCATGGGATCATGAGATGTTGAAATATAACTGGTATTCCTGAGATGAAACACTGTCTTAAAGGGAGTCACAATCTCAACGAGACTTCTGGGAGGTGTGAGACGGGGTGGGCAGGACCAGCTGGTCTTCGGAACTACCAGTTCACTGAACCAGATGTACAATTAACATCCAGTTCACTTGAACTGGTCCAAACCGGTAGAATCCCACCCTGGCATATGATAAAATGTATGTGCTCTCAGTAGCATATTAAAATTGAATCAGGCAAATATTGCAAGCTTCCCACAATTTGTCCTTCACTTGTAGAGCTTCTATATCTTAAAATAGTGCCATATGAAAGCTTTAATCCCAATTATGGCTTTATTTAGTTTCTTATTTTGATATGTGTGTTGTGTGCAAAGGTATGTGTCTGCATATATACTGTTCATTTTATGGGCCAATGCTGCTTGTACCTTCCTCTTGGTTACTTGGTTGAAATTAACTCTAACCTTAGACTGTCTACTATTGGCCTCACCCCTTTCCTAAGAGGTCTGTAGGAGGCGTGCATAAGCGCACCAACGTGCCTACCGTCCCTGTCCTATTGTTTCTTTTATATTTTATTTTTCTTATATGAATCCATGTATTCATAACCATGTATTCATAACCATGTTTGACTTATACCTATTATCTTGTAAGCAATTGATAAATAAAAATAAATTAAAATAAATAAAATTTGTGATTTCCTTGATGAAACCAACATTGACAAAGAGAAAATTATGTCAAGTTGAAGATGCTTATGAGATTTAAATAAAGGGGGCGGGGGGGGGGGGAATGAAGCATGAAGATTCAGTTCCCATGCATTGACCAGCTGCCAAATCAAGAAAAGAGCTAACTTGTGAATGAGACCATTTCCCTGCTTCTCTCTGCCCCTTCTCAAGGCTTTGTACCATGGTGGGGAAGGGGTAATGAGGAGGGGAAGAGTGAAGGAGAGAGTAGGTTTGCTTGCAAGACCCTTCATCTCCACATCTTACTGTGTGGGCCCTTCTCCCTTTCTCCTTGGAGCCTTCCCTGTTGATTTCATGACTGGTTTTGCAGGGTTTTGCCTAAGGGAAGGCAAGACGCATCCTCCTTCATTGTCTAGAAAGAGATGCCATTCTCACTGTTGGAAGAAATGTCCATCTGGGTTCAGTGCCAAGTGGGAAGAAAGACACTGGAAACATGGAGACTGCTTGGAAGGATGGTTTAATGGTGAACAGGACCACATTGAGGTCCTGGGCAAAATTGAGCATATGGTGAAAGAGGGAGTGAGATTAAATCCTCTATTGGGATTTGAATTTGCTTCCTGTTCCTGTGGCAAGAAATGTATCCTGATTGGTTGTCAGACTCCCATGGATGCAGGGGGTAACTTTGTAGGTTGTCTTGAGTCCCAGGCTTGCTTGAATCTTGCTGAGTGATGTAATAAGTAATTGGGTAATTCCTTTTATGGCTTAATGGCTTTGTCCTGGTTTGGATTTTGAGTGAGGGCTAATCCTATCACCCTGGAGCTGAAGGCCTTTTGGGTTGTAGATAAGGATGGGTAATCTTTTGTCTTGTAGGTAAGCTGGCACCAAAATATCTGCTGGGGCTGAGTTTCTGTGTCCCTTAAGATTTCTATTTTTCTTTTAGGGGAAATATTCTGCCTTTTTAATATTTCCTAGAATATTTCATTCTTCTAGAAAGGGGGTGGGTGCTAACTGTCTACAGCATGCAGCGAGTTTTAGGCTTTTTCATAATATTATGGATTGCAAGTGAAAAGGACCAAACACTGGCTTTGGCAGCAGAAAACTGAATTAGCTTGGCAGCACCATGACACAAAATAAGATAGATATTGTACAGAAATATAATTGAAAGCCATATTATTCAGTCAGCCTGCTAGGATATTTGTCAGCATACAGCTGTATGGTTCAAATTAAAATAGCTATTGATTCTAAAGTTGCTTTAAACTATTTCCTACCTCCAGCTCCTTTGAAACAATTATCTCAAACTGTCACCAAAGAGCTGAATCTTGGTTTTAAGCAGGGCTTGGGAAGATAATATGTTTCCCCTGCACCTCAATGCTCGGCGGAGAAGAGCATAAAACCTTTAATGGGCTATTAGAGCTACCAGGCTGTGTAGAAGGACTATCCACAGAGGCAGCTGAACCCTTCCTGCCCCAAGACAGAGGTGGGCTCTCCTGATTAGTTCGAGGCAGGACAGGCAAAGATCAGAGAAGGTATGTCAAATTTCCTGAGCCAGCCTGTGAAGGTAGGGAGATCAGACTATTTTTCAGTCCGTAGAAATTACGAAAGGCGAGAAACAGTATTACAATAACAATGAAAAAGGAAACAGACACTGAAAACCAAGGAAAGTCTTTCAAAATATCTCTGAATTCAGAAGGAAGTTCCAACCTCAGATTGGTACTATTGCTAAAGGATGCCAATGGAAACATAGTAACCGATTCAAAGGAAGGAAAAGGTGGAAAGAGCGACACATATCTAAAGCAGAATATCAGCAAATAGCCCGAATCTGCAAAGATGAAGTCAGGAAAACCAAGGAATAAAAAGTTTCTTTCAACATGAAAAAACAAAACAAAAAGGTCAATGAAAAGATCAGTCCACTAATGGGATAAGATGGCAAGGAACTGATATCAGTAAGGAAAAAATGAAACTGTTTAACTCATTCTTTGCATCTGTCTTTACACAAAAGGAAAAAAATAATAATCCAACGTATCAAAAGCAGAGCCTTCAAAAAGGAGGAAAAATGGATCCAGGAAATTACAGACTAATCAGCCTGACATCATTTATTTTTGAAAAAGCGGTATTAGCTACTAATACTTCATTTTATATTCCTGAATTTTGATCTTGATTGCAGGCACACCTCAGTAAACAATGGAAATTGGGTCTAGCATTTCCATTGCTAAGCAACACATGATCATACCACTTAGCAATAGCTTTTGCCATCATTAAGCAAATCTCTCCACAAGTTCATGTGGCCATCACCATTTGCGACCTCCTGATAGTTTTGACTTTACTTGCCAGAGGCTGGCATGGAAGGTTGCAAGTGGGGATGACCCTAAGCAGGGGTGGGATTCTCCCGGTGTAACAACCAGTTCGCTAACCATGTGCTTAAAGAGCAATTAATCAGGGGAACGGCTTCCCTCCGATAGTTGTGGGCATTCCATACTGGCGGTTTTTAAGAAGAGATTGGAAAACCATTTCTCTGAAGTTCAGAAGAGATAAAGCTGACATATTAAGATTTTTTGGCATGATAGGATTTAACTCTACACCTGCTACTATAAAATACTTTTTGGACCCAAAATCATGTCACAGTTGTCCAGTGGCTTCCAAATATGTGCGTATAAGAACAATGAGAATCAGGCTTAAGGAATCTGTATTTGGTTGCTTGTTGTGTCCTGACTCAATTCAATTAACAGAACCATTAATGTAAAAATTAATAAAATCAACCATTAACCATTAATTGAACTAATCCTTTGAGCAGGCATTGGATTAGAAGACCCCCATGGTCTCTTCCAACTCTGTTATTCTGAATGCTCCTACCTGAACCGTACCTGTTAGTCATTGGCTTGGGTTGTTGGATTATTGGCCTCTTTGATTCCTCAAGACAAATTCCAGGTTTCTTGGTGAAAGCCATTGTGTATTCCCCACCAGTGTATTGATTCCAACAGGATTTGAGCAGGCCAAGGCATCTATCAACCCACATGCCACAGAGATATGACTCTGCAAAATGATCTCCGACAGATTCCACCATATATTAATTCAGTGAATCTATATAAAAATTGTTGCTCTTGAACGTTATACTGTTTACAATGATCTCACTCAAAACACCTGAATATTTTTGCTCTTGCTTGTGAGAATGTCCCCCCTTCTTCTCTGTGCAAAATATGAAGAAAGCTGCAGCTCAGTACTTCCGGGGAGGGGGAGATGGAAACAGTGGGCTATGTGTCTCACTGCATTGACTTTTTTATAGAAATCTGCAAGAAATGTATAACACAATATCCAGACATGTCAGAGGCTGATTGCCTTGGTCTCTTGATAGCAGATCGGGCAGCAAAGATTTTTGATAATGCAACAGGTTTTATGATAGAGCTATGATTAAATGTGAAGAAGTCTTCCAAATGAGGTGGTGCTGAGCTTTAACTAGCCTTCTATAGCTAAATATATATCTTTTCCTTGCTCCTCTCCCTTTTCCCCCTATTTTTCCTTTTAAATATGCACATATCACATTCTATGTTTCATTTTGCTATTTCTTTGTTATAATTGGTTGGAACATAATGCTCTTAATTCCAACAGGCCCTAGACTTAATGCAGGTAGTCCTTGACCAAAAGTAGCCATTTGAAGTCTCAAAGGTACTCAAAAAAGTGGCTTACCTCCTTGACTTACAATTGCCACAGCATCCCCACAGTTACATGATCAAAATTGGGCTCTTGGCAACAAGCCTGTAATTATGATGGTCGCATGTAATCACTGTTTGTGACTTTCCTAGCTGGCTTCCAACAAGCAAAGTCAATGGGGAAAGCTGGATTTGCTTAACCATTTGATCCACTTAAGAATCTTAATGATCATGGTAATTCACTTAATGACTGCAGCAAAAAAGGTTGTAAAACATATCATCCCTTAACAATTACTTTGTTCAGCAACAGAAGTTTCAGTCCCAGCAGTGTTCATAAGTTCATAAGACTATCTGAATAAGGTAGTTACAACCTTATATTCTCATAGTGTTTTATAATTCTAATATTACTTCCATCCTTTCTAGCATTTACATTATTCATTGTAAAATTTACTTGTAATTTTAAAGCATTCTTTTGTGTGCCTGTAGTTTTATCCTTGGAGTACAGAATGAAGCAGGGCACAGGTTGCTAAAATTTTGTCAAGAGAATATGATGGTCACAGTAAACACTTTTTTCCAACAGCCCAAGAGACGGCTCTACAGATGGACATCACCAGACGGCCAACACAGAAATCAAACTGACTATGTGCTCTGCAGCCAAAGATGGAGAAGCTCTATGCAGTCAGTAAAAATAAGACCAGGAGTTGCTGTGGCACAGATCATGAGCTTCTCATTGCAAAATTTAGGCTTCAATTGAAGGAAATAGGGGAAAGCACTAGGCCACTCAGGTATGAAGAACTATGGATGGAGGTTCGTAACATTGTACAAGAGGTAGCAACTAAAACCATCCCAAAGAAAAAGAAATGCAAAAAAGCAAAATGGCTGCCTGAGGAAGCTTTGCAAATAGCTGAGGAAAGAAGGGAAGAGAAAGACAAGGGAGAAAGAGAAAGATACACC
Organism: Bungarus multicinctus; assembly: GCA_023653725.1. Taxonomy (NCBI): domain Eukaryota; kingdom Metazoa; phylum Chordata; class Lepidosauria; order Squamata; family Elapidae; genus Bungarus; species Bungarus multicinctus. The sequence goes on along the minus strand of CM042835.1, from coordinate 27,086,239 downwards.
CAACTGAATGCAGAATTCCAGAGAATAGCTAGAAGAGATAAGAATGCCCTCTTTAATGAACAGTGCAAAGAAATAGAAGAAAACAATAGATTAGGGAGGAAAAGAGATCTCTTCAAGAAAATTGGAGATATGAAGGGAACGTTTCATGCAAGGATGGGCATGATAAAGGACCAAAATGGCAGAGACCTAACAGAGGCAGAAGAGATTAAGAAGAAGTGGCAAAATTACACAGAAGAACTATACAAGAACAAGCTTAATGCCCCTGATATGTGTGTGACAGCAGCAGCCTCACACAACCAATAAAAGTTTGGTCTTATTTTTGTTTTGATAAGAAATGGGTGGCAAATGCATTTAATAAATAAATATAAATAAATAAAAGCTGGGTAGCTGATCCCAGCCCCTCTCCAGTGATCAGTCACATCATTGATCAAGCATGGCAGGTTGTGTCCAAGACAAAACAAGTATGTAAGACAACACTAAGCTGCCTCCACTGTGGGCTGAGAAGAAGATGAGAAAAATCTTCTCCAAAAATGTCAGTGGAGCACATTGGTGCCAGGGCTGAGGGGTGTGAAAGTGAGACATCTCATGTTTTGTTTCTTCTGACATGTGGGGCTGCCTTTTTTGCTGAAAAGCTGGATAATGCAGGAAAAAGAGCTGGAATTATTGAGTTTGTCATCTGCACCTCTATAACTATCCGGTTTGGTTCTGCAACCCAACGGGACAGATACAGACTCCAGAGAATAATTAGGACTACAGAAGAAACAATGGCTACCAACCTGCCTTCCATGGAGGTCTTGCATAATGCACGAGCAAAAAGAGGGCTATGAAAATATCTACAGACCCCTCACATTTCGGACATAAACTGTTTCAACTCCTTCCCTCAAAATGACACCGTAGAGCACTGCACACCAGAACAACTAAACACAAGAACAGTTTTTCCCTGAACCTCTGCTAAACAAATAATTCCCTCAATACTATCCAGCTATTTACAAAGTCTGCACTACTATTACTATTAACCTTCTCATCACTCCTTATCACCCATCCCCTCCCACTTGTGATTGTATGACTGTAACTTTGTCGCTTGCATCCTTACGATTTATATTGACTGTTTCCTGGTATGATTTGATTGCTTATTGTATCCTGTAACTATTAAGTATTGTACCTGATGATTCTTGACTGTTGATGAATGTATTTTTTCTTTTTATGTACACTGAGAGCATTTGCACCAAGACAAATTCCTTGTGTGTCCAATCACACATGGCTAACAAAAAATTCTATTCTATTCTAAAATATCATGCATGGAGGAGCCATGTTGATCAGCCACCCAACTATGTTATTTTTCTGTTGAGGTGAAAATTCAGAATGCTTTCTATGGCATGTGGCCATTACCTGCATGTCTGGAGATTCTGCCCTTTGTCAGGGAAGGGGGGGGTCTTTATTCAATTCAATGCTCCCACCCTCCTCATTTATCCTCGTAAAAGGCGAGGCTGACTCAACCGAGGGCAGCAGGAAAGCTTTGTGACTGACAGGTCTTTGAAGGCGAGTTCCCCCAAGGCTGAGACTTACTGCTGCAGACTCACTGTGCCAGGTTTTCATTGGGGAAAAAAAAGGCAGGGTGAAGGAGCAGGTGAATCTCAAACATGCAGATGAAAAGGGCTCTGCCAGGAGCTTGGAGATGGGCTGAGCTTGACAGGAGAGAAAGGATGGATCTGGGCCTCCCAGGTGGGGGTGGGAGTTTTAATCTGGGCTCCCTTTGCCAGGCCTTTGATTAGAGCCTTCCTGCTGGTTTATTACTCCATAATTTACACGATGGCTGGAGGCAGAAAAAAACGCTAAGAGACATTATTAAACTTTTACCCACCTAATGACACTTGAGATTTACCAGTCCTGCTCTTGGCCGGATTACTTCAGCCTGCAAAAAGCAAGGCAAGAAAGAGGCAGACGTTGCAGGATGCCAAATTAATTTCCCAAAAGCGCCCGCATGGGGGTGGGGGTGGGGGTGGGCAGAAGAACAAAGGAAAGAAAGAGCGGTTCCTGGCTGAAACAATGCAGTTCTGTACAGGGTTGGAAGTAGAGCTGGCAAAAGAGGAGACGTAAGAATTGAGAGATGTGTGATCTCGGCCCTTCATCCTCTGCAAAGTATGAGTAGCAGATGAGTCCAAGCACGTAGACACAACCATGGCAGCAGATGAGATTGCTAAGGTGGAGAGCTGCTCCTCATGGGTGGTTTAATTAGTTTTCCTGTTTGTTGCAGAGAGTAGATGCAATAATAAACACATTGTCAGCCCTGGATCCAACTTGAATCAGATTTGGGGCTACCACAAGGAAGGATAGGTAACTGTGGGAACAAGAGAGTAGCGAGAAGGGAGGATAGCCACAACAACATTCTTTCCTGAGTTCAAGGTCAAGTCGATGGAGTTTGGAGGGGACTGACTGGACTCGGTGGGAGTTCAGAATGGAGGTGGATTGGAGAGGGTGACTTGAGGGTCATCAGTAAAGGGCTGGGTGTGAATTTTAGTGTAGCAGGGGGAAACATGGGGATTCAGATTTGGGTTTTCCCCAGATGTGCCAATATGTTTTCTCTAATAAATTCTTACTTGGATGGACTTCGTCTCTGAATGCTGAATTTGGGATGGAGAGTTTGGTTGGAACACTGACACACATGTTCCTAGAGTGGGGAAGGATGATAGGGAAACCACAAAGTTTGCTCAAAATACTCATTACTATAGGATGCGGGCACAGATATTTTAATAACTTTTTTACTTTATCTATTTTCATACATACAAACTTCTTCAATTCATGGCTGAGTACTTGTTCTTCATCTAGAAAACCCTAGATGCTCCAGGACGGCTCCACTCTGCCAGGCAATCAGTGTGGGGATAGAAACTTGAGGAAGTATGTAGGCATTTTCTTAGGGAATTGGCATCACCTGGACACTAATAGGTTAAAATGACTACTATTGACCTATGTCAGATCAAGGGTTGAGTGACAATTGAATACAAGGCAGAGGATGATCTGAGCCCCAAAGACCAAATAGTTGAACCCACATTCTGCAGAAATGACATTTTTACAGAAGGGACTTGGTCATAGGGCAACTCTGAGGAAACAGAGCAGAATTGAAGGTTTGGTCTCAGCCTCAAAACACAGTGCCACTCTTTTGAATACCTAGCTTTCTCCTCCAACAGAATGCTAATTTCATAAAAAGCAAATCATTAATTTTCTTCACATCACTGGTAAATATATTCCTGCAAATTTTGCATATTTATTCAATTATTAGGAAATGGTTTTGCTTGAAAACTCAGTTTAGTATCTTCTTTTGCCAACCAAACCAAACTTCATTATTCTCTCTCCCTTTGTTTGAGAATATTTGATTCTTCCAGTCTGTTCTTTTGTCTCTGCTTAGATAATCCCTTCCCAAATATTATTTTGCTGGTTTTTTTCTCCCCCCACCCAAGATTCTCCCTCTTCATTTTTTTGTACTGGGGAGGAACTCTCCAACTGGATTTCCTTCTGTTGCACCCCTCCCCCAAAACTTGGGTTTGCTGACATTGGTCTAAGAAGACCTTGATTCAAGGAGTGGGAATCTAACCTTTGTAACTCCTGTGAAAGTTTATCATGATTTCTTGGATAGTGCAGTGTGTGTGGACTTGTGTTTAGCACTTGGCATTCAGGTGAGTCCAGCCTTTCTGCCTGCCACACACACATTCCCATGTATCCATGATCTTCTCTTCTGCTGCCCTTATTTCAATCCTGGCACTCTGCTGTGTTTCCACTCACCTCCCCAGGCTATCCCCTGCCCTCTGTATCTCCCCACAGTTCTCCCTCTGTTTGCCCCACTTAACTAGGGCTGGCAAGAAGATGATCTATAGAAACCACTTTTTTCGTGGTTTCTGAGTTATTGCCAGTCAAAAACCTACCGCCAGCTCCAACCCAGCCCCAGTGTGATTCCAGTCCTTCAGTCTGATGACCAGAAAGGAAGGATCCTGCTGCTGGGCTTCTGGTGCTGGGCCAGTCCTAGGCTCAGTTGCAAAAGTCCTGGGTCCAAGGAAGGAAATACCTTGGCTTGTAGGTAGAAGCCTCCCTTGGCTAGGAAGTTCTCATCAGAAGATCACAATTATAGCATGAGGTCCTTCACAGGCAGTCCTCAACTTAGCACAGCTTGTTTAGTTACTGCTCAAAGTTACAAATGAAGTGGAAAAAGTGACATGACCATTTTTCACCCTTACAACCTTTGCAGCATCCCCATGGTCATGTGATCAAAATTCAGATGCTTGGCAACTGATTCATATTTAGGATGGTTGCTGTATCCCAGGGTCATGCAACCTTCTGACAAGCATTAGGGATGTCAGATTCACTTAACAATGGTGTTACTAACTTAGCAAGTGCAGTGATTCACTCAAGAATTTTGGCAAGAAAAGTCATAAAATGGGGCAAAACTCACTTAACAACTGTCTTGCTTAGCAAGATAAATTTTGGGCTCAATTGGACTCAATTGTGGTCATAAGTTGACTGCAACTATAAGTTGTTGTAGCAGAAAATGAGTCTGGAACTATTTATTTCCTTTTCTTCTAAAAATCTATCCCCACTTCTTATCCCAAACTCTGAAAACTGGTTCAATTGTGGTTTACTCTGGTTGGCAAACTTTTGGCAAGGAATGAACTTTTGTGATTAGCCTGGACTTAATTGTTCATTAATCCACCTCTCAACATGCAGAGAACTAATGAAGTAATTAAAGAGGCTTCATCGTCTCTCAGCAAGTCCAATCAATAGCTTATCGTCCTTTTTCAGGGCAGGAGAAGAAAAAGGAAACACTTCAGGGACAGAAAGCGTAAAATCCAGAACTCCCAGGGAGGAGGGTGTGTCTTTCAAGTTTGCTTTTAAAAGACCTGGAAAAAGACTTAGGGTTCATACATAAATAGAATCACCAAGAATACTTTTAAAAAATTAATTTCAGATTTCTGACTGATTTTTTTAAAAAAATATCATTTGATGGTTCAAAATTAAAATGTTATTTGAATTCTTTGTTCTCCCTGCTGCCATTATTCTTTTGTTCTTGTGACCTTTATTCCCTCTTCTCTCCTTTGTCAGATCTGTGTATCTGCCATTCTTCGATGGAAGAAAGATACATTTGGATTTGATACATTTAATTCTTTTCCTCTCTATGTATCCTAAATATCCTATTTCTTACATTGGCTTTGTATAACCTTTTACACAATTTATAACCATTGCCTGGTGCCCCAGATGCCTGGAAAATTCTCACCTCTTGGGGAAATGCAAGGGGAAAAGGGGCCATGTGGATTGCAGTGCTGAAAGATAGTCCTGGGAAACTTTCCTTATCTGCTTTCTCAGGGAAGATGGTATAATAACATCTTCACACCTGTGGATTGGTGGAATCCACATCGGACTGTTGGGAGGGGTTTCTAATTCCCTTTAACCTAGTTGCATGCCCTGAGGGACCTCAGATCCTAGTTTTGAATTTTGACTTGCTTTTACCACCCTTCAATAAAAATATTCCTTTTGAAATACAAAGTTTTCAAGAGTCTATACCTATTTTTTTAAGAGAGGAGAGGTAGGTCCTTACACATTTCTTGTTTCCATCACTTTTCAACATTATACCTTCAATGGAGTAATAAGCAGATATCCATGAATCCAGAATCACCACAATCCAGAAAGTTGTATCTATAGCTGAAGGCCAGGAATTATTCTTGCTGTTTCTTCCATTGCTGCCATGAATGGCCAAGCTATTGCTAGGCTAGAAATTAGACATTTGTTGGTACACAATGAGAAAAGTCCTTCATACTCCATATCTCGTTCATGTTGGGCTCTATTTCAGCTCCTCTTATTGGGCTGCTGAAATCTCCATAGGTGTTGAGGCTCAGGCCTCATGTACGTCAATGATATGGCGAGGTTCACACAACATGTCAGATCAGGTTAAAACAGGGTGGTACAGCATATGGTTTAGCTTATGTTGTGGGAATTCATCCCTTATTTTAGCATTTTAGGTGTACCATATCATCACATTAAACAATAATTTGTTTTTGCTTGGGCATATTCTTTGTGGGAACAAAGCCGTGGAATTTTGTTAACCTGAAAAAATTAAATGTTAAATGGATGTGTTGTGTTAACTTACTTGATTAATTTACAAGTTTTCATGTTCACTGTTTGATGCACAAAGCCTCTGGGAAACTCTTCTTACAGGCCAAGTCACTGATCTTTGCTCCAATCTCTTTAATTCAAGAGGACCAATATAAGAAACAACAGCAATAAAACATTGTTGCTTAAGAATGAACCAAATTCTTGATAATGCCAGATGGAGACGATTAAAAAAAATCTAGCAGTCTCAATATCTGTTATTAAAGAGAAACTTATCTTTAAAAGGTTATCTACTGAACAAAATGGAGGAACAGATTTTCCTGAAAGTATAGCAAAAGTTGAAGGAAGGAAGGAAGGAAAGAAGGACTTTCCTAAAATTTTTGTACACAGTTTAGAACATGAATTGTCTTGCCCAAATAGGAAAAATAAAACTAACAAAGTGCAATTCTGATTCCATTGTTGAAGACAAACATACTATGTTTATTGGTATTGACTGTAATTTGAATGACTGTAATTTTGGGGAGTTAGTTATCACACCCTTGTCATGGACAGATCATTCCCTCCTTAGGTTGGACTTCTGTTCCGCCACCCCCCACCGCAGGGAGGCGGAACCAATTAGATTGTTCCGCCCCAGGCGCCTGATGGACCCGGAGCGGTTCCAGAGGGAGTTTGGGCCATTTCCTGAGTCTCTGGCTCACAGCTCGCCTGGAGACCTGGTGGCCACCTGGGATGGGTTGGCCGCTGGGGCTATAGATCGAGTTGTGCCCCTGCGACCTCTGCCCCGGCACAGATCCCATTTGGCTCCGTGGTATACGGAGGAGCTACGGGAGATGAAGTGCCGGAAAAGACGTCTAGAGGGCATTTGGAGGGCGAGCCGTTCTGAGTCTGACCGAACACAGGTGAGATCTCATATTAAGACTTACCTTGTGGCGATAGGGGCGGCGAAATCTTCGTATTTCTCCGCCCTTATTGCGTCAGCAGAAAATCGGCCTGCCGCCCTGTTTAGAGTGACCCGCTCTCTACTTGAACTGAGAGCGCGGGATGACCTCTTGCAGGGTAGGGCGGAGGAGTTTTCCCGATTTCTGCATGATAAAATCGCTCAGATTCGGGAGGGGCTCGACTCCAATTGGATGGTCCCGGGGAGGTGCCCGGGGCAGGTCTTGTGAGCGTTATCTGGGGAGAGTTCGACTCTGTGACCACCGAGGGTGTGGACAGGTTGCTAGGGGGTATGAATGCCACCACCTGTTTATTGGACCCGTGTCCTTCCTGGCTGGTTTCGGCCGCCAGGGAGATGACACGAGGCTGGCTCCAGGGGATTATCAACGCTTCTCTGAGAGAGGGGGTGCTCCCTACCGCCTTGAAGGTAGCGGTGGTACGGCCCCACCTCAAGAAGCCTTCCCTGGATCCAGCTATTTTAAATAACTATCGTCCAGTCTCCAACCTTCCCTTTGTGGCGAAGGTTATTGAGAGTGTGGTGGCACGTCAGCTCCCCCGGTACCTGGAGGAAGCTACTTACCTCGATCCGTTCCAATCGGGCTTCAGGCCTGGACATAGCACTGAGACGGCATTGGTTGCGTTGGTCGATGATCTCTGGAGGGCTCGTGACAGAGGGTTCTCCTCTGTCCTAGTCCTATTAGACCTCTCGGCGGCTTTCGATACTATCGACCATAGTATCTTGTTGCGACGGTTGGAGGGGTTGGGGATTGGTGGAACCATCCTTCGATGGTTCTCCTCCTTCCTCTCCTACCGTTCGCAATTCATGTTGGCGGGAGGGGAGAGGTCCACCTCTAGGCCCCTGGTTTGTGGGGTGCCTCAGGGGTCGGTCCTTTCTCCCCTCCTGTTCAACATTTATATGAAGCCGCTGGGTGAGATCATCCGTGGTCTTGGAGTGAGGTGTCATCTATATGCAGATGACACCCAGCTGTACATCTCCACTCTGGACCACCCCAACGATGCTGTGGGGGCTATGTCTAGGTGCCTGGAGGCCGTGCGGGATTGGATGGGCGGGAACAGACTTCGGCTCAACCCATCCAAGACCGAGTGGCTGTGGTTTCCGGCGCCCCGATATAGCCAGCTGATACCTTCGCTGGCTATCAGGGGGGAAATTTTGCCCCCCACAGAGAGGGCTCACAACCTGGGAGTCCTCCTGGATGTACGGCTGTCGCTTGAACATCACATTGCGGCCGTCTCCAGGAGGGCGTTTCATCAGATCCATCGGATCTACCGGTTGCAGCCCTTCCTGGATCGGGACGCCTTGCGCACAGTCACTCAGGCCCTTGTCACCTCTCGCCTGGACTATTGTAATGCCCTCTACATGGGGCTCCCCGTGGGGAGCACCCGGAGACTCCAGCTGGTGCAAAATGCAGCCGCACGGGTGATCATGGGGGCGTCGCGTAGCGCCCACGTGACGCCTCTCCTGCACGAGCTGCATTGGTTGCCAGTGGCTCTCCGGGTTCGCTTTAAGGTTCTTGTTCTGACCTTTAGAGTGACCCATGGCATGGGACCAGGTTACCTGCAGGACCGCATCCTACCGGTGATCTCCAGCAGGCTGGTGCGTTCCCATAGAGAGGGTCTGCTCCGGGTGCCGTCGGCCTCTATGTGTCATCTGGCGGCGCCGAGGAGTAGGGCCTTCTCTGTGGGGGCCCCCGCCCTCTGGAACACTCTGCCTCCGGAGCTTCATACCGGCACGGACCTGAGGGCTTTCAGGCGCGCGTTGAAGACCTGTCTCTTCGAGCAGGCCGGCCTGGGCTGAGATGGTTTTAATTGGTCTCCATATTATTTTTAATTTTAATTGGGGTTTTAAGGGGGGGGGGGTTGGAGTTTTCTTATTTTCATTAACCAGTTAACATTAATTTAATACTTTTTTAACTTTTGTATTCTTTGTGGGGTTTTAGATGAGCTGTGCACCGCCCTGAGTCCCTCGGGAGAAGGGCGGTATATAAATTGAAATAATAAATAAATAAATAAATAAATAAATAAATAAATAAATAAATATCTCAGCAATATCTGCAACAAGGAAGTCATCATAACACATTATAAAAAAGGACAAAGGCTTTGAGAACATGGTTGTGGTTACTTTTGTGGGAGGAAAATCTGTAAGAGGAATCCTGTGAATAGGGGTGAGTGGGTGGGTTTCCGGGGCAGGTAAAACCCCTGGACCTGTTCAGCAGTGCTTTGAAAGAGAGACAACAGGCTGTCTTGATAGAACTCTAAGACCATAAGACATAACTGGCTTTGACTGATTTATTTAGTACATGGCATCTACTGAGATCATGCAGTCATTGATATATCATGCTAATAAAACACATTATACATACAAACACAAATATAAGTTTAAGTAAAGTATCAGCAAATATGCTGCACAGTATGGCACAATAGAATCACAATAGGATAGATGTTGCAATTCAATATCTAAAGAAGGTACCATCTAAGTGCTTCTGATGTGGTTGTGGTGGGATCATCCCAGGTGCCTTGAAATTTCATGAGGAGACAGTCTTGAACTACAGAGGTGTTATAGTTGTTCCAATGCACCACAGTTGCATTGCAGGCTCTCAGCCATTCCCCACGTAAAGAACTTTGCCTTAGTTCTGGCATGGCCTATCCTGATTCTATTCAGGCGGCTCCATATTTTTTGGAGTGCTTTTGTTGGATCTGCATAATCTGTTTGGCTATAGTGATTGAAGGTCACTCTTTTTAATTGCTATTCTTCATCTAGATCATAAGATTGTGGTGTGTTATCCCAACTGGTTTCCTAGATTTAAACCTGGTATATGGTAATTCTATTACCGATATTTAACCGTGATGGCTCAGTGGTTAAAGGCACTGAGCTTGCCAGCTGAAAAGCTGATAGCTCAGGTTCAAGATCTGAGTGTCCGGCAATGGGGTGAGCTCCTGTTCCTTGTCCCAGATCCTGCCTCCCCGCCTGCAGCAGTCCAAAAGAATGCAAATGTGAGTAGATTAATAGGTACCATTTGGGGGAAGGTAATGTCGGAATTCTGACACTTAACTCCATTTAAATCAATGAATCTCTAGCCAAACTCCAAAAGGATATATTGGGAGTTAAAAGATATGGCATTGCCGACTCTGAGACACGTAATTCATTGTCACCCTTGACCCTGGTCTTCCCCCACCCCCTGGATGTATATTCTTCAATGGGACACATCCATAGCCACGAGTCATCAATCATGCTCTCCAGTTAGAATTTTGCACGGCAGAAACTTCGATCACTTAGAAACTATCTTTGAAAACATTTATGGAATGCAAGCTGCCCACTGCTTCCCCCTCCCTTTCGGTTGGCAACTCTAAAAAGACCATAGAAATATTTTATGAGTTGACTGGTAACAGCATTCTGTGTGCCTTGGCATATAGTCTTGCTGGCCACATGACAACGGAAATATCTTCAAATAATGCAGACTCCCTCAGTTAAGAAATAGAGATGAGTCCCGCTCTTGAGAGTCAGACACAACTGGTGTCATGGCCCTGCTGGAGACTGACTCTGAGCAGTCAGAGGAGGACCCAGGCCCATCCCCTATCCATCCTAGGGCATGCAGGGAGGAGAGGATCAGGTTAAAATGTGGTCTACTCGGGAGGAGAGGGCCATGATCCTCTCCATGGGTTGCAGGTGTGAGATTTGCATAAGAGTTTGGACCTGCATGCTAACAGACGCTGGAGACAAATTAGTGTTTTATTCCTAAAGAAGGTTTATCTTGGTTGGCGTTCTTCCAACAGACTGTCCCTGGTTAACTTCCTGAAGTTGGCCATCATCTAACCTGGTCTTTCTTTGAACTTTATTCAGTGTGGTTTTTTTTTTTGGTTTTTGCTCCATTATCGGCTCTTTGAATTTGAACTGTGTTTCTTTCCTTTGAAATATTATTTTGAAAATAGTTTATTCCTCCACTGTGAACAATTAAACAGTGAAGCCACGTTGAAGGCATGAAAGGATTTTTAGTTACGTTTTGGGTTTTGTTATATTTCTGATATACTCTGGGTCATCACAACTGGAAGGAAACCTTTATCTTTTAATTCTTTCTAACATTGTCCCTTCTGATCTCAGGCAACAACAACAACAGACAGTTCTAGGGTGGAATAAGAGAAACAGGCTACTGACTCCCAGAGACACAACTGGTGGCAAACTGGTTATAAAAAGGCAAAAGATCCAAGTAGATCCTCTAACTGCTGGCTTTCACCCATTGAATCTCAGACTCCTTTAGCTGCCTGACCAACTTCCTCTCAAGACCCTCTGCTAAAAGCTTGCTTGGTTGCTAAACAAGGGCTGCAATACTTGAGCCTCTTGCTATGCTCAGGAGCCCTGGGCCAAAACATTTAATAAGTGTTTAATAAATTTTAATAAAATTATTGAAATTCTTCCACAACATATTGATATTTGACGTTTTTGATCCTTCTGTGTTCGGTTGGTATCAGGGAAAAGGATACTTCATACAAAAGCTAAGCTGCCTGATGAGCCTCAGGGGCATCCCAGGGAAAAGGCCCTGTTTGGTTTACCAAATATCCCGAGTACAGACGACAGGATAAAGAAAAGGTGGCCCCGGGGCCCAGCGCTTTGGCTTTGCAGTTTCTGCCCTGATTGTTGCTCCCTCCTTTGAGTCTCCTTTCCTCTGAGTTAAAGCTATGTGCATAAAGTTTATGGGTCCTGCTGGGGCACTTCATCCGGATTACTTTCCTCCAGCAAATGCTTGTGGATTGAGTGGAGAGAAGTCTGTAAATCAGCAACAGCCCCCTAGTCTCCTCACTCCTTTCCTCAATGGCTCTCTCACCCCATGGTTCTGGTTAGGAGGCAAAGGAAAGTGCCCACTGGGGAGGGTGGAATGCCCACTGGTTAGAGATTACAGGCTGGGCAAGACTGGAAAACGTCCCAAGTGGCAAGCTTCCTGCCTACAATTAAAAAGGCAGCAGTTATTTTAAATAGACTTTTAAAATCCAAGGGTCATAAAAATGGCAAATTGCAGCTACTCCGTCCTGACCCCCACTCCTTCCCCCATGATTGCCTCCAACTTCCAACCCTCACCCAGCATTTGTAACTCAAGGCATGCAGTAGATCATCTCTGGGGCAGGTAGCCACTGGGAGATCCGTGCAGGGCAGGGTTTTCTGGGGGGGGGGGAAGGGGGGTTGGATGGTCTACTGTCTTTTCTGGTCTATAAGGGAGGGTGGTCATTTGGCTGTCCTGGGCTTGCCTCTGATCTGCCCCCCCCCCCCCCCCGCTTTCAAAAGAGATGCCTTGCATTTCTCCCTTTCTCTCCTCACTTCTTCTAAAATGACAGCTGCTCCTTTTGATCTTCTGGAATGGGAAGTTGATTGTTCCTTCAGCATGATTTGGTGATTTAGGAAATTCACCTTTCAATGCTCAGACTCAAACTTACAAAAAATTGTCACAGAAAATCTACCAAGGGCTATTGCTTAAAAAACCCAGTTAACAGAATTAGACATTTTGGTGAGAGTATATTTTATTCATCAAATTTATATGGCCGCCCATTTTATGAAAAAGTGACTGGGTGGGTAAGGAAATACTGTGGATCTTACTTACTTTACGTAAGACATTTGATAAAGTGGACCTCAACTTACTTCTTGGTGGGATACGGTAGAAAAATGTGGGTTAGACAGCATCACCACCAGATGGATTCGTAACTGCACTCAGTGTGTCCTCCATGGAACTATATCTGCATGGAAGGAAGGAAACAAATGAGTACCCCAAGGTTCTGTATTAGGTCCAGAACTCTTCAACATCTTCCTAAAATGATTTAGATGAGGGAATAGAAGGGGAGCTCATCAAATGTGCAGATGACAACAGCTGGAGAGAATTGGCAACACTTTAGTCAACCCACAGTCTTAGACAATCTAGATGGGAGATGGCATCCACACTAAAGGGGTCAATAATTGCCATGTCCAGGACTAGCAGAAGGGAAAGCAAAACAGCCTCCATGTAGAGAGATGTTTTATAATAGCCTGCCACTCTACTGTGATGCCCCTTCGCCAGGCCACTGCCGGTACCTCCAGACTCCTAACATCCTGGTTGGCCACTCAGATGGAGAACAGCCAGGGCACAATTCCTAGCAATAGTGATCAGGGTCATACAGAGCTCCATGGAGAAGATGACCTCCATCATCACCATATGACTAGAATCTCTCAGCATCCCTGACCAACTGTAAGAAGAGCCCAGTCCTCCACCACTGCCACTGACTAGAAGAACACCAACTTGGCTAACCTGGCAGCCAACTGAGGCCCTTCAACCATCCTTCCAACATGACCTTTGACAACCCCCACCAATGAAAAAAATCCACAGGGGCAAGGTGTCAGCAGTAACCTAGCATACAATGCATTGATTCTGCATCTCCCACAGTGATGCTTGACCTTCTAAGCACCTGTGTCTGAAGAGGAATTTCTCCTCTTTGACACAATGAAATATTCCAGTCCATGGCTTTAGATGCTTACAATATCTCCTATGAACAAGCACCTTCCTTTTGCATTTGGCTCAGGGAATTCTATGCCAAATCAGGCAACTCAATTTGTGTTTAAGCTCCACAACCACACTAGAGCAGCCTGAGAATATTGGGGAGGGGGTGGAAGTGTGTGTGTGTGTGTGTGTGGAGTAGAGGAAAGGCTACACCATCTGTATTCACACTGAAGGCCCCAAATAATTCTTCTCATAAAAAGTTACAGTTGGTGGGTTGTTTGTTGAGTGTCCTCCTTCAATAAACTTTCAACCTGTAGTTTTATTGAAATCAGCTAAGCCCTCAGAAATGTTGTGTAACTTAATGACTAAGGGAGCATAAAAGTCTGATATTACACCAAACCCTTGGTTTATAATTACTACCGTTTATGTACTTTGCATTTCACTCCTGAGAGATGGATGCCAGCTTCCAACCTTCTCACGCTAAGAGCTTTGGGCTCAAATTAAATGTAAATAGACTGCTATCTTGGTTTTTCCCTGCTCCTCATTTTTCACACTGAAAAGCCAGCTTAAACACTGGCAGGAAGAACAATGTAGACTGCAAAGCTACAAATTCCTTTATTACAAAAGTCTTTGGGGGTTGTGGGGGTTTAAGAGCATTTGCTTGCCAAATCCAATATGTTTTGAATCCCCACAAAAGAAATCATAATGTCTAAAAGCTCAGAAGACAAAACCTCTGGTCCTGATGACTGACCCAGATTGGATCCTGCAATGTCAGGGACTTGGGGGGATTTAGGAGGCTGCTTGTTGCTGAGAAGAAAATCTGGACAGTTCAGAAAAAGGAGATTAAGGAGGATGACCAGCTCTGTTTCAATAGCTCTCCTTTTCCTTTTCTCATTCTTAATTGCAGTGCATCCTATTTCTTTAGTGTCAGGGTGGGGAGGTTAATAATAAATAATTTTTATTCTGTTTGTGTACATTTCTTCACTGCAATGCATTTTTGTTTCTCTTCTTCCTACATATTTTCAAGCAATTTCTCTAACACAATGCATTTTTAACATAAATTCCACTAGCTCCATAGTCAGAATGGAATGAAAAGGGAACGAATGATATACTTTCTTATGCAGCATTTTTTCAATTGTCCTCCCCCCCCCCTCCCGCCTTTTGATTAGCTGGTAGAAACTTTGGAAAATTTGAAGATGTGTAAATTTAAAAAAAGAAACCAAAACTAAGTTTCAGGATCCAATCTGGATTGGTCGCTGGTAACAGAGGCTTCATCTTCTGAGCTTTTGGACTCATGCTGGAGCCCATCTTCAGGGAACTTCTCTCTAGCAGAGGGTGTGCTTTGGGCTATTCTATGTGTGGTATATGTGTGTCTGGTTGTGTGTGGATTTTTACTTGTTGATTGGGGTGTTGATGAATAACTATTAAGCATTGGCTGTAGTTTCCTTGTGCTGCCCAGCCCTTGCCTCCTAAGTACTTGATAAGCTGGTGGTAAGTCAGCACTCCTGTTGACTGATGAGGGTTTCCCCATTTCCCAGGCTTCAATCACTTCCCTGGCTGTTTTTGTGCCTGCTCATCCAACAATCTTAAGTTTCAGTTCATCCATAGATTTGAATCTGCAAAACAGGGGATGTTTTTATGAGGGCATAAACCAAATGAACATTTCCAATATCACTCTCATTGAATGGAGGGGTGCAGCATCCTCACAGCTTGGAGTCTCTGCCACTCAGTAGCCAGGGGGCTGCTTGGAGAGTAAGCTACGTGGAGCTCTTATATTGCCAAGATCTTGGTCAGTCTGAAATTGGGTAGTTGTTGTCCTTGTTTCAGGGTCTTTCCAGGCTCTGTTAAGGTAAGCAAGAGAAACCTGGGAGCTGCTTTAGAAGTCTGATCTATTTATGGGGAGAGGCTGGAAGCTCTTTGTGGGAAAGGGAACTAAATTAAAAAATAATATTAAATATATAAGTTAATTAAAAACCCCTCAAAAGGCAGACTCAATGGACCACTTGTCTTTTTCTGCCATCAGTTTCCTGTGTTTCTCAGGCTATATCAGTTACTCACTGATTCTAAATAACGAGTCCACTCTCAAACAATATTCTGAGCTTCCAAAACTGCTTAGAGGAGGCTTCAACCTGTTTTTCAGCACCTTATAAATACCTCTGCACGAAAGCAGCGGAAATTAGAGGAGGCAGGCAGAACTTCCCAACTCAGTCAAGGTCTAACAAGGAGAAAGTTTGATCTCATAGATGAAATTGAAATGTACTTGCTGCAAATGGAGAAGCTGAATTAGTTGCGAATGCATCTGAGACTTGGCAACTACTTAGAAAGAAAAAAAAAACTGAAGTGGGACATTTGTTTTAAAGAATTCATTTCCTAGAGTAAACATGAAGCATTTTTAAATGAGACTCACTGGAGCACAAGTCCAAACCTCAGAGCAATCAACCAGATTGAAATAAAGAAAGAGAAAAGAAAGAAAGAAAGAAAGAAAGAAAGAAAGAAAGAAAGAAAGAAAGAAAGAAAGAAAGAAAGAAAGAAAGAAAGAAAGAAAGAAAGAAAGAAAGAAAGAAAGAAGGGGGGCTTGGACACAAAACAGGAGATGTAGAAACCAAGCACAGGATCAGTCAAAAGTGACTCCAGTGCCCATATACCAGTGCCCAAAGTATGAGGAATTAACAGGGTGAACTTGAAATTACCGTTGTATGTGAGGGCAGATGTGACATCATTGCTGTTTCTGAAACTCGTTGGGATGAAATCCATGACTGAAATGTACAACTAGAGGGATTTAACTGTTCAAAGAACCCTGGGCCTAATAAAAGAGGGGGTGGAGTTGCACTATACTGTATATGAGAAATAACTATATATGTATAGGAATGCAACAGAACAAAGATGAAAACCTCTCAAATGCATTTTGGTTAAATAAAAGGAAAAAGGAATGGGTGTATACTACAAGTCACCCAATCAAGCAAAAGAAACAGATGAAGTTTTTACTAATCAGTTAGCCAACATTTGTAGGAAATACACCACAGTCATAATGGGGAACTTTAACTACCCTGAAAACAACTGGGAGGACAAACCCTTCAACAACTGGGAGTTCAAACAGATTCCTGAAGAACCTAACAGGCTCAGAACAAGCTAAGGCTTTGCAACAAATGTCAAAAATAACCAATAAGCTTCTTTCAACATGTAAAAAACAAGAAAAAAAATCAAGGATATGATTGGTCCACTAATGGGAGAAGGTGGCAAAAAGGTGATAAGCAGCCGGGAGGAAGCTGAACTGCTTGATTCACTCTTTGAATCTGTCTTTACATAAAAGGAAAAAAATAGTCCTACCTAACAAAAGCAATACTGTAAAAGGCAGAGTAGGAAATCAATATAGGCAAAAAAAAATGGTGAAGGAACACCTGATGAGTTCAAATCACCAGGACCAAGTGGATTACATCTCAGGGTTCTGAAGGAGCTGGCAGTGTGATCATGGAATTATTGAACCATATCTTTCAAAAATCCTGGGGAACCAGGCAACTACCCTGAAAAAAGGTTGACGTGATTCCCATCTTCAAAAAAGAAAAAAATTGATCCAGGAAACTACAGTCCAATCAACTGGCATCAATACCAGGGCAGATCCTGGAAAAAATAATCAAGCAATGAATCTATGAACACATAGAACAAGCAAAATTATAACCAGAAAATAACATGGGCTTGTCAAAAACAGATCATGCAGACATACCTTATTGTATTCTTTGACAAAGTGACTAAATTAGCGGACCAACAAAATGCTGTGGGCATGATACAGTTTACTTCAGTAAGGCCTTTGACAAAGTAGAGTGCAATTTACTATATGATAAGACAGAAAAATGTGTGTTAGATAACTGGTTGACTAGCTGCACTCAATGTGTAGTCCTTAATGGAACTACATCTATGTGGTAGAATGTATGCAATGGGGTAACCCGAGGTTCTGTATTAGGCCCAATACTCTTCAACATCTTCATAAATGATTTAAATTCACAGACAAAACCAAGCTGGTGGGAAAAAACAATATTTTAGAAGACAGGCTCAAAATCCAGAAGGAGTGCTAATGGACAACCACTTAAATATCAGCCTACAATGGCTGCAGCTGCTCAAAAAGCCACACAGATCCAAGCTGCACTAACAGAGGGATAGAATCACAATCACATGAAATGTTAGTACCATTTTAAATGCCTTGGTAACACCACACTTTGGATATTTCATCCAGTTTTAGTTGCTGCAACATAAAAAAAGATGTTGAGACTCCAGAAAGAGTACAAAGAGCAACAACGGTGATTCGAGAAGTAACTGATGGAAATTTATTAAGGAGAGATGCAACCTAGAAATAAAGAGAAATTTCTTGATGATGAGAACAATTGAATCATTGAAACAGCTTGTCTCCAGAAGTGCCCACCAGCCCACTGCTTGTGTGTGTTGAGCTGCATGCACACACACACACTTCAGCCAATCACTCACACAGCCCAATTCCGAATAGTTTTTGGCCCAGTAGTGATCCGTGGCCTAGGTTGGGAACCCCTGGAGTGGAGTCTCCTGTTTGAGTAGAGAGTTAGAGTAGAAGACCTCCAAGCCCTATGATTCCATGATTCACCCAAAGCCTGGATGTTGAGGGCCAGCCTCAGGAACTCTGTGTCCCGAAGAGCTCTTCTGAGTGAGTTTAAATGGGATTAAGAAATCACACCACCAGCCTTTCACAGTCAAAAGTTATGTGAACACAAAGAAACTGTTTACTTTTTTTAACCTCCAAAATATTAAACTCTATAACTAGTTACAGCCTAATAAATCATTGCTTCATGTTGTGCAAAAAGAAATAATATGCTAATTAAGCAAATGTCACTGTCTCAAAATGGGCAATCAATATTTTCCCTTCATTCTGGGGTACTTTCTGCAGAGAGGAATTGGAAGACATCTCCACAGTCAGCTGAGATATTCCTCTCTCCCTCCTGCTAGTCATTGTAGTGTCCTGATCCTCATTAGAGCGAGGCCCCGTTGAAGTAAGCAGGAACAGGATAGTGCTGGGAACGCCCAGAGATGGGATGGGAACACTAGGGGGACTGGCTCTCTCTGCCTGTCCTGCAGCCTCCACTCCCTGAATGAGTGCTTTTTTTGGACACATTGCTATTTAACTCGTGTGAGTGTAGAATTATCCCACACACCCTTCTCATCATTCTCCCTCCCTCCCCATCTTTTAGCTAGGTTGATTTTTGTTTATTCATGTCAGAAGCATCACAATTAAAATGGCATACTATATGATACAAAATTCAAAATACAAAATGCAAGATTAAAATATGTACAGGTTAAACAGATCTGGCCCAGAAACCAGTGACATTAATTGCATTCTGTCATGCTGCCATGAGCCCCTCCAGCATACACTGATCGGGACACAAAGGCCAGGGATACGTATGTGTTGTCGTTTGCATGTCGCCATAATCGCAAAGGCCACGAAGCCACCGGATAGCTCCATTTGTTCAGAGGGTCATCTTGTCCCCATTGCAGTCCATTCAATAGTTTCCATACTTCCCGGCTTTAGCCAGTCCCAGCTGCCAGCTCTCCATTGGTTCCACCCAGTGCTGGATCTTTGCAGGTTTCCACAGATCCCTCCCAGCTTCCAAATTCTCCAAAGTCTTCTGTGGACCTAAAGAAGCTTTTCCTGGATTTTAGTCTCCGGTGAGAACTGGTTGCAGGTCACAGTATTAACTTTATATTATTAAGTTTATACAGTTCTATATTTTAATATTGTAAGAGTTACATGCAGTAAGATGAGCATCTAATAAATTTTATAAATATATATATATATATATGCCAGCCATCTAAATGTCAGGTGAAACATTATAGTGTAATTTTTCCTGATATGCACATTTTGTCTGCCTCCTGTCCAGTGCCTGTTCTAGAGGTCATGTTCTTTTGCTCATAGTTAGTGTCATTGTTACCGTGAATGACAATTGCTGTAGATACGGCTGATATAAAGAAGAAACATGGACTTTGGAAGCCATTATTGCATGGCTTACAATATTAAAATGTATGGCTTCTGATAAAACATAGAACAGGGCTAGAAAACCTTGGAGGTTTTGGAGCCCAATCCCCTGCTCGAGCTGGAGACCTAAGGCACTCAGTGTCATCCCTTAGGAGGCTGAAATTTGAAAGACGTCCTTCCAATTTTAGAGAGGGGGAGTTGGATGAGTTTCAGGCCCATTTCATCCCAAGTGAAGTGATCAAATGGGATTGTCTCCCTACTCTGCTCATCTCTTATTCATGACTGTTGACTGAGAAATCTTCAAACATTCTCCAAGGGGAAGATTTGTATACATCCTTTGTCCTTTACCTACTTCCCCCTTGTTTTCTCCCCAAAAAAACCGAATGTCGCAGTGCTAGGTTATCTTGCAGGAACAGCCATTTGAGGAGTACAGGCAGAGCCTGGATCCTGGCAACTCAGAGCTATTGGCTGTGAGCTGTCCAATTCCAAGCCTTATCTCATCTCTGCACCTTTTGTGGGAAAACACAGACACACACAGACACACACAAACACAACTCCACTGAGCCTTTGTGGAAAGGTTAGGATTAGCCTAACCTGTGATTGGTGTGTCTCTAAGAAAAAGCCAGACCAAGTCAGACTGTCTGTTTAACGAGTCAACAAATATCTGGGAAGTTCTGCAGAAACTGGTGCAAATGGGGAATGGGGAAAGCCAAAGCCTTTAGGCTGATGTTTGCCTGGGAACATTTCTCATCTAGGATTTAAACAGTATTAGAATATTGTGCAGCCAGTGCTGAGTCCATGTAAAGCCAGACTCCTTCATTAGTGAAATATTGCCACGGTGATGGCTGCAGGACAGACCCTATAAATCATTAGTGTGAACCAGCCAGGACCGGAGCATCGTGTCTTCTTTTCTTATTAGGTCCTCTCTCCTTCCTATCCCCCAATCCTCAGGCACACAGTGAGAATGCCTGAAGCCCTGCAAGGAGAAGATAAATGGCAGGACTGGGGAGAAGGACCTTGAATGCATCTTCTTAACTTAGCAAAGTGGAATGCTGAAAGTGCCATGCAGAGTTCTGGGCTGGAGCCACGCAAGCATAAAACAAAGCTCTTAGAGACATTACCCCTCTGCTCTTTGCACATTTTATAGGCTCCATCACATCATCATATTCGTATTATAGAAAATATGTTGAGACTCTGGAAAGAGTACAGTGAAGAGCATAAAGATGATTAAGGGCCTAGAGGCTAAAACATAGGAAGAATGGTTGCAGGAATTGGGTATGTGTAATCCAGAGGGGGTATTCAGCAGGTTTGGACTAATTCTGAAGAATTGGTAGCAGAAATTTTGAATAATTTGGAGAACTGGCAAATCCCACCTCTGACTGGCCCCGGCCCCATCTCTTCTCTGCCTTCCATTGAGTCCCAGCTGATCGGCTGGGTCTTCTTTGGTTACCCTGCACAGGAGAACGGAGCTGGAAAGCAGGTTAGTGGGGTGGGGTGGGGTGGGGAGGGAAGGGGGATTTTGCAGTACCCTTCCGCTGCCACGCCCACCAAGCCACACCCCCAGAACCGGGAGTAAAAAAAATGGAATCCCACCACTGGTCTAGACTAAGGGGAAGAAGGACCAGTGGCGCCAGGATAGCAGAGTTCCAATATTTGAGGGGCTGCCACAAAGAGAGGGAGTTGACCTATTGTCCGAAGCACTTGAAGGCAAGACAAGAAGCAATGATGGAAACTGACCAGCGTGGAATTAAGGAGAAACTTCCTGACACTGAGAACAATGAAGCAATCGAACAGCTTCCCTGCAGAAGTTGTGGGTGCCTGAAAACTGGAGTCTTTTAAGAAGAGACTGGATAGCCACTTGTCAGGAATGGTCTAGGGTGCCCTGCTTGAGGAGGGGGTTGGACTAGAGAACCTTCAAGGCCCCTTCCAACTTTGTTATTTTGTTCTGTTCTGTAAACAGTGGTGAAAAGGGAAAGGGTATACTTTGCAATAGATTGCCACAATTTAACCAGGGAGTAACTTGGCAAAACTGGGGGAAAAAAAGCAACGGAGAGATTCAGAGCATTGTTGCTCACAAAAATACATTTTTAATTAAACAATGGACATTTGTAACTGATAAGCAGCATCTTTGGCTGGAGCCTAATGCTGCTGAGTGATGTTAATTTGGGAGTTTATGCTCAGAGTTTTGCAGAGCGATGGGACTGTTGCTGTGAGAAAGGATCAAAGCAGCTTAGCATTGGCTGCAGCCCAGTTCTGTTGTCTGTGAGACGAAAGGGAAGCTGTCTCCCTCCCTTGCCTGTAACAGTTTGGTGGGGGAAGATTTAATTAACTGAGCTTTGGGAACCGGGCGAATCTTATTGTTAAGAAATATGCCTTTTCAGAGAAAATAAAGGCATTTTCATTTAATGGAAACAAAGAGGAGTGTTATCAGAACATTACTTAATTGTCAGGCAACCTAAAGAGCTTTGCTGCTGGCATAATTTATGAACTCCCATGTATCAGAGCTGCAAGAGGCGAGCTCTGGCTGGACTTTTCATCTTCCACTGAAGGTGGAACAAAAATTGCACCGAGAAAAGGCCGGGAAATTGTCATTGTAAATCTCATAAAAAGTCAGATTAAAATGTTTGCAAGTGCTATTTTCATTTAAAGAGTGCTTATTTTGGAGGAGGAACAGAATTATTGGTCCCTCTGAAATCTATTTTTAGAAAGTCACACAACATGGGAAAGGTCCAAATCTGGACCTGAATCTGGGATGTGGAATTCCTGGACTGGATTTTTTTTAGGATGACCCTTCTCTGAACTTGGGAGACACCAAGTGGGAGGGGACCTAATCTGAAACCCTCCCTGGAGTTTGGATTCTTCTGCCTCCATAGCAGGGGCAGGGAACTATGGCCCTTTTATGATTTGTGGACTTCAACTCCCAGAATTCCTGAGCCAGTATGGAATTCAGCACTCAGGAACTCTGGGAGTTGAAGTCCACAAGTCATAAAAGGGCCATAGTTCCCCACCTTTGATACAGAGCAAAGGTGCTCGTGAATTTCTGGCCTCTTCTGCAGTGAGAATCACTGCTCACATTTCCCTGCAGTTTTAGTCTAATGTGATGGCAAAGTCTCCTCTGTGCCTCAGTGTGCCCACCTCCTGAGCATCTTTCTCTCCTGTAAATAAGGTATTTTGGAGAATGCAAAGATTGGGGAGGGTTCCTCTCCATGCCAAGAATGCTTGAAGTATGGGGAGGCAGAGGTGGGATCCTACCAGCATAACAATCGGTTCAATGAGTGCACACTTCCCACACCCAAGAACAAGGCTGAACTCCAGGTGTTCTTGGGACTCCTAAAATTCTACAGTGTCTTCTTGCCACACAAAGCTTCCATACTGAGCTTCTCCATCACTTGCTCAACAAGATATCTTGGTCCTCGTGCTGAAAAGAAGCTGTTGCCTTCTCTGCTGTCAGAGAGCTACTATCTTCCAACAGTTTCCTGGTGCAGTACAATGAGAATCTTCTCTTGGTTCTCACCTGCGATGCCTCTCCATTCAGTGTTGGCACCATTTTAAGCCACCGATTCCCAACTGGAAGAGAGGCCCCAATTGCTTTCTTCTCATGGATCTTGTTATCAACTGAACGAAACTACAGCCAGCTGGACAAGGAAGCTTTGGCTGCGGTTGCAGGAGTCGAATGCTTCTATGAATATCTCTACAGCAAACCATTTGATCTTGTGACTGATCACAAGCTGCTACTGGGCCTTCTCACTGGGGACCACCAAACACTACAAGTTTTGTCCCCTCGCATGGTGCTCTGGATTGTATTCTTAGCTGCATACAACTACCACCTCTTGCATTGGCCGGATAAGACACTAAGCCACTCCGATGCCCTCAGCTGATGCCTGTTTCCGACTGTTGTGGAGGATCCAGCTCCAGCATCATTGGTTCTGTTAATTGACGACCTGCCATCCGGTCCCATTATGGCATTGGAGATTGTTGCACACTCTGCCAAGGACCATGTCATTGCCCAAGTGCTGAACTGGATGTGGAAGGGGTGGCCAAAGGGGCCAGTCAGCACAGAGTTCCTTGCCTTCAACACCCAGCAACATGAGTTGTCCGTTCAACACAGCTGGCTACTCTGGGGAGTCATGTACTCCAGAGGCTGTGGTGGCCAGTTTTGGAAACTCTTCATGTAGGCTACCCAGGCATCTTGTAGATGAAGGCACTCGCCTGCAGTTATGTCTGGTGGCCCAACTTAGACAAGGCCATCACTGATTGGGTTACATCTTGTCAGCCTTGGCAAGAGTTAAGGCAGCTTCCCCCGTCCGCTGTAGCACATGAGTGGGAAGCACCCAAGACACTTTGGTCGAGGGTGCATATTGATTTTGTGGTGCCTTTCCATGGACAGACTTTTATGGTGGTTCTGGATGCCTACTCAAAATGGCTGGAAGTGGTACTCATGACATCGACCACCTCGAATGCCATGATCAAGGTCCTTAAAAGGCTGCTTGCAACCCACAGACTGCCATATGTCCTCATTTCAGACAACAGGCCACAGCTCATATCAAGCCAGTTCAAGCTGTTCCTGGCAAGTCATAGCATTTGTCATGCCCTGATTGCACCCTTCCATCCTGCTAGCAAAGGGAAGCCTAAGCAGATGATCCAATCAGCAAAGGAAGCACTGACATAAAACATAGCCGCTTCTTTTTTTTAAAGATAACTCTGAAGTGGATATGTGCCATATTTTTCTTTAAATTCAACAGTGTTATCTCTTACATTGCCCAATGAACTTAATTTTTACAAATAGTTTACCTCATATAACAGTCAATTTTGAACACTGCTTTCATTATTACATACAATTTCAATTTTATTTGGAACTACGCGGATCTTGCTATTGGGGAGGCACCTGGTTGGAATAATTCCCTTTTCAAGCTTTTGGCTTCTCAAGCAAAGGCCTGGCCTCTGGAAGACCTTTAAAACGGGGCTCAGATTACAGGTAGTCCTCAACTTACAACCATTTGTTGTAACTTCAACCGTTTGAAGTTTACAACAGCACTGGAAAAAGGGACTGATGACCACACTTACAACCCTTGTTGCATCCCCATGGTCATGTGATCAAAATTTGGGCGGTTGGCAACTGGCATGTATTTATGACAGCTGTTGTATCCTGGGGTCAATATGATCACGAGGTGTAAATTTCCCAAATGGCTTCCAACCAGCGAAGTTAATGGAGGAAGCCAGAGTAACTTAATAATCACAATTCACTTACCAACCAGTTATTCATTTAACAACTGTGGCAAAAAAGGTTCATAAAATGGGGCACAACACATTTAACAAATCCGTTGCTTTGCAACAGAAATATTGGGCTCACTTATGGTCGTAAGTCGAGGACTACATGTAATCTGTTATGAATCTGTAATTGGAGTATGCTTCACCTCTCCTTGTTAATGCTCGTCCCATCCTATCATTTCTAGTTTCAGATTTTGGCCTTGTTAAACTCTGGGCATAAAATTTGGAGGCCAAGGGCTATGTGTGAACTTTGTGGAACATGAACAAAATAGGATGGCAAAGAAAGAGGATGAAGTTCAAAAAAATATTGATTTTCTTAAACTCCACCCATACTGAGATTAACTTTTAACTTAAATTTATAAGAATTGGCAGTGCTTGACAAGTGGGGAAGGATTATACATCCCAGGTTAGATACTAAAATATAGCAAAACATAGAATTAATTATAAATAAGTTTTTTTAAAAAAGTAATTGGCTAATCTTCCTTTAAAAAAACACAATATGACAGTACTTGAGAGGCACTTTGATATTGCAACTACTTTGTATAGTTTAATTACTTATAGTTTGCAAAAGCAAAGTGCAAATCTTAACGTCTGAACATCTTTGTCAAGCAGCAAAGATTCCTGGCTTATCCCTGAACAAAAGGCTCTTCATGTTTTTATAGAATCCATTTTCTCTGGATCTTGAATGTGATTTGATCAGCAAATTGTCCTTGGCGTTTGACATGCCCGTCACCATCAAACCGTGTTATTCCTGCCACTGGGAAATTAATTTCCTAGCCAATCTTCTGAGCAAGCTATGATTTCTCTTTACAATTGTGCCTCTTACATGCTGCCCACTCCATTCTCTTGCAGAAAAATGTGTATTTCAGGTAGTTTATTAACCAGCAGAGAGCCCTGCCAAGGGTTTTGCAGTCATGCCATTGTCAGAAAACACAGCCTGGAGTATATTGGGGATCCTGCAGAAGCAGCAGGAGCAATCACAGTTCTTAGTGCTTCCCCACAGGGAGAGTGGAGGTGAGAAGAGGCGTCCCAGGACTGGAGGAAGGCCACATCCTTCCTTAGAGGTAGCGAGGTCCACATGCTGCCAAGGGGGGAGACACCCTTGAGCAAATGAGGAGACTGCCAAGCAACAGGATAGACCAGAGATCTCCAAACTTGGCAACTTTAAGAC
The DNA here is from genome assembly GCA_023653725.1 of Bungarus multicinctus. NCBI lineage: Eukaryota > Metazoa > Chordata > Lepidosauria > Squamata > Elapidae > Bungarus > Bungarus multicinctus. The sequence goes on along the minus strand of CM042835.1, from coordinate 27,060,306 downwards.
TTGTGGACTTCAGTTCCCAGAATTCTTCAGTCCATAAGTCTTAAAGTTGCCAAGTTTGGGGACCCCTGGGATAGACAGAAGGGAGGATGGCTGGCAAGGGGGCCACCTGACAAAAGAGGAAAGGCAAACCCAGCTCCTCCTGTGGGTCAGGCTGTGGACAATGGAACTGAGTATCCCAATCCCACTTAGGTCAGCTAAGAAAGATTGCTGCAGGTCCAGCAGAGCTTCAAGATGCAGTGAGAGCTGAGGAGGGAGGAGGAGGTGCTCCTCTTCAGGCAGGAATTGGAAACTATGATTTAATTTTCATATGTAGGTAGACCTCAACTTACAACAGTTCGTTTATAACCATCCATTCAATTGAATTCTTTATTGTCATTATATGTATATACACAGTATACAACGAAATTCACATAACACCCTGAGACCAGACCCAACATGCACACACATACACACATGACAATCCCCAAACACCCCCCACCCACCAAAATTCCCCACCTCCTAAAAACACACATAAGCATCCACACAACAGACCAAGTAACACTGTCCAACAGCTCACTGATGGTGGTCCTTAAGTTCATTGCTAAGTGCAATTATAGCTCTGGGATAAAAACTATTCAGAAAATGTGGGGTCCGAGTTTTAATTGTTCTGTATCTTCTGCCAGAAGGCAACAGTTCATAAAGATTGTGAGCAGGATGGGAAGAGTCTCTGAGAATGTTGTGTGACTTCCTCAAACGATGAGATGCGAAGATGTTGTCTAGGGCTGGTAACTGGAGCCTGATGATATTCTGGGCAGTTTTAATAAATCTCTGTAGAGCTTTTCTGTCTGCTCCAGAGCTGCTCCCATCCCAAGAATGTCGTATGTCACTCTCAGTGGTGCTGCGGTAGTAGGACAGACGTAGACGCTGAGATAGATTTATCTTCCTGAGCATTCTCAGGAAGTACAGCCTCTTCCGTGCCTTTTTCACAAGCATGTTAGCATCCATAGTCTCCGAGATAGAAGTGCCCAGAAATTTAAAACTACCAACTCTCTCCACCTCCTCGCCATTGATGTACAATGGTAAATGTACATCTCTCTTCCTCCTGAAGTCAATTATAAGTTCTTTAGTTTTTTTGGTGTTAAGTATGAGATTATTTTCTTTACATCACAGTGTCAGCCCTTGTACTCATTGTTCTTATTAATCAGCTCCACCACTGGGGTGTCATCTGCAAATTTAATACTTCAAAGTTCAAAGTGCAACCATTTGAAGTTACAATGACATTGAAAAATGTGATTTATGACCATTTTCCTCACTTGAGACCATTGCATTCATGGTCACCTGATCAAAATTCAGATCACTTGCCAACTGACTCATATTTATGATGGTTGTAGGGTCCCAGGGTCATATGATCCCTCTTTGCGACCTTCTGACAAGCAAAGTCAATGGGAAGCCAGATTCATTTAACAACCATGTTACTAACTTAACAACTGCCATGATTCACTTGGCAAGAAAGGTGGTAGGATAGGAAAAAAGCTCACTTAACTGTCTCGCTAAGCAACAGAAATTTTGGGCTCAATTGTGGCTGTAAGTCAAGGACTACCTGTATTCAACTTTCCATCGATTTTCAAGTACTTGCTCTGTGCTACATTATTCTGGATCTCTCGGCTCCTTTGGCCCCACGTGGGGCAGCTGCTCTGCCTAAAGTTCTCCTGCTGCCTATCAAAATGATGGTCCTTCTCCTCTCCTCTTCCTCCTCCTCCTCCATGGAAGGGGAACAGAGGGCAGGGAGGAGAAAGGATGAAAAAAGCAACCTTGTGCTGAGCTTCCCAGCCAAATACAGCTACTCTTTTCTTCTCCAGGCTTGATGTTTTCTGGACAAACGAGGGTGAAAATTATCAAGTTGATTTCCATTCTTTGCAACTGCTTCTTACACCAGGAGCCCTTGTGGCACAGTGGTTAGAATGCCCTATTGCAGGCTGACTCTGATCGTTCAATCCTGATGGGGCTCCAGATTGACTCGGCCTTCCATCTTTCCAAGGTTGGAAAAATGAGAACCCAGATTGTTGGGGGCAACAGGCTGACTCTATAAACCCACTTAGAGATGGTTGTGAAGTGGTATATCAGTCTAAGTGCTCCTGTTATTGTTCTGAAGTGCTGCAGATCACTTACCCAGAGATAGACACAATTAAATAACTGTGGCTTTTTTTATGGCATGGGCTGAGAAATTCCTTTGTCCAAAAACTCCTGCCAGACATATCAGCCTTTTAAGTTTAGCAGACTGAACATTTAACCCCATTTGATGACATTGTAGACATCTTTTTAAAAATGAAGAAACAGCTTGAAACAGAATGAAGCCCTGCACAGAAACCTTTGCTGAAATTAGAAACACCGTCCAATTCAGAAGTTGATTCAGAGGCTGTCTGATTGGGCCTGAATGATTGGGTCAAATGACAGAGTGGCCACGAGACTGGGTGTGCCTTTGGGGGCACAGCAGTAGGACATGGCCAGACTGAGCCCAAGGGAAGGGTCAAGCTTGTCATCAGTTTGAGTCCCTCTGTGCCACAAGAGATCTAAATCCAGCCCTCCTTGAATTCCGTTGATTCTTGTCTCCGCCAATTTGCTTTGACTGTTGGTAGTTCAGATTCTTACAGAGAGCTTTGGTGTGCAATAAATCTGTATTCATTGAAACCACCTTCCTTCTTGATTTCCTGTGCTTGATAACAGTTCTCTTTCAGGGGTCTGCAGCCTCCCTGGCTTCTCCCCAAGAGGACCTCAGGGAAACCTTTTCCTATGGGTTTTTTTCCAGGATATGTCTCCTGTCCCCATTAAAGGAATCACCTATCCTTAAGAAACTGCTGCAGGACTTCTTTCTAGAGGTCCAGAGAAAGGCTCACATGATTCTTCTGCTGACAACTTGGTAGACAATTTAGGAGATCAAAATCTTTATCGATAAAACTGACCCTGCAATGCTCCTGCAGTGAAGGCAAAGAAGTCAGCCCATCTTCACCACTTTCCTAACTGAGCATCCTGGGGTGAAAAAAGGCCGGTTGGGCAGTTGAAGGAACAGCGAGTTCCTAGGTTTATAGGTAATCCTCAACATACACCCACAACTGAGCTCAACACTTCACTGTCACTCTCAGGAAATTTCTCTGTAGTTTTTGGTTGGATATCTCCTTGATTAGTTTCCATCTGTTGCTTCTTGTCCTGCCCTCTGGTGCTTTGGAGAATCAGTTGACCCTCCCCTATTCTTTGGGCCAGCAACTCAAATATTGGAACACTGCTATTCTGTCGCCCCTGGTCCTTTCCCTGAAACTGTTCTTCATAAGTTTTAGCCTCCAGACCAGTGGTGGGTTTCAAAATAGTTTACCACCGGCTTGATGGGCATTGCTTGGTGGGCCTGCTTTGTGCGCGTGTGCCAAATGCACACTTTGCACAGGCACAGAGGGTTTCTGACTCACCTCCTACACTCCTGCACTCTCCCTGTTGCTTCAGCAGCTGCGCTTCAAAAGCAGGGAATAAAGGTCAGTATGGGAGTCCGGGCAGGCATGCGGGCCCAACAGCAGCTCCAGCAGCTCCTCTGATAGAACTGATTAGGTCTCCACTGATCTTTGGCACTACCAGTATGCCAGAACCAGGCTGAATTGGTAGAATACCACGACTGCTCCAGATCAGGGGTGAAATTCAGTTTTTTTCCCTTTTGGCTCTCTGGGCGTGGCTGTGGGCGTGGCTTGGTGTAATAGTAATAGCAACCTGGAGCAACCAGGGGCGATTTTTTACCAATTCAAATTGTCCCTACCATCTCTTGCCCGAGGTGGGCCGAGGCGGTTGAATTTCACCCCTGCTCCAGACCCTCTCCCTTGTTCCTTTCTAATGGAAGAGAAGGAACCCATGAAGTTGAGGGGTGTGTGTGTGCGCCTGTGTGGTCTTGAAAGGCCCCCTTGGCCCAGTCCTTTCAGCTGCCTCGGCTTGGCCCAAGCTTCAACAGCGCTTCGGCTCAGCCCTTTCATCCCGCAGGAGATCCCTGGAGCTCCTTGTAAGCCTCTCACGGCTTCCTGATTCTCTCCTCAGGGATTTAAACCCTCTGAAGATTGTGCTAACATTGCTACTCTCGCCTCTGCTGTCTGGGGAAAGGAGGCGAAGAGAGAGCGAGGGGGGGCCTTTCAAGGGAGAGGCCTGCCTTTCCTTCTTTTTTTTTTGTGCCGGCCTCCGGAGGGTTAATCCTCTCCTCAAGGAGGATGAGGACGAAGAGGAGGAGGAGGAGGAGGTGATGCGAGTGCCTCCATTTATCCACTTTGGTAATTGAAATCAATCCCCAGGCCTTATCTCTGGAAAACCTATAGAGCCAGGCACTAATCTGCAGTCGGGAGCGGCTTTTAACTGAGAAACCTATTTAAAAGAGAGACGGGAAAGCATTACTTCCCCTCCTCCTGCCTCACCCACAACCAATCTACCGCTTTCTTTTGCTACCTTTACAGAAAGAGAAGTGGGACGTTGCTCCCTTCCCCTCCAACTGCCAGGCTCTTTCAGATGTTGAGGCAAAGGCTGGAAGCCACCCAGACAAAAAAATATTGCTTAGATTTGCCCTCTCAGCCTCCTGTGATCAATTAGCTGATATCTTTGGATTTGCTTCTGCAAGAAAAATACAGGATAGGGAGCATTGGTGGTGGTGGGGGCCCCAAGAGGGGGGGCAGGTCTTTCTTCAGCAGCCTTGAAGGAAATTGCCAAGTAAAGTTGGGCATTTGTTGCCAGTGAATCTGGGTCAGAGATGATTGTTGATTTCATCTGTTGTCGGGAAAATAGAATGGGTTTGATTTTCTAAACCAGCGTGGAAAAAAAAATTTCTTCCAGTCTAATGATACGACCAGAATTTTCCTTCCAATCTGGGTATCTGAACCAACCATAGTCCTAGTCATAATTTCATCTATTCTGCTTTATCTGGATTTCCATTAGGTATCCCTGCAGATTTCCTTTGCCATATAATTATGATGCCCAAGGAGAATTACAAAATAAGAATTAATTAATAAAAACAAGGACAAATAGGCTGAAAAACAGCTTCTATCCCAGGGCAGTAGCTTGTTGAATTCTACTGTATAGTGCAGTGTTGGTGCGGTGTCAGGGGTGTGTGTGGTTCAATTCAATGTGTGGAGGGTGAAGGATGTGTGTTTGTGTTTATTTTCATGGTCATGATGTGCACTGAAGGTGGGGTTTGATTTCATTGTAGGAGGTGCAAGGACAATAAAGTAAACTAAACTAATTAGTGCCCGCTCTAAGAAGTTCTTCCTTTCTAAAGAAAACAATTTCCATTCAATTTGACAATTGAAAATAGTACTTGACAGAGGGAAAAAGTGGACATCCTCGTGGATGGAAGTGGGATCCTTGGTTTGAAGTGTCCCATGGGTGCAGCCCTCTCTCTAGTGATCTTCAAGTCTCAACAGGTAGAGAAGCCCTTTTTCCTGCCACTCACCTTCCCACTGCAGCAGAGGCAGGGAGAGGGGCTTGGGGGCCCACACACAAAGACAAGTGGCTCCTCTGCTGTCTGCTTCCATGAGGAACCACATTCTTTCCCATGCTCCATGGCCTCTAGTGCCGGCAGCCCCTGCAACCTGGATTATGCATGCCCTACAACAGCCCAGCCCAGCAGTGCCATGTGAAGAACCTGGCTTTCGCCGGTTGCTTTTGCTAGCCTAGGCTGGGCTGGCTGCCTTTTACCAGCTTCACACAAAGGGGTTTCTTGTTGCAAAGGGCCAGGCTGGGTTTGCCTCGTCAGCAGTAACAGCAAGAAAATGAGGTTGGTCAGCTGGGTGGCAGAGTGCAAAGTGGTAAGGGCAGCTGTGGATATGCTGGAGTGGCCATGGCTTCCTGCAGCATGACCCAAGACTAGAGCCAAGCGGTTCTGGGGCTGGCTACCACCTTGCAAGGCAAAGGGCATGGTGGCTGAAGGGCAGAGTTGTTGGGGTAATTGAGGCAGTGTCAGGCTACAGAACTTTTTCCCATTCAATTAGCAAGAATGAACTTCTGAGAACCAAACGTATCAAAGGGAATCCTTTATTGAGATAAGACAATTCATGTAGGAGTTCAAAGCAGTGTCTGAGGTCCCTCTGGCATACAGGGATAGGTAAGGGAGTTTAGAACCCCTCCCCTTATCTCGATGTATATTTAGTGAAACAAAAGCCAATATGTTAATTCCCGTCCCACCCCTTCTGTGGGAACAATCTTTCTCACAGTTTCCCAGGACATACCTAATTCCTCCCCCCCTTTTTTAGAATGAACTTTTCTCAGACATTCCCCAGATACATCTCACTGTGGAATTTTTATGATCTTCTCATCTCCTGGCTGTGCCTCTCGGAGGTGATAGGTTCTGGCCATCTGGCTTTTCTCCTTCCATTGTATCATGTGTGGGTTATACAAATCCGATATGTTAAATATATTTAGGTTACATCAAGAAAGGATTTCTTTATCAGACTCCCCCCCCCCTTTCTTCTTCCACTGAAGAAATGACAGATACATGGATCCAACAGACAGCCTCTTAGCTTGCTTCCCAGAGTTGTGGGTGCTTCATCATTGCAGGGTTTCAAAAATAGACTGGATAACCATTTGACTGGTGTGGTGTAAGGCTCTTGCCTTGAGCAGGGAGTTGGGCTAGAAGTCCTCTAAGGTCCCTTCCAGCCCTAGGATTCTATGTCCTATGTTCTATTTTACTGAAGCTTAGAGCTGGCTTGGACTGTAATAGTATTCACTTAATGACCTGCAATTTTCAGATGTCGACCATAACGAGCAGTGCTGTGATTGCTGTCATAAATTGCTGTGGTCATGTGATGCCACATTTTGTGATTGCATTGAATTTTGATGACAATCCCAGTCCCAATTGGGGGTGTAAGTTTGTCAGGAATCTTACAAAATGATACTGAAAACATTGCTTGTTTTATGCATCTATGAATAACTCATAAACTTGCCCTAGATCCAGGAAAGACACCTTGATCAGCTCCTGCACATATCTTCAGTGTCTGGATTGTCCACCAGTGCAAAGCCCAGCCTCTCCAGGTATCCACCCAACATCCTGTGCTGTGCCTTCCAAAATTAGCATGTTGCAAAAAAATTAAAACAAAAAACCTTTGTAAGCGTTGTGTTCTGTTATTACAAAAGATGAATGAGGGGGGCGGGGTCTGTAATGTGTGCAGAACCTGACTCAGAACCATAGATGACCCCCAAGGTATATCACATGTGCAAAACATTTCTCAGCCCCAGACCAGTGGTAGGATTTAAATTTTTTACTACCGGTTCTGTGGGCGTGACTTTGTGGACGTGGCTTTGTGGGCATGGCAGGGGAAGGATACTGCAAAATCTCCATTCCCTCCCCATTCCTGGGGGAAAGTTACTGCAAAATCCCATTCCCTTTCCCGCCCCACTAACCTGCTTTCCAGTTCCGTTGTCCTGTTCAGGGCAACCAAAGAAGACCTAGCTGGGAGGCAGAGAATAGATGAGGGCGGGGCCAGCAGAGGTGGTATTTCCCAGTTCTCCGAACCACTCAAAATTTCTGCAACCGGTTCTCCAGAACCGGTCAGAACCTGCTGAATACCACCTCTGCCCCAGACTATGAAGGGTAGTGTGGGAATCACTTTGCTCTAGTCAAATAATTGGGTTCTGAAAAATATTCCCACAAAAAGAAAAGTAAACAAGAAAGCCAGACACAAAAACGTTCAGTCATCATAGTTTGGTCCAACAAAAGCCATGGATTTCTAATTTGAAGTCAATCAGGCTTGAAATCCCAGCTGTTCTGATTGTAATTACATAGATCAGGTAATCAATAAGTAGTGATAAAGCAGAGGCCCTATAAATGCAAAGAGAAAAAGAAAATAAAAAAGAACACACCTGGGGAAGGGCTTTGCAACCTGCAGTGAAGAATCCTTGTAAAGTCTTTCGGGATGTTTTTGCTTATTCCTGGGAATTGGCATTCAAGGCAACAAGCAGCTGTCTGGGAAGGCTCAGCTGCACTTTTGATTCTTCATGTACTGTGTTCTAAAGGGAGTCTCTTTTGCACTTTCTCTCCCCCCTCCATGTCTGTATGTGTGTGTGTGCGATAGATAGATAGAGAGAGAGAGAGAGAAAGAGAGAGAGAGAGAGATGCATATATGCACACAAACAGCAAGGAAATCTCTGCCAAAAACAAAACAATGCAACTGCTGGAACCTCCTGAATCTTGGGAGATCTGTTATGACTGGCTAAAACTCAGTCTTAGCTTAGCATTGTCGGCCACGCCCTGATAACCATGGGATTTTCTAGCACTATCCTCCCAACACAGAGAGGCAGGACTGATGGAACCCGGTGTCTTTCAGAGAGTACTGGGGGCCATTTCTGATGGACTGAGGCATGGTGCAGCTGAGGCCTTGGTTGCCATCTGGAAAGAGAGGATGGCAGGGCCCTTAGATGAGATTGTGCCCATGCAGTCTCTCTTTTCCCATTGATCCCAGCATGTCCTGTGGTTTTTGGAAAAATCTGAGGGAAATGAATTCCTGCAATTCCAAATAATAATGATCGATCGGTAGGAAAATGGGATGGAGAAATTTCCTGCAGACTTTTTTGGGATTTTCCCAGGGTCTCTGGGCCGCAGGATTTAAAATTATGAGTTTGGTAGTCCCTGAGGTCCAAAAGGTTGGTGACCCCTAACCTAAGCACAACTGGAGGCCAACAAGACATGAACTTGAATGACAATAATCTATTCTTCAAAGTATATTTCATGTTGGTCCAGAATAATAAACCGAAGGAAATTCTTTGAAATTGAACTGCAACCCTGGATTGCAAGGAGATAGTTTATTCCATCTTAGAGCAGGGATCCCTTGCTATGGGAACTCAACTGATGGCCATTCAGCTTCGGTTTGAATACGGGTAGTTCTCAGCTTATGACCACAATTGAGTCCGACATTTCTGTTGTTAAGTGAATTCTGCCTCATGTTATGACTTTTCTTGCCATAGTTGTTAATTTAATAGCATGGTTGTTAAATCTGGCTTGTCAGTGGGTCAAAAGGTGATAATATGATCCCAGGACACTGCAACTGCCATAAATATGAGGCAGTTGCCATGCATCCAAATTTTGATCACATGATCATGGAAATGCAGCAATGGTCATAAGTGTGAAAACCGTCATAAGTCATTTTTCAATGCCATTGTAACTTCAAACAATCAATCACTAAAAACTGGTTGTAAGTTGTAAGTCACTAAAAACTGGTTGTAAATCAAGGACTACTGTGCCCCCAATGAAGGATGGCTCTATTGTAGATCTATTCCTAATATCTTTTCTAATATCCAACCCAAATCCACTTCCCTATAATTTAAACACCTTGCTTCTTGCCTTGTGTTCTGGGACCAGTCTGAGCAATTCTGTTCTGTCTTCTACATCACAGCTCTTTCATTGCTTGAAAAGAGCTATCATGTACACTTCTCCAGGCGAAACACATCTGACACCACCAATCATTCATCTTAAATTTTTCTTCCAGGCTCTTTATCTGCTGAGTTGCTCTTATCTCAACTTGCACCAGCTTCTGAGTGTAACTTGCAATGCTTGTCACTGGAGTTGCTGGCATTTGGGGGATAGAGACGTAAGGCTCCCTTGTGCCCATCCTACATCTGGACTGCATAACGTTAGCCCCTCCATTCTGAAGATAACAGGTACTTGCAAGGAAGCAATTATGTAGAGAGGTATAAGTTCTGTGTGTCTTGGATTGTCAGCTGCAGAGGGTCTGTGGCAGTGGTGGGATTCAAATTTTTTTACTACCGGTTCTGTGGGGGTGGCTTGGTGGGCATGGCAGGGGAAGGTTACTGCAAAATCTCCGTTCCCTCCCCACCCCACCCCACTAACCTGCTTCCCAGCTCCGTTCTCTTGTGCATGGCAATCAAAGAAGACCCAGCCGATCAGCTGGGACTCAATGGGAGGCAGAGAAGAGATGTGGGCTGGGCCAGTCAGAGGTGGCATTGGCCGGTTCTCCAAACTTTACTGAATAAATCAACATTGGCACAGAAGAAGTAAAACCAGCTCTGGGCTTCCCACACAAAAGCACACATAATTCATCCCCCCTTTCCCCACGGGGCACCCACACTTCACCAATCACTTCTTTCATTTTTATTCATCACTTCTGCTCAGAGTGTCCTGGGGGCAGCAATATCTCATGGGAACTGACAATGCTTGGATGTCCATTGCCCCATCCTTGCATTCCAATCCAACCCCCTCCCCCAATTCTTTGTCAAGCTGCGAGTGAAGCAGAATATAGGTGAAACTTTGAGTCAGTCTTGACATGCTGACCCCCCCCCCCTAGAAGAAGGGTAGACCTTAAACAATAATAAACATATATACACATTAACCCAACTACTTCTGCATTCTTTTTGGGGGCTATTGAAGCTACCTAGTGTGAAACTTCTTAACTAGCATCTGCTAACAGGTAGCCTTTCCATAGTACTAGGTACTGAAATTTTCCTTTGTGATATCTGGAGTTGAGAATCTTTTTGACTTCATAGTGCTCCTCTCCCTTAAATAGGATGGGAGGAAGAGGTGGTTCTCTGACTGGCCTCAAGCCAGATCCCTAAAAGGGTTTCAAAAGACGGCAATGAAATACCGGTTGAACTGTCTGGGGTTTCTTGGCAATTTCATCTCCATTGTCACTGGATTCATGATCTGGATTATTTGGAAAGGCCCTGTGTATTTGGGACCTAACTTTTTACAACATTGTTTCAGGTTTAGATACTTGGTGGACAAATACACTTTATCCCCTTCTCTAAATTTTCTTTGTGGATCCTTTTTCTGATCTGCTTGTCTTTTTTGGCTTTCCTTAGCTTTATTTAGTGCTTTACACCTGACGGGCCAAGTGGCTTTTAGAATACCCATCCAGTTGGCTAATGACCCTGAGGATGAAGCTTCCTTTGGGAGCTCTGGCATGGGCATGAAGTCTGTCCCCATGGCTACTTGGAAAGGGGTAAAACCTTGACTGCTGTGCATCAAGTTGTTACATTCCACCTCTGTGAAAGGCAGGAGCTCAGGCCAATTAGTCTGTTGATAATTTACATAAGAGGGAAGGTATTGCTCTACTAATGAGTTGGCCTGTTCAGAAGTCCCATTGGTCCTCGGATGATAGGCAGAACTAAGTCTCTAGGAGGAGTTGTCCATCTTGACAACTTGACCATCACTAGTCTTTCAAGATGTGGTTATATGTATGAAATTAATAGCTATTCCAGAATCCACAATGGCAGAATCTAAACAAACCATCACAGGAATAATAAATATGCTTGCCTGCTGTTGGCCATCTGAGCTATCCTTAGTTGTCAGAAGGTCCCTGTTTGTGCTCCTGGGAGAGGGATCTCCAAAGTTTCCAAATGCTGTTGCTTTGAAACACGTAGGCACTTACTAAGCTACATTTACTTACTTATTTGCATCCTGCCTGTATTATTTTTACAAGTAACTCAAGGCAGTGACCATATCCAACACACCGCCCTCTTCCTTCCTCCACATCTATTTTCCACGCAATAACAACCCTGTGAGGTGAGTTAGGGTGGGTTAGGACTGAAAGAGAGACTGGCCCAAGGTCAACCAGCTGGATTTCATGTCTAAGGCTTGAACTTGAATTGTCTCCTCCTTTCTAGCCTAGTGCCTTAACCACTAGACCAAATTGGCTCTCTGATTACATGCTCCTGCATCTTGCTACTTTATCCAAGGCTTGAGATTTCATTGTTGCATGATTTGGCAATGCGTCTGAGAACTCCACAGTAAAAACACAGGCCCCAAATCCCTTCTTCTTTGCTTCTTTGCTCCTGGTAAGAAGAGGTCTCTGGTTGCTCTGATTTACACAGGCTCTTCTGCACTGGATTCCACGGCATCGGGTGGGAGGCCATGGGAAGGTAAGCTATAAGCCTTTTCTCTTTACCATTTCTTCCCTGTCTCAACCATTCTGGCTGGCCATCTGCTCCAAATTATTTGGGGTGCTTGGCTTCACCAGTTCCTCTTTCAGTTTTTTAATAAGCCCTTCTCTGAGCTGGTCAACCAGGGCCAGGTCATTTATCCCACATATCCCAAATATGTGACATACTCTCCTCTATCTCTGCTTGACTATATGGAGCTACCAACTTGTGGTGAGCCTTTTGTATTGAATCATCCAACTCTGAATGTTTGCATGATGTTTTGGCAGCATTTGCACTCAATTATAGGCATGGCCTTTTAGCTCAGAGGTGGTATTCAGCAGGTTCTGACCAGTTCTGGAGAACTGATAGCGAAAATTTTGAGTAGTTCGGAGAACTAGCAAATCCCACCTCTGACTGGAGATTTTACAGTATCCTTCCCCTGCCATGCCCATCAAGCCATGCCCACAGAACCAATAGTAAAAAATTTGAATCCCACCACTGCTTTAGCTGCTCTTTTCTTTTGCAGCCTTAGCACAAAACCCAACTTGCTTTGATCTCTGGGAAGTTTGCCCACCAAAAAGAGCTCGCATTGAGTTGTAAAGGTCAGATTCAGTCCTGTTCCCCTCCAAATTTTTCTGGCAAGTGCCAGTGAGAAGATAGGGCTACCACCTGTGTTGCTGGTGCTCTGCTGCCTCAGGGTGAGGCAAATTCTGCCACTGCTGTTGTCTTAGCTATATCCTCGCATTTTGTAAATTGGTTATTTGTGCATCTACTGGCTGCTGGAATCACAACAACGTTGCAGCGAGGTTTCAGATGGATAGAAAACACCCCACCCCCAATTTTTTCAAGACAGGAACAATGTTTTTCTCTAATCCTCTTGTAGTAAACTCAGCCTCGATGATCTGTCAAACGTCATAGAAACACATCTTCAAGTGTTTTGATGAGACGGACCTAGAGGCTCAAATTCATTTATGGTAGCCAGTAGCTTCCTAATCATCTTTCTTTAGTTTGGGTTGCAGTTCTCCTTGTTCCGCCATTCTGCTTGTGTCACAATTCCCCTTTGGGAAAAGACTGAAGTTAGACAAAAACCTCAGAAACACAGCTCTCTTCTGATCACGCGATAAGACCACACTGGGAATGCTGCACCCAGTTTTGGTCTCCACAGTGTAAAAAAGATGTTGAGACTTTGGAAAGAGCGCAGAGAAGAGCAACAGAAATGATGAGAGGGCTGGACGCTAAAAGTAAAATATACGAAGAACGGTTGCAGGAATTGGGTATGTCCAGGCCAGTGAAAAGAAGGACTAGGAGAGACATGATAGCAGCTTTCCAATATTTGAGCGACTGTCACAAAAAAGAGGGTCTCAACCGATTTTCCAAAGCACCAGAAGGCAAGACAAGAAACAGTGAATGGAAACTAATCAGGGAACTAACCTGGAACTAAGGAGAGATTTCCTGAGAACAATTAACCAGTGGGATGGCTTGCTTTCGGAAGTTGTGGGTACTCCATGACTGGAGGCTTTTAAAGAAAAGCTCGACAGCCACATGTCTGGAATGGTATAGGGTCTCCTGCTTGAACAGAGGATTGGACTAGAAGACCTCCAAGGGTCTCTTCCAACTCTGTTATTCTCAGGGGTGGGATTCAAATTTTTAAACAAGTGGTTCTGTGGGCGTGGCTTAGTTGGTGGGTGTGGCTTGGTGGTCATGTGACTGGGTGGTCATAGCTTGGTGGTCATGTTACTGGCTGGGAATGGTCACTCCACACAAGCAAAGTACCAGCAAAGGAGGGAAAAAAGAGATGTTCCTGAGACAGGAAGTCTAGTCCTGCCAAGAATGTAATAAGGGTCAACGGAGAGGCAGTTTCTGTAAGCAACACCAGAATATTTCCTTCCTGCCTTCCTTACAGGATTAGGCCAGTAATTTCTTCTAACAACGGTTCTCCAAACTGTTTAGAATGTTAACAACCTGTTCTAGCAAATAGGAGCGAACTGGTAGAATCCCACCCCTGGTTATTCTGTAAGCGAGCACTATCAGTCACTGTCCTACTCACTCCTCATAGCAGTGAACCCACTCCTTCCCCTTTCCTTTTTTCATGATTGACATAGCTCCATCCCTTCCCTTTTTGTTGTTATTAGCTTTCCTTGCAAACCCATGTTAATGTTGGTCTTTGGCCTTTCTTATTGTCTTTCTTCAGATACCATCTACCTCTGGAATCCTTCTAAATAATTACATGTCTCTTTTTAACTCAGCTCATGTGAAATGTCTTTGAACATCCATGGTGATTGTCTAAAATTGTACTTCTGGTAACTTATTTTGAGAACTTCCTTTTATTTATTTCATATTTCGTATGAAACCTCCTAATTCCTTCTGCAGTTGTGGCTGGCTGGTGGTTTACTTCATCTTTTCCAGACTTTGATTATCAGGATGCTCCTGGTCATCATCCTTCATTTGAAGAGTTTGTATAATTGTTATTTTTTTAAATGTTATTTTCTTTGAGACAATATGTGTGCCAGTTACAATTTTTTGATCATCAAGAGCTCTTCACTTGAAGCACACGAGGAGATACACAAGTGTGCATTTATCCATTTTAAATCCTGTTTTCTTAAAAAGAAAACTTCTCTCCAAAGCTCTCCTGCAAGACAATATAATTAAATGAGGCACATTAATAGCATGAGATGAGCCTCACTGGCCACATTTATGACAATATGAGAAGGAGAGGGAGGATCAAGAAGAGTCCTCTTTGATGCGATAAATCAATGCATTTTGATGCATAAAATTTGGAAGTACAACTCTATGAATTGTAATAGAGCATGACGAATTCTCATCAACAGAAGTAAATATTAAAACTGCAGTGACAGACAGATGCCTTGCTTCCCACTGGAATGCTTCCTCAGTGCATCCTTCTCCCTCTCCTAATGTGCTCTTCCTGGCTCCAAAGGGACAATTGCCTTCTTAACATTCTTAATGTTTTTATTTTTCCCCCATAGGATCTCTAGGAGGTTAATCTTCTTGCCCAAGTGAGAAACACTCCTGTGAGGACATCCAGAGAGAACCTAAAGCTGCAGTGGCCTCCAGTTCCTGCCCTGGAGGTGGAGGACACAGTGTCACCTGCAGGGGGAGGGGAGGTGATGGCAGCTGGGGAGTACCAACTGGACACTTATGACAGCAAGGATAACAGGGCAGGGGAACCTGATGGTAAGGGAGGCTATCTGCCCCTTTATCATTTTCATAACCATATTGGGGTTGATGTGGGAAGTATGGGGCTCTGATAGACTTAGGGTGCACTCATTGCCTGATCAACCAGGCCATTGTTGCTGACCTGGGAATATGAATGAGGGAGACTCCCAGGCCTGTGAGATTCAAGAAAGTTGAGGCCCCAGCTACCCACATCCTGGAACCAGTGAGGTTGGAAATGGGCCAGCTTTGGGAGGTGATTCAGTTCATTGTAGTACCAATGATGACTGAATCTGTCATTTTGGGACTAGCCTGGTTGGATAAGTAGGGTCCCACAATATGGTGGGAAGGTGGGTATAGGAGATTGAGGATAGGAGTCAGTCCCAGACCTCCTCCACATGAACAGGCTTGGAGAGGAGGTGAGAGTTCAATGAGAGGGGGACTTTACCCTTCCTTCCCCCAAGTTTATGCAGACTTGGCAGAGGTTTTTAGTGAGAAGTAATATGTTACTCCCCCCCACCGTCCTACCAATTGTGCCATCAAAATCATACACTGGGAG
The DNA here is from genome assembly GCA_023653725.1 of Bungarus multicinctus. Lineage (NCBI taxonomy): Eukaryota > Metazoa > Chordata > Lepidosauria > Squamata > Elapidae > Bungarus > Bungarus multicinctus. Next base: position 27,044,717 of record CM042835.1, on the reverse strand, counting down.
ACACTACTGAATCCTAAAATGTATGCAATGACACCCAAAGAGATAGAGGAATTGCAACAATATATTGATAACAACTTGGCTAGAGGTTTCATCCAACAGGCCTGTTTGTGGATTGTGGCTCCCATGCTATTCAAGGAGAAGAAAGATGGGATGTTGTGCCCGTGTGTCTATTTCAGGAGCATCAATGGGTCTGTGTGGAGAACATGTACCCCCTTCCCCTTATGAAGGACACGTTGGCCCACTTGGCAAAAGGGAAGATCTTCACAAGTCAGACTTAGGGGAGGCATATTACCAGGTGAGGATTAAGCAAGGGGATGAGTGGAAGACTGCTTTTAACTGCCCCTTGGGAAGTAATCAGTTTCGGGCAATGCCATTCAAACTACAGGGGGGCCCTGCTGTGTTCATGCAAGTTATTAATGACATGTTGGATGAACACTTATATAAAGGAGTACTCATGTTCCTTAATGATATCCTCACATATACAACTTCCTTATATATACAAATACCATGGCATAGTACACCCAGCTGGTACGATGAGTCTTGCGGAAGCTGTTGGCATCAAACCTATACATGAAACTCTCGAAGTGTGAGTTTCACCAGACCTGTTTGGACTATCTGGGCTGTTGCATTTCCAGCACCGGGGTGGAGAGGGATCCCACCAAGGTCCAGGCAGTCCTGGAGTGGCAGGCACCATGGACCTGCAGGCAGTGGCAGAGTTTTCTGGGCTTTGCTAATTTCTACCGGCAGTTAATTGTTTATCCAAGGAACCTTGCTTGAAAATGAGGCACATGGCAGCTAACCCCAACTGGGCCAGCCACTCCAGTGGATGATTAACTGCCAATAGGTATTCAAAATCCTGAAGGCTTTGTTTGCTAAGAAGCCATCTTATAGGACAGTACTGATGACTACAACACTGGCGTCAACCTGAATAACATATTCAGGTTGACACCAGTGATGTGATCGTTGGTGCTGTCCTTTAACAGGCAAACCAATGGGGCAACTGCAGCCCTGAGCTTACATCTCCCGTAAACTCACCAAAACCAAATAGTGGTGGGTGATCTGGGAGAAGGAGGCTTTTGCTGTCCAGTGGGCATTGATGATGTGGCGGCACTTTCTGTGAGGGAAGTGGAGTGCCATTCAACATGTGGACAGACCATAAGACATGCCATGATATGGGCAGTCATCAATCTGTTTTCCAAACAGGCCCATTTTGTGCCATGTCCTGGTTTGTCATCTGCACAAAGACTAGCCAAACTGCTTCTCATGCATGTCTACTGTCTCCATGGGGTTCCCCATAGAATAATATCAGACTGGGGGTGCAGTTCACAGCTAAATTTTGGTAGGAGTTCGTTCACATGATTGGTTCCTCTCAAGGCCTCAGCTTGACTGACTACTGAGCAGACTACTAACAGGTTGGCGGAGAGAGCGAATGCTATGGTGAAGAGGTATCTAAAGTATTATGTCATCTACCAGCAAACCAACTGAGCAGAGCTCCTGATGTTTGTGGAGATAGTACACAATAATGCGGTGCACAGTAGTTCCAGCTTGACTCCATTCCGGGTGGTTAATGGAGTGGTTTGTGCCTTTTCCTGAGTACCCTCAGGAATCTCCTTCCCCTCATAGTCCAAACAAGTGGATGGAGACTCTACCTGGAGTGTGGAATGCTGTGAAGGCAGTACTGAGGGAAGAAGCCCAAACCCAGAAGGTCCAGCTCAACAAAAAATGGGCTCATTGTGTGCTGAGAATCTGGCCTAAATAAATCATTTTGGTTTCCAGAGCGAGTAGCTTCTGCTTTTTTTTTTTTTTAAGGTCCAGAGCTTGGACCTTTGAGATATGTGTGTGTTTGTGTGTATGTGACTTTCTGAAGAGAGCCTCTGTCTCAAAGCAAAGCAGGCTGTTTGCTTTCTGGCCCTCTCTTCCGTCATTTGCCTTCTCCCTCTTGCAGCCCTATTAGCATATTGCCAAGCTTCCTCTGGTCCACAGGGCAGTAATTGGGCTCTTTTAACAAGGTACACGAGGCATTTCCAATGCAAGTGCTCCTCTCAAATCAGGTTAACCTTTTCAACATTGTGCGAAGGAAATTAATTACTCATATCGGAACGTGTGACCTTTTCACGGCAAATGGGATTAGGGTTGGTGCGCCTTCCTTCGCTTCTCCCTCCCTTTTGCCTTTCATTTTTTCTTTCAAATGCGTCAAACGTGCATTGTGGCTAAAACTAAGTCTGTAGGCTTTTTTAAACTAAGTGTAACTAAATCAGGTTGCTTGAAAAGAGTGGCTCTCTCTTCATTTCATACATTTGCTTGCATTTTTGTGTTTCAGTGGTTTGGATCAAACTAGACATGACATCAATGGAAGATAAACATTTCAAGAGCACACAAATATGTTTATATCTGCAAACAGGTCCTAAGTGGGAGGACTTAGGCCACTAAACAGGAGAAGATTTTACATCCCCTTTGCAGTCTTCCACCTAGGAAGGTCAAAGTCAAAATCATCATAGGGTTGAGTTGAGAAAGACAAGACAGTCTGGAGGAGTTTGCCTCCTTCCCCCTCGGCCCAGCTGCACCTCAAATTGGAGAATAATCAAGTATATAAAATAGAATAGAATAGAAGCTGGAAGGGACTTTGGAGGTCTTCTAGTCCATCCCCCTGCTCAAGCAGGAGAACCTATACCATCTTAGACCAGCGACTGTCCAGTCTCTTCATCTTCTATGGGGTTTATAATTGAGACATGGCAAAGCATGGCCTGGGCATGAAAGAAACCCATCCCCCCTGCTGCTATGTTTGATTAAAAAGTGGTCACTTTTGTTGACATGTCACAAATGTTGCCCCTTGGAGGAAAAAAAATACTTAGACTTTTGCTCCCACTTAGATTCCTAACACCTCCAAAGGCCCCTCTTGAGGAAACATTTTCCATAACCATAAGCTGGGATGTAGTGGCAGAATATGAAGTTAAACAAACAAATAAAAGCTCCCAGCCCCAGCCCAGGCGAGGCAAATTATTTTCTCACTCTAAAAGTGGGTCAGGTCCAACCTCAACTATTTCTCTATGTTTTAGCCCAAACATTTCCCAAATGGGTTTGCATGATGTGTACCCTTCCTCAGCTCAGAGTTATAAAAAAAATGCATGGGGAGGAGAGGGAAGAAAGACTCCCAGTTCCTTTCTGCTGTTTGCAATTCTGATAATAACTAGCTTGCCTACAAGCAGGTCAAGAAGTCTCAGGGTATCTTAGAAACAGCCAAATGCAGCTGGATCTCTCTTCCAGCAAGCTGCAGATGAAAGGGGTGGCTGGGCTTTCGGAGGGAGGGAAAGAAATTCTGCAGAACTCATGGAAATGTTTGGCTTCTCATCAGTGGTGAGATTCAAAAGGTTTTACCACCGGTTCGGTGGGTGTGGCTTGGTGGGTGCGCATTGCACATGTGCCCTTACTTTGCATGCGTGCCTGTGCACACCAAATGTGGACTTTGCGCAGATGCAGAGGCGTTCCAACTCACCTCCTGCAAGCCTGCACTCTCCCGCTTGCTTCAGTCGCGTGGCACTCTGTTGTGCTGTGCAAAGCAGCTGTGCTTCAAAAGCAGGCGATAAAGGTGAATATGGGAGCCCGAGCATTGGAGAGAACCGGTTCGGTCTCCGCTGCTCATCACTGCCACGGGCTCGGTAGAACTGGACGGAACCGGTAGAATTCCACTACTGCTTCTCATCTATATAAGTAATCCTCAACTTACAATTGCAATTTGAAATAGATTCTGGACCTAAGTTGAGGCACCCATGTGACTGGATCTGGTTATTAATTTTTTATGGCAGTTTTTAAGCAAATCACCATGGTTATTAAGCAAATACCACAGTTGTAAGTGTGAACCCATTCTTATCGGTTGTAAAGGAGAGCTGGTTGCTAAGCGCCCCAAATACAGACATGTATGTGTGCATGGCACAATGTTTTATAATGGCCTGCAGAGTTTTATGGATTGGAAAACACTCATTCCAGGCCTGTCATAATTTCCAAATGTTTGTAAAGAGACCAGTTGTATGTTAAGGATTACCTGTAGCCTGTTTGAACATAAATTGGCTCCAAGAAGAGGTGAATTTCAGGAGTTATACATTTTTCTTCCTATTAGACTGGTTTCCACATTCCCTTTCCCCTCTCTCCTCATCTCAAAATTCAGTACCTTGAAGTCCAACATTAATGAGCACTAATGAGTGATGCTCTGCTGCTCCCCACTGCAGGTTTTTTATCCTTATCTGATCCTAGACAAGGATACCTGAAGCAACATCTGAATATTCTGAGGAGAATATCTAGGGAGAAAACAGAGCATTCTTTGAAGAGAAGAATGATAAGCAGAGCAAAGTGCAATTTGAATCTTTCATAAGTTCAGTAGGCAGACAATTCAACTGGCATATGGCTCACACGCAATATCTATCTTGGATTATGTTGTGGAACACATTGTACATTCTGGAGTACATGTCAGTAAGTCTTGTGCATGATAAAAAGGAGTCCTTGTGGATTTTGCTCCGCTAGTCATTGCCGACTGTTTCAAGGCCATTGTGCTAGCACGGTCCATAGATACGTCGGCAGTCATGTTTCCAGCATGACATCATAAAGCACTATTACCTTCCTACCAAAGTGGTACCTATTTATCTACTCACATTTGCATGATTCTGAACTGTTACATTGACAGGAGCTGGGACAAAGATGAGAATTCACCCTGTTGCATGGCACGTGGGTCTCGAACCCAGCCAACGATCCCAACATCTTAACCGCTGAGCCACTGCACCTTGTGCAATTCTTAAATTCTTAAAATCACTAGAAGGAACACGTAGCTGACCCTGATGATTTCCTCTGAGAGCTGGCTAAGATACCCTGAAAAAGAGCCTCCTCAAGAATGCATTTTCTTTCTCATTCCTGTGAGTAAACAAGGTTTTGCTGCTTGCTATGATACAGGAGAGTTTCCATTTCATTCATCAGAGAGCCGCTGAGCTACCTAAAGGGCGATGATGAATATGTTCTTGTGAAGGGGACTGGCCCATCAATCACCTGCGAGAGCTCATTAATAAGGAGGATGTGAAAGAGCTCAAAGTCCTCCAGAGAAGATGGCTTAATATGTTTTCTCTGGTTGAGAAAATTTGCTAAACAGAACACCCAAGAGCCTAAACCTTGATTATAAATTTTATCTGCCTTAAGCATGGAACTCATGGCTGCTTGCCTCCTTCAGCAACTGGAGGATGAAGAGAGAAAAATGAACTCCTACTGTCTTTGCAACTTTACTGTCCACCTAGTACAAAATACTGATCTAGAAAAGCATCAGTGATTGGAGATAGGTTACCTTAAACCTACTTCAGCATTGCTGCAATACTAGCAAGCCAGCATTGGTGCCCCTGGACTAAAATGCCTGTCCTCTATACTGAATGGAATTGAATACTTTCTTTGCCAAGTGTGATTAGCCACACAAGAAATTTGCCTCTTATATGGAAGTATACATGCAAAGCAACATCATCATCCCAATAAAAGGGGGAGTAACGAAAGTAATAAAAGGAATAAATAATTATACTACAGTCATACTACATGAGTAAATACAAATAGACATTAGACAGAACTGTGAGAATTAGGTGTTCAGCAAAGATGGCACGAGGTAAAAAACTGCCGCTGTGTCTAGCTGCTTTGGCCTGTAGTGCCCTATAGCAACATCTTGAGGGGAGGAGCTGAATCAGTTTACGATGGGAGCAGTCCACAGCTCTCCTTCTGACCCATGCAATGTATAAGTCCCCTGTGGAAGGCAGGCTGGTTGCAGTTACGGTTGCTGAACCAAACCCAATAGCACTAGCACTAGCAAATACCAAACAACAAAATAACAGAATTAGAAGGGATCTTGGAGGTCATCTAGTCCAACCCCTGCCCAGGCAAGAAAAACCCCACACTGTTCCAGACTTGAAATACCTCTTAAATTTATATACCGCTTCACAGAGCTTCACAGCCCTCTCTAAGCGGTTTACAGTGTCAGCCTATTGCCCTCAACAATCTGGGTCCTCATTTTACTGACCTCAAGGGGATGGAAGGCTGAGTCAGCCTTGAGCCAGTGGGACTTGAACTACCAAACTGCTGACACCGGCAGTCAGCAGAAGTAGCAGAAGTACTGCATTCTAACCCCTGCTCCATCATGACTTCTAAACTAGTTTTAGAAGTGCAAATGACAGACTCAATAATTCCTCGGTAAAACTGTATCAGCAGCTCCTGGGGCAATCTGAACTTCCTGAGCTGATGCAGGAAGAACCAAAGGGAATTACATAGAAGCAAACTAAGTCAGAATCACCCAGTTTGCAAGTCATGCCTTAAGCCGCAGATGACTTGCAAATTAAAATATCAGTGGAGTTAGGGTTAATGCCAACTTGATTTTGGTCTTCCGGAATAGGAATAGGCAGAGAATTTAGCCTTCGGCACAGAATGAATGCAGGATCCTCATCAGTTGAATTCCATGCCTGTTTATTTGCACTGTATATCACTTGCTTATTTATCCTTCAGATAATAGAATCCAAAAGGGGTTTCTGCCTCATTTCTAAAGCCTGGTGCTGCTCTTGAGACCAGCTGGGAATTTTAGCATTCTCTGTTCAGAACAAGCCTCTCTTCCTACATTTTGGTAACTGAAGGATCCTCTGAGCTTGGTTGTTTTCTTGCAAAGGATTCATTACTCAAACTAGGTAACATTATCGGTGCCGGTCTTTTTATAGATAGAGAGAGTCTGTATGCTTTTCTCAATTCCATATCATATCTAGGCAGAACAGAGGGTAGTTATCTCAGTCTCCTATCAGATGATCTGGAGATTGAGATTTCATGTGGTGTAGCCACATTTGGTGCAGGCTATGATGAAACATAAACAAGTGCTCCAATGGAATACTTTGAACATTGTTTTACAAAAATTCTGCATGTGTTTTGTATATTGTTTCATTGTTTAATTTTGATGCTTCCTTTTCACTGCTATTTTATTTTTAAGTTAATCTAAACTAACTCTCTCTTCCTGCAGCTTCCAAGCAAAAACAGATTAAGTGTTTTCTCTGAAACCGAGATCTTCCTGCTGAGCAAAGCTCCTTTGGAGTGCAACACTGTATGAAAATAAGTGAGCCTAGATCAATTAGGATAGCGTTTTGCAAAAACCCGGAACTGGCTACATAGGAAACATACAGAAGATGCTTGCTTGAAATTGCTCAGTAGATGCAAGCAAAGTGGTCAGGAACCTGAGCTCCTCCAAGTGAGCCTGCTGCTGTTGCTCCCCCCCCCATGACAGCTGCCCCCCCCCCCAATCAAATGCTATTCAAGGCCTTTGGGTACTTCAGCTTTAGCAACCCAAATGCCTGGGAGCTCAGAATTCTTGCTAGCTCTAATGCTGATTCTCTTCTTCTGGAGGTTTTGTAGGTATAGCTGAATTACACAACATAGCATTTTCAGACAACAGTGATTCCCACACGGAATTTTTAGTTATTATTTAAAAGACTGCTAATCAAAACTTCTCTGAGTGGTATGCTATTCCCCGAATTAATAATTTCAGTTAAATGGACAAGAACAATAGAATAAATAGAACATCATCATTAATATTCTTTGATTGGTTTGCTGTGAAAGGAAGTTTTCTCATTTCCTGTCTTTTTCCTTTGTGTGTTATGTGGGCTCCCTGTGATTTATCTCATGATGTTCCTGCTGTGTTGTCTTACTTGATGATGCTCCTGTTTGCCTATCTTATTTACTGTAAATATATTTATTTATTTAAAACTATGTGTCAGCATCTTTCACTCCATTTGGACACCAGCTGCACAATTCCCTGACAATAATTCTGGAGCTGGCTGCTCATTTTTGGTCTCTTCCCCTGAATCCGAGCCCCCCCTCGTCACAGACAAGATAATATTCACACCTAAACCTGAAAACTGCAAATCATGATATGACACATTCCAAAGTCAAACTTTTCAATCAAACTGGGAACTCCCCATCCTTTCCAAGCTGGCAAACATTCTTGGGATACAGGAGAGTCTGCAGCATATGGGAAAAAAAGGTGGTGGCTAGGATGGATACAGACAAATGAGTATTGCAGCCCAGAGAACAGGGGAGTTTCAATCACACCATTCAATGTCCCTGCTCAAGACAGCAGATCTTATGCCATCCCAGGTAAATGGTTGTCCGATGTTTTCTTGGAAACAAACTAGTGATGGAGCAGCCACAACTCCAAGAGGCAAGCTATTCCACTGATTAAATGTTCTCGCTGTCAGGAAATTCCTGCTTATTTCTAAGTTGGATCTGTTTTAATGGGCTTCCACCTATTGCTTCTTGTCCTGCCCTCAGGTGCTTTGAAGAATAAATTGACCCTCACCTCTTTGTGGCAGCCCCTCAAGTATTGGAAGATGATAATCATGTCACCCCTAATTCCTTTCTTCCTATAACTTAGGTATGTCCCAGACATACCTAGTTCCTATAACGATTCGTCATATGGTTTAGCCTCCGGACCCCTAATCATCTTTCTGGCTCTTCTCTGCACTCATTTCTAGGGCTTCAGCATTTTTTTTTTTGCATTGTAGTGACCAGAACTGACCAAGTATTCCAAGTGTGTCTCACCAGTGCAATATAAAGTGGAATTATCACATCTTGATGCTATTCTATATTGATGTAGCCTAGGATAACATTGGGGTTTTTTGGCAGCCACAGCACACTGCTGGATTATACATAAGTGACTGTCCACTAGGACTCGTAGGCCCCTCTCACAGTTACTATGTGCTTTAAATTCATAATTTTGACCCTTAGCTCGTTGCTTTTTCAGACATTCTATTTTTCCAGCCATTGGCCCAGCTTCAACCGGGCAAGAGGCATCCGTTGAGCACTGTATCTTCCCTACAGCAACCGCCCTAGTCTGTCTGGCAGAGTTTGCTTTCCTGCACTTCTGGCCAGATATCAGTTGTTGGGAGCATCTCCTGCCTTGCCCAGGGATCGAGAGGAGTCGAGATTCTCTGCCTGGACCAGACTGTAAGCACCAAGACAGTTTTCAGCCCCCTTGGTCATTCCCACCCCCCACTAAATCCTTTCTAGCTGGTTTGCCTAAGAGGGGAGAGACTGGAAATATGAGAAATGCAGATATAGTCCGTTCCCTCCCACTGACTCAAAGAGGTCCAGGCAATGCCACACCAAGGGAACACGTTCACATTGGATATAAAATGTAGCGGGAAACTGCAGGCACCCTAAGAATTCCGCTCTTTCACTTAATTTCTGAGCCTGAAATTGGTCTAAGTTGCCTATCAGGAGCCTTTTTTCTTGACCTGATGACTGAACTGATCCATTTGCAGACTCTTTTCCAAACCTTGGAATAAATAAATTTCCAAACAGTAATTTCCCAGGGAGTCGCCATTAACTCTTCCAGTGCATTGTAAAAATTACATAAGTAGGTTATGAACAATAACACCAGAGGTGTCCCCAAGGAGGGGAGGTCAAAAAAGTCAAGATGGTGTCACAATGGTGCAACTGAAGTCCTGCCCCCTTTTTAACAGCTAAACCTCAGACAACCTGGCAACTCTTGTGAGTACTGCAAACCCCACCCAATCCTGGGGGTGAAATGCAGTTCCTGGCATCGCCATGATATAAAAAAGATGTTGAGACTCTGAAAAGAATGCAGAGAAGAGCAACAAAGATGATTATGGGACTGGAGGCTAAAACATATGAAAAAGAATTGTGGGAATTGGGTAGGTCTAGTCTAGTGAAAAGGAAGACCGGGGTGGCATGATAGCAGTATCTGAGGGGCTGCCACCAGATAAGAGGGGATCAACACATTCTGCTACATGGTTGGTATAAGGTCTCCTGATTGAGTAGGAGATTGGACTAGAAGAACTCTAATGTCCATTCTATTCCGTTCTATTCTTCTCCAAAGCACTTGATGGGTAGAAATTAATCAAGGAGAGAACCAACCTAGAACTAAGGAGAAATTTCCTGATAGTGAGAACAATAAAACAATAGAATGGCTTGCCTTCAGAAGTGGTGGGTGTTCCATCTCTGGAGGTTTTAAGAAGATACTTTTCAGTCCATTTCTCCAGAATGCTATAGGATCTCCAGCTTGAGCAGAGAATTGGACTAGAAGACCTCCAAGGTCCCTTCCAACTCTGGTGTTATGTTATTCGGCCTCAAACTTGAAACTTGAAAAAAGAATGCTCTCTTCCCATCCTTCCATTTGCTTTTATATCAGCAACATTTCTACATGTTTTTCATTTTCCTGCCTTTCTACACACTTTTCTGGTCTTCTTTCTCTTTTAGGAGCACAAAGAAATTGAGGTAGAGAATCAATCTTGGAAGGGAAGCATGGAAAAGAGCAGCCAAAGGCAAAAGGGAAACGGTCTGGTGATCCTCCAGAGACTGAATCACACTGGTGGATTGATGAACACAGATTAATCTTTGAGAAAGAGTGTCATCCAACCTCCCAAAGAATTTAAGTTGACTGGTACACTGTGAAACAAGCCTTTGCATCAGATTTGCTCAAGGTTTGTCACAGAAGTCCATCAGGAGAGTTCTAATCAAAAGAAATAAAATGAGTGGCTAGGAAAATGGCTCTTGAAAAATGAAACTGTTTCAGGAGTGTTTTCTCCTTTTTTCATTCGCAAAAGCACCAGCCACACCTCAACTTTAATTAAGTTGTTCCAAGACAGTGTTTGTATACTGATTTTTACATTTGTTTCTACATGGATTTCTAATATGCACAAAGATCGTTTTTTTTTAAAAAAAAAGCACCAGAAGTACAGGTTAGTGGAAGAGAAAATAGAGTGGAGCGCCATTCTGGATTGTTTTTTGAGAGAGAGTGCCATCATCATAAGGCTTTCAAGTTTTACTATTATATTGATGTACAAGAATATGCAGAATGCATGAAATAGTAATATAGGAACTGGATCATTTCCTACATTAAAATTCCTGTTTTGTATTAACAGAGTAAAAATTAACACACAATTAATAGTTCTCCATTGCTCTGTTAATGCATTATGCCTTTATCTTATGCCTAAGGATATTTAATCATGTAGCAGGACTGTGTTACTATTATCCTTCTCACCTTTCTGGTTACCTACTCTTATTGGTACCTTATGGCTGTCACTTGTTAGTTATAACTTACGACTTATGATTGCATCTTATGAGTTATGATTTATCACTGTGTTGCTTGTATGTAAACAGAGACCTTACGCACCATAGAAAATTCCTCGTGTGTCCAATCACATTTGGCCAATAAAGAATTTATTCTATATTCTGTTCTGCTCCATTCCATTCCATTCCGTTTCGTTTCTGTTTCTGTTTCATTTTCTGTTCCTATTCTATTCTATTCTATTCTATTCTATTCTATTCTATTCTATTCTAATGTTCTGTTCCATTCCAATTTGTTCCTATTCTCTCCTGTTCCTGTTGTTGTTCCTACTCTACTCTACTCTACTCTACTCTACTCTACTCTACTCTACTCTACTCTACTCTACTCTACTCTACTCTTTCCAGGCTGAGTCTCTCTTTAATGAGGTTCCACCTCTGGCTTTTGTGCTGTGCTCAGGTGCTTTGGAGAATAAGTCAAGCCCCTCTTCCTTGTTGCAGCCCCACAAGCACAGCTCTCATGTCACCTCTAATCCTTCTCTTCAATAGGCTAGACATATCTAGTTCCTTTAACTGTATCACAAACTCTCTGATAAACGAAAAGACAAAAAGGACAAATATAAAAAGTGGGAAAAGCAACACACCACTAAAGCAAAAGACCAGCATACAGGTAGTCCTCAATTTACAACAGTTCATTTAGTGACAGTTTGATGTTACAACAGACTGAAGAAAGTGACTATTTGCAGCTTTCCCTTGACCACGTGATTTACATTTGGATGCTTGACAACTGACTCACATATATGACAAGCATCCTTCTGACAAGCAAAGTCAATGGGGAAACCAGATTCACTTAACAACTATGTTAGTAATTTAGGAACTGCAGTGATTCACTTAACAAATGTATTGAGAAAAGTTGTAAAATGTGACAAAACTCACTTAACAAATTTCTCACTTAGCAACATAAATTTTCAGCTCAATTGTGGTCATAAATTGAGGACTACTTGTATAGCCTGAATCTGCCAAGATGAAGTCAAGAATGTTAAGGTATAATCAAGGCTGGGTTTCTACAGGTTCTGTCCAACTTTGTAGAACCGGTTGCTCCGAAGAGCAGCAGATATAGAACCAGTTCTATGTCTGCTGCTGTTGTGGCCACCTGCCTGCCCGGGCTCTTAGCTGACCTTTATTTCCTGCTTTTTCAACTGCAGCTGCTTTGTGCGGCACAGCTGCAGTTGAAAAAGCAGGAAAAAAGGGCTTTCCAACCGCTGCGCAGTTGCACACAGCACAGCTCAGCTGTCTGGGCAGCTTAATTTACAGGTCATAAATTGCACCCGCGCGACTCGCGCATGCATGTGCGATGCTAATAGACAGAACTGGTAGTTATACCAGTCGGATCCCATCCCTGGGTATAATGTTAACTTTAGATGGCTGGCCCCAGAAAAAATACTGCTCAATGGCGTGAAAAGAGATATAGACTGGACTCACTGCATAAAGCAATGGAGTTCCATAACCAATATTTTGCTGTTGAAGAGGAACTGGAGGAGAGGGAAGCATTAGAAGATAGAGATCATAGAAGAAAAGGAACCACAGCAAAAGGAAAGAGAAAAAGAGAAAAAGGGCCGAGTAGAGAACAACGGAACAAGACCCAAAGAACTGAGAGAAATAAGACCAACCAGGAGTATAACACCTAGATATAGATAGAACAATGCAAGAAGAACTTAAGATACCATCACTAAATATCAATGGGTTGAACTCACCTACGAAAAGGAACAAAACCATCAACAAATTACAAAGATTGAGTCAAGACATAATATCACTACAAGAAGTCTGTATATAAAAAAAAGACAAACAACTCCTGAAGTACCCCAAATTGGGGAAAGAAACAATTCAGGCTAGCCAAATATATAAAGATGAAGAGGGAAGGATTTTAATTGTGGAAGCAATATTAAATTAAAAAATGGGTACTCTTAGTTGCAATCTACGCACCAAATAGCGGACAAGAACAATTCTATAAAAAAAAAAAACCTACATAATGCTATATGTGATGTGGAATGTAATAATATCTGTCTCTTAGGGGATTTCAAAGGGATTACAGACAAAAAAATTGGACTATAAAAGCAATAGAATAAGGAATGGAGTAAGAAGGATTCAACCTAGAACCTTCTTTAAAATTGCAGAAGAGTTAAATATAGAAGGTGCATGGAGAGAGAGGAACCTGGGGAAAACAATACACATTTTATTCTAACAGACACAGATCCTGGTGTAGAATAGACATGATATGGATGTCGATGGAATTAAACCCAAATGTATATGAGGCAGTAATAGATACAGATTTATGGGCAGAACACAATCCAATGAGAGTTAGCTGGAAAGAACGAAAGAAAAGCATAAGATGAACCGATTGATACTAAAAGATGTAGAACTTAAGCAGAAGTTGGAAAAACAAATGGAATTCTTCTTTAAAGAAAACAGGAAAGAAGATACTTTGTTACAAAACCTGTAGGATACAACAAAAGCATATAAGAGAAGAGTTGCCATAACATTTGCAGCAAAGAAAAATAAAAGGAAGAAGCAACACAAGAACCTTAGAAGAAGAATATAAAAGACTTGAAGCAGCTGGGAAAATATAAAATAGGCTCTTCAGGAAGTGGCAGAAACCCATAAGGTGCAAGCCAATAAGCATCCAGCCCCTCCAAAAGCCTTTCAAAGTAGGGAGCAAAGTGTACCTGTTGACAAAATACTCAAGGCTGAAACTCCCCTGCAAGAAATTGGGACTGAAATTCATACCTTTCCCAATAGTGAAAGTGATTAATCCGGTTATAGTACAGCTGAAGCTCCTCCACCTACTAAGGAAAGTTCATCCGGTTTTTCACAGCAGCTTGCTAAAGCCAGTAGGCTCCCAACTGAGACCAGTAGACTGGCCAGCCCCCAAACCAACCAAAGTGCAAGAATCTGACTTTACACAAAAGAAAAAATTAGTCCAACCTATTAAAAGTGGTCCTGTAAAAAACAAACTAGGAATACAAGTCAAAATAGGTAAGAAAATAGTAAGACAATGCCTATCTACTCCAGACAATTTATTTATTTATTTTATTTATTACTAATACTTATATACCGCCCTTCTCCCGAAGGACTCAGGGCAGTGCACAGCCGATCACAACCCCAATACACTGTACAAAAATTAAAAACGGATTAAATAATTTAGGCTGTTTAAAATTTAAAAAACTTTACCCCTCCCCCATAAAATAGTTAAAACCCCAAATATTCAAAACCAATTAAAAACGAGAGACAAAATTAAAATCTTGTGTCAGCCTAGGCCAGCCTGCTCAAAGAGCCAAGTTTTTAACGCCCGTCTGAAGGCTCTCAGGTCCGTGTTGGTGCGTATCTCTGGGGGCAGACCATTCCAGAGGGCGGGGGCCCCCACAGAGAAGGCCCTACTCCTGGGGGCCGCCAGACGCCACATAGAAGCCGACGGCACCCGGAGAGGGCCCTCCCTGTGGGAACGCACAGGTCTGTTGGAGATCACCGGCAGAACGCGGTCCTGCAGATAACCTGGTCCAATGCCATGGATCGCTTTAAAGGTCAGAACCAGAACCTTAAAGCGAACCCGGAAAACCACCGGCAACCAATGCAGCTCGCGCAAGAGAGGCATCACATGGGAGCTTCGCAACGCCCCCATAATCACCCGCGCGGCCGCATTTTGCACCAGTTGGAGTCTCCAGGTGCTCCCCGCAGGGAGCCCCATGTAGAGAGCGTTACAGTAATCCAGGCGAGAGGTGACCAGGGCGTGGGTGACCGTGCGTAAGGCATCCCGATCTAGAAAGGGCCGCAACTGGTAGATCAGGCGAACCCGATAAAAAGCCCCCCTGGAGACGGCCGCAATATGATCTTCTAAAGACAGCTGTGCATCCAGGAGGACACCCAAATTGCGAGCCCTCCCTGTGGGGAGTAGAATCTCTCCCCCAATAGCCAGCGACGGAGTCAGCTGACTATATCGGGCCACCGGAAACCACAGCCACTCGGTCTTGGACGGGTTGAGCCGGAGCTTGTTCCCGCCCATCCAATTCCTCACGGCCTCCAGACACCGGGACATAGCCTCCACAGCATCGTTGGGGTGGCCCGGAGTGGAGATGTAAAGCTGGGTATCATCTGCATACAGATGACACCGCACCCCAAAACCACGGATGATCTCCCCCAGCGGCTTCACATAAATGTTGAACAGAAGAGGGGAGAGGACCGATCCCTGAGGCACCCCACAAATGAGGGGCCTAGAGGTGGACCTCTCCCCACCCGTCAACACGAATTGCGAGCGGTTGGAGAGGAAGGAGGAAAACCATCACAAGACAGTTCCCCCAATCCCTAACCCCTCCAACCGCCGCAATAAATACTATGGTCGATAGTATCAAAAGCCGCCGAGAGGTCTAACAGGACCAGGACAGAGGAAAACCCCCTGTCACGGGCCCTCCAGAGATCATCGACCAACGCGACCAATGCTGTTTCGGTACTATGCCCGGGCCTGAAGCCCGATTGGAATGGATCGAGATAAGTCGCTTCCTCCAGGTACTGAGGGAGCTGACGTGCCACCACACTCTCAACAAGCTTCGCTAAAAAAGGAAGGTTGGAGATTGGACGATAGTTATTTAAAACAGCCGGGTCCAGGGCAGGCTTCTTGAGGAGGGGCCACACCACCGCCATCTTCAGAGCAGTAGGGAGTGACCGCTCTCTCAACGAAGCGTTGATAATCCCCTGGAGCCAGCCTCGTGTCACCTCCCTGGCGGTCGAAACCAACCAGGAGGGACACGGGTCCAACAAACATGTGGTGGTATTCAGCCCCCCCAGCAACCTGTCCACACCCTCGGTGGTCACAGGGTCAAACTCTTCCCAGATAATAGTCTCAAAACCTGCCCCGGACACCTCCCCCGGGACCACCCAATTGGAGTCCAGCCCGTCCCGAATCTGAGCAATTTTGTCGTACAAGAATCGGGAAAACTCTTCTGCCCTACCCTGCAAGAGGTCATCCCGCGCTCTCGGCTCGAGCAGGGAGCGGGTCACTCTAAATAGGGCGGCAGGCCGATTTTCTGCCGACGCAATAAGGGCGGAGAAATGCGAACGCTTCGCCGCCTCTATCGCCACAAGGTAGATCTTAATGTGGGACCTCACCTGTGTTCGGTCAGACTCAGTGCGGCTAGCCCTCCAAACACTCTCTAGATCTCTTTTCTGGCACTTCATCTCCCGTAGCTCCTCCATAAACCACGGAGCTAAATGGGATCTGTGCCGAGTCAGAGGTCGCAGAGGCACAACTCGGTCCAGAGCCCCGGCAGCCAACCTATCCCAGGTGGTCACCAGGTCTCCAGGCGAGTTGTGAGCCAGAGTCTCAGGAAATGGCCCAAGCTCCCTCTGGAACCACTCAGGGTCCATCAGGCGCCTGGGGCAGAACCATCTACATGGCTCCGCCTCCCTGCGGTGGGGGGTGGCGGTACAGAAGTCCAGTCTAAGAAGAGAATGGTCTGTCCATGACAAGGGTTTGATGACTAAGTCCCCAAAATTACAGTCATTCAACCACTGACCAGAGACAAAAATCAGGTCCAGCGTGTGTCCTCCTATATGAGTAGGGGCAGAAACTAATTGGGTCAGGTCCATGGCCGTCATGGAAGCCATGAAGTCCCGAGCTGCCCCAGAGGTTTCCCCGAGCGAAGGCAGGTTGAAATCCCCCATGACTAAAAGCCTAGGGGTCTCAACCGCCAGCTCGGCTATCACCTCGAGGAGTCCGGGCAGGGCCAATGACACGTGGCAGGGAGCCAGGTACGCTATCAAAAGGCCCATCTGAACCCCCTGTCCCCACTTCACAAAGAGAGACTCACAACCAGCCGTCTGAGGAACAGTGGCCTCCCTAGGACGAAGGACCTCTCTAATAAGCACCGCCACCCCTCCATCCCTTCCCTGAGACCTAGGCTGATGAAATGCTAAGAAACCTGGGGCCCATCTCCTTCAGAGGAACACCACCCTCTGGGCCCAACCAGGTTTCGGTAACACCTACCAGGTCCACGCCCTCTTCCTGAATAAGATCACAAATCAGGGGGGCTTTATTGACAATGGACCTGGCATTGCATAGCATCAGCCGGGTACTCAGGACCCGAGGCTCTGGACAACCAGGCCTGCAGGATGGGTGAAGAGGGTCGGAGCGTGCTACCGCTTAGAGATATCGACAGCGCGATCCCCTAATCTGATATGGTCCTCTACCCCCGCCATATCTGCCCCTCCCACTAACTGTGCCGATAAAACTGGCCCCCGGCATCCCACCCTCAGTTGGCCCCCCAACACATATCCCCCTGAGCCCCCCCAGACGTGCGTGGTCACCTGGCTGCCCGCAGATCCTCGCGGGTTGTCCCCCAAACCTGGTTCGAATTTCCCCAATCCCCTTAAAAACCCCATTAAAAAACTAAAAAACCCAGGTTTCACGCGCTTCCTATGGCCACATTCAAATCATCAGGACCAGGTGGATTATATCCCAGAGTTCTAAAGGAGTTGGCAGGGAATGCTATCCCTCTGTTGACGCAGCCCAGGAATGCATTGGGTTTTTTGGCAGCTGCAGCACACTTCTGGCTCATATTAAAATGATGGTCAGCTAGGAAACCCAGATTCCTCTCATTATTGTTGAGACTAGAATGTCCCAGTTCAGATTTTATTTATTTATTTATTTATTTATTTATTTGATTTGTCAATCGCTTACAAGATAATAGGTATAAATATATACATAGTTATGACTACATGAAATGGGTACATATAAGAAAAATAAAAGAAACAATAGGACAGGGATGGTAGGCATGTTGATGCGCTTATGCACACCCCCTACAGACCTCTTAGGAAAGGGGTGAGGTCAATAGTAGACAGTCTAAGGTTAAAGTTTTTGGGGGTTTGGGGAAGAAACCACAGTCAGGTAGAGTATTCCAGACATTGACCGCTCTGTTGCTGAAGTTGTATTTCCTGCAATCAAGTTTGGTGTGATTAACCTTGAGTTTGTATCTATTGTTTGCTCTTGTGTTGTTATGGCTGAAGCTGAAGTATTCATTGACAGGTAATTCATTGTAATGTATGATTTTATATACTATACTTAGATCAGACCGAAGGCAGCATAGTTCTAGGTTTTCTAGGTCTAGAATTTCAAGCCTGGTGGCATAAGATATTCTATAACGATACCTCTTTAATTGTGGTGCTTGACTCACTCACTTTATTTTAGCCCAACCAGCCTCTCAGGAGTTTTGTGGGGATAAAATCAGAGTTGCTTAAGCCAGCCACCACGAATTCTTAGTTATAAGATGTATATACAATGAATAAGCATATTTTAATGGAGTTCGTGCAAGGAAAATCTTCTAACCCCCCTTTCAATCTGAGGCCTCCACATGGGTTGAGGTTCAACTTCCATACGTTTATCCAGCATTATTCCACCAGGATTTGGTGAGATGAGCCGGAGGGCACATGTTAGGTAATGGTGGCCTCATGCTTTGTAACCAATAATGTAGGCACTTGAAATGTACTGGAAAAACTGAGGAAAATTAACATCTCCATCTCTTTTTCTGCCTACCTTAAATCTTTACAAAAGCAATCTGAAAGAATGGAAGGGTTTGAGCCAGAGAGACCAGGCTGTTTTGTTGCACTGGGCTGGTTTTGTCTACAGCATTTCATCTGTCTCAATTCAACTCCTCCAGATGCCACCCAAATACTTTATTCACTGCAGCAAATCACATAAACAAATGAAAAATTAGAAGTATTGTTATCCAGATAATCCATCAAGAAGCTGCTACTCCTGCTCTCAGTGCTATGCATATTTATAATGCCTCTGTTGGCAGCACGTCCAATTAGAACAGATGGCTGATAGGTTACCTTGACTTACTATCCAGAGAAATTGGACAGGTAGCTATAAAATTTGGCTTACATATTCCAGATTTGTACTTCTAAAGACTGTTAACTCAATGTGCCCAAAGATGGCCAACTAACCAGAATTTATTTATTTAGTGTATGGCAGGCACATGTTAACCAGGGATCACCGAGATGCCTCTGTGAAAAGAATTTTTTTGGGGTGGTGTCATCTTTACCCACGGGATGCCGGAATGCCGGTAGGCATTCAGGGAAGGCTCCTTTTTGTTAAGGTCTTGGGATTTAAGAGCCGACCAGCAGTGAAGCTGACCAGATGTGGCTGATGCAATAAGAGTGAATCAGCATTACATAGGTATTTTCTTTAAGACTGGGGATGGGTTCTATCCCTTTAAGAGGTGTTTATATAAGGCAGCTATTATAGAGGGCGTGTTTTTCTCTCCTTGTATCCAGTAGCAGAGTTTCTCTGTGTAGAGTTAAGGAATTTGCCTATCATGTATATGTCTGTATGTAATTGTTGTATATAAATCATTGCTAAATGTTAAATGTCTAAGTCTCTATGTGCTGTGTTTTGCTCCTGGGTTGTCTCATAATAATAGTCATGCTGCATACTCTCTGACACCTTTCTTGTCCCTGCACAGTATATTTGCTCACAGTAATTGAACACTGAGCTGCACAGCATCTTACCATGTGTGCCACTGTAGCCCCAACTAACCAGAAAAATAAGTCACACCATTACAAATAATGATAAAGGTTCTAAACTGGAACATCAAGAAATATACATATCTTAGGCAGACCTTGGACAATTTGTGGGTCCTTAAGAAAAAAATCAGCAGCAGAAAACCTGTAGTGGGCAAGACAGTGTGGTATGCATATGCCCGTGTGTGTGTGTGTGTGGGTGGGGGTATGTGGTAAAGCTGGGCTCTCATGTTTTTAATTACAGGTAGTCCTTGATTTACAAGCCCATGTTTACTGTCAGTTTGACATTACAACAGCACTGAAAAAAATGGCTTATGACTGTTTTCAAACTTACAACCTTTGCTGCCACATAATACTGTCACATAATAATGTCACCATATTATAAAAAAGATGTTGAGACTTTAGAAAAAGTGCGGAGAAGAGCAACCAGGATGATTAGGGGACTGGAGACTAAAATATATGAAGAAAGTTACAGGAACTGGGCTTGGCTAGTCTAGTAAAGAGAAGGACCAGGGGAGACATGATAGCGGTCTTCCAATATTTGAGGGGCTGCCACAGGGAGGAGGGGGTCAAGCTATTTTCTAAAGCGCCTGTAGGCCAGTCAAGGAATAATGGATGGAAACTGAACAAGGAGAGATTTAACCTGGAAATGAGGAGAAACTTTCTGACAATGAGAACAATCAACCAATGGAACAGCTTGCCCTCGGAAGTTGTGGGAGCGCCATCACTTGAGACTTTCAAGAAGAGATTGGACTGCCGTTTGTCAGGAATGGTGTAGGGTCTCCCACTTGGGGGGGGGGGGTTGGACTAGATGACCTACAAGGTCCCTTCCAACTCTGATTATCTGTTATCTGCTGCATCCCCAGGGTCACATGATCAAAATTTGGACACTTGGACAATGCTGTATTTATCAGCATTGCAGTGTCACATGATCCTTTTTGTGACCTTCTGATAAATAAAGTCAATGAGGAAGCCAAGTTCACTTAACAACCATGTTACTAACAACTGCAGGGATTAGCTTAACAACTGTGGCAAGAAATGTCATAAAATGAGGCAAAACTCACTTAACAATTGTTTTGCCTAACAACAGAAAATCTGAGCTCAGTTGTAGCCATAAGTCAAGGACTACCTGTGGAATGTTTTCAGTCCTGTCAAAAGCTTTGTTGATCTTTGATCTAAATGTTGGTTTGCAGTTTTGGTCTGTGCGGAGTCAGCCTATAGTCTTGTTCCAGGGGCCTTGAAGATGATCAGATTTCCTCTATTGAAGTTGGAGTGTCATGCCCCTGTTGGAGTCTGGCTCCGGGGAACAGCTGACAGGGAGTGGGAGTGCGGCTCCGGTGGTTGTGAAGGAAACTGGGGAAGGGCACAGGCCGGATGGGCATTCAGAGGAAGACCCAGGCCCATCCCCTCTTCATCCTAGGGCAGGCAGGGAGGAGCGGATAAGGGAGAAACGTGAGTGGCATGGTCCATGGGGGAGGAAGGGGCCCTGATCCCTTTCATGGGCTGCAGCTGGGAGGACTGGATAAAAGGACAAACTGCGCATGGCAAAGGTGCTGGAAGCAAAGCCTGCATTATTCTTGTCGAAGCTTATCTGGGTTTTGGCTTCCTCCCAACTGTGGTTGTTATGTTATCTGATAGAAGTCTGCAATTAATCATCCTTGCCTGCTGTAGTAATTCCTTCAGTGTGGTATGTTGGTTTTTTTTTATTTTGAATTAACTTTACTTTGGGTGTGGACTGCATTTACTCCCTCCGTAGATTGTTTTCTTTAAGAGTTTGATATCCAGCCGAGGATAATTGAACATTGGTGCCAAATGGAGGAATTAAAGAGACTTTCTTCTATTTTTCTGACTTGGTAATTTTTGGATCATGTCCCGGGTCATCACATGGGGGAACAATTTCCTTCATCCCCAGATAGCTAGGACCCTAGGGCTGATTACACATAATCCAGGATCCTTCAAATCTGAGAGTTGGGAGTGATGGGCAAGGATGCTTGCAGAGAAGTTGTGTAGATCCCTGTTTGTCAAGATTATGTCCAATAATTGATAGAACCTGCAGGCTAGGCTGTCTTTCAACTGCCTGCAAAGTATTTTCCTTGGTGAAAAATCAAGAAGTCTTTTGGAGCAGCAGTAGTAATAATTACTTGAGGCTAACCTCTGCTCCAGACATTTTCAATTCTTTTATCAATTTTGGAATGTAAATGACAGAATCATTAAATCTATTTGCCCAAAAATTGAGGCAACCTGCTGTGACTGGGTGAAAGGTGTGGGTATGTATGTGTTTTTTATGTATACCTCTTTGCTAAACACATTATCACAGCTTAAACATAAGGGAGAATTTTCATTAAGGGTGGGAGTTTCTTTTAGGTGTAGAGGAAAAAAAGGAGTTTGATAATAAACTAAAATGAGAACAATTTTTTCCCAATGTTGGGTTTTTCAAATGGGAAATATTAGCAAACATTTTTTTTTCTTTGAATTTGCATGGAAATTGGGGTGTGTTTTGATTCTGAATTTCCCCCGATATGTACTGTTTAGTGCTTGGAATGGATTAATAGGTTTAACACAGGATATATTCCATTTATTTCTTAAACATGTTATATATCCTGTGTCCCAGGAAGACCAAGCAAGGTAACATGACCAAATGAGCTAATTCTACTTTATTGTAAAGTTACATTTAGAATCTTGCAAGTCTGAAAGTACAAATTTCCCACTATGTCCTTTTAAAGCCTGAGAAACTAAGAGTGCCCTTTTTGAGTCGCTTTCCCTGCCCACTGTCCAGCTGCAGGCTAGGCTGCCTCTCATCTGACTGTTCTCCCTAGGCAGCATCTCTTGGCCAGTTTCCCAAGGTCTGTCTCACCTACCATCACAGCTTGCTATGGATGGTTGTTAGCAGTTGATAATAAAAAAACTAAATCCTGAGACATTAAAAACACTTAAAGCAACAATTAAAAACCATTAAAACTAACAACAGAAATTAGCAATTAATAGCCTAGTTAAAAGGCATGCTTTAGGGCCTTTTAACAAGCCATCAAAGAGTCTGGCTAAGGATGTATATCTGCAAAGCAACATCCATTCAAATAATGACTTGAGATTAGGTGGGAGGCCTGCTAGACTAGAGTAGGAGACTTCACATTTGCCACCAACTTTATTTTTATCCAGGGATTTATTTATTTATTGTATGGAACATTCACATCATATTTCAATAAAAAAGAAATATGGGGTAAAATACAAAACAGAAAGTAAAATCCAAAATTTTAACAGGCAGATTACAAACATGTATCTAAGTTGCAAATATATTTTTTACTTCATTTGTCACAGCCAGGAAATCAGCAAATCTGTTACAGGCTCTGTTTTGGCATTCTCATTATGTGTTGGGTAGTTGGTTTTTTGGCCTCAAATTTGGTGATGTTACTTTGCCCTCTTACAGAGAGCATCTGTGCATCTATCACATGCAGGGTGTTGGAAGAAATATCCATCTGGATTCAGTTCCAAATGGGAAGAAAGACACTGGAAACATGGTGACTGCTTGGAAAGACAGTTTAATGGCGGGCAGGACCACATTGAGGTCCTGGGGAAAAAAAGGCACATGGGTGAGAGAGGGAGAGAGGTTTATAACCTCTGTTGGGCTTTGAACTTGCTTCCTGTTCCTATGGCAAGAAATGTATCCTGATTGGTTGTCAGATTCCCATGTGGCCATGCAGGGGTACCTTGGTTGAATCTTGCTGGGTGATGTAATCTTCCCAGGTGCCATGTGGTGAGATGGGTAGAGGGCTAATCCTATCATGTCCTGAGGGCCATGTCTTAATCCCATCATCCTGGAACTGAAGGGGGGCAGGGAGCTGCAGGAAGCTGCTTTGTCTTTAAAAGCATGTTTCTCCTTTTCTCATCCAAGGAAATATAATATTCCGCCCCTTTAATATTTCTTAGAATATTTCATTCTTCTAGAAGAGGGGTGAGTGCTAACTTTCTACAAGGGAAAAGAGGAATGCAGGGAACAAAATTTGAAGTAGATTCCTTTCCAGGCATGTTATTGGGATAGAAGGGTCTAAGGAAGCATATAATTTTTATTTATTAATTTAATTACTTTATTAATTGAAGCACCACAAGGCTTTGGACAAAATGCGAGCTAGCTCTAGATGTTTGGATGTGTTAAAGCCCAGTTTCTCCTACAGCGGCACCAACAATAATGTCCTAGTATAAGTAGCATTTCTTCATATTGTTTATCCTGGGCTCATGCAGGCATTAGCAAAACCAGTTTGGCCTAGAGGTTAGGGCACCAGGCTAGAAACCAAGAGATGATGAAATCTAGTCCTAGTTTTAACATGAAAGCTAGCTGGTAACTTTAGGCCAGTCTCTTCCTTTCAGCCCAGAACATCAGACCTGGGTGAAAAGCCATTTGGTCAATTCCTATAGTAACTAGTGGATCAACACCTGATTGATCTGAAAAAAAGCAGACCAGCACTTGCAAAAAAAATGCTAGGAAGGAAAAAATAATAACATTAGATATTCAGAAAAGGGCAATTGTAAGGACCAGCCTCTCTCCCCCTTTAAAATATAAGTATGAACTCTTGAAAATTTTGTATTTCAAAAGGAATCTTTTTTTTGAAGAGGGGTAAAACATGTCAAAATTCAAAGTAGGGACTGGGGTCCCTCAGGGCATGCAACTAAGATAAAGGGAATTAGAACCCCTCCCCGCAGTCCAATTTGGGTTCCACCAATCCACAGGTGTGAAGATGTTATTATCCCACCTTCTTTGAGAAAGCAGATAGGGAAAAGTTCCCAGGAGTTATCTTCGGGTGCTCCAATCCACACGGCCCCTTCTCCCTTTATATCCCTCAAAGAGGTGAGATTTTTCCAGGCAACGGTTATAAATCGTGTAAAAAGTTATACAAAGCCAATGTAAGAAATAGGATATTTAGGATACATGGTGAGGCAAAGAATTCAATGTATCAAATCCAACCTCCCCCCACCCGCCCTTTTCTTCCATTGACAAATGGCAGATACATGGATCTGACAGCAATGGTGAAGTACTGCATTTGGACATTTAGAATTTTTTTAAAAAACTAACAGGCACATTCATGAATGATAAAACTGTTAGGGCTGAGCAGGGCTTTGATTTGTTTCCAGAAGGTGCTTTGAAATCTGAAAAAGCACATGTGCTACATTTCTTTGCAATTCTTTAAAGGAAATCAGAGATCAAATAGTGAGATCCAATCAAGTTCAATCCTTTATATGCCTAATGGCCAGATTCTTGCCAAACTCAGTCCTCTCACCCCCATTTCAGGGCCTTCTTTAATTTGGATCTCTCTCTGGAAGAACTCGGTGTTGCAAAAACTCTGCAGGTGCACGTTCCATCACATCTATTCCTTTTTTCTCCCCCCAGTTACTTTAAAGTACTTTTTTAACTTTATGGCTACTTTAAAGGATTCATGGAGTACTACAGTTCATGCCCTCACATGATCTAAAACTACTTATTGAAACACAAAACCCGGGGAAAAATAAAAAGAACCTCCTCTTTCAGTGGAAGTGTATCTTTGAAGAATTGGCAGAGAGAAGGACATTGTCTTCACAATTTACTTGAATGTATCACAGAGGTTCTTGGTGAAAGAAGGGACTGGTTTGTATCCAGTGGTATTCCATGCACACTTCCCTCCAGGTAGATACAGTTCAATTGAGAACTACACTTTAAGGGTGGTTGGTCAGCCAAGTTACAAATGCCCCTGGTGATGATATTGTCTATCTCACATTTTTCTGTCTTACCAAGAAATATGGTATAAGTGGTCTATTTTGTCAAATGCCTTATAAGAAGTCTAAGTAAGCTATGTCCGCAGTATTTCCCTGATCCACTAATTTAGTCACTTTATCAAAAAAGGCAATAAGGTTTTCTGGCATGATCTGGTTTTAACAAACCCATGCTAGCTTCTAGTGATTGCTTTGCTCACTTCTCACAACTCTGCTGCTTCAAATTAAGGAGATATTATTGCAAGCAGGATTTATGTTTAAAATATACCTTTGGCTTGGAGATCTCACTCTGCAGCCTGCTGGGGCCCTCCTGCACATCCAACCAGGCTCAAACATTGTGTAGTTTAACAGACATAATCCTTTTCTTTTATGGAGAATCCATTTTAATCTAATTTATTTTTAATACTACCCCATCAAATGCATAAATCCATTTAAATGTCAGATTAAAGAACAGTAGCACAAACCCTGCAGGAGTGTTATTTTACGCAAGACATTCTGGAAGCTGCAAGAGGTGGGGAAGGGATCCCAAAGAGCCTCTTTCCAGAGCCCCAAACAGAAGATGGTATCTGCTGTGTTTGGATAGACCTGTTTGGCACTTTGGGAAAGACCTTATCAAAAGAATAAAAGTCAAGTTGAAAAAGCTGTTCAACCAGGAATAAGCAATAGGAAAAGTCAGCCTTGTGGAGAGCTGCACTAACAGGATTGGTGAGGAGTGGCAAGGAATTGCCCCAAGCAGAAGGAAGTGGACTTTCTGGAAGCAAATGGAGTGGGGGGGAGATAAAGAAAACTTTGGGATTTGCAGAACCTCCTGCCATCCTGTCCTCTGTCTGGAGAACAACTGAATCCCCATGATGGAATGAGATGGACTCCCCAGTGCCGAAGGAACAAGAGGATACCCTCGAAATAAATGACAAAGAATGTTCATGGATGACATGGATGTCTTTCTCTAAACATCACACGGGAAGATGCTGAAGTTCTTGCTCAAAACTCTATTGCTAAAGCTAAATGCTGCCATCCTAATTTTACCCCTTCTCAGGCTTCATCTTATGGACCCTGCTTTTGAAGCCATCAGCTGCTCCCATCCAACACTAACAAAGGGAAAGGGATCTTCGAGGCCCCCTGGCCAGGACAAGGCAAGGCTTCCCATTCTATGGCCTGACTCAGCTGAAGAAAGACTCTGATTTGGGGTTTCAGAATAAAGAGTTGGAAAGGACCTTGGAAGTCTTTTAGTCCAACCACCTGCTCAAGCAGGAGACCTTATACCATTTTAGACAAATGGCTGTTCAGACTCTTTGAAAACCTCCAGTGAACGTCTGAAGGCAAGCGGTTCCACTGATTAATTGTCCTCACTGTCAGGAAATTTCTCCTTAGTTCTAGGTGGCTTCTCTCCTTGATTAGTATCCATCCGCTGCTTCTTGTCTTGCCTTCAGCTGCTTTAGAGAATAAGTTGACTCCTTCTTCTTTGTGAAAACCTCTTAGATATTAGTTTGAAAAAAAAAAGGTCAGGCCACAATGGTACATCACATAAAAAGACAGACCTTTGATGATGTGAAAGAATTCCAGCAATTTGAATATTAATAAATGTTTTGTCCCAGGGCTCCTAAGCATAGCAAGAGGTTCAAGTATTGCAGCCCTTGTTTAGCAACCGGCAAACTTTTAGCGGAGTGTCTTGAAAGGAAGTTGGTCAGGCAGCTGAAACTGGCTGAGATTCAGTGGGTGAAACCCAGCAAGGGTAGGGAATCTTTTGCCTTTTTATAACTAGTTTGCTACCAGTTGTGTCTTATAATCTTGGAGTTCTACCAAGACAACCTGTTGTCTCTTTTTTGGAATACTGCTGAACATTACCAGGGAATTCACGGACCTGCACAAATCCATCTTGATGTGTTTGGAGACTCAGCTACTCTGTGTCTCTTTATAGGTTTTTCTCCCACAATGGCAATATCTATGTAGATGTACTCCCATTGAGTATTACACATTGAGCACAGTTGGTCAGCCAGTTATGAATCCATCATAATGATGCTATCTAGCTCACATTCTTCCATCTTGCCAAGAATCAGGCTGTGATCTACTTTGCCAAATGCCTTATTGAAGTCTGAGTAAACTATATCCACTCTGGTCTGCTAATTTAGTCACTTTGTCAAGAATAAAATAAGTTTGGTTCGGCATCACTTGTTTTTGATAAACCCAGGCTGGTTTCTTTGCTTGTTTCAAAGTGTTCACAGAACCATTGCTCGATTATTTTTTTCCAGGATGTTCCAGATATTGATGTCAGGTTGATTAGTCTGCAATTTCCTGGATCCGTTTTCTTTTCTTTTATGAAGATTGAAATTGCATCAGCTCTTTTTTAGTCTCTGGTAGTTCCTCGGTGCTTTGGGATTTTTGAAAGATTTGGTTCAGTGGTTCCAAGATCACATCTGCCAGCTCCTTCAGGACTCTGGGATGTAATCCATTTTTTACATGTTGAAACAATTTTTTATTGTTTTTAACATTCATTGCGAGTCTAAGTTCATTCTGGACATAACTTTTCCAATGTCATCTTTGCAGATTCAGGCTATTTGCTGGTATTCTATCTTAGGTATGTGTTCCTCTTTCCATTTTTTATATTTGTTTTTTTGTCTTTCAGTTTATCAGAGAGTTCTTCTTGTTATTGTGCTAAACTGAAAAGAAATTGAGTTGTTTCCCCTTTAAGATTTTCCATACCACCCTTCCCAAGCTCTCCTTTTAAGTTTGTTGAATTTAGTTCTCTTAAAATCTGACACTGTTCGTTTGACTTTATTGTATAGCTTGCACCTGCACTATGCTGAATGCCAATATGACATGGTCACTCTCCTTCAGAGTTCTTGCCTGTTCAGCACTTCTATCCTTTCATCTCAGCTAGTAAGCATTAAGACCCGGAGCGGTTCCAGAGGGAGCTTGGGCCATTTCCTGAGTCTCTGGCTCTCAGCTCGCCTGGAGACCTGGTGGCCACCTGGGACGGGTTGGCCGCCGGGGCTCTAGAGCGAGTTGTGCCACTGCGACCTCTGACCCGGCACAGATCCCATTTGGCTCCGTGGTATACGGAGGAGCTACGGGAGATGAAGTGCCGGAAAAGACGTCTAGAGGGCATTTGGAGGGCGAGCCGTTCTGAGTCTGACCGAACACAGGTGAGATCTCATATTAAGACTTACCTTGTGGCGATAGGGGCGGCGAAATCTTCGTATTTCTCCGCCCTTATTGCGTCAGCAGGAAATCGGCCTGCCGCCCTGTTTAGAGTGACCCGCTCTCTACTTGAACCGAGAGCGCGGGATGACCTCTTGCAGGGTAGAGCAGAGGAGTTTTCTCGATTCCTGCATGACAAAATCGCTCAGATTCGGGAGGGGCTTGACTCCAATTGGATGGTCCCGGGGGAGGTGTCCGGGGCAGGTCTTGTGAATGTTATCTGGGGGGAGTTCGACCCTGTGACCGCCGAGGGTATGGACAGGTTGCTGGGGGGTCTGAATGCCACCACCTGTTTATTGGACCCGTGCCCTTCCTGGCTGGTTTCGGCCGCCAGGGAGACGACACGAGGCTGGCTCCAGGGGATTATCAATGCTTCTTTGAGAGAGGGGTCGCTTCCTACCGCCCTGAAGACGCCGGTGGTGCGGCCCCTCCTCAAGAAGCCTTCCCTGGATCCAGCTGTTTTAAACAACTACCGTCCAGTCTCCAACCTTCCCTTTGTGGCGAAGGTTGTTGAGAGTGTGGTGGCACGTCAGCTCCCTCAGTACCTGGAGGAAACAACTTACCTCGATCCGTTCCAATCGGGCTTCAGGCCTGGGCATAGCACTGAGACGGCATTGGTCGCGTTGGTTGATGATCTCTGGAGGGCTCGTGACAGAGGGTTCTCCTCTGTCCTGGTTCTATTAGATCTCTCGGCAGCTTTCGATACTATCGACCATAGTATCTTGTTGCGACGGTTGGAGGGGTTGGGAATTGGGGGAATCGTCTTTCGATGGTTCTCCTCCTTCCTCTCCGACCGTTCGCAATTTGTGTTGACGGGAGGGGAGAGGTCCACCTCTAGGCCCCTGGCTTGTGGGGTGCCTCAGGGGTCGGTCCTCTTCCCTCTCTTGTTCAACATTTATATGAAGCCGCTGGGCGAGATCATCCGTGGTCTTGGGGTGAAGTGTCATCTATATGTAGATGACACTCAGCTGTACATCTCCACCCCGGACCACCCCAACGATGCTGTGGGGGCTATGTCTAGGTGCCTGGAGGCCGTGCGGGATTGGATGGGCGGGAACAGGCTTCGGCTCAACCCATCCAAGACCAAGTGGCTGTGGTTCCCGGCGCCCCGATATAGCCAGCTGATTCCTTCGCTGGCTATTGGGGGGGAAATTTTGCCCCCCACAGAGAGGGCTCGCAATCTGGGAGTCCTCCTGGATGTACGGCTGTCACTTGAACATCATATCGCGGCCGTCTCCAGGGGGGCATTTCATCAGATCCGTCGGATCTACCGGTTGCGGCCCTTTCTGGATCGGGACGCCCTGCGCACGGTCACTCAGGCACTTGTCACCTCTCGCCTGGACTATTGTAATGCCCTCTACATGGGGCTCCCTGCGGGGAGCACCCGGAGACTCCAACTGGTGCAAAATGCGGCCGCGCGGGTGATCATGGGGGCGTCGCGTAGCGCCCACGTGACACCTCTCCTGCGCGAGCTGCATTGGTTGCCGGTGGCTCTCCGGGTTCGCTTCAAGGTTCTAGTTTTGACCTTTAGGGCGATCCATGGCACTGGGCCAGGTTACCTGCAGGACCGCATCCTACCGGTGATCTCCAGCAGGCCGGTGCGTTCACACAGGGAGGGCCTTCTCCGGGTCCCGTCGGCCGCCATGTGTTGCCTGGCGGCCCCGAGGGGTAGGGCCTTCTCTGTGGCGGCCCCTGCCCTCTGGAATACTCTGCCGCCGGAACTGCCTACCGGCACGGACCTGAGGGCCTTCAGGCGCGTGCTGAAGACCTGGCTTTTTGAGCAGGCCGGCCTGGGCTGAGATGGTTTTAATTTGTCTCCATTTGTTCTGTAATTTTAAATTGGGGTTTTAAGGGTGTGGGGTGGGTTTTTCTTATTCGGCCAATATTTAATTTAATTCCTTTTAACTTTTGTATTACTGTTGGGGTCTAGATTGGCTGTACACCGCCCTGAGTCCCTAGGGAGAAGGGCGGTATAGAAATTTTATAAATAAATAAATAAATAAGTCCAGTATAGCTGACTCTCTGGTCTCCAGCTCTATCTTTTGGATGACAAAAGGTAGAGAAAAAGTAGCAACTTTTTCTTTCTTCCATCTTCTTCCTCCATGCCTCTTCCTCCTTCCCTTTCTCTATCCTTCTTCCTTCCTTGTACCATTGCTTCCTTCTTCTCTATCTCTGTTCCCTCCTTCTTTCCCTTCCTCCCTTCCCTCCTTTTTATTCCTCCATCATCTCTTCTGCCCTCCTCTGTCTTGTCCTCCCTCCATCCCATCCTCCCTCCTTTTTCCTCCATAACCCATCCTTCTTTCCTCTCTCCCTCCCTCCTCTTTTATACGGGGCTGCCAGATGGCTATAAGTTCTTCCCTTCCCCCCTGCAGGGTTTTGATTCTGCCTGGCAGTCATTTATTTCCTTGATGGAGCTTCCTCTCCCTCCCTCCCACCCTGGTGGGTCCCCTCTGCTTTTGCAGGCTTCCTGCATTTGCTCCTGGAGTTGGGCTGAGTGGGGGCTGGCTTGCTCCCATTGTGCCCCTCTCCCAGCACAGAGAAGACACACCCCACAGATGACTGTCCGAATCTGGGTTTGAGAAATGTCACTCTGGAGGACATCTGCATTCTCATGGCACGCTCCAGGCAACGACCCCAGGAAAAGGGAATTGATGAGCACAATTTACCCATATTGGGTATATTTGGATGTTAAAAAGGAAATGTTCATAAATGAGCCTGGAATGAAAAAAATCCATTTGTCTGCTTCCTTTCTCCTTTTCTTCTCCAGGAATGAAAAAATGGAGGCAGCCTTTTCTTGCTGTTTGGAAGGTTGCAGGAAGGGCAGAGGAGAGAAAGGGCAGAGATGAAAGGGGCTTTTCAAACGGAGCCTTTCCTCAGAGGCCCTGGGGGCAGCAGGCACTTGTGAGTAGAAACTAGAAGCAGAAAAGTGCAGCTCAGCCTCCCATTGACAGCAATAAGAAGCTTTCAGAAGAGTGGCCTTTTGCTAGCACATTTAGAACGAGGCACCTTTTCCCATTTTCTGAACATCAGCAAGTCTGAAGCCTTGAAGGGTTGTCTGAAGGTCTTGAAGGCATTTTGCTGGGCTGTTAAATCAGTGGGGAGCAAACACAAGTAATGACAAAAATAAATAGATTACTTCCAGATCAGTTACAAAAAAGGAGGGGAAGGCAATGCCCGAGTGGTGAAGCAAATTATTTTTTAAATTAAATGGCGTAGCTAAACATTTTGTACACAGCCCTTATTCTTACCAGAATGTTTTGTACACACGCTTGCAAAGGAGATAGACTCCATTAGATGAACTTCAGGCCCATCAATGTCTATATAAATATTTTTAGCCTAGGGTACCTCCAAAGATCTCAGGTGGGATTAATACAACGTATCGATATTGAATCATACATGGCACAACAAAGCAGCAAACCAAATTCTGCAAGGCATCTGAGCCACACAAAGAACAGGTCATGCCCTGCAGATACTCCTCCCACCCCCCAATGAGTTTGCCCTGAGTTATTTAGCTCTAGCAGGAACTCTCCCTATCTCTCCCTGGGCTCAGAGAGTGAGGCCCATCTTGGCCAGGAAGGACATCCCACACCAGGTGTGGGGAGCTCAGCAGAGCAAGAATGCCTGACCTTGGGAGTGGGAAGCAAAGGAAGGAAGAAAATGGAGTCACTCAGTGGTGGGATTCAAATTTTTTTACTACTAGCGTGGCTTGGTGGGTGTGGCAGGGGAAGGACACTGTAAAATCTCCAGTCAGAGATGGGATTTGCCAGTTCTCCGGACTACTCAAAATTTCTGCTACCGGTTCTCCAGAAGTGGTCAGAATCTGATGAATGCCCCCCCCCTCCCGGAGTTACTCCAGAAACCAGGCCAGGGTGACTCAGCTCAGTTAGCTAGCAGCTTGGAGCAGACTGACCAGCACCATTGAGTTCTGCTCAGCTGGGGCCTTTTTAACACTGCTAAGTGGGTTTCATTCCATCTTGTTTTAAGATGTGGTCTGAACTCATCTGGATAATTTATAGCCTTTCATTAAAAGTGTGTTTTTATTTTCAGTATTCATGCAGCTTCGTCATGCTGTGAGGTTCAGCAACTGGAATGTGTCGACTGTTTAGTGCAAGGGCCTTCAAACTTGGCAAGTTTAAAGACTTGTGGACTTCAACTCCCAGAATTCTGAGCCAACATGATTGGAGGAGGAATTCTGGGATTTGAAGTCTATAAGTCTTAAAAACTGTCAAATTTGGAGACCCCTGACTTAGTGTGACAAATCACGTTGCTCGGGATGCACCATAAGGAGGCTAATCTGCATGGCATCCCTGCCCAATGTTTAAATGATCTATATAGCTGGCCATAGGTTTAGCCATGCCAGAAACTGCTCACACATAATTTTATACATAATTTTATTCTTCACTTGTGTATGTTTTTAAAATGAATCATTGCTCTGATGTTTTATATTTTGCTACACATTTTATATGCTGTTTTAGTGGCTTTTTATGCATTAATGCCATATTCTTCTATGCCATATGAAATTTAAAAAAATTAAGAGGCATGAGGCTGATTCAGCCACTTTGAGATTTTTCCAGTTGGGTTTTGTACATGACAACCAGCTGTTTCTAACAAGAGAGGAAGTCTTCCACTTGAGTACATAAAAGAAAAGTCAGGAGGAAAAAGCAGAGAGAAGTCTTTAGAAGGACAGATGTCAGACGTGCCCCAGCTAGGCCCTTAGGAAAGAGAGACCCTCAACTACATTTGGTTGAAGAGATAGGTTCTTTTACTAAGGATTACTGGCTGCAATAAAATCTGGCTAGAATTAACGTCTCAGTGCAAAAGGTTACAATTCTCCCCCCTTCGTCCCGGTCCTCCCCCCTTGATGATTTGATCTGTGGCCAATGGTGTACCATATAGTTGTTTTGTGAACTGCCATTTGTCAGAAATGGTGTAGGTCAGGGGTGGGATTCAAAATTTTTAACAACCGGTTCTGTGGGCGTGGCTTAGGTGATGGTCATGGCTTGATGGTCATGTGACTGGGTGGACATGGCTTGGTAGTCATGTGACTGGGCCAACTCAATATCACTCACATCGAGGCACGCATCTCCTCGTCTGGCCTCTCATGACTGTGGGGATGCTGCAACAGTCGTAAGTGTGAAAAATGGTCATATCACTTTTTTCAGTGCCATTGTAACTTTGAATGGTCACTTCACACAAGCAAAGTACCAGCAAAGGAGGGGAAAAAACTCCAGAGAAGTTCCTGAAACAGGAAGTCCAGTCCTGCCAAGAATGTAATGAGGGTTAACAGAGAGGCAGTTTCTGTAAGCAACACCAGAATGTTTCCTTCCTGCCTTCCTTACAGGATTAGGCCAGTAATTTCTTCTAACAACCGGTTCTCCAAACTGTTTGGAATGTTAACAACTGGTTCTGGCGAATAGCTGTGAACTGGTAGAATCCCACCCTGGTGTAGGGTCTCCCGCTTGGGTGGTGGTTGGACTAGATGACCTATAAGGTCCCTTCCAACTCTGATTATCTGTTATCTGTTAACTGCTTGGCTGCTTGGTGCAGTTCGCATTCCTTTCCCAGACTCCGAGCCCTTGATGACTGGAACAGGCTGATTCTCACACCTGTGGCTTCTCTCAAACCTGTCAGCCCCTCCCCTTTGGATCATCTATACCGTCTACATGCCAATTGCCTACTTCCTGGTACCCCCCAGCCCCCTAACAATTTATGGCAGGATGCCAGCAGACCACTATGCTGAAGATGGCAGGTCTGACAGTGGCATTCACCTCTGGCTAGGAGAGCCCGTGTGAAGGGCTTCGTGCACAGGTAGCCTTAAATCAAAGGTGGGGGAGCCAGATCAGGGCCACCTGCAGCTGTATGGTCTCTGTGGAGAAACTCAGCAACCGTTGTATTGCGCTGAATAACAGTTCCTCATGCATTGTGATTTCCTTGCCCAGAGCCAGGTCTCTCTGGGGATAAAGAGAACCCAAGAGCCTTGGAGAAATTTCAGATCCAGCTTGAAATGAAACTTTGAACTGCCGGAGCTTGTCCAGAAGCAGCAGCAGATGCTGCTGCCGCTGCAGCAATGCCAGACTTTCTGTGGCATTCAGAGCCATGCCAGCATGGAAAGTGAATAAAAATGTAAATTTGATTCTTCAGAAATTGCCTTCATGTTCCTCTAAGTGTTTTTCCTGGATAAAGCAATGTATTTAACTAATTGATCCTGAACATGCCTTTGTGTTTTGAAAACACTCCTCACCATCCACAGACGATGCATTATACAAAAGCAGCCATGGACTCCTCGGTCCCTCATTGAGC
Organism: Bungarus multicinctus; assembly: GCA_023653725.1. Lineage (NCBI taxonomy): Eukaryota > Metazoa > Chordata > Lepidosauria > Squamata > Elapidae > Bungarus > Bungarus multicinctus. The sequence goes on along the minus strand of CM042835.1, from coordinate 27,009,839 downwards.
GACTTTGTGCATTTTGTTATTTACATGCATATAAATTAACCACTTTGATCTGGGGTTGTTAATAAAACAACTAAGCCTCGAAGTCTCCCAGAAGGAAAGCAAGGCGGGCTTGTGTTAAGATGCTTTTAATTAATAAATCTGCAAGTGTTGAGGAATATGTACACAGGGAGGGGGGGAAGCAGGGAGCAGTGACAGGCACAATCCTGGCTCCTTTGCCTTCGAAGGGAACCCTCTGAATGTGCCAGCTCCGAGCCAGGAAGAACCTGGGAGCAGCAGCAAGGATGAAAGGAGAACCAGGCAATTCCCTGAAGCCAGTTGGGCTTTGGGAGCAGGATCCATGGGCTGCTCAGGATTGTCCCCGAGAGATGGTCTGGGGGTGCAGTGCTCATGCCAGGGTCTCCCACAGGAAGCTGCAGGGCAGAGAATTCTCCTGCCTCTTCCTGCAATGACCGGGAGAAGGAAAAGGCCCTGCATCTCTCCAAAACACAGGAAGCGTCTTCATCAGCTGCTCAGATATTGTACTCAAAGCATGGATGGACACAAAACAGAATCATGTGGTTGGAAGGGACCTCAGAGGTCTTCGTCCAAAGCCCTGCTCAAGCGGGAGATCTTACACCACCCTGGTCAAATGGTTGTCCAATCTTTTCTTCAAAATCTCCAGCAATAGAGTTCTGGAAAGCAAAGCGGCTCCACTGATTAATTGTTCTCACTGTCTGGAAGTTTCTCCTTAGTTCCAGGTTGGATCTCTCTTTAATGAGCTTCCATCCATTACTTCTTCTCCTGCCTGCTGGAGCTTTGGAGAATAGTCATGATCCTGAAACTATCCTTCTGTTGATGCAGCCTAGGACTTTGCTGGCTTTTGTGGCAGCTGCAGCACACACGGGACATGGGATAAAATCCCCTGGTGAAGCCAAGGGACAACATGAACATACCCCTTGCTGGAATATGGGACTTGCTTACTCAACCACCATGATGTGAAATGTAAAAAGGGATATTGTCAGGCTCCATCCTTCTCTATTTGCATTGTGATGGTGAGTGTTTCATCATGTCTCACAAATGACACACTATTTCCAGGGTCTCTTTTCAATTTCCCAGATAAATCTAAAGGCCTGGGATTCTCTGATGGATATTCAGATGACCTGTAAGTATTCATCAGATCCAGCCCTGTTAAATTTCCAAAACTGGCCAAAATTGGGAAGATAGTGCCATTTATTTGATCCATATAACCTGCTTAGCCATAAACGCTTCATGTTCGATTATCTCCATCAATCAGTTTGACAATGCACAAGGGGTTGCCATAATAGAAGGGGGAGTCAACCTATTCTCCAAAGCACCCGAAGGAGGACAAGAAGCAACAGATCAAGGAGAGAAGCAACCTAGAACTAAGGAGAGATTTCCTGAGAGTTAGAACAATTGATCAGTGGAACAGCTGGCCTCCAGAAGCTGTGACTGCTCCATCACTGGAGACTTTTAAGAACAGATTGGATAATCATTTTTCTGAAATGGTATAAGGTTTCCTGCCTTTCACCAGAAAGTGAAAGTGAGAGCATTTGCACCAAGACAAATTCTGTGTGTGTCCAATCACACTTGGCCATTATAGAATTCTATTCTATTCTATATGCTTCTATTTTTATGTTTTCTGAGCAGCTACCAAGGGTGGGGGTGAGGGTGGAGGCTTGGCATTCAAACAGGCCTCACATTCAACTCAGCCCTCTTGGTCTTGTGGTTGCCCTTTCTACCCATTTATTCTGTAACTCCCAAGTAGGCTTGTTTCAGGGTGGGCGGGCATTATGTTAGAAGAAGCAGCCACAGGTTGCCTGCTGGCCTCATTTGTGCAGTTGGCTGGGTCCAGTGGCCATAACTGCCAAACTGACTGCTCTGTTTATCATCCTTTTGAATTAGATGGAAATGTTACTGTGAGCCATGAAAGAGGGATATCACAGTCAAATAAGCCCAAGGACCCCTGCCCGGTCCACTCGAACAGACAGCATTCAGAAGCTTCCTCACCATGATAAGACAGGAGATGAGTGACCCTCCTAAACTTTTATTTAGTGGCTTCTAGTTTTCCATTATGTAATATTTCATTTAATTTAAATGTGACTATAATTGTGGCTAAACATAAAAATATCTCTCCAATGCAGACAATACTGGGCTCTCTTAAGTGTCATGCAAAATGGCCACTTCTATATTCTTGGAAAACAGCCTTTGGCATCGGCTGTTCATTTTGGTTGCTTCCCAAAAGCTGAAGTAATTTGTCCTTCACAGATTTCTACAACTCCACAGATGCAGATGCCCCAGAGATAGGTAGGGGTGTAAGTGTGTGTGTGTGTGTGTGTGTGTGAGAGAGAGAGAGAGAGAGAGGGAGGGAGGGAGGGAGAGAAGGAGCGTTGGGGGGGGGGAATTGCAATTCAGGGCCATCACACAATCAGCTGCCCCTGAAGTGGCTGATTTAAGCACTGCAGAAAGGCAAGAGCTCCTTTTCCACTGATGGATTTCTGTCTGCCCAACCTGCGATTTCACCTCTGTGGATGCAAAAGAGGAAAAGCAATTTCATTGTAAAATATTCATAGACAGCTGCTCTATTGCTTTTCATCTCTGGGTTGGTATAAGCTGAGGTTGGTCTATAATTAAATCATCTATGTATTTCAGCAGCTTAACAGGGTGTTTGAAATGTTTGGGTCTAGTAAATGATGTTTAGTCGTGGCAAGTTAATTAAGTGCCAGCCACCAGAGCTCCAAGTCGGTCCAAAGGGCCGGTTACGGCTCTTGGTTGGCTGCAGGCTTCCTCCCCAGCAACCATCTCTGCTTTGGGAGGAACTCAAGGCTTGCATGCAGGGGGACTAAGCCTTGACATGGGGCAGGTGGAGGAGAGTTCTCCCTCCTCGGAGAAGGTTACTTTTCGATAAAGGAGAATATTTGTAGCTCAGGGTTGAAATAATGGATCCTTGGTGCTCTGATTGTCTGGTGCTCCATTCAAAATCCAGGAAAGAAATACTTAGACTCCATGAGTTAGAGAAAAGGTATCTTTTACTGGAAATCAAGTGGTAGCAACAAAAGAATTCTGAATCTGAGAAAATGAGCGCGAAAATCACACATACAAAGTGATGGCAATGTCCCCACCCCCAAAAGTTAAATTGGCTCAACCAATTAAAAGTTGCGTATAGCATCATGTGGGCATCTTCAGGTGGTGATGAGGCCTCTGTCCGTTGACCTTGACATATTTTGATAAAGAGTTGCGGCTGCGCATAGCATAGGATAGAAGCCTAAGCAAGAATCTCTCCCCCCAATTTATAAAGTTCTGTTTTGTATAAACCTCCAGCTCGCTTCCCATATCCATGTCTCCCCTCCCCTCCCCTCCCCATTATTTATGACAGCTGAAAGATGCAAAGTAAAGGAAGAAAATCTTGAAGGCTGACACTGAGTTTGGTTGTTTTCTGGCAGACATTTCATTATCCAAAATAGGTAACAGTTTTACATGCACTGATGATGTTACATAGTTGGGTAATGAAATGTCTGCCAGAAAACAACCAAGCTCAGAGAGCACCAAGGATCCCTCTAGATTGCTTCTTTGCTCCAAATAGTTTCATGGCCTCTGTTAGGAATGATAGTCACCTAACAGTTGGGTTGGCAATATATAAACCAGGGTAGTCATTTAATACTGTCTCTTTAAGAGAATGCTGTAATTGTAATTGGGTGTGGTTCCTCCAACGGCCATACTTCCGGTTTTGAAGATGGCCGACGCGGTGCTCCACCGCTGCTCGCTCCGGCCTAGACGGCCTCAGCTGCGGCCCCCCTTGTCCCCTAGGTCCCCTCGCCGGTGGCAGAGGCGGGGGAGGATCGGGGGAGGCCGGTCGGGACATCTGGAGACCGGTCGGGGGTCTGCTGGAGCCGCGGGGCCGATGCGGAGGGCGGCGTGGTCGCGACGGCCCTGGCGGCCCCGAGTCGATCGTGGAGGCCCCGGAGGCCTTTCCCGGCGGTCGGCGGTCGGCGGTCGGCGGAGTGTGTCGGCGGTCGGCGGAACGGGGTGTTTGTGGACGAGCGCCTGGCGGCGGCGGCGACAGCGGCCGCGGCGGCCGCGGCGGCGGCAGCGGCGGCCGCGGCGGCGGCGACGGCGGCGGAGGCCGCGGCGGCGGCGGCGGCGGAGGCCGCGGCGGCGGTGGCGGCGGAGGCTGCGGCGGCGGCGGCTGCCTCTGGGGCCGTTGTGGCGGCGTCCTGTACAGAGACTATGTCACGGCATGGCCCCAGCGGCCCCCTGAGGAGTGTGGTGGCCCTGGATTCCCCAGGGTGGGGTCGATTTGCGGGGGCCGTTTGGAGGGCCTTGGACTGGCCTCGGCGGCTTTATTACAGCCGCGGAGGCCCTGGAACAGCGGCCGTGACACCCCCGGAGTTCCAAGGGGCGGTGAAAAGGCCTTGGCGCCCCCAGTGAGGCACAGCGGCGTGGCAGGCTCGGCGACCTCACTCGGGCCGGGGCGGTCTTGGGAGGCTCCGGCTGGTCCTGACATGGGCCTATTGCAGTTTCGGCCCTGGAGTGGACCTGGGGCACCCTTGACGGCCCCGAGGACGACGCGGAGGCTGGAATTTCCACGGAGGAGCTCGGCTGAGGAGTGGTGGTGCCGATACCCCCGTGGGCCGCTTAGGCAGAGCCATGGTTGTTCCCCTTTTTCCCCTGGGGCCCCCACCGGTGGCGGAGGTGGTGGGCCCAGGGGGGGGATTAGCTCTGCCTGTGACCTTTTCCCCCCTGGGGGTCCCACCGGTGGCAGAGGTGGGACGACTGGAGGGAGGCGGCATATGCCCCAGCCTACCTGGATTTTTTCCGCGGCCAGAGGATGGCAGAGACTGCAGGCGCTCCGAGACTGTCGAGGTGGCCGGGACCACGGATTTATTCGAGGGCAGAACTCTGGGCCCTGAGGGATGCCCCCCTCTCCCTCAGGTGGCCTCCAAGACTCTCTAAGACCTTTTGTGATGAGGGATCCTGGGATCCGGAGCGATGGTGGGGCCGAAGAAACCGGAGGAAATGTTCTAAACCTGTGATTAAATTTTTAATGGGATTTTTTAAGGGGTTGGAAGGATCCAGGGCGGGCGGGGGAGACAGCCCGCATGGATATGGGGGCAGCCAGGCCGGCGCGCGCGCCTGGGGGACCTCGGGGGTTCCTGTGTCGGGGTGGCAGACAGGGGGTGGGCAGCGGGGGGTCAATTTTATTAGCACGGTGACTGGGAGAGGTAGATATGCTGGGGGTAGAGGGCCATATCCGGTAAGGGGATCGCGCTCCCGATGTTTGCAAACGGTAGCGCGCTCCGACCCTCATTACCCATCCTGCAGCCCTGGTTGTCCGGAATCTCAGGCCCTGAATACCCGGCTGTTGTTGTGCAATGCCAGGTCCGTGGTTAATAAGGCTCCCCTGATCCATGATTTGGTTCAGGAGGAGGCCGCGGACCTGGTAGGTGTCACCGAAACCTGGTTGGGCCCAGAGGGTGGTGTCCCTCTGGTTGAGATGTGCCCACCAGGTTTCCTTGCATTTCACCAGCCTAGGGCTCAGGGAAGGGGTGGTGGGGTAGCGGTGCTTATAAAGGAAGTCCTTTGTCCTAGGGAGGCCACTGTCCCTCAGACGGCTGGCTGTGAATCTCTATTTGTGAAGTGGGGGCAAGGGGTACAGATGGGTCTTTTGATGGCGTACCTGGCTCCCTGCCACGTCTCATCGGCCCTACCCGGACTCCTAGAGGTAATAGCCGGGCTGGCGGTTGAGACCCCTAGGCTTTTGGTCATGGGGGATTTCAACCTGCCATCGCTCGGTGAAACCTCGGGGTTGGTCCGGGAGTTCTTGGCTTCCATGACGGCCATGGACCTGACCCAGTTAGTTTCTGCCCCCACTCACATGGGAGGACACATGCTGGACCTGATTTTTGTCTCTGGGCAGTGGTTGAATGACTGTAATTGGGGGGATTTAGTTATTACACCCTTGTCATGGACAGATCATTCCCTCCTTAGGCTGGATTTCTGTTCCGCTACCCCCCACTGCAGGGAGGCGGAGCCACTTAGATGGTTCCGCCCCAGGCGCCTAATGGATCTGGATCGGTTCCAGAGGGAGCTTGGGCCATTTCCTGAATCTCTGGCTCTCAGCTCGCCTGGAGACCTGGTGGCCACCTGGGAGGGGTTGGCCGCCGGGGCCCTAGAGCGAGTTGTGCCTATGCGACCTCTGACTCGGCACAGATCCCATTTGGCTCCGTGGTATACGGAGGAGCTACGGGAGATGAAGTGCCGGAAAAGACGTCTAGAGGGCATTTGGAGGGCGAGCCGTTCTGAGTCTGACCGAACACAGGTGAGATCTCATATTAAGACTTACCTTGTGGCGATAGGGGCGGCGAAATCTTCGTATTTCTCCGCCCTTATTGCATCAGCAGAAAATCGGCCTGCCGCCCTGTTTAGAGTGACCCGCTCTCTACTTGAACCGAGAGCGCGGGATGACCTCTTGCAGGGTAGAGCAGAGGAGTTTTCCCGATTTCTGCATGATAAAATCGCTCAGATTCGGGAGGGGCTCGACTCCAATTGGGTGGTCCCGGGGGAGGTGTCCGGGGCAGGTCTTGAGAGTGTTATCTGGGGGGAGTTCGATCCTGTGACCGCCGAGGGTGTGGACAGGTTGCTGGGGGGTCTGAATGCCACCACCTGTTTATTGGACCCGTGTCCTTCCTGGTTGGTTTCGGCCGCCAGGGAGACGACACGAGGCTGGCTCCAGGGGATTGTCAACGCTTCCTTGAGAGAGGGGGTGCTCCCTACCGCCCTGAAGGCGGCGGTGGTGCGCCCCCTCCTCAAGAAGCCTTCCCTGGACCCAGCTATTTTAAACAACTATCGTCCAGTCTCCAACCTTCCCTTCGTGGCGAAGGTTGTTGAGAGTGTGGTGGCACGTCAGCTCCCCCAGTACCTGGAGGAAGCTACTTACCTCGATCCGTTCCAATCGGGCTTCAGGCCTGGACATAGCACTGAGACGGCATTGGTCGCGTTGGTTGATGATCTCTGGAGGGCTCGTGACAGAGGGTTCTCCTCTGTCCTGGTCCTATTAGATCTCTCGGCGGCTTTTGATACTATCGACCATAGTATCTTATTGCGACGGTTGGAAGGGTTGGGGATTGGTGGAACCGTCCTTCGATGGTTCTCCTCCTTCGTCTCTGACCGTTCGCAATTCGTGTTGGCGGGGGGGGAGAGGTCCACCTCTAGGCCCCTGGTTTGTGGGGTGCCTCAGGGGTCGGTCCTTTCTCCCCTCCTGTTCAACATTTACATGAAGCCGCTGGGCGAGATCATCCACGGTCTTGGAGTGAGGTGCTGTACCCAGCTGTACATCTCCACTCCGGACCACCCCAACGATGCTGTGGGGGCTATGTCTAGGTGCCTGGAGGCCGTGCGGGACTGGATGGGCGGGAACAGGCTTCGGCTCAACCCATCCAAGACCGAGTGGCTGTGGTTTCCGGCGCCCCGATATAGCCAGCTGACACCTTCGCTGGCTATTGGGGGGGAAGTTTTGCCCCCCACAGAGAGGGCTCGCAACCTGGGAGTCCTCCTGGATGTACGGCTGTCGCTTGAACATCACATCGCGGCCGTCTCCAGGGGGGCGTTTCATCAGATCCGTCGGATCTACCGGTTGCGGCCCTTCCTGGATCGGGACGCCTTGCGCACGGTCACTCAGGCCCTTGTCACCTCTCGCCTGGACTATTGTAATGCCCTCTACATGGGGCTCCCTGCAGGGAGCATCCGGAGACTCCAGTTGGTGCAAAATGCAGCCGCGCGGGTGATTATGGGGGCGTCGCGTAGCGCCCATGTGACGCCTCTCCTGCGCGAGCTGCATTGGTTGCCGATGGCTCTCCGGGTTCGCTTTTAGGTTCTAGTTTTGACCTTTAGGGCGACCCATGGCATGGGACCAGGTTACCTTCAGGACCGCATTCTGCCAACGTTCTCCAACAGGCCGGTGCGTTCCCATAGGGAGGGTCTGCTCCGGGTGCCGTCGGCCGCTATGTGTCGTCTGGCGGCACCAAGGAGTAGGGCCTTCTCTGTGGGTGCCCTCGCCCTCTGGAATATTCTGCCACCGGAACTTCGTACCGGCACGGACCTGAGGGCCTTCAGGCGCGCGTTAAAGACCTGGCTCTTTGAGCAGGCCGGCCTGGGCTGAGATAATGATTTTAAATTTGATCTCCATTTTTAACTTTAAATTGGGTTTTAAGGGTGGGGGGGGGTTTTCCTAATTTTAGTCTGCAGCTGATTTAAATTTAATTACTTTTTAACTTTTGTATTTTTGTGGGGTTTTTAGATGAGCTGTTCACCGCCCTGAGTCCCTTGGGAGAAGGGCGGTATATAAATGTAATTAATAAATAAATAAATAAATAATATGATGGAGCCAGAAACCTAGTTTGTTCTTCTTGCATTTTCCCTATTGCCTGTTGCCTGATTGTCATTCTGCTCGGATTGCTGTGAGTCTTGCAACTGTTAGCAAACTCTGTTTACTGAGCTTTGTTTATGTTACTGGACTTTGTTTTTGGATTATCCCTGGACTGAATACTGACTGCTTTAACCATGTATGACTTGGTCTGTTTGTTGGACTTTGCTTACTGTTTACTGGAAGTAAAACCTGCATTTTACTATTCAGTGTGTGTATGTGTGCTGGCTGTGTGTTATTCTTCACCACTCTCATTACGTTTCTCTGAGAGCACTCATTCTCCTAATGGAGAATACCTCAACAGCCTCCTTTTGAGAAGAAAAAGCACACTGAAAGGCTCCAGGCTGTAGGAGCTTTGGGCAACCTTCAGGAGTGCAGGAAAGGTAAGTAGGAGAGTGATACATAACCCCGCCCCACAATTAACCACCAGTTGAGGCAGTGGCTCCAGTTGTTGGCAGTCATTTTGTTGCTGATCATCCTTTCCCATCTCAATGAAAAGAAAATATTTTCAAATGATGTCTTCAAGCTCAGCTCTCCCTCCCTCCTCCCCCTGTGTGAGAGTGTGTGTGTGTGTTGTGTGATTTGAGCACTTCTATGGTTTAGTTTTCATTTAAATTTTCAAGTTTTCAGACTATAAACTAACTACTGAGGAGCATTTCAGCAGGTCTCTGAATTCTACCATACAGTTCATTAATAGTATTAAATGAAAAAAGGTAAAAGAATAAAAGAAAAAAAAATACAAGGTAAAGAAACAGAACAGATGAATATGTACTCACTAGATCTCTTGTGCTCCTTTTGTTAGTTTATTCTGTAAGAAAGATTCCTAAAGTAATTCCATGTTTCTAACCATTCCACATTGATATATGTTTTGTGGACGGCAGCTGCTTGCCTGTGGGCAATCTTGCAGAGAGTTTCCTGATGTAGGCTGGAAATTACTGCATCCCACTTAGCAGAATACCAGTTTCAAGAAAGACCCAACGGAAGCAGGCTTGGAGAAGATTAATTTCAAGGAGAGGTGCTGGTTCTGCTGCTGTTCTCCTCTTCCACCTCTTCAATCCCCTCTTTGCTGACTTTTTCAGCCTTGGCAGAAAAAAAGAGAAAAATGAAGGAAGCCACAGGCAGATTTTATGCTGCTACTGCACGCTTCCTGGTAGAGCTATACTGAAAAATTAATAATGTGGAAAATATAGGACAGCACATTCAATAATGAACCACTTTCATGTGCTTAAAAAGGGGTTAGCCTTTTGTGGCACCCATTCCTTTCTTACTGGTGTGTTACAGTGATTGCTGTAATGAGTGCTGCACATGGCCCTTAAATCAGAATTAGATTCTCTAGGACAAAAAAGGAGCCAGGTCACGGTGGAGCGCTTGCTTGGCACACCCATCCTTTCTTAGGACATTTTCTCCATGGATATTTTATTCTTTTTTTCAGGGCCCCCCCAGAAAGCTTGCTGAAAGAGTATCCCTAGGACAAAAGGAACTGCCTGTGAAGGTTGTTCTCTGAAGAACGGTTGCAGGAACTGGGCCTGGCTAGTCTAGGGAACAGAAGGACAAAGGGAGAGAGGATAGCAGCCTTCCAATATTTAAGAGGCTACCACAGAGAGGAGGGGGGTCAAGCTATTTTCTAAAGCACCTGTAGCCCAGACAAAGAATAATGGAAACTGATCAAGGAGAGATTTAACCTGGAAATGAGAAACTTTCTGACAGTGAGAACAATCAACCAATGGAACAGTAGTTTCCTTTGGAAGTTGTGGGAGCTTCATCGCTGGAGGTTAAGAAGACATTGGACTGCCGTTTGTCAGAAATGGTGTAGGGTCTCCTGCTTCGGTGGGGAGTTGGACTAGATGACCTACAAGGTCCCTTCCAACTCTGATTATCTGTTGAGAAGCATGAATCAAAAATGTCCCAGAACAACTTCCAAGACTTATAGGGTTTGCTCACAATTGTTCTATTATGCCAATATATTGCAAATTATCTTTAAAAGAGCCATGAGGCTGATGGCTAAGCCATAGGGTGGAAGTGGTTTTGATCTCCTCTCCCAGAAATCCTCTGAGCCATCATAACCTGAGCCCACCTACTGTGATTTGTGGCAGCAACAGGGGAGTTCTCATTGACCCTACCTAGAAGACTCTCCCACCCAGTATCCTCTTCCTGACCCTGGTGTGGGAATAGAGGTGTGTGTCTTTCTGCTGCCATTCTGGCAAGTAAAAAGGTAAAAAAGATAATTGTCATAATGTCATGTCTTGATTTCATACCACTGAGGCATGCAACTAGAAATATCATCCCTTCTCCCCCGTGTGAGATGAACCAGTATCACAGGAAATAAAGGAAATTAAGCTTCATTTTAAAAAAGATACAATGGTAGATCATCTCCTTTTAGCTTTAAATATTAACATTCAGTTAGTCAATGTAGGAGAAAAAATAATTAGATGGTTGTCCTGATCTGAGGATCTAACAACTTGCCAATGAATGGGAGAAAGAAAGGGACTCAGTTGAAAGTTTAAAACTGAAAATTAGGATTCTGCCATCCACAAGATGGCAGTGAGCTGTTATAAAATTCAAGGAAACTTGCTATGAAGACAATAGAATGGCATGCAAAATTCTTAGAGATTCCTTGAAGATTTTCAGTAAGCAAAATATTTTCATAAATGTATATAGAGAAATTACAAATAATTGTATTAGAGAAAATGTATGTAAAAAAATGTATGTAAAAAAATTGAAAATGTATGTAAAAAAATTAATCCAGTTCTTTGCTAAAGTGGTTGTTCCTATTCCTACAAAGAATAGATGGCTCTGAAAACAGAATTATCCGGACATTGATTTTTCCTGGAAATCTTATAATAATCAGAATCTGGAAGTTAATGATAGTCTTGTTCTTCTCCTCTGTGATGCACGATTTCTTGCTCTCTTTTCTTGAAGTTCTGCCTCTAGTTTTAAAAGAACAAAGTATGTTCCCTTCCCTGCCCAAGGCAAGCGGTTTTGTTGCATCTTGAACTGTCCAATCTTTTCTTGAAGACCTCCAATGATGGAGCACCCACAACTCTGGGAGGCAAATTTTTCCACTGATTAATTGCTCTCCTTAGTTCTTAGTTCTCTAGGTTTAAACAAGCTTCCAACCATTGCTCCATGTCCTGCCCACTAGTGCTTTAAAGAATAAGTTGATATTCTTCCTCTCTATGACAGCCCTTCAAGTACCGAGAAGTCAGCTATCATGTCACTGCTAATCCTTTTCTTCCTTAGGCAAGACATACCTTGTTCCTGTCACCATTCCTTATATGGTTTAGCCTCTAGACCCCTTATCATCTTCGTTGCTCTTCTCTGTGTTCTTTCTAGGATCTCATAATCTTTTTTGTATTGTGGTGACCAGAATTGGATGCAGTATTCCAAGTGTAACCTCACTAGAACAGTATATAGAACAATACTGTGATCTTGATTCTATCCCTCTGTTGATGCCATCTTGGACTGCATTGATTTTTTGGGTAGCTTCAGACATTGCCGGTTCATTCTCAAATGGTGGTTCATTAGGACACAGATTACAGATTAACAGAGTTGGAAGGGACCTTGTAGGTCATCTAGTCCAACTGCCTGCCCAAGCAGGAGACCCTACACAATTTCTGACAAACGGCAGTCCAATCTCTTCCTGAAAGCCTTCAGTGATGAAATTACCACAACTTCCAAGGGCAAGCTGTTCCATTGGTTCTCACTGTCAGAAAATTTCTCTTTATTTCCAGGTTAAAACTCTCCTTGTTCGGTTTCCATCCATTATTCCTTGTCTGGCCTTCAGGTGCTATAGAAAATAGCTTGACCACCTCCTCTCTTTGGCAGCCTTCAAATATTGGAACACTGCTTTCATGTCTCCCCTGGTCCTTCTCAACTAGCCATGCCCAGTTCCTGTAACTGTTCTTCATAAGTTTTAGTCTCCAGTCCCCTAATCATCCTGTTCCTCTTTTCTGCACTTTTTCTAGAGCCTCAACATCTTTTTTATAGTGTGGTGACCAAAACTGGATGCAGTACTCTAGGTGTGGTCTTACTGAGGCTTTACAGAGTGATATTAGTACTTCCCTTGATCGTATTCTTCTGTTAATGCAATTTAGGATTGCATTGGCTTTTTTGGCTGCAGCTGCCCACAGCTGGCTCATATTTATCTGGTTGTCCATTATGACTCCAAGATCTCTTTCACAGTTACTACTATTAAGCCTGGTTTCACCCAGTCTATATGTATACTTTTGTTTTTTCTTGCCTAAGTGTAGGACTTTACTTTTCTCTACATTGAATTTCATTTTGTTAGATACAGACCAATGTTTGAGTTCAGGATCTTGAGCCCATCATCTAGTGTGTTGGCTATTCCTGCCACTTTAGTATCATCCGTAAATTTGGTAAGTTTCCTTTCTATTCCCTCATCTAAGTCATTTATGAAGATATTAAAGAGTCCTGGGCCTAAGATGGAATCTTGTGGTACCCCACTGCTTACTTCCCTCCATGTAGACTTAGACCCATTAAGGACTACACATTCAGTATGGACTGTCAGCCAGTTACAAATCCATCTGGTGGTGATGCTATCTATCCCACTTTTTTCTAGCTTACCAAGAAGTAGGTTGTGGTCTACTTTGTCGAATGCCTTGCTGAAATCTAAATATATTATTTCCACAGTATTTCGCTGGTCTACTAATTTAGTCACTATGTTGAAGAATGAAATAACATTGGTTTGGCATGATCTGTTCTTAACAAACCTGTGCTGACTGCTAATTGTTACTTTACTCCTTTCTAGATGTTGGCAGATCTGGTTTTTTTTATTATCTTTTCCAGTATCTTCCCAGGTATTGATGTTTAGGCTGATTGGCCTGTAATTTCCTGGGTCTGTTTTTCCCCCTTTTTCGAAGATGGGAACCACATCAGCTCTTTTCCAGTCCTCTGGTGGTTCCCTGGTGCTCCAGGATTTTTGAAAGATGTGTAGTGGTTCTGAGATGACCTTTGCCAGCTCCTTTAGAACTCTGGGATGTAATCCATCAGGCCCCAGTGATTTGTGTTCTTCAAGATCAGAGAGGTATTCTCTTACTATTTTTTTTTTGCTTATTTTAATTTTTATTTCTAGTCTGTCTTTGGGCTATAGTTTCTTTTTGCATGAAGACTGATGCAAAGAATTAGTTAAGCAGCTCTGCTTTCTCTCTGTTGCCTGTTACTTCCTTGCCATCTTCTCTTTTTAGTGGACTGACTGTTTCCTTGATTTTGTTCTTGTTATTTATATGTTGGAAGAAACTTTTTTTATTACCTTTACTTTTGTTCCAAGTCTTTGTTCATTCGAAGCCTTTGCTTTCCTGACTTTGTCTTTGCAGATTCTGGCTATCTGCTGATATTCTGCTTTAGTTGTGTGCCCCCCTTTCCACTTTTTGTACTTGTCCTTTTTGTCTTTCAATTTGTCAGAGAGATCTTTGTGCAGCCATACTGGTTTCTTCTTGGATTCCTTCTCCAGACACTCACGAGCGACAGTATTTTGGGCTGTGCAGCAGGTATCTAGCTGAGAAGGTAAATAGATAGATAGATTAACAAAGTTGGAAGGGACCTTGTAGGTTATCTAGTCCAACCCCCTGCCCAAGCAGGAGACTCTACACCATTTGCTTCACCATGGCAAAATAAGGTCGTAAAATTGTCCGTCCTCTTACAGTTACTACTGTTCAGCCAGGACCACTATTCCGCATCTGTGCATTTGGTGTTTCTTGCCTAAATGTAGAACCTTGCACCACTGAGTTACATTTTATTCAATAGGACCGAATGCTAAAGTCTGTCAAGATCCTTCTGAATCTTAAGTCTATCTTCCTTTATTCAGACCTCTTCTTGAAGTAGATCTGAAACAAAACAGTTTCCTGTTTCAAAGCACTGAATCAAACTAGATAGCTAAAAAACACTTTAAAGCCTTCTGAAGTACTTTGGCAATTTGATGGCTTTTCTGCTACTTCTGGGATTCTTAGAGATTATATAGGATGCTGCAACTTCAATTCCGAATGAGGAGAATGGACTGAATTGCACAATATCCTCACTGATGCTGACCTGAACAGGTAGCCATTAAATACTTAGTTCTTTTGGCCTTGCAAGGCAAAGATTAAACTGGGCTTGGAACTATAATGATGGAGCCAAAATGGTTTCTTAAGACATATACAATATAAAAGGAAGAGAAAATAATTAGTATGCCAGTTGTTCAATGTCAAAGCAAAATACTTATAGGCAATCAAACAAAAACTGGAATGCTTCAACTTATATTTCAGGTGTTTTCTTGTTACAAGGGGGTTTGTGCTGTAGCTTGTGATGGTGAAGAACATGGAGAAGGTGCATAATTCAGGTTTATAGAAACACTGCACAGATGATATTAAAATCCAGAGGATACCTGGCATTATAAGTTTCCATTGCAAAAGTTTTTTGTACTTGCAACTCACAAAAAGATTTAAAGCTGATGAAAAACTCTATGATTTTGAACATGATAAAACTATTTTTGAAACAGAACTGTGTACAAACAATGAGCACCTTACAGGTAAAACGTACACACTTTTGTTAAAATTGGAAACAGAAGACAAATTAGTTAAAAATTGTATGATAAACTGGACAAAAAAAATCAATAGAAGATAACACTATAATAAAATAACAGAATAACAGAGTTGGAAGGGACCTTGGAGGTCTTCTAGTCCAGCCCCTGCTCAAGCAGAAGACCCTAATACCATTCTGGACAAATGGCTGTCCAGTCTCTTCTTAAAAGCCTCCAGTGATGGAGCCCCCACAAGCTCAAACTGATTCCAATTGATCAATGGGAAAACATGTGGATAAAGAGACTAAAATTTATGTTATGTTATAACTCCAAAGAGAGCTTTTACAAAATGATCGGTAGATGGTATTTATTCTCAGATAAATTGGCTAACATGTATAAAGTATCCCCAAATAATTGCTGGAAATAAATAAATAAAACTTTAATAGATGCCTTTTATCACCTAATAAAGTAATATTGGGTAAAAATTTGTAACCGTTTTTTTCTTTTTAAATCAATGTATAATTCCAAGCAGAATTTTGTTTGTGAAGGTTTAGGGATAAAACCGTGGAAAAAAAATCACATGGTGTTGTATTGTTATATACGATAACATCAGCACAATTTTTATATGCTCAGCTTTGGAAGGATCCTGTGATACCCTCAACAAAAGAATAGTTAATAAAGATGACAGAGCTGGCAGTGGTGGCTCAGTTAATACCCCTCATGTAGAAAAGTCACTGAAGAAATTCATCTATAATTGGAAGGCCTTTGTGGATTTTTTGCAGGAGATGGTGAAAAATCAGATTTTGATATATGGATTTGATGATAGCATTTGAAAAGGGTTAGGGTTAGGGTTTGGGGGGAAATGGACATTTTATTATCGTCTTAAACTAAGAGTCAAATATATCCTTGGAAGAAGTCAGAAGTCATTCTTTATATATATTTGCATTTTTCTTTTTCTTTATATTTTTTCATACTTCTCTTCCTATTCTTTTTTTACTTTTTAACATTTCTCTTGATTGTTAGTTTATGTTGCTTTTTATGTGTTTACTTTGTAAATGTAAATGTAATAAAATTATTTGACAGAAAGAAGGTGCATAACTGAAAGCGGAGTTTGATAGAATCATGCTCAATTAAATTAAATCAATTTAATTATTGTTATAATTATCATTATAAATTAATTATAATTAATTTAATTAACCAATTTAATTAAACTTAAATCAGTGTAAATCAAATGCTTTTAACATATCAGCTAAATGAATTTCGTATTAGAGCATTGAAGGGACTTGCTGATTATCTGTCTTTACACTTTATTTATGACAAATTCTGGAGATCTGAGGAAGTACCAGACAGGAGCATGGCTTCTTGAGTTAGTCTACTTCATCAGTTTGTCAAAGGGACAAAGGAAGTACAAGCCAGTCTTTCAATATTAATGTCTGAGAAGTTCTTGAACAAATCACAAAGAGACTGAACCATAAGCATCTTGGTCAATAAAGCCACCTTACCCTATTTTTTTTAATCAGTTGAATTGTGGGAATGCTATAGATAGAAAATGTCTGGATTTTGCCAAAGCACTGATAAATGATATTCTGATTTGCAAGCTAGTTAGTTAAGTGTATGAAAACTAAGAGTATACTGCACATAGATTTTAGTCACAATTATGGGAGGGGTGAGAGGAGAAAAATCTTGTAGTGATCTGGAGACACACACACACACATACCCCTGGATTGTTCCTCTCCTCTTTTTTGAAAGAGTTCATTCTGGATTGTAGCCGTGATAACCGAGTGTCTAAATAAATAGACTGAATCTATTGAATTAAGAATTAAGCAGACTTCATTTGTTCAGAAGTAAAAGAGGCTCAATAGATTCAGGAGCGATAAAACAGTGAATGTTCAGAACTGATCAAATACAGATTGGAGAGCAACCCAAAACACACATACAGTATTAAAAAGAACACTTGCCTGATTCCATCCAGTTGCTCAGCAACATGTATACCAAGTTCCAATTAATCATGCACTTTGGATGACCTCTCGTTTTGTATTTTTAAGTCTGTGTTGGAGGTTCATTCCACAACTCCAGCACATCATGGGATCCAGGTTCCTCAAGAGACAGTTTTGGCCACCATGTTCACAACTATCTCTTCCTTAGATAAAAAAGAACTATTCTTAGCTGGTAGCCTTCAAATCTTTGGTGTGCCCTTTGAAGCAAAGATCATCCATTCAGTCTAATTATCCAATGCTATCTGATGCTTCACAAGATTCATCCTCTTCCAGTTTGAGCTTCTTCGGCAACGGACTGAGATCTGCGATCCTGCGCTGTTTTGATCCATGCTTGTCGCCGGAGCGCCCTGAGCCGGCTGGTTTCGGGGCTAAGCCATCCTGTAGAGTCTTTTTAGTAGGTATGCTTTGACTCAGTGAGTGAACAATTGAATGAGAGATACTTGCTTTGCTGAAATAAAGCTTCTAAAGTCTACCAATAGTCTCCTGGTTGGAATTGGTGGTGACTCAGCCTTTCTCCTGGGGAGATGTATTTAAGATCTCTCATTCAAGGATCTGGGTCTGAAAATTCTCCAGCTGACTGTCCAGGCTCCTAATAATTTCTAATAATTTTTGATAACCAGAAAGGAAGACATTGTCTTGGACCACCATTTCTGCCAATCCCCCACTGCTGCTGGCTAAGTGGCTTTTTTGGGAAACTCAGAAGAATGGGCCCATTACTGGTGCCTTCTCTTGTGCTTCTTTTCTGAAAAACTTCCATGGCTATGTTGTCTGCCTTCTATTTCTCAGCTTTTTAGGTTGAGCCATCTTTCTCTGGAGGTCTGCCACTAATAAGCTTTTTTTTTTAAATGAGAGTCTCAGGACCACCCTAATTGTAGTTACTCAGTACACTGCAAAATCAGACCCACCAAAGTTTCCTTTCTGCTCTGTAGAAGAAGCATTGCACCCCAAATGTCTTTCTGAAGATTGAGGATTCAGTTATAAAGCACAACCCGGGAGAAAAATTGAGGCTGGCAATATTGAAATGGCATGGAAGGAGATTGAGACATTTTCAGATTCAGGTGAAGGCATACAATTTGTATTTGATGAGGCAAAGCAGGGCAAAATTGCCTATCCTGTTAGAAAGTTCCAAGAAACAAAGAGTGCAGTTGCAGACCTAAAGGCTCCTTGTCCAGTCCCCAGAATCCTTGGTGGGGATCCCCAATCAATTGGAACTGGCTCTTCCCACAGCCAGTAAGGGCTGCAAGTCTCCAATTCTGGTATTGGAAGGAGCTGTGCAGGAGACCAAGAAGAAGGGAGCAGGTCTTTTCTTTCCATTGCCAGCTGCTACTGAAGCAGAATAATTAGACATGTGTGTGAGGGTCAGAACTGATGGGAGCTGATATAAATTCATAGCACCAAACGGCATGAAAATGCTGTCAATTACTGTAAAGCAAAACAATCCGGGATTGAATTTTCCATAACATGTTTAATACAGTCTTCCTACGGATGCTCAGATAGAAGTCTCCAAAATGTCAGAGAGCCAGAATTGATTTTGGATGCACCGTATCCGTTGAAAAGGGAACATTTTCTTTAAACTGCTTATTAATCTAACCTTGCCTTCTGCGTTTTTCCATGTGAATCTTTCCCTTCAGTCTTTACAAATCAGAGAAGTGTCACCCCTTGATTTACTGACAAAGCCGATGAGTGACATAATTTACCTCGCGTGAGATCAGTTCATCAAACTGAGGAGCGCTTTAGTGGCCATAAAATCCCTGGCATTAGATACAATTGCGCCTGCTTAAAATGCAAAGGGGGTAACCTACATTTTGAAAATGCGGTAAAGGAGAACAAGAAACGATGCCAAGATGAAAATTTATGAGGCACAAAGAGCCTGCATATGAATTCAGCAACTGTGGAGTGGGGTGGTGGAGCTGACATGGAAAGCCATCTCCTGCTCTCCAATTTCCAGAGGACCTCTGTGGAGAGAATTCTTCCTGGGATATCCAGCAGGGGCCAAATGGTGGCATCCCCTGTGGCTGCTCTACCTGGCCCTTCAAAAGCCCAGTGCTCCCCACACAGCTGCCTTGTTATCTGGGGGTGGCATGACGAAAGCCGCCCTGCTGAGAAAGGAGCAAGAAGGAGAGAACAGAGAGAAGATCCCACCTATTTGTGGTCCCACACTGTAAGGAGACCTCTTCCTGGGAATCTTGCCACAATTCTGGAGGCAAATGGGGGCTCCTGTAAAATGCGCTTCAGAGAGGTGTACGAACGAGTTCTTTGTCTCTACCAAGTCAGAATTTCCTAACTCCCTCATGGAATCCTTTCCATTGATGGTTCTCTCTTTGTAGCACAGAGAGGAGGAGTTGGGGGGAGGGGCAGGGATGTGTGGGGGTTTGAATTCCCAACTTCCCCAGCCTCCTATTCTACATTCATAGAATGTTATGTTTCCTTTAAAGATAAGGGCTGAGGAGCAGGGGAGACTGTATGATTTGATCATAGTTGCAAAACATCCTGCAATTCGTATTTCTAAAATTGCAGGCAGATGTTTCTATAAGAAGGTGTAGGATAAATATGCCACAATAAAAATTTTACAGGGAGATCCTGAGCCCTTGTCCTGAGCCAGTTTCAGAACTGAGATGTCGCAGTGACAGAAAGCACTTTGCATGTGTCCGGTTTCCTTTCCAAATGTTGTAATGTTTGAAGAAATATGCATGTTTTTATCCAGTTTCAAAGCACACATGGTTTTGTCTGTCTGGCTAGCAACCATGCTGGGATGTTTTAAAAATAAACAGTATTTGCGGGAGAAACCTCTCAATTTTCACTGGGATTACAATACAGAGGAAAGCTATTGTTCTCTCTCCAACCATAATCTTGATTAAAATTGCGCAGATTCTCAGGGTGGCAATTTGCATCAACTGGAGATGCCAAGCTGTTCAGGGGCTTTTCATCAAGACTGCATGGGAAGGAAGGTGATTTTTTTTTTTTGAAGTTTCCCCTTTTTATTTTAATAATGTGAGTACTGCCTCCCATTTTGAAGGATCTTATTCATTTAATTAATATCTGCCTAAAACCAAATAGACTCAAATGCCTTAGGGCACAACTACTCATAAGAAACGGATTCCTTATAGGCAAACCTGTCTCTTGGGTAAAAGGGAAAGTTGGAAAAAAAGAAAGAAAGAAAGAAAGAAAGAAAGAAAGAAAGAAAGAAAGAAAGAAAGAAAGAAAGAAAGAAAGAAAAGAGAAAGAATGAAAGGAAAGAGAAAGAATGAAAGAAAAACAAGAAAGGAAAGAGAAAGAAAGAAAAAAGGAAGGAAAGAAAGAAAGAATAGAAAAAGAAAGAAAGAACATCTTACTTTACTTTCAGTCATATTTCTAAATAATTTCCAAGGCTTGCTTAGTTTAGTTCGGTTTCTCACCAACTGTCAAAAATAGCACATCTTGGAAGAAGGTGATTTGTTTTCTAAGCTGGACAATAACAGCTTGGTTCTTGGCCAAG
The DNA here is from genome assembly GCA_023653725.1 of Bungarus multicinctus. Lineage (NCBI taxonomy): Eukaryota > Metazoa > Chordata > Lepidosauria > Squamata > Elapidae > Bungarus > Bungarus multicinctus. The sequence continues at coordinate 26,989,434 of CM042835.1, read as the reverse complement.
TATTATAATGCCCTTTGAGAAGTTATTGACAGATCTTCTGTGGCACAAAGTGGATCCTGCTTAAATGTCCCTCCCTCCCTTCAGCTCCTCTGACTGCTTGGACCAGTCCCTGCAGTTTTCTTGTCAAGATGTTGGGTCATGGTTTGCTCTTGCTGTTTTCTTCTTCCCAGGCCTGGGGGATTGGTTCAAAGTCACCCAACTGGCTTTGTGCCGAAGGCAGGGCTCTTGTTCCATCAGTTTCTAGCCCAGTTCCTTAACTGCTATGCCAAACTGGCTTCCTTCTGCATGTGATACCATGCAGAAAAACAACAGCATCACATTTCAGTTTCTTAAGCATGGGCAGAAATGGGGTGTGTGTGTGTGTGCGTGCATCCCCAAACCAACCAGTGCTTTACAGTATTGCATTATTGCCAACTGCCTTCATTACACATCATCAAGATGTAGAAAAAGAGCAGATGAGAAAATGCACCCGGGAAGCAAGATTCCATTTTAGATGCAGGCAAGAGGGGAGGACAGCTCCAGCAACCAACTCATCGAAAGGCGGCAGCTGCCACTCCAATTTCTATGATTAAGGCACCGAATTATATGTTCCTGCTGTGGAAAATGGGGAGGGTTGATAAGAGAGGAGGGTGGAGTTCATCTCCCTTATCTGTATTTTGCACACATTCCTCTCAGTTCCACCTTCGTCTTCGGTATGAGAGGGTTTTCAATACCTCTCCCCCCCACCATTGTTTTCATTTGTTTTACATGCAGCAGTAGTGACAGGTGGGGGTTTATGATTGCACCTGTTTCCCTCATCCAGTTTTTCAGGTTGTCAAAATGGACGAAGGTTGAAGGGAGGCAAGAGAGAAGGAAGCTTCTGACAGATCTGTAGAAGCTTCAGAGAAAGGATTTTGTTGTCTTGGCAAAGATCAATGACAAACACCCCGTAGGAAAGAAAGCGTTAGATCAGATCAGATTTTTCATTAGATCAGGAAAATATTGGAGATAGTTTTAAAAATGTAAGCATGTATTATTATGTAACTCGTTTGCAGAATTAATTCTGCCTAGGAAATTTTTTGATGGAAGGATCTTACTGAGCATATTGTCCAAATCTTTCAAGTTGAAAGATAACTTTTGTAAATCAAAAATGTTTTCCCTAACTAACAAATGTTGCTTTGATATCCAATTTTTTTCCTGATAAGTGTTTCTTTTGCCATCTGCAGAGAATAATTTATGACTCTCAAGTATAATGATCAGAAATCAAAGAGCAAATGATGTGCTATCCCTGTGCTACATAGTTGAGCAGAGTTGGCTCTGTAAGACCAAAGAGTTGTCAGGATCAAGTCAATTGGGACCAGACGCAGCGGAGGACTGAGCTGCAATATTCTATAAATGAACTGATGAACATTTCCCCAAAAATAACCCATCTTGTCAATCAGATTAGGTGCAAGATGGCTGGATTGCTTGCTGTTTTGCTGCTAAGGGTTGGAGGGCTGCCATTTGAGGAGAGAGAGAGAACTCTGTTCTGTAAAGCTGCCCCATCTCTGCCTCCCTCCCACCCAAGAAGGCTGTGAGTCTAATGGGTCACGCTGCCTTCCCAGAAGCCATTTCTTGCTCGGCACTCGCTCCTTCCTCCTCCTGGGATCGTCTGTCCCAGCAACTCTTCACACGCTTGGCAGACCCGGCATGAAATGTCCTGAAGCTGTGAATTAAGCAGTGAGATGCTGGTGCTGATGCATCTAATGGCACGGAGGACCTGGCACTCTTATCTGAAGACATCAGCGGAGAGCCAGCTTGGCTGGAAAGTTTCAAGCCATTAAACTCAAGGCTTCCTTCCATTATCGGGTTAGCATTGTTGATTAGAAACAGCCTCTTCTTTTCCTCCTGACTAGCGGAGCTCTTTAATGATAGCGCTGCTTTCTCTGCTTCATTTAATCCAGGGGACAGGAAGAGGAGAAAAGTAACCCTTGCTTGCCTGTCTGCTTACCTGCTTTCCCAGAAGTTGGAGCTATGGGGTGGTTGCCAGGAGGCAGCCTGGGCCTGGGAGCCGGAACCGGGCATTGTCTGTCTCCTGCCATTCTAGGCTACAAGGAAGCTCCCTTCACCAAGGCTCATTCGAGTCGCCTTCTGTCCAGCCAGGCCTGGGAGCAGCATCCTCTGAAGGAAGTGAGGATACCTGAAAAGGTGTTTAGCAGCATCGGACCCACTGTGGTCTCGAGATACTTTGGGGAAATTTTCAAATGTTGGCTTGAGGCTCCAAAGGAGGGGCTTCGGGTTGGGAGTAGTTGGTGGATTAATATCATATGCCACCCACTCCCCCCTGCTCATCCTGCTCCCTCCCTTTTCAGCTATTGTATTTTGTATTTTTATAGCATTTATTTTTAATATTGTAAACCACCCAGTTACCCTGTGATAAGCTAGGGAGCCAATACATTTGATAAATAACTTTGATAAATACGTCACTTTACAGAGTATACTTACCTTGTTCAATGAATTGCCTGCTGACATAGCATGTACAATAAATGTGTCACCCTTTTTTTTATAGGGCTGGTCAAGTGCCCTCTGCAAAATGGGCCCAGGTGCTGGACAGATAGCTCTGCCCCAAGGGATTTGACAGGGGCATTTCTCCCTCACAGCAGGAACTGCTTTGAATCACCTCTCGGGGTGACTATTACATGTATAGCAACCCCAAAGCCTGCAATGTCTCAAAGGCAGCTCTTTGAGCCAACACAGCTCATTCGAAACAGACCTCAGAGATGCATCTGTGCATCTTCTCAGTCATCCAGGTCACGTTTGTCTCAAATACGCTTTTCCAAAAGGCAACTGGATTTTCTTGGTTTTTTTTTCCTTGAAAACATTTCACTTCTCATCCAAGGAGCTTCTTCAATTCAAAACTGAAGAAGCTTCTTGGATGAGAAGCAAAGCTTTTCAAGGAAAAAAAAAACCCGAGGAAGTTTAGTTGTCCTTTCGAAAAGCACCTCTGAGACACCTGGATGACTGAGAGTCTCCATAGACACGTCTCTCAGGTCTGTTGGCGCAAACAGCTGCCTTCCTTCGTGGACCATCAGTTAAGCATTTGACAGGAGTTGGGGCAGCAGACTGTAATCCAGTGTGTTTATTTGGACACGGGCACATTTCCATCACATGTAACTAAACAGAGCATTCAAGGTAGGCTGGACTCAGATCTCTTGTGGGTGCAAAGGAACTCAAGGCTGATGACATGCTTGACCCCTCCCCCTTGGGCTGAGCCTGGTCATCTCCTACATCTCCTTCCTAAGTTTCTTCCCATGATTTAAGCAACTGCTGGTTCTTCTCCACTGTTGGAAGTTAAAACCCACCCCCTCCTAGGAAAATGAAATATTTTAGGATATAGTAAAAAGGCAGAATATTTCCTCTAAAAAGAAAAGTAGAAACTCAGAGAGGCAGAAACTCAGCCCCCCCCCCCCCCCCCATCTGTGCTAATGGACCATTACTCTGGCCTAGGGCAGTCTATTTTACATAATGAAGATCTATGCCAAGTAGAGCTATAATGGGAATTGTCCAAAGCCCTTTCATTACATCATCATCCAGCAAGGCTCAGCCAAGCCTGGGACTCAGGACAGCCTACAGAGTTGCCCCTGCATGGCCCCATGGGAGTCTGACAACCAATCAGAATACAAGCTCAGATTCAAATCCCAACAGAGGGTATAAAACCCAGGGACTCTCAGCATCTCTGCCCTTCTTTCTTCACCCAAGGCATGTGATCCTGCCCACCATTAAACCATCTTTCCAAGCAGTCATCATGTTTCCAGTGTCTTTCTTCCCCACTTGGAACTGAACCCAGAAGGATATTTCTTCCAACACCACCTTGTCTGATCATTCCCTAGGCAGCATCTCTGCCTCTTGTCCCTCAAGCCATTCCCACATACCATTACAATGAGTTTGTCAATAAATGAGGTCCACCTGTATTGCCTTCCCAGATTCACTACCAGAATCTTGTTTCTGCTCTTGTCTGTTCAGCATCAATGGAGAGGAGAGATGAATGGGGTAATCCCATCTCCTTCATTTTGCTATCCTTTACAACTGCTTGCCATCTTCTAGACTGGATTGTCTTCTTTTAGTAATGCTGTTTGTTCTCAAATTGATAAGCAGGAATGGATAGCAATTGGTCTGATTAACTTTGGGAATCTTTCCACCATATTCTCACAATAGCTTGCCTAAACTACATGCAGTTATTTCAAACTGTCTTTTGCAAAAAGATATTTCCTACTGTGACCATTTTTCCTTTCTCTTTTTATGGGAGAATTTCCTTGGAGTGTTGAAAGTTCTTTCTCTTTCCTACAGACCCCTAATAATCTTTGCTGCTCTTCTCTGCACTTTTCTAGGGTCTCAAAATCTTTTTTGATATCATGGTAACCAGTATTCCAAGTGTCTCATTACTGCAGTATGAAATGGTACTATAATTTCACATGATCTTGAAACTATCCCTCTATTGATGAACCTAGGACTACATCAGCTTTTTTGGTAGCTGCAGCATAGTACTGGCTCTTACTTAATTGGTGGTCTACTAGGACACTCAGATCTTTCTCATAGTTACTGCTCTTGATTTAGGTACCACCAGGGGTGGGTTTCAAAATTTTTAACAACCAGTTCTTTGGGTATGGCTAGGTGGGCGTAGCTAGGTGGGCATGGCCATTTGACTGGGTGGGCGTGGCTCTTTTTTTGCAGCAACCTTCCCCCCCCCCTTGTTTTTTGGGCCTTCTGGGCTTCAGGGAAGCCTCCTGGGGGGATGTTTTTGCTCCCAGAAGGCTTCCCTGAGGCTCAGGAAGGGAAAAAAATGGAGCCTGGAGGGGCATGCAGCACCCCCCACTCCATTTTGGGGCCTTCTGGGCCTCAGGGAAGCTTCCTGGGGGGATGTTTTTGCTCCCAGGAAGCTTCCCTGGGGCCCAGGAAGGCAAAAAATGAAGTGCAGGGGGCCTCAGGAAAGCCTCCTGGGAGAAGCAGTAAGACAGTGAGGGGAATCCCGGCACAGCTGAACATAGGAACAGCTGATTGTTGGGAGTGGAAAAAAACAAGAAATAGCTGAAGCAGTGACTGGGCAGGGGAGAACGCAGTCAGCCGTGTCGGGCATGCGCACATGTTGCTCATGCGCGCTAAGGACTGACTGGGCAGGGAAGGGAGGGGCGGGCGGAGAGGGGCGGGGCCAGCCAGGAGCATGATTTGCTGGTTCTCCAAATTGTGCAGAATCATAACAACCGCTTCTATAGAACTGGTCTGAATTGGTAGAATCCCACCTCTGGGTACCACCTATTCTATGCGTGCATTTGGTTTTTCTTGTCTATGTGCATGACCTTACCATTCTCACCACTGAATTGCATCTTGTTGGATAGGGTCCAATGCTCTGTCAAAATCTTAAGTCTATCTTCTAAAGTGTTAGCAGTTTCTCCCCAGCTTGGGGATCATATGCAAATTTGAGGTATTCACCTTCAATCCCCTCATCTAAATCATTTATGAAGATGTTGAAGAGTATTGGGCTTAAGACAGAATTTTGTGGTATCCTATTGCTTCCCTTCACGTAGATGCCTCTCCATTGACTACAGACTGTGTGTGGGTAGTCTGCCAATTATGAAACCATTTAGTCCAACAACTGGCAATCCATCTGGTGGTGATGCTGTCTATCGCATATTGTTTTATCTTACCAAGAAGTAGGCTGTAATCGACTTTGTCAAATGCTTTATTGAAATCCAAGTATTTTATGTCCATAGCATTTTTCTGATCCACTAATTTAGTCACTTTATCAAAGAAGGTAGTAAGATTTGTCTCGCATGACCTAACAAACCCATGCTGGCTTCTAATAATCCCCTAGATGCTCACAAATCTAGTGCTTAATTATCCTTTTTCAGGATTTTCCCAGATATTGATGTTAGGCTGTTGGTCTATGCCAGAGGTTACCAACCTTTTGGACCTCAGGAACCACCAAACTCATAAGTTTAAATCCTGCGGACCAGAGACCCTGGGAAAATCCCCAAAAAAGTCTGCAGGAAAATTCCCCACCCCGTTTTCCTACCGATCAATCATTCTTTATTTGGAATCGCAGGATACCATCTCCAGCTCCATTGTCAGGAGTGGGGAATAGAGAGAGACTTTTGGCTTCATGCAAGGAAAGCAGCAGAAGCAGCAGAGGTCTTTCTTTCTCTCCCCCAAACTCCACCAGAAATGAGTCTTTGTGAGACTTGTCGCACCGGTGCAGCCTCTTGGAACAGGAGGCCTTGCAGGGTCCCAAAGACTCATTTCTGGTGAGTTTGGGGGGGAGAAAGAAAGACTTTTGCTGCTTTCCTTGCATTCAGCCAAAGGCAGAAGAAGAAAGAAGTAGAAAGAAGCAGCTCAGTGGCCAGGCCAAGTGCGTGGGGTGCATGGGGCAAGTTCCTCCACTTTGCCCTTTCCTCCCCTCCCCTCACTACCTCGTGTTGTTTGCAATGCAAGCGATGCAAGCCTTGTGTTCCCATGGAGTCTGGATTTATTGCTTTGGGGGGGTTGCTTTGGGGGTGACATTTCTCTGTGGACCACCAACATTTTCTCGCAGACCACCAGTCCCCGACCATGGTTGGCAACCACTGGTCTATAGTGTCCTGAATCCATTTCCCCCCTTTTTGTAGGTTGGAACCACATCAGCTCTTTCTATCAGGGAACTACCAGTCCTTTGCTCCAGAATATTTGAAAGGTATTGTTCAGTGGTTCTGGGATCACATCTTCCATTTCACCCTGTCCTTCTTTTCTGTCTGTCAGATTAGGGTTTATAAAAAGCTATGAAAGGAATATAGACACATATATGGAAACCAAGCAGTCACTTTGGCGAATCCCACGCTGGGACATACGGCCTCTCAGTAGCTGAACAGGCTCATTCAAATAACTAGTGTGAGAATGATAATTTTCAGTTGTGGTTGAGAGCCAAAATGAAGAGAACCCAAAGAAGCTTTTTAAAACAAAAACAAAACAAAACAACCATTTTATATAGCCTTGCGATGATTTTATGAGGCTTCATAGAAATATCTCAAAGGACCCCTTCCAAGAAATACATCTTTTTTAAAAAAAGAAAAAAAAACCCAGACACACAAGATGTCCACAAAATGGATACAACAACAGTTCCACATTGCTGCTGGCAGGAACCTCACCAAAATTCTTGCCAGCATTCAGCCAGTTGACAAAGAAATGCTGGCAGCGCCATTTCTTCTCAGCAGCTCCAGCCTTAATTCTGGCCAGTGGCAGCCATGTTGGCATCCAAGAGCACATGGAATGAACAACTACTGACCGAGGGGGAGCCCCTATATTTCTAGGCACATATCCTGCTTTCCCTGGAAAACAGTCCTAATTTTTTTTAACCAATAATAAGGATTTTCCCCCCCCTTTCTTCTCTCTCCTTCATTTTTTTCCAGGAATAATTTGTATCCTGTTCTTTCTTCAGGGAAGAAACATTCGTAAGACAGCGTTTTTAATGTGCTTCATGCCACATTTTAAATATATGACTTTTAAAATATATTTTTACTGTAACTAAAAAATGTGAATGGTTTTTAATGAGCTCTATCCCCACTAGGAGATTGTTTTTCACGATGAAATTGTGGCTAAAAGCTTATATATACACAATAACAATAGCATTTAGACTAATATATTGCTTCACAGTGCTTTACAGCCCTCTCTAAGAGTTTTACAGAGTCAGCCTCTTGCCCCCAACAATCTGGGTCCTCATTTTACTGGCCTCAGAAAGATGGAAGGCTGAATCAACCTTGAGCCATTCAGAATTAAACTCCTGGCAATGAGCAAAGACAACTTGCAATATTGCAACTATGCCACTATGGCTCTTTCTGAAAAAATCAGTTTCTCAGTCAATAACTGTCCTTCGTTCCTCTCAAATTTTTGTAGCACCCTTTTTGTTCTACAGAAAGTAAGCCATTTTTTTTCAAATAGCTGTGGATTTGATTTGCAGTTATGCCTATTGTATGTAGCTTGTATGTTATTGGCAAACTGGTTATGGGTCTATGGTTTCCATGCTCACTTCATTTCTTCTCCTTCTGAATTAGGAATGTCCTTCCAGTAGTCAGCCTGTTAGTTGTAATGCCTTTGTGCTTTTCCTTCTCTGCCAAAAAGTTCATCGAAAACTTGGTTATTTTTATTTACTTATTTATTAAATTTTTATGCTGTCCATGTCCTTACAAGATGACTCTGGGTGATTTTATTGGACCTTGTCTGGCCTTTGGGTGCCTTGGAAAATAGCTTGACCCCTCCTCTCTGTGGAAGCCCCTCAAATATTGGAACATAGCTATCATGTCTCCCCTGGTCCTTCTCTTCACTAGACTAGCCAAGCCCAGTTTCTGTAACCGTTCTTCATATGTTTTAGCCTCCAGTCCCCTCATCATCCTAGTTGCTCTTCTCTGCACTTTTTCTAGAGTCTCAACATCTTTTTTATAGCGTATATAGAGTACTGGATTCAGTACTCTAGGTATGGTCTTACTAAGGCTTTATAGAGTGGTATTAGTACTTCCCTTGATCTTGATTGTATCCCTCTGTTAATACAACTTAGGATTGCATTTGCTTTTTGGGCTGCCGTGGCACACAGCTGGCTCACGTTTAGCTGGTTGTCCACTAAGACTCCAAGATCCCTCTCACAGTTAATGATATTGAGTCTGGTTTCACCCAGTCTATATATGTATTTTTGGTTTTTCTTGCCTAAGTGTAAGACTGTACCTTTCTGTACATTGAATTTCATTTTGTTAGATACGGCCCAGTGTTCGAGTCTGTCAAGATCTACCTGGAACTTGAGCCTATCATCTAGAGTGTTGGCTATTCCTGCCAGCTTAGTATCATCCACAAATTTGGTAGGTTCTCCTTCTATTCCCTCATCTAAGTTGTTTACGAAGATATCGAAGAGTACTTGGCCTAAGACAGAACCTTGTGGTACCCCATTAAGGATTACTTGTTGAGTATGGTTTGTCAGTCAATTATGAATCCATCTAGTGGTGATGGATCTATCCCACTTTTTTTCTAGCTTACCAAGAAGTAGGCTGTGGTTTACTTTGTAAAATCCCTTGCTGAAGTCTAAGTATATTATGTCCATAGTATTTCATTGTTCAACTAATTTAGTCACTATGTTGAAGAATGAAATAAGATTGGTTTGGCATGATCTGTTTTTAACAAACCTGTGCTGACTGCTGGTTATTACTTACTCATTTCTAAATGTTGGCAGATATGTTTTTTTATATTTTTTTCTAATAACTTCCCGGGTATCGATGTTAGGCTGATTGGTCTGTAGGTTAACGGGTCTTTTCCTCTTTTTTGAAGATGGGAACCATATCAGCTCTTTTCCAGTCCTCTGGTAGTTCCCTGGTGCTCCAAGATTTTTGAAAGAGGTGGTGCAGTGGTTCTGAGATGACAATCTACCAGCTCCTTTGGAACTCTGGGATGTAATCTATCAGGTCCCAGTGACTTGTATTCATCAAGATCAGACAGGTATTCTCTTACTATTTTTGTTTGCTTATTTTAACTTTTATTTCTAGTCTGTCTTTTACAGTTATGTGTTTTGGTAGGTTGGGCTATCATGTTTTTTGTGTATAAAGACCGATGCAAAGAATGAATTAAGCAGCTTTGCTTTCTCTCTGCTGCTTGTTACTTCTTTGCCATCTTCTCTCTTTAGTGGACCAACTGTTCCCTTTATTTTTTTTTCTTGTTATTTATATGTTGGAAGATTTTTTTTTGGTATCTTTGACTTTTGTTGCAAGTCTTTGTTCATTCTGAGCCTATAAAAAGATATTCAATTTTGTTTCACAGAAGTAGATTGAGAGATCAAGCTATGTAAAACAGAAACATTAGTTTAGTCTAATGAAAAGAAAGATCCCATGTCTGTCCAAGTCCTTGTGCATCTTCTTCCTGAAGATTCATTAAACTGAGCCTCCATCAATGGAGGGCTGTTGATGTGGCTTTTACCATTTAAAGTTTGTTGTTTTTTGACTTGGGCATCATCATATAAACAGACAAACAATTTGGGCTCATATTGCCACTAAGGAGAAATCCTAAATTTGAGGTTTGAGAATTGCTCTTTACTGTGGAAAATGTGTCCAAAGAATAATCTTGGTGGAGGTGCTTCAAGTGCTCCTCGTGCTCAGTCTTGTATCTGGCACAGGGGCACCTTTAAGAAGTTAAGAAAATAAATATGGCAGCCCCAACTATATAATTGAAATCCTGCCCCTTTTTATGTGAAGATTAACAACCATTGATTAAATTTGTATGCTACATAGATGCCTGAGCTGGCATTTTTTTGATAAACTCTCCTGTTTCGAAATAAAAAAAAAAGTCACCAGATTTGTCCCTTCCTTCCTTCCTTCCTTCCTTCCTTCCTTCCTTCCTTCCTTCCTTCCTTCCTTCCTTCCTTCCTTCCTTCCTTCCTTCCTTCCTTCCTTCCTTCCTAAATCTGATATTATCTTAGACCTCCAATTCACAGGAGTGCCAGCCAACAGAGCCTTTGGCCAGATGGGCATTCCAAGAATTATAGCATATTAGTGGAAAGCTGGGAAATCAAGGTCAACCAATGTCTCATTTGATACTCTTACAGATTTATTCTTTTGTGACACTTGGTTTGAAATGTTCTTAAAGAATCCTGCAGCTGGAAGGAACCTTGGAGGTTTTCTAGTCCAACCCTCTGCTCAAGGCAAGAGTCCTCATAACATCTTGGGCAAATGGTTGTCCTTTTTGAAAACCTCTCGTGATAGAGCCCCCTAGGAGGTCCACTGAACAGTTCTCACTGTCAGAAAACTCCTCCTTATATTCTGCTGGTGAGTTTCCACCCATTGCTTCTTGTCCTTCCTTCAGATACTGTGGAGAATAAATTTATACGCTCATCCCCGCAATAGCCCTTACAGTATCGTCATAATGCATTTCAGTCTTCTCTTTGTTACACTAAATATAACTAAACTAAATGGTTAGTCCATCTAGCCATTCTTCATAGGATTTAGGTTTCAGACACCTAATCATTTTGTTGCTCATCTTTGCAGTCCTTCTAGGACCTTAGCATCTTTTTTGCATTGTGGTGACAAGAATTGGACCTGGTACTCTAAGTGTGACCTTTTTAATGTGGCCTAGAGCAACATTATCATTTTCCTTGATCTAGATGCTATCTGTCTGTTGATGCAACATTAACTTTTTGGACAAATTAAAGCACACTGTTGACTTATAACTAAGACCAGGGCAGCTAGTTTCCTCCCCCAAGAACAATTGTTGAACCAGGAATTGCCTCTCATGTATGTGTGCATTTGGTTTTTCCTGCTTAAATGCAGGACCTTTTCTTGCTATTGAACTGTATCTTGTTGCATAGGACCCAACATTCAAGTCTGTCAAGAGCCTTGTGAATCTCTTCTCCTCAACTCCCTTGTTGTGATATGATCCCAGTGCTTCTTCCCAGCTTCCTAGATGCCTAAGTGTGACCCATGGATGCTCAACAAAGGATCGTTGAGATCCATTGTGGATCTCGTGATTAATAAAAAAATTGTCTGTCTTCTGGGGAAACCATGACTTCTAAAAAAATCTTCTAAATTTAGCAATTGAAACCATTAATGTCTTCAGGCCTTTATAATCTTTACATCAGCAGGACAAGATGCTTACTCAATAAAGAGTTGAGCCAAGTTGTCTCAGCATGTAATTCCATAAGGATTTTTTTCTGGGGAAAATGCTATCATTTTCCATCTCTGTTTAATGAATCATGTGAATTATAGGAACATTTATAAATGGTTTTCTCTGCAGCCTATTAGTTTGTTTCTGTAGGGTTCTAATGGAAGGCATGCCTCATTTAGAACTCGCCTTGCCCTGCAGCCATAAAGAATAAATTGTATTATTATAAGCAGTTACCTTTGAAAATGATCTTGCAAAAAAATGTACATTGCATTATTGGCAAAGCAGGGGGTGGGGATAGGAAGTATTGTCATTATAGACCAAGATTGCTAGCAATGACTTATGTCTGCTTTTATTTTTGTGGCTGCTTGTAGGGCACTAAGCCAACTAGCCTGTGCAATAAAAGCATTCAGCCCAAAGCCCCTTCAGCTACCCCCAGGCACGAGCTGGTGATCCTGGAGAAGGGGAGGTATTGGTCTTGGGTTGCTTTTCCATAGATGATTCTCGCCTGCTGCGGAAAGCAAGAGCCAGAAAAGAAAAATGTCCTTTTTTAACTTGCCAAAGGATAGCTGAATCCTTCATGGCTAAGATGGATTTTCCCGTCTGTTAAGAAAGAGTTCCCTGCGAGATTGTTTTGCCCATAGTGCAGGAGGCACTAGAGAGCCTGCGATCCCATCCAATCTGGAGAGACTTTTCTTTTTCACAAGCAATAATAAATCATGCATGCAGATGAAGCTGAAGAAATGGGGACATTGCAGGCCTCCTTAATTAGCAGGACAGTTGACTGAAACTGCTCTCAAATCTTCCAGAATAAAAAGAGGAGGCAGTCAAGGCACTGTCCCTACCTCTGAGGTGATTCTTGGATGAAACCCAATCCATGGAGCTGCTGCTTGGAATCTCTTCTAAAAGCAGTCCTAAGGGGCTGATATCCCTCCAGGCAGCTTTCAAGGGTTCCATAAAGGCACTTAAGGACGAGACTTTGGATTAAGACAGCCATTGGCTGCTCAAAAACTAAACTGTGCCGGAGGGGGAAGAACCTTCTGTGTCGATGCAGAAGGAGGGGGCCTCTCCATCATGGAGCCCCAGCTGTGGAATGCCTTTCCCAAGGAAGCCAGGGCAAGATTGAGGTTGCGGGTGTAAAAATCCACATATGGCCATGCCAGGTTGCCTCTCAGATGTGCAGGGTCTAAACCTTGGTTCATCTATTTTTTGAAAGGATGCAAGGCTTGTTGGGCAATGTAGGTGACTGAACCTGTCATTCAATGTGCCAGTCCTCCAACCCAGGGGTCACTAACCTTTTGGACCTCAGGGACCACTAAATTCATAATTGTAAATCCCGTGGACCACTGATATGCCTAATGACTGGCTGGGTGGGTGTGGTCAGTTGGTCATGTGACTGGGTGGGTGTAGCCAACTTGATGACACTCACATCAAGTGGCGCCTCGCTGGCCTCTACTCAACCCTCCCCTCCCAGCCATTCCTTGCCTACCCGCCTGGGCTCCTTATGGCCCCAACAGGAAGCAAGTGTTGGAGCTAAGCAGCCACCATGAGAAACAATTGGCAAAACAGCTGGCTCAGTTAAACTGGATTTGGCCAAGAAGGAGGCTCAGCAGAAGCACCTCACTGAGTACTACGAGCATGGGCTTTTCAAGCAGAGGGAAGACCTGCAGGAGCACAAGGCTCAGCAGGCTGAGATGGTCAGCCAGTTCCAGGCCATGATGCAGTCCCACTGGAACAAGGCCCTCCAGCTCTCTGCCACCTAGCGGCACTTCCCTCCAGCCTTCGCCCAAAGCCCCGCACCAGGAGGCTGAAGCAGACTCCTAGTCAGAATTTCTGCCCCCCTCCAACCTGCAGAAAAAGACCCCAAAGGGGGAGACTCTCTTCAGCAACACAAATGTTCATTGCACGTATCCGACCCAGGGGCCGTAGTTTGAAGACCCCTGATTTAGTGCAATATAAATAATGCAAATGATTTTTCTGCGAACCACCAAAATTTTCTCACAGACCAGCAGTTGTCCATTGGTGACTGCTGCTCTAACCCACCCACCCAATTTGAGAGAGGGAAGAGTTTCCTTTTTCTCACCAGAAAATGATTCTCAGTGGGTAGGGAGACGAAGCCAGGGAAATTACTGATCCTTGTCCTTAACTTATCCCACATGGACTGCAAGGGCAGCAGCCCTTGCTGACTTCTTTATGGAAGCAGAAAAGGGCTCAGTCCATCAGCCAGGAGAAAACTGCTCTGACTTTTCTGCTGCTTTATGGATGGGTGGGTTACATGTAATGGAGCTGCTTGAATGAGCCCCTATTTCAACCAAGACCCCCAAAATGAAACTGCATATCTACCACTGTCCCGGCAGGGTTCACACCAGTGATGGGATCCAAATTTTTTTACTATCGGTTCTATGGACGTGGCCTGGTGGGCATGGCGTAGTTTGGTGGGCATGGCTTGGTAGGCATGGCAGGGGAAGGATACTGCAAAATCCCCATTTCCTCCCCATTAACCTGCTTTCCAGCTTCGTTCTCCTGTGCAGGGCAACCAAAGGAGACCCAGGCAATCAGCTGGGACTCGATGGGAGGCAGAGAATAGATGGGGCCAGGGCCAGTCAGAGGTGGGATTGGCCGGTTCTCCAAACTACTCAAAATTTCCGCTACTGGTTCTCCAGAACTGGTCAGAACCTGCTGAATCCCACCTCTGATTTACACACAACCACAATAGGCATCTTCCATGCTGAGCCTTGCAAATGAAACCCAGAATGGGAGTCAACAGGGATTTTTATGGACACTTCCAGGATGCTCGTTCAACTGCATGGCAGGAAATGACAAATTCATTAGCCCGGTTTTAAAAAGCCTTGAAAAGTTTATCTGAGCTCTGAACATGAGAGGAAGGTCTACATTGATCTGCCATGCAGGGGCTTCTGGAGCCAATTCCTTAATTTCCACAAAGCATTTATCCATGCCATTTTTTCGACATCCCTTCCTGGAAATGCATTTTTTTTTATCATCCAATGGGTTTTAGTATGCAGATTCGGCTGATATGGTTGAATGACAAAGTTTGGTTTAACTATCCTTTGTATGGGGATGATCATAGCTGTAGATTGTATGGGAAAAAAGCCATCTCAACTATTCTATTGTTTTATTGCTCTGTTTTCCAATTCTAATAGAACTGGAGGAAGCTCTAGAATTAATTATGGAAGTGGCGCGCACAGATTGATGGATTTCAGTGCCTTCATTTGCATCTTTTACCTTACCAGTGGATGATTGTGTATGCATGTGAGCTGATTAAGCACTGCAACAAAGCAATCAAGGTGATTGTATGTGTGGTTTCATTAAGATATTTTTAAAAATTAATGCATGTGCAAAATATTAAAGTACCAGAGAAAAGAAAATGTTGACACCATCATTTTTATACAAGCATCAGCGCTAACAAAGCCGCCACAGTGATTTGCACTCAGGCATTTGGAGTGACGGGGAAGGCCTGCGTGGAGCAAAAGAGCTTGAAACCTGAGGAATCAAAAGTTACAAAAAACAATCCTGGGCAAAATGTATAAATATAACTATTTAACTATAAAATATATATTTAAAATGGAGCAATATAACAGCTTTATTTTAGTCATAACCTGACTTTTTATTGCAATTTTATTGCAATTTTATCATACACACCCACACTCACGCAGACACACAAACACGCTGCTCAGGTAGCGTTGCAGTGAAATGAGTGGCAAACAAATTTAAAAATAAATAAATATTTTCCTCTTCAGAAAAGAAAGGAAACAAAAAGATAAAACAAGATCTCCATAAACAGTAGAGAAAATTCAGTTGTGGGGAATTTTGGAATCATATACACAGAACGTTGCATTTTAACTTCTCTGATAAAAACGGATGAAGCCAGAAAGAAATAAAATTCTCAATGGCAGCCAGATTCCATCAGGGTTGAGGCAAGAAGCCGTAGGCTTGGCTCCAACAGCTCTCCAAAGATTATGACTGAATTACACCATTTTGCCTTTGAAGACACCAGCCACAATCCTCAGAAAAACCCCAGAAAATCTGTTCTCTAGACCAGGGGTCACCAACCTTTCGGACCTCAGGAACCACAAAATTCATAATTTTAAATCCCGCAAATTTGGGCGTAGCCAACTTGATGTCACTCACATCTCGCTGGCCTCTACTCACCCCTCCCCTACCAGCCATTCCTTGCCTGCCCGCCCAGGCTCCTTTGGGCCCCAACAAGAAGCAGTTGTTGGAGCTAAGCAGCCACTATGAGAAAGAGTTGGCCAAACAACTGGATCAGTTCAAATTAGATCTGCCCAAGAAGGAGGCTCAGCAGAAGCACCACACTGAGGACTACGAGCAAAGGCTTCCCAAGCAGAGGGAAGACCTGTGGGAGCACAAGGCCAGGTACCGGCACTTGGAGGCTCAGCAGGCTGAGATGGTCAGCCAGTTCCAGGCCATGATGCAGTCCCACTGGAACAAGGCTGTCCAGGTCTTCACCACCAGCGGCACTTCCCTCCAGCCTTCGCCCAAAGTCCCGCCCCAAGAGGCTAAAGCAGACCCCAAGTCGGAATTTCTGCCCCCCTTCGACCCACAGAAAAAGACCCTAAAGGGGAGACTCTCTTCAGCAACACAAATGTTCATTGCACGTATCCGACCCAGGGGCCGTAGTTTGAAGACCCCTGATTTAGTGCAATATAAATAATGCAAATGATTTTTCTGAGAACCACCAAAATTTTCTTGCGGACCAGCAGTGGTCCATGGACCACCAATTGGTGACTGCTGCTCTAACTGTGAGCATTGAAGACCAACACTGCCCAACTGTGATCTTTGAGTCCAGGAGAAAAAAGGAGTCCCTGCGGATTTTACTCTGCCAATTGTTGCTGACTATTGGGGGCAGTGCTCTCTCTCTTTCAAAGCCATTGAACCAGCACTCTCTGAAGAAGTTTCTCCAGTCATGTGGCCAGCATGACATCACAGAGTACTGTTACCTTCCCACCAAAGTGGTACTTATTTATCTACTTGCATTTGCAAGCTTTCGAATTGCTAGGTTGGAAGGAGCTCCGTGAGGACAGGAGCTCAATCGTCATGTAGCAATTCAGTCTTGAACATGGGCTTTCCAGCAGAAAGAAGGAATTATTATTTTCCAATAATGGATGAAGTGGATGCACAAGAGAAGCAGAAAACCTCACAACCTGCTATCTTTCCATGAAACCTTTTAAGACTGTCTTCATCCCTGTATCCCTTCGTAGCAGCCTCAGCTTGACTGCAAGAGAATGCTTTCGCTTCCCCATCCAGCTCAGGTCTGAACAGTCTGTCAATCTGGGCTTCTCCCTGCAATGTGCTGCCTCTTCTCCTAGGAAACTGGTGCTGTCACAATCCCCCTTTTTCCTCCAGGGGCACATCCCATCTCTAATAACTACTGTACATGCTGCTAAAATAAAAATAATCTTACAGAATATTCATCTATTCAATGAATCAGGTACTTCCTGTTGTTTGTTTCTGTGGATCTTCCAGCTTGTAAAATATACATTATTTTAATTGACACACTACAGCAGTACCCCTTAGCTTCTTTTTCTAACTTTGGAACACCCTTTCTCCCTTGAATTTTCTGGAGAGAAAACAGCATTTTCTTACAGAATGGGTGCGGGGTGGAGTGATAGTTTCCCCAAGTGTTCAGGTAAGATTCTTTCTGTAGAAAGATCCTGTTTCAGAAATGACATGTATTGGGAAGTCAGCAATCTGGGTGAACTGCCTTTGATAACCTGGAATACTGCGAAGAGAGGTTAGCTTCACAATTCAAGGGTTCCTAAGAATAATAAAAAAAAAAAACGAATTATGGTAGAAACTGAGCTGGACTCCAGACATGCCCTGGTCATGGGTTGTTGTTTTTTTGGTCCCATCAAGGATATCACTCTTTAGTTTTGAGCCTCATGTTTATGCTCTACCAAATTTTATAAGTTTGTGAAAGTCTGAAACACAGATATAATCTCTCATATAATCCACTAAATCCTAAACATAAAGCAATAGCTGCATATTCACCTGATATGTTGCACTCAAATATACAAGCTACCAGAAAAAGACCAGTGCTATTATTATTATTTTTTAAAGGCTAATTTTTGAGTGATGTCTAGAGGTCTGTAATAGAGCCAAAAATACATCATTTCTGCTTTTGAGTACAGCATTGTGGTCTCACAGTAATTTAGGGCTACTTTTGAACTGAGGCAGAATCCTCTTTTTCAGATGCCCATCATCCCACAATTACATAGAAATCTGAGTCAGATCCTTAGAGGAAATAAACTGTTGTTTTGCTTAATCAAGCTATGACACTTTATTTCTATTGTCAAGATTTAACTTTCAATGGTGGTCAGTTTTAAGTGGATAAGCTATTATGCAAAAACAGTTAAATTGTACATAAGGTTAATTAGCACCTGCCAGGACCATGTGTTAGAGGGCAAGTACTGAGCCATATCGAAGGATTGGGCTCTGCCACCAAGGCTATTTCAATCAGTGAGTAATCACAGAGGTATTATTTAGTTGCAATCTTAAAATTCAAGACCAAGAAACACATTTCATCTGCACCAATTACCATTTTTGAAGAAAAATCTATTGTTGAATCTGAATGCACTTATTTGATTTGCCCAGCAAGTTCTACTACATAACTGCATCACAACATTCCACAACATACCACCAGCCAAATAACAAAACCTCAATAAATCCAAACCTGAAGTTGATTTTTCAACAAGGCATTTGGGATAATCACTCAGAGGCAAGCTGTGTGAGAGGGTTGCCAAATTTTTGTCACAGGCATATTGTTGAAGCTGTTTGATTATTGTTGCCAACCAACCTCTTGACAATCTGACATGAGGACTGCTTCTTTTCTATGGTCTTCCTGTGTTTCCTCCCCTCTACTTCAATAATGTTGAAGGCCAACCAAGGGAGATGTCTAAGACCTGGGGCCACTCCCTTTGAGTCAAGGCCAGGCTGTGCCTTCAGTTTTTCTCTAGAGCAGGAGTCTCCAAAATTGGCAACTTTAAGAGTAGTGGACTTCTGGTCCCAAACTCCCCCAGCCAGATATACTAAAGTCCACAAGTTCTTTGAAGTCCCTCTATGTTCTATGAGTTGCCAAGTTTGGAGAGCCGTGCTCTAGAGCAAGGGTGTCAAACTCAAGGCCCACGGGCTGGATCCAACCCGTGAGGTACTTATATCTGGCCAGCAGGAAACAGTGAAGGAGTGGCCTGTGGTGTCCTCTGCCAACAAAAAGGGAGCTAGGGAGGGCCACACATGGCCCTCCCGAGCTCCATATTCTATTGCAATGACCTCCTGCAGCCCTTTGCCCAGCAAAAACTGGAGCCCAGAGAGCCATACACGGCCCTCCCAAGTTTTTATTGGCAGAGGGCTTGCAGGAGGATCTCCCTCAGCCCTATCCAGGCCACCACAGGTGCCCCCATCATGAGTGATGTTAAGCTGGCTATGTCTACCCTGGCCATGTCCATCCAGCTCCACAAGGTCAAACACAACCTTGATGCAGCCCTCAGTGAAATCGAGTTTGACACCCCTTCTCTTGAGGTACCAAGACATTCTTTGCACCAAGACAAATTCCTTGTGTGTCCAATCACACTTGGCCAATAAAGAATTGTATTCTGTTCTGTTCTATTCTATTCTATTCTATTCTATTCTATTCTATTCTATTCTATTCTATTCTATTCTATTCTATTCTTATACAATTGTTCATTAAATTATGGAGTCTTCAATATCTTTTATTTTTCAGATCCATCCAAGGACACTGGGAGGCCACATGGCCAATGAAAAAATGAATCTGTCAGCCCTATCAGATAGACAAGACTAAGAAACAGACTAAGACACAGTGCTGACCTACAGCTACTTTTATTAAAAGAGCTAATGCTGCTCTCTGATGACTTAGACCAGGAGTGTCAAACTCATGGCCTGCGGGCCAAATCCGGCCCACAGGGTGATTAGATCTGGCCTGCAGGGCACCCCTAGGAACAGCGAAGGACCAGCCCACAGTGCTTCTGCCAGCAAAAACAGAGCTCAGGTGGACCTCCCAAGCTCTGTTTTTGCCTTCAGAGGGTTGCAGGAGGCTGTTCCAGTCAAAAATGGAGCTCAGAGGCTCTGTTTTCGCTGGCAGAGAGTTGCAGGATGCCCCTGACATGAGTGATGTTGAGCTGGCCACACCCATCCCGGCCCCCCAAGATCAAACACAATGCTGATGTGGCCCTCAATGAAATTGAGTTTGACATCCCTGACTTAGACTAATATATTGCTTCACAGTGCTTTACAGCCCTCTCTAAGTGTTTTATAGAGTCAGCCTCTTGTCCCCCCAACAATCTGGATACTCATTTTAACAACCTTGGAAGGATGGAAGGTTGAGTCAACCTTCCATCCTGGTGGGATTCGAACTGCTGGCTGTGGGAAAAGTTAATCTGCAATACTGCAGTCTAACCACTGTGCCACCATGTGTCAGAAAAATGAGGTCTTACTCTTAGACAAGAAAAAACAAATAGAATAGATGGAACCCGGCACAACAAAAGTAATAGTGAGAGAAATCTTGGTGTACTAGTAAATCACCACTTAAGTACGAGCCAGCCGTGTGTTGTGACTGCCAAAAGAACCAATGCAGTCCTAGGCTGCATCAACAAATGGAAAGCAGCAAGATCATGAAAAGTGACAATAGCAATAGCATTTAGACTTACTGTATATACTGCTTCACAATAATTTATAGCTCACTTTAAGTGGTTTACAGCATCAGCATGTTGTCAATCTGGGTCCTCATTTTACTGACTTCGGAAGGATGGAAGGTTGAGTCAATCTTGAGCCTGGTGAGATTCTAATTTCTTTATTTATTTATAACATTTATATACCGCCCTTCTCCCTAGGGACTCAGAGCAGAGTCAGAGTACAGCCAGATCAGACCCCAAACAATACAAAAGTTAAAAAAGATTAAATAATGGCTGTTTAAGCTAAAACAACCCTCCCCCAAGAATATTAAAACCCAGGTTAAAACCAAATTAAAGGAGACATTTAAAACTGTATCAGCCCAGGCCAGCCTGCTCAAAGAGCCAGGTTTTTAACGCGCGCCTGAAGGTCCTCAGGTCCGTGCTGGTGCGTATCTCAGGTGGCAGAGTATTCAAGAGGGCAGGGGCCCCCACAGAGAAGGCCCTACTCCTGGGGGCCGCCAGACGGCACATAGAGGCCAACGGCACCCGGAGAAGGCCCTCCCTGTGGGAACGCACCGGTCTGCTGGAGATCACCGGCAGAATGTGATCCTGCAGATAACCTGGCCCAATGCCATGGATCGCCTTAAAGGTCAAAACTAGAACCTTAAAGCGAACCCGGAAAGCCACCAGCAACCAATGCAGCTCGCGCAGGAGAGGCGTCACATGGGAGCTACGCGACGCCCCCATAATCACCCGCGCGGCCGCATTTTGCACCAGTTGGAGTCTCCGGGTGCTCCCCACAGGGAGCCCCATGTAAAGAGCATTACAGTAATCCAGGCGAGAGGTGACAATTGCCAAATTGCCAAATTGTGGCATCTGGCAGTCAGCAGAAGTAGCCTGCAGTACTGCATTCTAACCACTGTGCCACCACGGCTCATAATGCATAATACTGCTTTATAAAGCACTGGTAAGACCACACTTGGAATACTGAGTCCAATTCTGCTTACCACAATACAAAAAAGATGTTGGGATACTAGAAAGAGTCAGAGAAGAACAACAAAGATGATTAGGAGATTGGAGGCTAAATGAACATGTCAGAGTTCCAGAAAACACCCCCTATGGAATCAAAACTCCCAGGCAGGCATATTCTTCAAAGCAATTATTTATTTGGCATGCCATATTGGCACATATTCGATTATGGATTTCCTGTCTGGCTGCTCACAGAGGGTCAGATTAGGTAATCATACCTCTTCAGCCCTTATTCTTAACACTGGTACACCATAGGGCTGCGTGTTGAGTCCCTTACTCTATACTCTTTATGTGCATGACTGCATTCCCACTCATGCTAGTAATACTATTGCTAAATTTACAGATGATACAACAGTGGTGAGACTCATCTCTGGGGGGGATGAGACTGCCTACCGAGATGAGGTGGACCAACGGTTGCTTTCGTGATATGGAGACAATAACTTGGTCCTTAACCCCAATAAAACCAAGGAGTTTATAGTGGATTATAGAAGGAACAGATCAGACATCCAGCCCTTGCTTATCAATGGAGAACGAGTGGAGCAAGTGGCCAGTTTTAAGTTTCTGGGTGTTACCCTAAAAGAGGACCTGACCTGGGGTGCCCACATTGCAGTCCTGGTCAAATAGGCTCAGCAGAGATTATACTACCTGAGACTTCTCAGAAAACAACTGAATGAAAAACTGCTGGTGACCTTCTACTGCTGCACCATAGAGAGTATCTTAACTTACTGCACCTCTGTATGGTTTGCCAATTGCACAGGGGCAGATAGGAAAGCACTCCAGAGGGTTAAGGTCATTGCCCAGAGGATCGTGGGTTGCCCTCTCCCCTCTTTGGAAGAGCTTTAGAACTCCCGCTGCCTTAAGAAAGCTCAAAACATTCTCAAAGATCCATCTCATCCTGAGAACCCTTTTTTTGAACTATTACCATCTGGCAGATGATACAGAATAATAAAAACAAGGACAAATAAGCTGAAAAACAGCTTCTATCCCAGGGCAGTAGCTCTTTGGAATTCTGCTGTATAGTGCAGTGTTGGTGTGGTGTCAGGGGTTTCCCGTTCAATGTGTGAAGGGTGAAGTATGTGTGTTTGTATTTATTTTCATGGTTATGATATGCATTGAAGGTGTTTGATTTCGTTGTACGAGGTGAAATGACAATAAAGTAAACTAAACTAAACATCTGGGGAAAACCCAACTCTGAAGGACCCAAAGTTTTCCCCACCCAAATCAAACCCCAAAATTCTGTTCCCCCAGGTCACATGTCTGTCACATGGTCCAATCAGGTCACTTCCTCCATTCTATCTGGTTTTGGTCCACACCTCTTCAGCACCTGATAGAATGTCCTTGGTTCCCACAGGGAAAGAATGTTGTTTTGGCTACACTTCCCCAGCTATCTCCATCTCCCCCCTCATTCCCACAGCTCCAACTGACTTGGGTGTGGCAGCCCTGAAGATTTTTCCAAAATGGCTTCAGCCCAAAATGCCTTCAGGGCTGACATAAGAGTTGCAGGAACTAGATATGTCTAGCCTAACAAAGAGAAGGACCAGAGGGTCAACCAATTCTCCAAAACACCTGAGGGCAAGACAAGAAGTAATGGGTGGAAGATTATTAAAGAATAAATAAAGATCCAACTTAGAACTAAGGAGAAATTTCTTGACAGTGAGAAAAATGAATCAGTAGGATAACTTGCCTCCAGAAGTTGTGGATGGCTCATCACTGAAGGTTTTGAAGAATTGGACAACCATTTGTCCAGAATGGTATAGGATCTCCTGCTTGAGCAGTGGGTTGGACTACAAGGCCTCCAATGTCCCTTCCAACTTTGTGGATTATGACTTTTATAATTGCTGATATATCTGAATTTTCCCAAATCCAGTTCTTTTTCTTTTTTTAAAGATGGGAATGACATCGGCTCTTTTCCAGTCCTCTGATAGTACCCTATTGATCTAGGTAAAGAGTTCTAGTGAAGAGAAAGACCAAGGGAGACATGATAGTAGTGTTCCAATATTTGAAGACTGCCACAGAGAGGAAAGGGTCAAGCTATTTTCCAAAGCACCTGAAGGCCAGACAAGGAATAATGGGTGGAAACTGAACAAGGAGAGATTCAACCTGGAAATAAGGAGAAAATTGCTGACAGTAAGAACAATCAACCAATGGAACAGAAGTTGCCTTTGAAAGTTGTGGAAGCTTCATCACTGGAGGCTTTCAAGACGAGATTGGACCACCATTTGTCAGAAATGATGTAGGGTCTCCTACTTGGGTGGGGTGGGGATTGGACTAGATGACCTACAAGATCCCTTCCAACTATGTTAATCTGTAAAAGTGCTTTGAAAAATATGGTCCAGTGGTTCCGAGATCATGTCTATCGGCTCCTTCAGAATCCTGGGGTGTAATCCACCTGGTCTGGCACTTCAAACTCATCTAGAATCAATAAGGGGTTCTCTTACTAATCTCTTTTCTTGGATAGATAGCATCACCATCAGATGGATTTGTAACTGGCTGACAAACCATACTCACTGAGTAGTCCTTAATGATACTACATCTACATGGAGGGAAGTAAGCAGTTGGCTACCAGCACCTGCTGTAGTGTCTTTGGCTCTCACAGCTCTGCCTCTGCATTCCATCTCACCCTTCCCTCCCCATTGATTCTTTAGCAAGTTGAGAAGTGATAATGGTTGCAACAGCATGAGCATGCTTTGAGCCTGACACTGGTATTTTTCACATGGTTTTGTTTTTGCTGTAACTGCTCATGAATTAGGGAGGAGGATTTTCTTCGGAGATGGAACGGACTCCCTTCCAGCCGGTTCCAGCCTGGCCATCATGCCCTGAACCATTATCTGCCTCAGCATTCTCAAAACAACCTCGCAGCATCTCATTGGCTGCTGGTGGACTGGTCAGGGGCTGTTGGGTTTGGGGAACATGAAAAATTTATTTGTGCTTTGCACAGGCTTTTTCAGATTCTACCTGGCCTTACTGCAACCACATTAGTAACTGTGTAGAAAAGAAAGAACTCGGTAAAAGTTTTTTTGATTCAACTCAATGGAGTCAAGAGATTTGCTTTCCTGAGGAATTAGCTGGGACAGGTCCTTACACTACCTGAACAATCCTTCTAAATCTTAAATGTCCATGATGATACAGTTGTAACTGATCTTGCCAGTATCATTTATCCTATGCAAATGATCAGGAAAGGGGACATGACAGTAGACTCAATGAGTCCCGGCAGCCAGTTGCTCAATCACTTTCCTGTTCTTAGGAGGCAGCCCTCTTCATGAGCCAGTAGGTCCACCTGGCACTCCTTGGTTTCTGTTCTTTGCAGTAGGGAACCAAAAACTATTATAGGGCTCTTCCTTGAGCCTTATTTTGAGCAATATTGTCTCTCCTCTTGCTGTTCAGGGCACCAACCTCTCATCTCTTGCTCAGCCTGATCTTATTTCTTCTGCGATGCCTTTCAAAACTTCCACAATACAGATATTTTCTGTGACTTCCATTCCATGTTCTCAGAGGGGTCAGCTGGAAGAGAAGATTGCCTTGGGGGTCTTCGAGCGCTGGTAACATTCAGTCACACTTCAAAGCAGGGTGTTCAACCTAACCCTAACCATACATTATTAAATAAAGGGAAAGTAAATGCAGTTTGTTTCTAGTAATTGAATTATAATTAATTAGAAATGGTATTAAATCAAGGGTAGATTGTCTTGGTCTAGTTTTCTGGAGCAATCCTTCAGCAACAGGGTGCTTACCTTTAAATTTCCACAAAACCCCAACATGTTGGATTCTTCCCCAAACAGCCAGTCTCAGTAAGGAGAGATGCCACTTATGAGAAACTCTCTTGCCTTGCTTGGTAGCCCAGGCTCCCTTCCCACAAGGTGGGCTCTCCTTTGTAGAGAGGAAGGCCAACTCCTCTTCCCAACAATCACTTTTGTTCTGCTAAGGAATGCTTCTCCATCTCTAGCTCCAGGGTCACAGGCCAAATGCTTGATGCAACTTTGGGATCTGAAACAACAAAAATGGCAGCCATTGATTTCTTGGAGAATGAGGTCAAGACCTTTATGAATCTGAAATGTGGTTCAGAGTCTCCCGAGGGAGGGTAGCTATTCAGCCACTTTCGCCCAACATAAAGAACTAGAAATCAATTACTGGGAAGGACTAGAAAAACAAAAATTGATCATTTTTAAAAAGCCATTTTACACTGTTGCTTGATGCAAAAGTGAGTGCGTGGCTCCAGAGAAAATAGATCACTTGGTATAAATTTGCATTGAAAAAAGTTTAACACCATTTGCTAAAGTGCAATTAAGAAATTGTTCAGCTTTAACTTCCAGCAAGGAAAGTAAAAGATGCCAAAGGGTTCTCAGGCTGGAAAACATACTTGTATTTTCTCATAATAAAACAGGTAATGAATGTAGAAGCTCAGAAATGCCAAACCACACGTGGCTTGCAGTTCTTTTCAACAAATATGCAATTGGTCAAATACATAAATGTTCCTGGTTCTGCTACCACCCCCAAATCTAAAATAAACAGAATTTACATTAATCTATGGTGCTACTGGAAGCATTCACCACTTTGGTCTGGTAGTGAATGCTTCACTTAGAAACCAGAAGATGTTGAGTTCTAGTATCACCATATGCCAAAAGACAGCTGGGTGAGTTTAGGCCAATCACCAGGAAACTGGGAGTTCTAGTCACGTCTTAGTCCAAAAAAAGCCAGCTGGATGAATTTGGGCCATTTCCTGGGAGGCAGTGAATTGTAGTCCCACCTTAAGCATGAAAGCCAGGAGATGGTGAGTTCTAATCTTGCCTTAGATATGAGAGCCAGTGGGGTGAGTCACTCCAACCCAACCCACTTCATAGGGTTGCTGTTGTAAAGAAATTAGGAGGAGAAAGGGGGAGGCATGTTTGCCTCCTTGAAAATAAATAAATAAATAAATACAATAAATATAGACCCCTTGATGTGCTGGCCCAGTGAGGGAAACAGAAGAGGTGGGTCTCAGGCAGGGCTTTGCCTCACCAGGCAACCTTTGTATAAAATCCTTGTTGGTCTTCTCACCCTTCTGCCCCATCCTCTTCCCGAGGTTCACCAATGAGCTTTTCTGATTCTTCTGGAATTTGCCTGGATAATCTGCTAAGGAGGAAGATAACCCAGGTGCCAGCTTGCATTAGTGATGCCTAGATGAATGGAACTGCACCTCTAGAAAACCTGATTTATAGATAGGGTTGCATCTACCTCATGGTCTGTATTCAATGTCATCCAAGATTAACTAAAGGAAACCTGACCTTCTTTTGTCCCAAATGTGTGTTTTCCAAAAGGCAACCGGACTTTCTTTGGGTTTTTTTCCCTTGAAAATGTTTTGCTTCTCATCTGAGATGCTTCTTCAGTTCACTACTTTCTTGGATGAGAAGCAAAACATTTTCAAGGAAAAAAACCCAAGGAAGTCCAGTTGCCTTTTGGAAAAAAACACCTTTGGAACAATCATGACCTGGGTGATTGAGAATCTTCATAGACATCAGTTCCTCTTTTGCTTGTTCTACCGAGCCTTGGCCTAGAATGAGTCCAGACCAACAACTGTCAAAACTGACTTGACTCCAATCGTTGTTTGCACCTGATTCTGGCTCACATTTTGCCAAACAGAAATGGGAGAAGGGTAGTGAATTCCTAGGGAGGAGGGAGACAATGGAATACATGAGTGCCTACTGTTGTAGCTGAGACGTTATCCATCAGGGTCAAATTATGGGATACAGTGAGAGGCACAGAATTGCTTTCCCACAACAAAAGAACTGAACTGGTAAATTATGAACTATGGGTGACCCAGAGGGGGGAAAGGGGTTTTACCTATGGGAGTTTTCATGGGAAAATCCCAGAACTGACTTTGCTTCTGCTATGCCTAGATGCATCTTTCAATAAAGCTTTACTCTAAAGAGCTGGGAGTTTCTTGTGTTGAATGTGCCAAATGGAACAATTGACATCAGCTCTGATAGAAATTGTAGAGAATATTGGCAGTATGGGTTGTAGATTTTGACAGAACTCTGATAGCTTGGGGTGGCTTCCCAATAAGCTGAGGGCTACCATATCTAAACTGTAAAGCCAAGAGGCAGCAGCAAAGATTAGAGTCTTCTGTATCTCTTTGCTACCATCTGGATTTATGCTGCCCCAATCTGAAGTCATAAAACTCTCAATCCACCACAACTGTTTAACAGATTAACAGAGTTGGAAGGGACTTTGTAGGTCAGGGCTGTCAAACTTGCAGCCTGCAGGCCAGATGTGTCATGCACTAGCCACGCTCATGCCCGGTTTAGCAAAGGGGGAAAAAGTTGTGATATGTCATGTAATGATGCTGTGGTGATGCGAGTTTGACACCCCTGTTGTAGGTCATCTAGTCCAACCCCCCACCCAAGCAGGAGATCCTACACCATTTCTGACAAATGGCAGTTCAGTCTCTTCTTGAAAGCTTCCAGTGATGAAGCTCCCACAACTTCTGAAGGCAAATTCTGTTCCATTGACTGATTGTTCTCACTGTTAGGAAATATATTCTTATTTTTAGATTGAATCTCTCCTTGATCAGTTTCCATCCATTATGCCTTGTCTGGCCTTCAGGTACTTTGGAAATAAGGTGGCAGCCCTTCAAATATTGGAGAACTGCTATCATGTCTCCCTTAGTCCTTCTTTTCTCTAGACTAGTCATGCCGAGTATTTGTAACCGTTCATCATAAGTTTTAGCCTCCAGTCCCCTAATCCAATCCCTTAATTAACTGTGATATATCTACTAACCCCCTGGTGCCCCCAACCCCCCCCCCCCCACTCCTATATAAGTTTTCATCCATCCTTTACAGGTTGCTAATTCTCACCAGGTGCCAGCAATTTGGTCCCTCCTCTTCTTTCAATGTGCCCCACTTCCCTTTTTCCTTGCTCCTTTTTCTTTTCATTGGTACTTCTTCAGTTCACGGGTCTCCAAACCTGGGAACTTTAAGACTTGTGAGCCATTGGGGAATTGCATTAGTTATGGCCGGCTGGGGAATTTGGGATTTGAAGTCTACAAGTCTTAAATTTGCCAGGTTTGGAGATCCCTGGCTTAGTTATTTCCTTTGGTTTCATGATCTCTTTACCTTCTAGCAATTCATTTAAAAAAAAAAATCAGCCTAATTTACTTGCCAAGTCTTTTGCTGATTCAACTCAGACTTTTTTATTTATAGCCTTTTATTCATTGATTTAGTAAATGTATAGCTGCCCATCTCATACATATGACCTTTACACAATGACAACTCATAAGAGAAGAGAGCTTGCTGTTATTTCAGGACTCTTATCCGAGAGATTGCTTCTCTTTCTTAATCCCTCAGATGTGGATTGGTAAAATCTCAAGGTAGTGAAGATGAGAAAAACATCCTGAGAGGTTACAAAAGACATCAAGGCAAGGCAACCTTTTCTACATATGTTTTCTGTGTTATCTACCTGACTTTTCAGGTGTAACTGTGGCATTGGTCAGGTGAGCATTTGGAGGGCTTGAAGCAAAATGCTGCCTGTTTGAAGATTGCTCCTTTCACCAATTAGTTAACTGCGAGATAAATGTTGAACTATACCTTATTTAGTACTTTTCAGTACATCGGTAATTTCTTTCCATTTTTAAGGAGTGTTAGCAATCTTTCCATCCCTCTGAAATAAAGATACCAGTCCACAGCATCCAAAACACTCTGGACTAAGCAGTGAAATGGCAAAGCAGAAGAGGTGCCCCCAACGATCCTCTACAGAAGGCTCTCAGCAGAGTTGAAGATAGTAGGAGAAAAAAGTAGAAAGAATATCAGGTTTATCATCTCTCTTTCAGTCAGGCAGACAACTGGCCTCTTCTCCAGATTCTTCCATGGCTGGCTAAGGAATTTTGGGAGTTGGTACACAAGTCTTAAAGTTGTCAAGCTTGGAGACCCCTGGCTTAAGCCATCAGGTGAATCTCCTGATGGAATGTTAGAACAATATTTAAGGTTTTTAAGAAGTTCCTGCAATCATTACAACCTTCTAAAAAACTGGGACCAAAATTCATTGGCCCATTTCCCAGCACCAGAATCATTAACTCTGTCATTGTAGAACTCCTACATCCTAAGACG
The DNA here is from genome assembly GCA_023653725.1 of Bungarus multicinctus. Lineage (NCBI taxonomy): Eukaryota > Metazoa > Chordata > Lepidosauria > Squamata > Elapidae > Bungarus > Bungarus multicinctus. The sequence goes on along the minus strand of CM042835.1, from coordinate 26,960,051 downwards.
CTTAGACAGGTTCATCCTGTATTTCTTTGCAGTCTACTCAAACCAGAAATCACTTCAAAGATCAGACTTCCTCTTCCCACACCTCCAACCCCCAATATGGTGGAGGGGGAATCACATTTTGAAATTAAAGATATCCTTGACTCATACACTCACCATGGCTCCACACAATATTTAGTAGCATGTAAAAGCCCCCACACTGTTATGGAAATTCCACCTGAAATACCCTCACAAACCATCCTAATTCTTAATGTAATATATGCTTTATGTCTTCCAGGTGGATTTTCCATTTTTCTTAGGAGGGCAACATGTCAGATCCATGTACCTGCCATTCTTCAGTGGAAAGGGGAGGGTTGGATTTGATACATTTAGTTATTTTTCCTCTCTATGAATCCTAGATATTGTAGTTCTTGCCTTTTCTTTTACATAATCTTTACCTGATTTATAACCATTGCTTGGCACCCCAAATGCCCAGAAAATTGTCACCTCTTGGGGGAATGCAAGGGAAGGAGGGGGCTATGTGGATTACAATGCCAAAAGATAGCCCTGAGAAAATTTTCTTATCTGCTTTCTCAGAGACACTGGTAGAACAACATCTTTACACCTGCTGATTGGTGGAATCCACATCAAACTATTGGGAGGGGTTTCTAATTTGCTATATCCTAGTTGAATGCCCTGAGGGATATCAAAGCCTGCTTTGAATTCTGACTTGCTTTCACCCCTTTTCAATTAAAGGTTCCTTTTGAAATACAAAGTTTTCAAGAGTCTATACTTGTTTTGAAAGGGGGGAGAGGCTGGTCCTTACAGGTGGTATATGTTGAAAAAAATCAGCCATTGGGCCTGTGTGAGCTCTTGATGGATATTTGGACACAACATGATGGATATTTTGTCGAGGAGCACCACAGTTGCACTGAGGGGTAGAGACAAGACTCCACTTAAACAATGAGTCCTGGCAAACACCATGTTGGGTACGGATCCTGTTCAGAGTTGACCAGTGCTGGTAAGGAAGGTCAAAACCTGGCACCTTTTGTGTAGGGTCATCTAGGTTACTGCCTATAGCTGGGCATTCAGCAGCCCATTTGGTTTCCACTGTGTGGAAGTTGTTAGGCAGCTGTTGAGTGAGTGCCAGAGCGGCTTCCTGGATTTAAGCCTGCCAATTCATAGATGAGGAAGATCAGGGATGCACAGGAAGAAGTGGGTTTCTCATAATTTTGTTGTCCTCCTTCACTAAGGCTTCCTGCCTTCGTAGAGCTGGTGGTGCAATGTGGCTCAACATAGGGAGCCAGCAAGTAGGAGTAGATTTTATGCAACCAGTTATGATCCTCATTGTATAGTTTAGTCTAACATTGATCTTTCTAGCATGGCAGCTATTAAGCCAAATGGCAACACAGTATTCATCTGCAGAGTAGATCGACCCTAGTGCTGATATTCTGAGAGTAGAGGCTCTCCATCTTGATCCTCTTAGTTTCTGGAGTAAGTTGTTCCTGGTATTGATTTGAATGGACATATTCTCTAGGTGTTTCTTATAGGAAAGAGTCTGATCCAAAGTTACTCCAAGGTATTTGGAGTGAGGATCATAGGGGAGTAGTTTGTTATTCAGGTAGACCTTCAGGGTGGCATTGATGACTTTGTTGTTGAGATGGAAACAGATGGTCACCATTTTGCTGACACTGGATATGAATCTCCATCCAGCAAAGAATTTTCCCAGGAACTTCAGGTCCTCAGAGAGGAGGCAGTCCAATACTTCCAAGTTTTTATCTTGCACTGCTAGGGCCAAGTCATCTGCATACCCAAATTTACACCTCTTTGTAGCTGGCATATCTGAGATAAAAAGATTGAACAGTGTGGGTGCCAGTACAGAACAGAGGAGGTATTCAGCAGGTTCTGACCAGTTCTGGAGAACCGGTAGTGGAAGTTTTGAGTAGTTTGGAGAAGCAGCAAATACCACCTCTGGCTGGCCCTGCCCCCATCTCTTCTCTGCCTCCTATCAAGTCCCAGCTGATCGGCTGGGTCTTCTTTGGTTGCCTTGCACAAGATAATAGAGCTGGAAAGCAGGTTAGTAGGATGGGGAAGGAATGGAGATTTTACAATATCCTTCCCATGTCACGCCCACCACGCCATGCTCACCAAGCCACACCCACAGAACTGGTAGAAAAATTTTTTTGAATCCCACCACTGATACAGAGCCGTTGAGTCTTTTTAACTTGCTAATATTGTCCCCCATAATGATCTGAAAGTATCTATTGCTGAGCATGTTGTTTATTAGGCAATAGAGGATTTTAGAGGGGATGATGTGACTCAGTTTGTAAAGCAGACCCTTCTCCTTCTACATGGTATCATATTAAAGGAGAAGTATCCTTTATCAAAGTTCTGTCTTTATTCTTCCCAATTTGAAGCATCATTTTAGTGAAAATATTTTCATTCTGTTTCATTCTAGAAAAATATTTTCGGTGAAAAATCCATTGATTTATAAAATAATTTGGCTCTAATACAGTTTCAGTTTGGGTCCATTGTTTAGAAGAGACTTCTATAATGAATGGGAACATATGGGAACATATGCCCCAAATGGTGCTTGATAATATATTATCCAATAGGGCGTGCCCAGCCTCCTTTTTCTGAAGTCTATACAAAATCCTATTATTTATTCTCAGCCTTTTTGCATGAAAGCAGATTTCTATTATTTACTTGTTTATGTCTTAAAGCTGGTTTTGGAATTTCCACTGGGAGGCATTGAAATAGAAAATTGAGCTGTGCAAGGATTTTTATTTTTACCACTGTATTTTGCCTTAAGATGTTGAAAACATGATGTGATTTATAAAAATTAGACACTTCTGCAAATTATTCCAACCCCTTCTCTTGAGAACCCCTTTTCAAGCTGAATGGGACGCATTTGTGAGAGCAGGACCATATCATCTGCTTTTAGTTTTAAAAGATACATCTTACCGCCCAATTCTATCCTGAAAATCTGATTGTTGGATCTTATTCCAGCACTTCTTATAGCTAGGTTGAATAATAAAAGTATCCTGCTTGGTATCTCTTAAAATCATGATAGAATCAGAATTGTAACTGTTCAGTCTTATCTGAGCTCTAGTTGGTCCATAAATATATTGAATTATCTTGCAAAAGCTAGTCCCAGATTTAAATTGGTTTAATATTTGTTTTGAAAACTGTAGTTTCAAAGAACAAAGGCTTTGAACTAAGGAGAAATTTCCTGACAGTGAGAACAATTAACCAGTGGAATGGCTTCACTGAAGACATTGTATGTGCCCCATCACTGGAAGTTTTTCAAGAAGAGATTGGAGAGCCATTGGTCTGAAATAGTCTGGGGCCTTCTGCTTGAGCAGGCTAGAGGCCCTCCAAGGTCCCTTCCAACTCTCTTATTCTATTAAATATATTTAAAGAACATATGACTAGAGAAAAAGCATTAATTTTACTAAATTGTATAATAATTTCCTGATAGAAATAGATATATTTTGATCTGGAATAAAATTAGATTGATCTATAAAAATAATTTTAAAGGGTCAACTAACAATTTAATTTATAGTTTATACCATATATTGAGACAGACCCATTTCCTGATAATTGTTAGCTAATTAGAATTATCTTAGTGTTACAAAGACTCTGGAAGGGATCTTTTGGGTGCCAAGTATTCCATAAAAATAAAACTTCAGGTATTAAGACTTCTTCAAATTCTTAATAAAATTCTCCTGGCTCCTCTATCAGAGTGAGGAGATTTTCCATTCTGAATAGTGTTATGTGCTACAGTGGCACAGATGATTAGAGTGCAGTACTGCAGTTCAAATTTGGCAGTTTGAATCTCACCAAGGCTCAAGTCAGCCTTCCATCCTTCCAAGGTGGGTAAAATGAGGACCCAAATTGTTGGGGGCAAGAGGCTGACTCTGGAAACTGCTTAGAGAGGGCTGTAAAAGTACTGTGAGGCAGTATATAAGTCTAAATGCTACTGTTAAGGATTTGGGGGGCTTCTGAAATAGACAAAGGAGATTCCATAACCCAGGGGTGTCAAACTGGATTTCTTCGAGGGCTGGATCAGCATTGTGGCCCTCCTCCGTGGGCCGGTGGGGGAGGGGAGACAGGACGAACACCTCCTGCAGCACTCTGCCAGCCAAAACAGGGCAAGGGGGCATGTGAGGCACCCCTGCGGCCTGTTTTGGTCGGCAGAGAGCTGCAGGAAGCTGTCTAGGCCAAAAACAGGACATGTGCTTCCCCGCGCCCCGTTTTGGCTGCCAGAGGCACTGCAAGCCAGTCCTTTGCTATTTCTAGACTGGCCCCACGGGCCAGATTTAAGCACCCCACAGGCTGGATCCAGTCTGCGAGCCTTAAGTTTGACACCCCTACCATAAACTGTATATCCTCTTGAGCTAATTCTAGAAATTTTAATTTATAGTAGTGATAGATTATTTGAGGAATACAGTTGTTGAAAAAATGTTTGAATTCTTTACTTATGTTTTTGGTTTTTGTTTCTGCTCAGCCATTCCTGTTTATAACTGCACTAATATTTTTTTTCCTTAGGTTTTTCAATTTATTTGACAATATTCTAGAATTTTTATTATTGCATTTGGAATTTTGTATTTTTGTTTGGAAATAATTATTTGAGACGAGCTTTTACCTGTCTCTAAATTATCTTATTCTCTCCTTTTATTTACTGTTAGTAAAGTTACTGTTTACTTTATCAATGGAGATTTTTAAGAAGAAATTGAACAGCCATTTGTCCAGAATTGTATAGGTATAGGATCTCCTGTAATAGATTGGACACACAAGGAACTTGTCTTGGTGCATCTGCTCTCAGTATACATAAAAAGAAAAGATACATTCGCCAAGAGTCAAGTGGGTTGGACTAGAAAACCTTCAAGGTTCCTTTCAACCCAGTTATTCTATGTTTTATGTTTATTTATATTTATTTATATATAGTAGCTGATCCAGTTATATTTTGCTAATAGATTGTCAAGTTTTGAATAAAGTTACTTGCCTTTTGTGATACTATTTTCCTTATAGAATAGAATAGAATAGAATAGAATAGAATAGAATAGAATAGAATAGAATAGAATAGAATAGAATACTTTATTGGCCAAGTGTGATTGGACACACAAGGAATTTGTCTTGGTGTTAATATTCTCAGTATACATAAAGAAGGAACATTCGTTAAGAATCAAGAATCATAATGTACAACACTTAATGATAGTCTTAGGGTACAATCAACATCAAATCATACTAGGAAACAGAGGATACAAGCAACAAAGTTACAGCCACAAGTGGGAGGGGATGGGTGATAAGGAGTGATGAGAAGATTAACAGTAGTAGTAGTATACACTTTGTAAATTGTTGAACAGTGTTGAGAGGATTATTTGTTTAGCAGAGTGATGGCTTTCAGGAAAAAAACCTCTTGTGTCTAGTTGTTCTGGTGTGCAGTGCTCTATAGCGTCGTCTTGAGGGAAGGAGTTGAAACAGTTTATGTCCGGGATGTGAGGAGTCTGTAAATATTTTCACAGCCCTCTCTTTGACTCGTGCAGTATACAGGTCCTCGATTGAAGGCAGGTGGGTGGTAATTATTTTTTCTGCAGTCCTAATTATCCTCTGAACTCTGTGTCAGTCCTGTTGCGTTGCGGAACCAAACCAGACAGTTATAGAGGTGCAGATGATAGACTCAATAATTCCTCTGTAGAACTGGATCAGCAGCTCCTTGGGCACTTTGTGCTTTCTGAGTTGGCGCAGAAAGAACATTCTTTGTTGTGCTTTTTTGATGACGTTTTTGATGTTAGGTGTTTTGATGTTATATGTGCTCATCTTCCTTATTCACTCCCCTCTTAATACAGCCTTCATAGTATCACACCTTATTCTTACTGATGTTCCATTTGTATTATTTTCTTGCAAAAAAAAAATCCTCAAACATTGAATTAATTGTTGCAGCTGCATTGTATAATAACATAGTATTAAAATGCCAATTACAAGCAAATGGGATAATCTCTTCTAATTGGAACATAATAATCAGCAGAGCGTGATCTAATATAAGTATTGGGGCAATTTTAACCTGTCAGAAATTTTTTGAAAGTTTTCAATCTTCATACATAGTCTGTCCTAAAGTGGGATTTATATCTAGCTGAATAAAATGTGTTTCTTTATTGTAGGATTTATAATTGTATATGAATCAACAAATCCATGACTATGCGATCCATTTTGAATGTTATTAAATATTATTAAAGATTTTAATGAATCAATTATTGAAGTAATCTCTTATTGTATAATTCATAATCTTTAGTAAATAACCAATCATCTGATTAGCAGCATATGCAAAAGCTAGAGTTAATATTTTATGACCAAATTTCATATTCTATCTATCTATCTATCTATCTATCTATCTATCTATCTATCTATCTATCTATCTATCTATCTATCTATCTATCTATCTATCTATCTATCTACCTACCTACCTACCAACCATCTCATTATCATTCTAGTCAGGGGTGGATTCAATTTTTTTAACAACCAGTTCTGTGAGTGTGGCTAGGTGGGCATGGTCATGTGACTGGGTGGGTATGGCTTCTTCTTCTTTTTTTTTTGCAGCAACCCCCCCCCAGTTTTTTTTTTTTTGCCTCCTGGGCCTCAGAGAAGCCTCCTAACGAAGCAGAAAGACAGCGAGCGGGATCCCAGCACAACTGATCATAGGAACAGCTGATCGTCGGGAGAGGGAAAAAAAGAAATATCTTAAGGAGTGACTGGGCAGGGAAGAACGCAGTCAGTGAGGTCAGGCCTGTGTGCAATGTTGTGCATGCGCGATAAGGACTGATGGGGTAGGGAGGGGATGGGCAGTCAGAGATGGGCCGGGCCAGCCAGGGGCACAATTTGCCGGTTCTCAGAACTGCGCAGAATCATCATAACCAGTTCTATAGAACCGATCCGAATCAGTAGAATCCCACCCCTGATTCTAGTCCTTTTCTATCCACTGCAGGCTGAAGGCTGAAGGCCTATTCTGCATATTTCCAACCAATACAGTCCTGAGCTTTCTTTTGCCAATTGAGCCCTTAATATTTGCTGATATTGTCCATCCATCTTGTTTTAAGTCTCTTTTGTGGATGCTTTTTGTCAAATATATAGGTGATCCTCAGGTTATGACTGCTCATTCAGTTACGAAGATGCTGGTACTTATGACAAAATAAAAGAATAACAAAGTTGAAAGGGACCTTGGAGATCATCCAGTCCAAAACCCTGCTCAAGCAGGAGACCCTATACCATTTTAGACAAGTAGCCAGTCTCTTCTTAAAAGCCACCAGTGATGGAGCACCCACAACTTCTGGAGGCAAGTCGTTCCACTGGTTAATTGTTCTCACTGTCAGGAAATTTCTCCTTAGTTGCTTCACTCCTTGATTAGTTTTCATCCTTTGTTCCTTGTTCTGCCTTCTGCTGCTTTGGAGAATAGGTTGATCCCCTCTTCCTTGTGGCAATCAGAATATAATTGTCCCAGCATCATCACAGTCACATGACTTAAATCTGTGGATTTAGCAACCGGCTCACATTTAACGACGGTTGCAGTGTCCCACATCATGTGATTGTCACTTGTGACCTTCCCTGGAATCAACAAGGAAGGCAGTGGGGAAGGTTGGAACTTGCTGTGGTAAATTTCCCACACCTTGTAGCCGCCACCCCAAGCCCCGCCACACTCCTGCTGTGTCAGTCACTTGCACATCCACGTGGAAACTCCACTCCCAACCCAGGAGCACCTCCTTGCCTGCCAGCCTACTTGTCATGTTGTATGGTGTTGGATTTAATTGTTCTGCTGTTTATTTCTTGCTAGTAGTTTTACTGGTCTTCATTAAAATATAATTTCAAAAATCCTTCATAAATTCTTGAAACAGTTGTCTCAAAATTCAGGAAGGTAACCTTTATTCAATTCCTTTCTGCTGTTCTCTTTTATTTTTCTCCAACTTGTAGACTGCTTTTCCTTTCAAACAGGCAATTATTTTTTTATGTAAGAAGTTTTTTTTATTTTAATTTATTTTTTTATGTAAAAAACTTCCCCCTTCAGACAGACAACTCTCCTTTATGTAAAACAATCCCCTAGAGTCACTGCTTTGCAAAATTACTAATTACCATCCTGCCTCTTTCCTCCTATAACTCCTTGGTTACATGTTGCTCATTCTGGTCCATTAATTTCCTTTTCATTAACCTGTATCTGTCTTCCTGTTGTCCATTTTTCATCTAAGCAGTCCAGCCTCTTAATAATTCTTAGTCTAAATCTTAACTGTTTCTGCGATAGCTATTGTAATCTTTTTTGTTTTGTTTGTTTCTAGTGAAGGAGCCATCATTTACCTATCAGCCAAAACAACCAGCTTGGTCGGCTACATTAATTTCACTATAAAACCATTTTCTCTTGTTTGACCAAATTCAAGGCTGCAGAACTGTTTCTGTCTTACAGCCAACCAAGCAGGACAGCCTGGAGTAGCTCTGAGTAATCAGGACAGCAAAATCCATCATTTCTAACCAAGCTATACAAACATCTCAAGAGAAAATTCTATTTTGTACAAGAATGAAAGCTCACGGCAACATTATTGAAGTAAGAGACACTGGAAATAATTTGCACAGCAAGAGATGAAATGACAGGGAGTTACACAGCACACTTTATGCTGCTACTGAATCAGCCCGTTGCCCTCTCCAGTAGAAAATATTGAATAATAAATTAATGACAATAATGCTTCTGCAACAAGAACAGAACAAAATCAAGGGAAAAATCAAAGTTAAAATGTGTTAAGATGTGTCAGTCAGTATCTTGCATGAAATCAAGCTGAAGGAAATATAGCTTCAGAGGATGAACGAGAAGGGCCTTGACACACTTGAATCCTGAGCTCTATCCCACAAAACAAAATTCAGTGGGGAGAAAAGTAAGGTCTTATTCTCAGGTGAGACAAACCAAATCTATAAGTATAAAATAGGTACCCGGCTCAACACCAATAATTGTGGGAGGGATCTTGAAGTCTTAGTGGGAAATCACTTAAATATGAGCCAGCAGTCTGCTGCAGCTGCCCAAAAAAGCCAAAGCTGCATTAACAGAGGAATAGAATCAAGATCATGTGAAGTGTTAATACTGCTTTATAAGGCTGTGATAAGGCCACACTTGAATATTCCATCCAATTTTGGTCGTCACGATGTAAAAAAAGACGTTGAGGCTCTAGAAAGTATGCAGAGAAGGGCAACAAAGAAGATTTAGGGGCTGGAGGATAAACTGCGTGATGAACAGTTAAGGGAACTAGGCATGTCTAGCCTATTAAAAAAAAGTAATGGGTGGAAGATTTTTAAAAAGAAATCCAACTTAGCATTAAGGAGAAATTTCCTGACAGTGAGAACAATTAATCAATGGAATAAATTGCCTTCCGGAGTTGTGGATACTTCTTCGGTAGAGGCTTTCAAGAAGAGATTGGACAGCTATTTGTCCAGAATGATATAGGGTCTTCTGCTCAAGCAGCAGGTTGTACTAGATCAGGGGTCTCCAACCTTGACCACTTTAAGACTTGTGGACCTCAACTCCCAGAATTCCTCAGCCAGCTGGCTGAGGAATTTTGGGAGTTGAAGTCCACAAGTCTTAAAGTGGCCAAGGTTGGAGACCCCTGTACTAGATGAGTTCCACCAAGATTATTCAATGAAGACTATTCTATTGCCACCTACAGTTGGACTTAGTAGTACATAAAATTATCTGCTACAATGTCCTACCAGTCAATGACTACTTCAGCTTCAACCGCAACAATAAAAGAGTACACAACAGATACAAACTCAATGTTAACCGCTCCAAACTTGATTGCAGAAAGTAGGACTTCAGCAACAGAGTGGTCAATGCCTGGAATGCACTACCTGACTCTGTTGTTACATCCTCTAACCCCCAAAACTTTAACCTCAAACTATCCACTATTGACCTCACCCCATTCCTAAGAGGACTGTAAGGGGGGTGCATAAGCGCACCATCGTGCCTACCGTCCCTGTCCTATTGTCCCCATTTATTCGTACCTATTTCCTGTATTCTTACTCATGCTTATACTTATACCTATTATCTTGTAAGCGATTGACAAATCAAATCAAAGAAAAAAATGTTCTAAGAGCCTTCAAATTATTTGTAATCAGAAAGTCAGTGGCAAAATCAGTCTGAAGGAACAGGGAAAGAGAGCTGAGTAGAGAAAGGGAACCTGGCGATTTGAGGTGTTATTCATCAGTAAATGTATTTACTGCTTTTAGCTGATGAACATGTTGTGGCTCACATTTTTTCTAGCTTAGGATATTTCATTTCAGATGTGGACTGCTGTAATTTATGCATAAAAAGAAGGCCTGTTGCTTCATATAGATGAAGTAAGTGAGTACATAAGATGCTTCTAGAATTTGGACTCAGAGAAAGGAGGGCCAAGGGACTCATACTATGGCCTTTGGAGCAGTGGTAGGATTCAATTTTTTTTACTACTGGTTCTCTGAGCATGGCTTGGTGAGCATGGCAGGGGAAGGATACTGTAAAATCTCCATTCTCTCCCCATCCCACTAGCCTGCTTTCCAGCTCCATTCTCCTGTGCAAGGCAACCAAAGGAGACCCAGCCGATCAGCTAGAACTCAAGGGGAGGCAGAGAATAGATGGGGGCAGGGCCAGTCAGAGGTGGGATTGGCCGGTTCTCCAAACTACTCAAAATTTAGGTTACTGGTCAGAATCTGCTGAATACCACCTCTGCTTTGGAGCCCTAGCACTTCACAAAGGTATGATCCAATTGTGTGCCGTTATTGCCAATTACAAATCTATAAGGAATTCTTTCTAAATGGTAAATGGGTATTTTGCAAACCCCAAAGAAAAGACACTTGAACCCCTTGCTGGATGCGGATGGTTAATGAAATGCAGCCTCAACAGTCTTCCAGTTGATTGTGATTTCTATCACTGACATACTGAGGCAGGAGTTGAAATTCAATTTGGGGATTGTCAGCTTAGTAAAGGGGTGATCTCCTAATAAATATACTTAAACTCTAAATTAGAGGACAAAATTGCTCAGCCAGAGAGCTGCTTGTCGGTACTCGAGAGGGGCTTTTCAACGGAAGAGATGTCACATTAAGAACGCTAATGCTGGGGATGAAAAATGGCCATCGTCCACAAAACGGCTTTGTGGTGTCACTTCTCGTTGTGCAGCTTTGGAGATGGATGTCCTGGGTTGCAAATAGGCTGTAGAGTCAGCAGTTGCAAATGTACTGTAATCAAGGAAGGGATGATTTCAAGGAGCAAAATTATCTCTGTTGTGTGAGTTGCATGGGTAGATGTTCAAATGTTCCTCTTGGCTAGAGGCTACTCCCAGCTCGTTGTACAAATTGATATGGACACACAAACACACAAACCATACACAGCTTATTGCTTTACACCATTGAGTCAGTCCACTGGTCCTTGCTGGACTCCAGGGATGCCTGCTCTGGCTGGCTTTTGGTGAGTGGGGGTTGGTTAACTGCAGATAGCAAATGCAACCTAGCAATTTCAAGGGGAAAAGCAGGGCTCACAAATGAACTAATGATAATTTTTATTAGAGTCACGGGCCACATCTGCTTCTCCCAGGTCCTTGGAAAGGACTCGATAAGCAGCCAAAAAGCCAAATCCAGTCTGAACATCTGGTTGACTGTGTAAAGAACCATAATAATAAAAGACAAAACAATATACAACAATTATGGGTGGATTGTCAGTGGGCAGCCAATTCTGCAGATAGTATTACAAAATTTAGCCACATTCAAAGAAACTACATTGTAATGATCTGATAACAGCAATTGTACATAGAAAAAAAATGGATGTTTCCTATGTATTTTATCAGGCAAGTTTCTATGAGATGGATCTGTGAGTCCTTATGGAAGGTACAGTGTAATAGGACTTGACTTTAGTTTCAATAGCCCCAAGCAAAAACCCCAAGCAAAACCCTCAATCGGTAGGTAGATATGAGAAGGAAGACAAATTTAAACACTAAATATATTATATTGGAAGCATACTTAGAGTCAGACAACAAGATCTCAAATTCCTATATACAAATGGTCAAAATATGGGGAACAAATAGAGTGAACTTAAATTATTAATACATGAAGGCAGATACAATATAGTTGACATTACCAAAACTTGGTGGGTTACACATGACTGAAACATACTGGTAGAAAGATATAAATTCTTAAAAGAAAAAGAAAAAGAAACCCAGACCCCGTAAAAGAAGAAGTGGGATTGCACTATATGTAAAGGACCACTAATATGGCTACAAGAGATGCACAAATCCAAAGATGTAAACCTCCTAGAAAGCATATGGGTCAATATAAAAGAAGACAAAAATGACATAAGTGTATAACAAAAAAAAAGTCAAGGAAATAGTTGGTCCACTCAAGAGAGAAGATGGCAAGGAAGTAACAGGTAGCAGAGAGAAAGCAGAGCTACTTAACTCATTCTTTGCATCAGTCTTCATGCAAAAAGAAACTATACTCAACTTACCAAACACATAACTGTAAAAGTCAGACTAGAAATAAAAATTAAAATAAGCAAGAAAATGGTAAGAGGACACCTATCTAATCTTGATAAATATATGGATTACATCCTAGAGTTCTGAAGGAGCTGGCAGATGTCATCTTAGAACCATTGTACCATATCCAGAGAACATTCCAGGACTCTGGAGAGGAGTATTACCTTCTCAGGAAAGAAGCATTTGCAGGAAGACGTCAGGAGTGGCAAGGAATCACCCTGTGTTGCGAGTCTTGTTTTATCTGGATACGCTCAAAGTCTTGCCCTGCTCCTTCCACAGCTATTTTTGGGGCAGCTCCATCTCCACTTCAGACAAACCCTCGAGCATTGTCCCTGTGCTTCCATTTACTCTCCATCTCCACTCCTTTTGCTCTAAGCAGTTTCCCCCACATTTTCCTTGCTGTTGAGTGTTTTCAAATAAATAATTAGATTTTTTTTTGTTGGCTATTCAAGTCAAGCAGGTCAAGCACATTTGGTGTCGTGGGATTCTGTATGCTGTCCATATTCCTCTTAGATTGTGCTTGTTTGTTTGTTTGTTTTCCAGGGGAAAAAAGGAAGGAATTCCTTATGGGGCCTTCTTGCTGTCCTGGTTGTAGGGAAATCCCAGAGAATCACTAGGCTGCCTTGTTTGGGTGCACCAGGCCCAGAACAATGGGATGGATTCTTTGTACATTATATCAGTTAATAAGGATGTGCAACTCTGATGAAGAAATGGGGTAACACAAGTCACACTGATATTTTCCAACACAATCATTGAAATCAGATCTCACTTAGTTAGTTCTAAGATCACTTAGGAGGCTGCATCTTTGTTTTCTTGCTGTAAGGGACAGACTGCTACTCAGTCAGCTTTGCAAAAATCCTACATCTAGTTATCAATGGCTGAATTTGCACAACAGACAGACAGATAGAACATCATAAGAGAGTTTGTTTGCATAGCATTTTAGATGCACAGAGCAAAGAGATCTGCTAATCTGGGTCTGAAGTGGCTTTATTGCAAAGTGTATACATTTCTCCAGAGGCATGTGTTTCTTTGTGTCTTCTCCTATACAGTTTTTGGAGTTTGGGAGCCTCAGTTGTTCTCCACTTCCTTCTGGCCCTCATCTGCATGCTCCTTATATCTATATTTATATCTATCTTCCAAAAATATACCATGTTATACATTTCCAAAATTGATCCATGACTCACCTACATCTTTTCATCTCTCCATTCAAAGAACATGTTCCGGTGTCAGTACAGAGATTGACAATCTTCTGCAAACCTATATTATATTTTTGTTTGTTTTTTTAAAAGGAAAATCTCTTAGATTACAACATGGATCTTTTGAAGGGGGAAAGATGTAGAAATCAGTAACTCCCGGCAGATAAGGTCCTGACAAATGGTTCTCTACAAACAAATTCTTTATCTTCCACAGGTGATCTAATGCATCTGGGTACAGCAGGATAAGCAGGATCCTATGGCAGAATAAGTTAATGGAAAAAGAGCTGTAGAGGGAAGAAGGTGCTACAAAAGATAAAAAGACATTTGCAATCAATTGCTGAAAGGGAAAACTAGTTTGTGGCAGAAAGTAAAACAAAACAAAGGGCAGAGAAGAGGGAAAGAAGAACGAGGCAGTAAAAGAAGGGCAACAAGAAAGTAAACTCTACAAAGAAACTATAAGCAATGATCAACCTTAAGAAAAGAAGACCGAGTGGGAGGGCATTTTCTCATTCCTAACATTCAGGTAATCCTTGATTTAGGACCACAAGTGAGCCCAAAGTTTTTGTTGCTAAGCAAGACCATTGTTAAGAGTTAAGAGTTTTCCAATCTTTCTTGCCACAGTTGTTAAGGAAACCATTGCAGTTGTCAAGTTAGTAACACCACTGTTAAGTGAGTCTGGCTTCCCATTGACTTTGCTTGCCAACAGGTCGCAAAAGGGGACCTGCAGCCATCATAGATCCATGCCAGTTGCCAAGCGGCTGAATTTTGATCACATGACCAAGGGATGCAGCAACGATTGTAAGCGTAACGAATGGTGGTCGCATGTCGCTCTTTTCAGTGCCATTGTTACTTAGAATGGTTACTAAATGAATTGTTGTAATTTGAAAATTAATTGCATCTTAAATAGCATTTAACATGGCTGAGGTTGAAACAGAATTGTCTGCAAATGATGGACACGTGACTGCTAAAATGTCTAAAATGTATAAAGGGAAATTTGATATAGAAGAAAAGAAGGGAAAGCATGTATGACAAAATGAGCTAATACGCACTGAGATTGTGGTTGAAAGGATTGAAATGTATATTATATTATAATCTTAAGGAGAATTTTTATAAAATGATGTATCATGGGTGTATGTCACTAGAGAAATTTGTCTTGAATGTCAAAAATGTGAACAACAAGAAGGGACATTTTATCATGTAAAGAAGAAACAGAACATTCTGGATTCAAATACATATAGTGACTCAGAGAATTGTAAAGATTAATACACAATTGAACCCACCCAAAAGGGATATGATAACGGCAGTGAAATTATTACATTCTTCTCAAAAACAATCCTCAGGAGGGGCCAATGGAGCGGGTGGGCCATGGCTGCAGCCTCAAAGGAGGAACACTGAGGCAGAAGGCGGTGGCTGCGCTCCTGGTTAAGGCTCCTGCAGCCCATTTGGACTGCTGTTGCTTCTGAACTGACCGCTGCTTTTGCTGACCTGATGATGCAAGTGACTGGGAAATCTCTTTTGATTTCTCTGTTGGCTATGGTCAAACCCACAGAAAAGAGGCCAACAAAGCAGTGGTGGGATTCAACATTTTTTACTACTGGTTCTGTGGGAGTGGCTTGGTGGGCATGGCAGGGGAAGGATACTGCAAAATCTCTATTCCCTCCCCCATTCCACTAACCTGCTTTCCAGCTCCGTTCTCCTGTGCAGGGCAACAAAAGCTGATCAGTTGGGACTCGGGAGGCAGAGAATAGATGGGGGTGGGCCAGTCAGAGGTGGGATTTGCCAGTTCTCAAAATTTCCGCTACCTGCTGAATAGCACCTCTGCAACAAAGTAAGGAGAAGAGTTGCTCTTTGTCAATTAATTTCCTTGCAATGTAAGGAAGAGAGTAAGGAGGAGAGTAAGGAGGAGCTGATAAGTGAAAAAAGTGGAACAACTTGCTCCCAGAAGCTGTGGTTGCTCCATCACCAGAGGTTTGCGAGAAGAGATTAGACAGCCATTTGTCCGGCATGGTGTAGAGTCTCCTGCTTGAACAGAGGGTTGAACTAAAAACCTCCAGTGGGACATACAACTCTGTTATTCTGTACTCTGTATTCTGTTTTTGCTCCAGACTAGCAAGAGAAGATTTGAATGTCATTGTGCTTTTACTTGTAGAGGACATTCGGGGGCAGGGGGGAGGGGGGCAGATTGGAAGGTCCAGGAAAGGGGACTGAAGGAAACTGAGTGGCTTCTTTTGAATTTGACTTGACAAGAAGGCCCAGAAAATCTAGTAGCTCACAGGCAGGCAAGCAGGCTGGCAGGCAGGCAGGAGATGGGAATGAGGAATGAAGAAAGGAACATGTTTTTTTTCCCCTCCAGGTGTTATCTTTGATTTATTGTTACAAGAGTGTTCCAATATTTGAGGGGCTCCTACAAAGACGAGGGGGTCGAACTATTTTCCAAGGCACCAAAAGGCACGACAAGAAACAATGGATGGAAACTAACCAAGGAGAAAAGCAACCTAGAACTAAGGAGAAAATTCCTAGTGTTAAGACCAATCAATGGTCTCATGCCTGAGAGGGGGTTGGACTAGAAGACCTCCAAGGACTCTTCCAACTCTATTATTCTCTGTTCGCTGTTCTATACCATGTAACTTGCAGTATATATTATGAATTTATGTTGTGCTGTTGAAATTGTATTTTTATGGGCAGTACATATTACGATGTAACAGTAAACATTGTAAAAATTAATCAGTGTTATTTCCTTACTGTAGTAGCCATTAGTTTAGGAGAGAGATATTCCAGTGATCTCTGTCTTCAAGGACTGCTAAACACAAGCGATGTGCTGCTTGCACTCTCTTAACTGAACAACGTTGGTTGGTAAAAACAGTCCATCAACTGAAAGATGGCTCTGATAGGCTTTGGTGCCTCTGAAAATCCTTTGTGTAACAGATTTTATATTACTGCTGCTCCCTGTATATTTTGGCACTGTTTGGCAATCCTTCGTTTGCACTGTAGCTGTTCTTGGTGCACTGACCTTCTTTCCTTTTCCTGGCAGAGAGAAAGAAAGCCTCCCTCTGCAGATGACCACCTTGACCAGGCCTCAATCTCTTTCCAGATTTCCTAAGAAGCAGGAGTCTCAACGGTCCCTCACATCAGGGCCTCTAATCGGAGAGGATTAGTTTCTAAAATAGCAGAAACGGATCTGATCAGCATCATTTCATTCTGCTGACAAGCTCCGAGGCATCTGAAACGTTCTGGTTTCTAAACAGGGCAAGATTTATTATGTAGGGAAAAACAAATGCAGGTCGTTCACATCATCAGCCTTCAGGTGTTGAACTCAGATTAAGGAAGATTCAGGCAGTGCTGTGAAGGGCAGAGGCTGGCAGCCTTCTTGGCTGGAGGACCAAGCTCTCAACAGGAGCAGAAACTTGCAAAAGCAGCTGGCCAGGGAAGCCTGGAGGACTCTGTCCAGCTTCGGGTACAGTCCAATTAAAGCACTGCATCAAAACAGAAGAATGTGAAAATGGTCTTGGCTTTCAGCCATTCCCTCCCCAGGTAGGAAAAAATCCCAATTCCTAAAACATATGAAGGACGGTTGCAGGAATTGGGTATGTCTACTCTGGTCTAGTGAGAAGAAGGACTAGGGGTGACATGATAGCAGTCTACCAATATTTGAGAGGCTGCCATAAAGAAGAAGGGGTTAACCTATTCTCCAAAGCACCTGAAGGCAGGACAAGAAACAAGGGATGGAAAGCAATCAAGGAGAGAAGCAACCTGGAACTAAGGAGAAATTTCCTAACTGTGAGAACAATTAACCAGTGAACAGCTGGCCTTCAGAAGTTGTGGGCGCTTCAGCACTGGAGGTTTTTAAGAAGAGATGGGACAGCCATTTGTCTGAAAGGGTATAGGATCTCCTGCTTGAGCAGGGGGCTGGACTAGAAGACCTCCAAGATCCCATCTTAACTCTGCTATTCTATTACTCTGTTACTCTATTATTCTGTTAAGTACAATTTCCAGATGGTCCTTAATCAGGCCCACTGGCCCATCCAGAGCATTAGTTGGGATTGTCTCAAGAACAGCAGAGTGAGCAGTTTCACCAAGAAGTGCTGGGCAGTGCAGGGAGCCCTCATCCTCCTGGGAAAATTAAGGAGAAAGAAATGCCCTACCAGAAAATGGAATCTTTTTTGGGCCGGGAAATATCTCAAATGGGCCACTTTGGGCATATTTCTAACCCCAAAAAACAAAAAGCAAGAGACTTCCCTGTGAAACCCCTGCCTTCTTGTTCTTAAAGGGAATTTGGTCTAAGCAAAACAATGCTACACTTTCAAAATAAGCTTTTTAAGCTGGATACTTGTATATGCATAATTAGCACATGATACTCCACTGTGTTAGTTCTGGTTGCCTTGCTGTGCTGAATGACATTCACATTCTCTCCAATATTAAACTCTCCCTTAGTTAATTCTAATTATTTATTTATTAGACTTATTTATTACAATTATCTGCAGACTACCTAATCAAATGGCTCCAGCAAATTACAGTTTACCTACAAGAGAACAGCTGTAAAATCATCGATAACCATCTTTCATTTGCAATCACTCCCCCCAAGTGCCGTGTAGAAGAGGGTGGCTTTCCTCAAGGATGTCAGCTGAAGAGGGGGTGTTGGTGAGGAGGCTGCCTACCCTCTGACCTCCCTAGGAGTGAAGAGCCCCCTCCTCCAAGTGTCCATTCCTGAGCAGATTGCACCGGGTGGACGGACTCCTCCTGGAGAATATGGCCCCAGTGTTAAGAACCACATAAGGCTTTAGAGGAGAAGCAGCACCAGATGTAGATGGCAAAGAGAGCAGCTTTCACTTTATGCTGCTGAATCCACCTGCACCATTCCATCAGGGCTGTTCCTGTCCATCCAGGTCAACACTGCAGCTTTTGGGGCTCCTTCAAGGGGAGTCCCATATAAAGCAAATGCTGCCATCTTAATGGCAAAGGCATGAATCACGGTCTTCAGCATTTTCTGGGCCAGCCTTACTGCTGCTTTCCTAATAATGGGCTCCCAACTTCTCTTCAAGAAAGAGTTGTGAGTCCAAGACACCTGCCAGACTGCATGGCAAATCTTTCCAGGGAATGAAACCCAGCAAGAAAAACTGATGGCATCTCTGTGAAGCACAGGGCATCGGCACCAAGGGGAGCTCAGGTTTCCAGAGATTCGATTTGAGTGCCTTGCAGCCTCCAGACCCTGGACAAGAGGATCAAGGTTTGGATGCTGACTCAGTGTCTTGCGTTTTAAGAACTTGGATGGGCAGAAACCAGGTGCTATGTAGGCCTTGCATGACAGTGTTTGTATTTGTGTTTGCTCCCAGGGGTCAGGAGAACTGACATCTCTGACTCTGGATAGGGCAATACTCTCTGTATACATCTGGTGCACAATTTGGGGTTTCTCTTGGACTCACAGCTCCTGCTGGAATAGCAGATGGCAGCCATGGCCAAATTCACTGTCAGCATTCCAGCAAACCTCCATCCCAACCAATGACTCCGAGAGAGACATACTCTCAAAGGTTCCTTTTATTTGGATAGTAACTGGCACATCTGTGGAATCCCGAATCTGAAGTTATGGGCTTCCTTGCAATAAGTAAAAACTACAAATCCATCCCCAATACCCATCACCACATCACATGGCCCAATCACCATCCATTGAGTTATAGGCCAGGTTTGAATTTTCAAAAGATTGGGAGTCCAGCCAGTAGCCCTTATCCCTGTGCAGATGGCCAAGAGGAACACCATCTCTGATTGCATTTTTATGTCTCTGGGTTTAGCCTTGCCTCCAATGTGGTTCTAAAGTTGAGATTCTAGTGTGTGTGTGTATGTGTGCTTATGTGCCTCTGAACAATGCAAGAGTGAAATCCATTTCCATCCCAGGAACAGGCAATCCTGCTTCTGCCAAAGACTTCTTCTATTGTCCCTGAGCTAAGCTTTGGCCAATAACCAAGTTGTCCTCTGAGATCTTTTCCTCAGAAATTCTTAAAGAAAATTCTCTTGTCTGCCTGTTTAACCAAGCTGGTGGCATAACTAGTAGCAGCACGAAAGCAGCTTGCTAAATTTGGATACATATTCATTTTCTGATGATTTAGTGTGTTGCATAAACATTTAACTAGTGTTCACAAATTCTGCAAAGTCAGAAAAATGAGTTAATTTAGGCAATGTTGTGTGAACGCAGTCTCACCGTTGTTTTTTAAATTTCATATTTAGAATTACTGTGCAATTCCATGCCATGTTAACCATGTCATTTTTTTCCTTTGTAAAAGTTTGTGGTTTCCTTGCACTTTCCTGCTTATGTGAGCATGCAAATAAACTTCTTACTTTTAGCTAATTGTTCCTTACTGTGTGTGTGTTTTTTTGAGCAAGAGTTGTTTGACTTTATTTTATTCTACAGCCTGTTTGTGGGTTTTACGTCAAGCTTGAACTAATGTCTCCCAAATAATATGACCAAAAAAATCCATTTTTCTCAATTGATACATCCAGCAATATGTCATTGCCCAATTTTAGTAGAATCTTCTTTAGGATAGGGTTAGGGTTAGGGTTATCCTACGTGTTCATCCACCTTTACAAGCAGAAAAGACCTTCTGGCATGGAGCTGCTCCATCACTGGAGACTTTTAAGAAGAGACTGGATAACCATTTGTCTGGGATGTTATAGGATCTCCTACTTGAGCAGGGGGCTGGACTAGAAGATCTCAAAAGTCCCTTCCAATTTTGTTATTTTGTTATCTGTTGCTTGATTGTTTTTTTCAGGATCTTCCTAAGTATAAATTCGGGTTGATTGGTCTATAGTTCCCCCCCCACTCCTTTTTTTTTCAGGACTGGAACCACATCAGCTCTTTTTCAGTCAGAATATAGTAGCCAGAATCAGTCCTCTGTAGTTCCCTGGTGCTTCAGAGTCATTGATATTTATTTATTTATTTTATTTATTATTCGAACTTCTATACTGCTCCCTCTCCCAAAAAGGGACTCGGGGCAGTGTACAGCCTACTAAAACACATAACATACATCTAGAATAAATATAGTTTAGATACGGTTTAGAGGCTCTGATATCACATATTCAGTACCCTAGGATGTAATCCATTTTGTCCTGGTGGTTTTTGCTCATTGAGGGTAGACAGGTATTCCCTTACCATTTTCTTGCCTATTTTGATTTGCATTTCTAATCTGTTTTTTTACACTTCTGCTTTTGATAGATTGGACTATTTTTTACCTTTTGGGCAAAGACAGAACAAATAATGAATTAAGCAGTTCCATTTCCTCCCTGCTATCTGTCACATTGATGCCATCTTCTCCCATTAGTGGGCTAATTGTAAGCCCAGGAAATATGTTCCCTCTTTATGTGAACATTAGGTCCAAATTTTTCTGGGATTTGTTGCATGAGAAGATGGATACCGTAAATGCTTAACTTTTTTCTTAATGGAAAGTGTTTTGGAAGGCTCAGTAAATAAATCTTTGGTAAGAAGGTACCTTGGTCGATTAAGCATGATTGACTAAATCTATTGCATACTTGCCGTATACAAGAAGTGAATCTGAAATTAGCCAAGTCTACATCAGCTGAGTCCAGTATGTTGTGCAAAGCCAGCTTGTCTGCTTTAGATAAGATAAGCTTCTGTGGCAACATGCAGAAAAGACACACCGTTCATCAGCTGGGGTGTGAAACCTGAAGTTTGCAACTTGTCATAAATGCTGCCCTTATCATCAGACTTGTTTTCACTGATCTAAATGTTAAATTCAATAATATAAATTCTTGTTCTTTAAACCTTAGATATTCTTGAATGGTGGCCAGCTCAGTGGGTGAGTTAACCACCCAATGGTGGTATTAAGACGTTGTAAAGAATGATTGGCAGGAAGCTAGCAAGAGCAGAACACCTCTGCAGATGCCACCTTGTTCTTCCTTGGATTTGCCTGAGCACCTGCGCTGTTCCTTTCAGCTGCCCCAAGGTTACCTTGTCCTCTGGCTTCTGTTCTGGGTGGATGGTGAAGCTGAGGGTTGCCAAAATGCAGGAGACATTCTCGTCTATCTTCACGAAGTATTATCTCTCTTTTCAAAGAGAAAATTAATGTGTGAAGAGCTGAAACAAATTTTTATCCATGATCACCAATGTATGAAAAAGCCCAGTAACATGTCAGGTCCCAATTAATGTACCCATCACAAATCGAACTCTGAGGCATTCCTTTTCCTCAAAGAACAAATTTATTTAGATACATCATCTTGGCACAAACTGGTGGAAAGCCAGTACTAAAGGTTCCTGCGCTTTCCACTCCACTTAAAGTAAGAGTTTCTCATTTTCCCAAAACAATATGTCACACTGTCCAATTGGGATAAGAGCTGGTTGCTTGGCAATTTCTCTCCTCCTCCTCTGGCCAGCCAGCCGTTGGAATGTATGTGTCAGCCTCCAAGAATCCTCCTTCTGCTTGCCTTTCCAGCTGCCATAGAAATGGGGAGGGGGGAGGAGGGAAGAATAACTGGGCTTCGTGGGGGGAAGGGTGTTGGAGATTTAAGTTGGTGAAATGTAAAAGTTGGGATGCTTTCTTGATTATGCTTACTTGCTTATTGGGCAGATGTAGCCTCTTATCTCTCTAGGCCAAGGTCAACCATCTTGGCACACCAGATGTGTGAAACGCCACCTGAAGATGCCCCACATGACATAATACCTCAGATTGGATGGCCCGTTTGAACTGTTGGAGTGGGAACATGAGATAACTTTCTATATGTGATTTTTGCGCCTATTGCCTCAGATCTTGTATTTCTTCTGATGCTACCACTTCAAATTCGGTAAAAGTCCTTTTCTCTATATAACCATGGAATCTAAGGTTTTCTTTCTTGGGTTTTGAATGGAGCCTCACCTGACAGTATGTGACTCATCAGCTAACTATGTTGTTTTGGCTGAAGACTCCATCCACCTCTGTTCTTCTCCTTCAGCTCCAAACTGTATCAACCTGAATTCATGTGAGAATAACCCATGATAGAAACAACCCCCACAGCCCAGTCAGATTCAGGCTTGACAAACATATATATTAAGGTAAATTTGTCCCCTAAAATACATGCTGGGATTTCCTTGATGTCTTTTGTCATTATTAACATTTAAAGGGAAAAATAAAGGATGTTTGAAGTTTGAAAGCCTCTCTTTATTTGAAAATGGCAGGGATGTTGGGTTCAGGCCAAGTAATTAGGCACCAAATTTGAAATGAAATGTCTCTGTTGAAATGAGAATTTAAATGAATTAGCTGTATCTCTCACTGGCTTTGAAAGAGCTGCTTAATTTTAAAAAGCTAGGTATAATCTGAGTTTGGCATGTACAACTTAATTATAGACAATCTTGACAACCAACAAAAAGGCATTCCCGTCTGGGCTGGCCTGTTCAACTTCTGAGCTCTGTTAATTATTTTGCAAGTATTGGAATTGCTTTCTAATTAATTTTCTGTGTTCGACCCAATTGTAGGTCTGCGGAAATGAGGTTACTTGGCTTGATCCTTTCCACTGAGTTATGGAAGTTCAAGTTTAAACTGCTTAGCTAGTAAGGTTCTACAAGGATTTATTGCTGCTGACGACCTGCTTTAAATGCCCTCCCGGAGCAGGGAACAGCCAACCTGAACAATCCTTGCCTGCTTGGCTTGAAGAAGGAGCAAAACGTTTGGCACAGAATTGATTGCAAGAGCGACCTTGGAAACAAGAGACAAACTTCGGAATCCTTTCAAAAAACCCTTTAATTGCTTAATCAGTCCAACCTTTTATGTAAAAGCTGCTTTAAAAAAAAAACACAGCACTTGTTTTTCCTGTCGTAGAAGTAGTAGTAATAGAATTCTTTATTGGCCAAGTGTAATTGGACACACAAGGAATTTGTCTTCAGTGCAAATGCTCTCAGTGTACATAAAAGAAAAGATACATTCAACAAGAGTCAAGAATCATCAGGTGCAACACTTAATGATACTCATAGGGTACAATAAGGAATCAAATCATACTAGCAAACAGTCAATATAAACCATTAGGATACAAGCGGCAAAGTTACCGTCATGCAGTCACAAGTGGGAGGGGATGGGTGATAAGGAGTGATGAGAAGATGAATAGAAATAGTAGTGCAGACTCTGTAAATAGTTGAACAGTGTTGAGGGAATTATTTGTTTAGCAGAGTGATGGCTTTCGGGAAAAAACTGTTCTTGGGTCTAGTTGTTCTGTTGTGCAGTGCTCTATAGCATCGTTTTGAGGGAAGGAGTTGAAAGGGTTTATGTCCGGGATATTTTCACAGCCCTCTTTTTGACTCTGTGCAGTATACAAGTCCTCCATGGAAGGCAGGTTGGTAGCCATTGTTTTTTCTGCAGTCCTAAATACTCTCTGAAGTCTTTAGGACTGCAGAAAAAACAATTGCCACCAACCAACCTGCCTTCCATCGAGGACCTGTACACTGCAAGAGTCAAAAAGAGGGCTGTGAAAATATTTACAGACCCCTCACATAAAATGAACCCCAAGAGTTGCAGCTTTCAATGGCATTGGGGTTTTCAGCTTTTGGAGCCCAAAGGTTGATGACCAGCTCCTGCTGCCTGACTTCTCACACACACTGGGCCTCCCCCTTCCCAATGGCTTGGACTCTTTAGGATGGGAAGCAACATTTGAAGGAGAGTTCATATCATAAGTCCTCAACTTATAACCATTCCTTTAGTGACCGTTTGGAGGTATAATGGCACTGAAAAAAGTGACTTATGACTGTTTTTCACACTTACGACCATGGCAATGATTTACATTCAAATGTTTGGCAACTAACTCATATTTATGATGGTTACAGTGTCCTAACTCCCAGGGTCACATGATCACGCTTTGTGACTTTCTGACAAGGAAAGTCAATGGGGAAGCCAGATTCATTTAACAATCATATTAGTAACTTAACAACCATGTTATGTCAGGATTCCAGCAGTTGCCCCCATTAAATCATGAGTCTCGAGCCAAACCTCCAAAACTTCAAAGAGATTTATTGGGAGTTAACATGTCGGCATTGCCTGGGTGCAGCTGACTCTGAGAAATGTAATTCATTGTCACCCTTGACCCTGGTTCCCCCCAGCCCCCTGGGTGTATCATAATTCATATTCTCCAATGGGACCCATCCATAGCCAAGAGTCATCAATCATGCTCTCCAAGTTAGAATTTTGCCCGGCAGAAACTTCAGTCACTTAGTTACTATCTTTGAAAGCATTTATGGAATGCACTTTTGGTTTGCAAGCCACCATGCTGCTTCTCCCTCCCTTTCTGTTGGCAACTCCAAAAAGACTATAGAAATACTTTGTTGGTTGACAGTTACTGAAATGTTGATGCAAAGAAAATCCCCTACAGATATTTTATGGCTCTTTTGACATGTTGGAACATCTGCTAATACAAAGGGGCTGCTCAGAAGTTGTGGGAATCTTGATCCAGAGTGGAAGCAGTGGGCAATGCTCTATGGCTCATTTTCCCAGCTGTAAAATAGAAAAGAGAAAGCCCAATTATTATGAATTAAATGTTTTAAGTACAAAAGAATAGAGCTAGGTGGATTCATTCACTCCCATGGATAGGGCAGCACTTTATTTCAAGGCACCAGCTGGGCATGGAAAGGACCTTGGTAGAAACAGGTGGAAGACGTGAAGGGAATTGCTGCTTTTTGACATTCTTGTTCAAAACCTGGAGCAGAAGTGGTATTCAGCAGGTTCTGACCAGTTCTGGAGAAGAGGTAGCGGAAATTTTAAGTCGTTAGGAGAACCAGCAAATCCCACCTCTGATTGGCCCCACCATCCCCATCTATTCTCTGCCTCCCATTGAGTCCCAGCTGATTGGCTGGGTCTTCTTTGGTTGCCCTGCATAGGAGAACGGAGCTAGAAAGCAGGTTAGTGGGGTGGGGAGGAAATGGGATTCTACAGTAACCTTCCCCCAGGAGTGTGGAGGAAATGGAGATTTTACAGTATCCTTCCCCTACCACACCCACCAAGCCGCGCCCAAAGAATTGGCAACATATTTTTTTTAATCCCACCACTGGTCTGGAAAACATTAGTATTCCCCAATTTAAGACCTCCTCTCTGATGGAACAGCCTCCTTTCGTACCAGCATTCCCAAGAACTGGAGAGCTCAAAACAATCAGAAGAAAGAGAATGATACATTTTAGTTGGTACTACAATTTGCATAGACAATGTGCAAAGGAGTGAAATTGGTTCTCCTGCCTGAGGAAACAGACAGGAGGGAGCTGTATTGTCCTTCACAAAGTGAAACATCAATGACATTCTGAATTGTCTAATTGAGTTGGAGAACTGATCTCCATGAGGATTTGCAGACTGTCCCTCTCTTTCCAAATATAATTAGTGTAACTCCAATGTAAATGGCACTTAAAATCTCTTTCTGAATTTTGCATTCATGCATTATTACATGGTGGAGTCCAAGAGTGGAGGGGAGGAAGTGGACATCTTTTGGGGAGGAAAGGGTCCACCATTCTTGAGAAGTCTTCAAGGAGCAGATTTCCAGGATTTTATCCCTTTGTTTTCCCTCAAAAGTGCAGCCCTTTAGGAGGCAAGCAAGTAAGGGGAACATTGGCATCAGCCACTCTGCTGATTCATCTTAATAAATGTGGACTATATATTGCATGGTGGCAGTGTATATTATTATTATTATTATTATTATTGTTGTTGTTGTTGTTGTTGTTGTTGTTGTTAATAATAATATATTTATTTGTCAATTGCTTACAAGATAATAGGTATAAGTAAAACATAGTTATGAATACATGGATACATATAAGAAAAATAAAAGAAACAATAGGACAGGGACGGTAGGCACATTGGTGCGCTTATGCACGCCCCCTACAGACCTCTTAGGATAAGGGTGAGGTCAATAATAGACAGTCTAAGGTTAAAGTTTTTGGGGTTTGGGGAAGAAACCACAGAGTCAGGTAGAGTATTCCAGACATTGACCACTCTGTTGCTGAAGTCGTATTTCCTGCAATCAAGTCTGATGCGGTTAACCTTGAGTTTGTATCTATTGTGTGCTCTTGTGTTGTTATGGTTGAAGCTGAAGTATTCATTGACAGGTAGGACATTGCAATGTATGATATTATATACTATACTTAGATCGGACCAAAGGCGGCGTAGTTCTAAGTTTTCTAGGTCTAGAATTTCAAGTCTGGTGGCATAAGGTATTCTGCAATGAGCAGAGGAGTGAAGAACTCTTCTTGTAAAATATTTCTGGACTTTCTCAACTGTGTTAATATCAGATACATAATGTGGGTTCCAGACTGATGAGCTGTATTCGAGTATTGGTCTAGCAAATGTTTTGTATGCTCTAGTTATTAGTGTAATATTACCAGAGAAAAAACTACATAAGATTAGGTTAACAACTCTTAAAGCCTTTCTGGCTATGTAGTTACAGTGGGCTCTAGCACTTAAGTCATTTGAGATGTGTACTCCAAGATCCTTGACAGAGTTTGGATCATCAGCAAGGTCTTGATTATTCAGCCTGTATTTTATTTTCTGATTTTTTTTGCCAATATGTAGGACAGAGGATTTATTTGTTGAGATTTGAAGTTGCCATTTGTTTGACCATTCTGATATATAGTCAAGGTCTTCTTGAAGGGATAGCAGTATTGTCTGTGGTGTTGAATAGCTTTACATCATCAGTGAAGAGAACACAGTTGCTCTTGATATGCTCACAGAGGTCATTTATGTAGAGTATGAAAAGAGTTGGTCCTAGAACACTGCCTTGGGGGACACCACTGTTGACAAATACAGAATTTGATAGGACACTCCCAATTTTGACTATTTGTTATCTGTTTGACAGGAATGCTTCTATCCAGTTATGCAGGTGTCCAGAGATACCGTAAGATTTTAGTTTTAGGAGTAGTTTGTCGTGTACCACTGAATCAAAGGCTTTGCAGAAGTCTATGTAGATTGCGTCTATTGCTTTGTCCTGATCGAGTTGTGTAGTCCATATATTTTTGCAATGTAAAAGTTGCAGATTACATGATAGTTTTTTCCTAAAACCAAATTGTTTATTAGAGAGTAGGTTGTTTGTTTCTAAGTGGAGGATGATGGATTGGTTAATAATTGATTCCATGACTTTACAGGTGATGCAGCGTAAAGAGATTAGTCTGTAATTTTCAACTAGACTGAGGTCTCCCTTTTTGAAGATGGGGATGACCATGGCTTGTGACCATAGATTTGGCAAGGAGCTGGTCCTGAAAGATTTTTCAAAGATTATGCTTAGAGGTCCTGCTATGGCAGTGGATAGCTTTTTTAAGAAGTAGGCACATATTCCGTCCGGTCCAATAGATAGAGATGGTTTTAGATTGCGTAGTGCTTTTTCAACATTGCCTTCTGTAAAATCGATATGTATTAGATCATTATAGTTGTCTGTGGTTCAACTGGGAAATACTGGGCATGATCCATTGCTGTTTACAAATACTGAGCCAAAGAATGTGTTAAAGAGGTTGGCTTTAATAGTGTCGCCATTGCAGCCAGTTGCAGTATATGTGTATTAGTCGGATCTTTCATAGGAAACAGATTATCTTGTGAAAAGTGGACATCAAGTGTAACTCCAAGGTGATGTCAATTAACTATCCTCACTTCTCCCAAATCATCATCAAAAAAGTTTCTTCTGAGTCAATTGTTGATTAAAGTGTTACATTTTAATTTCAAACAGCAATCAAAGTGGTCTTTTTTTAAAAAAAACCCATCAAAACAATTTAAATAAACTATTTTCTATTCTAATAGATCTTATGATATATTTTGAACCCTAAGTTTGGATTGATTTTCAGATCTTTCTCTACCTTCAGCACAGCCCCAAGTCTCATTTTGGAAAACTGAATGTCCTATTAACTGTTATTGAAAATCAGTGAGTAACTATAACTTTTTTTCTGTTTGGTCCAAATACCAAGCCTTGCCAAGTCAAGCTATAATCGTTTCAACAATACAAAAAAGTTATTGGAAAAAGTGCAAAGAAGAGCAACTAAGATGAATAACAGCCTAGAGACTAAAACATATGAACGGTTGCAGCATTTTGGTTTGGCTGGTCTAGGGGAAAGAAGAACTAGGGGTGACATGACAGCAGTATTCCAATATTTGAGAGGCTGCCACAAAGAAGGGGGGTCAATTTATTTCCCAAAGCACCAGAGGGCAGAACAAGAAACAATGGATGGAACCTAACCAAGGAGAGGAGTAACCTGGAATTAAGGATAAACTTCCTGACAGTGAGGACAATCAACCAGTGGAACAGAAGTTGCCTCCAGAAACTGTGGGTGCTTCATCACTGGTGGCTTTTTAGAAGAGATTGGACAGCCATTTGTCCTGAAATGGTATTGGACCTCCTGCTTGAGCAGGAGGGGGCTGGACTAGAAGACCTCCAAGATCCTTTCCACCTCTATTCTGATTTGTAAAGCAATTGAAAAAAGGAAAATAAAAAAGAATGAATAGAGCAATCTATATTGTCTAGGTGCTGAGTCAAAGGTAGTCCAGGTTAGCATAGCAACAGGTTGAGGGGAGAGAACACTTGTTTATCCTTACCTCCCATATGAGGAGAGGGCTAAACAATTGAATAGAAATTGCTTACATCAAAGAAACCTCTCTATAAGAGAATTGTGAAAAAAGCAAGGATTGGTGCAGGGGTACAGATGAAAAACAGGGTAGGCCATTTGTTTTGTTTCCATTTTTTAAATCAAGATCACAGACACACAATAATAGATGGAAAATGTTGCATGTGAAATAAACAATGGGAGAAATACAAAGACTTATAAAGGCATTCTCTAAGAAAAAATTGGTGTTATATCTTTTCCTATGATAGAATCCCACCCAACATCTTTATCTGTTCTAATCCTAGGAACAGAAGTAGAAAAGAGCAGTTGGACCCTGGATTGGTTCTCCAGTGAGTTTATTCGACCATTTTCATGGCACGGTGCCACAGTTGGAAATCAGCGGGTTCTTACTGGTTCACCCAAAGTGTTGGTTAATTGCTTATGCAGTTCAGAGAACCTGCTAAAAATAAAGTGCTAGAGCTCTCTCTCTCTCTGTTTCTTTCCAGTTAATAGCTCTGGGCAGACAGCCAAGAACCACTTAACAGTTGCAGCTGGAATGCAGCTAATACATGCTGAAACAAGTCAATAAACAACAGAAACTGACAGGATTAGGGCAGGGAAACCCTTCTATCACCCATCTAGGGATGGGAATTAATCTCTTCCCTTCAGGAAGAAGGACAAGATTACAAGCATTTTCATTATAAAAAGTTAAAGTGTTGTAAAGTAACACTTCTGTGATCCACTGATATTCCCTGGAGTTCCCCAAGACCTTTTATAGCTGCTGCAATGTTGGCTACTTCTTGTTTCTTCCTGGGGGAAAAGACACAGGAGGGGACAATGATGCAGCTTGTTCATACAGGTCATAAATTTAATGTATGGGTGGTCCAGCCAGCTGTATTGCTTCTGCTTTAGAACATAGAGAACATAGAATAATAGAGTTGGAAGCAGGGGTCGGATTCAACCAGTTCTGACCGGTTCTATAGAACCCCTTGTTAACTTTTGAAGCAGTTCGGAGAACAGATAGTTAGAAGCAATCTCCTTTTGTTTTTTTTCCATCCTTATTACATTCTTGCCAGTACGCCTAGACTTCCTGTCTCTGGAACTTCTGAGGCTTGGCTTTCTTAAAGGGGAAGGGTTGTTTTAAGATTTTTACACTGCTGTTTGGAGGAAATACTTCCCTGGACAATCAGCACTTTGAAGAAATAATTGAATAATGAAGCAAAGCTTTGGGAACCAAGATGAGTGACATTCAGCAAGGCTTTTTGGCTAGCTAGAAAGATTGACATTCAAACATGAGTTTACATACTCTTTCTGAGTTTTGGTCTAAAACTGGTTTTTGGTGAAGGTTAATTCTGTGCTTGGTGACATTTAATCCTGTGTTTATTGATGGGATAATTTTCCCTATTCAGCTTCAACAAACAACAGCTACTGTTGTGAATTAATTATTTGTATTGTGTTTTAATTTTTTCTTGCCTCATGATTTCTTTTTCTATCTGGGGAGGGGGTCTTCCTTCACTGCTTTAGTACTATCTGGCATTGTCCTTTTGGGGTATACTTCCAAGATGCAGGATGCAAGCTTGGCACTGATTTTTTTCTGCCTTTCTGGGGGGCATGTGACTTTTCCTTAAATCTGGATGATTTCCTTAGGATATCTTGTGAGGTGAGTGAGATCAGCTGCAAATGGATGCAAATGTGGTGCAAATGGATCTAAGGATTGCAGTTTCCTGGGTGTGCTTTCTCTGGAGAGCTTAATTGACCTCTCTGCTAAAGGACAGAGTTGGCTGCTTGATAGTTATCACTGCGTTTAAGTATTTTCATTCCTTAAGGTGCTCTGGCACCCTGCCTGATTTGTAACTCCGGCTTGCAGGTATTTTTAATCTAATGATTGGTATTTAGGGCAGCTTTTTGCAAGCAAAGAAGTTTTTTGTATTTTTGTACAGGTAACCCTTGATTTACAACAGTTCATTTAGTGACCATTCAAGTTACAATGGCATTGAAAAAAGTGACTTATGACCATTTTTCACACTTATGACTGTTGCATGAGAGGCCAGATGAGGAGAAGCGCCCCTTGACATGAGTGATGTCGTGTTGGCCATGCCCACCCAGTCACATGACCACCAAGACACACCCACCAACTAAGCCACGCTCACAGAACCGGTTGTTAAAAAAACTGAATCCCACCCCTGGTTGAAAGGGTTAATGGCTTTTGGCAGCACACCTAGGCTTTCAGTTTGCTTTGGGGTTGACTTTTTTTTCTTAAAGGGGAATGGCTGTTTTAAGTTTTCTGCATGGTTTTAGTGGTTCCTGGCACTGCCCTTTTGGGGTGTACTTCCCTCACTCTTTTTTTTGTAATATTTTATTTATTTTTACACACAGTCCATCTTCCATTTAAACAGTGTGTCGTCTGGGTACAAGTATCTTGTGCAATAGCTATTATTTATACATATTCATTGATTAATATTAATGCTCTATTCTTACTTAGTACTAATTACATCATATATCTAATTCTTATATCATTCCCCATCTTAACATTTTAATTCTTTCCACATGTTTACTATTTTTCGCTAGTCTTCTTTAATTTCTGTCTCTCCTCACTCTTTTTGAAAGCGTCTAGTGATGGAGCACCCACAACTTCTAAAGACAAGCTATTCCACTGGTTGACTGGTCTTGCCTTTAGGAAATTTCTCCTTAGTCCTAGGTTGCTTCTCTCTTGGTTAGTTTCCATCCATTGTTTCTTGTTATGCCTTTTGGTGCTTTGGAAAATAGATTGACTCCCTCATTTTTGTAGGATTCTCTCAAACTTCCTGGCAGAACAATTAATCTGTGGAACAACTTGCCTCCAGAAGTTGTAAATGCTCTAACACTGGAAGTTTTTAAGAAGAGATGGGATAACCATTTGTCTGAAGTGTTGTTAGGGTTTCCTGCCTAAGCAGGGGCTTGGACTAGAAGACCTGCAAGGTCATTTCCAACTCTGTTATTCTATTCTATTCTAAATATTGGAACAGTGCTATTTTTTTGCACTATTTTATTGTGAGTTGGACTAAGGAGAAATTTCCTGAGGCCAATCAAGTTGGCCACGCCCACCCAGTCATTAGGGCAGAGAACCAGTTGTTAAATTATTTGAATCCCACCACTGCACAGAGCCCGGAAAAGCCGCTAAGCCCCTTCTTCTGAGATCTCAATTTAAGGGGTCCTGTTGCAGAATCCCTTCCTACTAGTCCATACCAAGGCAAGCTACAACAGTTTAAACAACCCTTAGCAAGATTCAAGAATGGATCTACTGCAGATTGTTTAAATGACATGAAATGACTCCAGAAGTGATGGCCATTTTTAAGGATATGCAAGGTCTGATCTTGTAGCAAGAGAAGAGGACACCAGCTTGAGCTTTAGATATCCAATAGGGGGAACTTCTAGATGCTGTCATAATGAAAACCAACTTCTGTCTAGGTGGGCTGGAAATCAATAGTTTCTCTGCTCTACTGATAACTGCCTTTAGTTTCTCATATTTTACAGAAGTCAAGGTT
This sequence comes from Bungarus multicinctus, assembly GCA_023653725.1. Lineage (NCBI taxonomy): Eukaryota > Metazoa > Chordata > Lepidosauria > Squamata > Elapidae > Bungarus > Bungarus multicinctus. The sequence goes on along the minus strand of CM042835.1, from coordinate 26,927,308 downwards.
GTGAAGTGGCCCAGAAAAGGGAACCCAGTTTGGATTCACTGTATCTCCAGTGGGTGGCCAAACTTTTTTAAGCATCAGACAACTGCATAAGATAAAACTCTTCCTGCCCAGAGGAGTTCTTGCCTAACAGCAGGCAGAGTAAGGAACACAGAGCTTTACCTGGTGCTGAATGACAGGCTCAATGTCTTTCTGGATCAAAGGTATCCAGAGAGTAAAATAGCAAAGGAATATGAGATTGACACCCAATGAATGATGAGATTCAATTTTTTTTACTACCTGTTCTGTAGGTGTGGTTTGGTGGGCATGGCAGGGGAAGGATACTGTAAAATCTCCAGTCAGAGATGGTATTTGCCAGTTCTCTGAACTATTCAAAATTTCTGCTACTGGTTCTCCAGAACTGGTCACAACCTGCTGAATACCCCCTCTGCATGCAGTGGCACTCACTGTATTCTCTGCATTAGGAAATAGAATATAGGTGCTCAACTATCACAAAATTTTTGATGATTTAAATAATATTAAGAGACCTGGTGACACATTGGTTAAACTCAGTATTGCAGGCTAACACTGCCCACAGCCTGGAGTTTGATCCTGATGGGAGTCAAGGTTGATTCAGCCTTCCATCATTCAAGATTGGTAAAAAGAGGACCCAGATTGTCAGGGGAAATATGCAATTAATGCTAACATTGTAAACTACCCAGAGAGGGTATTTAAGCCTAAATGATATTGCTGTTAACACAATATAGATAAAAATATTTTCCTGTCATGTTTGAAGGTGCTCAAAGCTGAGTTTGGACTCCTGCGGATTCTGAGAATACTGAGAGGAGCCTGAAAAATCCTGATCCAATGCAGGTCTCTGCCTGGGATGTCCTTTCCTGCTTGCTTATTATTTGGAGACTCTTCAGTGAGTCAGCTGGACAGCAAGAACAATCAACCAGTGGAATGGCTTGCCTTCAGAAGTTCCGAGTGGTCCATGACTGAAGGTTCTCAAGAAGATATTAGACAGACATTTGTCCGGAATGGATATAGGGTCTCCTAGGGGATTGGACTAGAAGACCTCCAAGGTCCCTTCCAAGTATTGTGTTTCCCCTTAGTTGAAGCTTAAGAGAAGATATCCCACAGCTCACTCAAAGCTTTTTCAGCCCACGTGGCTCTCATTCATTCTTTTTAGAGAAAAAAATTATTCTAGGCTGTAGAGGAATCCCATGTTTAAGGCCCAGTGACCAGAGTTATGAGGGCTCACTCCTTTGGGTTTTGATAGACGAAGTAGAGGAAAACCAAGGACCCAACCAGTTAAACAGTGTTTAGCCTTCCATGCTTTGTGCAGTGCCTCTCTACAGGTTCTGACATATTGGCAGCCTCTGCTCTTCCCAATCAGTGATTTTCCTTGGAGACAGAATGCCTCTATAATACTACCTCCATTTACACAACCTGCTTAGTCAAGGACCTAAAGGTTGCATTCCTATTACATGCTAAGCTTGGCTGATTTGATTTTGTGACTTGGTGTGAGGTGCCAACCCAGCCTGCTCAGTTAATTTATGGTTCACTGTATTCTATGAACTATAAATGGATTAACTCAGTAACAGGCTAACTTAGTTCCCCAACCCCCTCCTGCTTCCCCTCCTCTTTTCAGGATCCAATCAATGCCTAGTAATTAGGGCAGAATGACAATATAAAACATATTGAAGCAACACCACCATGGCACTGCAGAACCAGAAATAGTTTCCAACTGCTGAAAGATGAGAATTTCTGTGACTTGATGTTCAATCAGAAAGCAAAAGTTGCATCTGGTTAGCCCCGTAATTTGGCATGCAATGTTTATTTAACAATCAAAAGTTTTATCATCATATTTTGAAAAACACACTGTTAACTCCCTTATTTCAGCCATTACTATTACAGCCCTTTATGTACCCAAAGCAGCCCAGCCCAGCCCAGCCTCCAGCCTCCTGCCACTACTGGCTTTCCTGAAGATCTGTTTCTCAGCCCTGATTATAAACCAGAGCTGGCAAAACAGAGTGATTTAATGAAGTTTTGATACAGCTCATCAAATACTGAAATGAGAAGTTGCAATATTAATTTAGAAACTCATTATCATTTCAATTCTACTCATTCTAAACTGCATTAATAATGGGGCAGTTCATGGCATTTCTGAAGGATGATGTATCATTCAAAGGGCAAAAATATATTTCAAAATTACATTTCATTTGACACCCAAGCATCAAGCATATTTTCTGTATAACCATGTAATCGATTCCCTTCTCTGTGTGTCTATTTCTGTCTTGAGGTTGAGGGAAAGGCTGGAAGGGAGAGAGGCAAAAGTGCCCCCCCAGGTGGAAGCCCAGAATCTGGTCCAGGAAACCAAGCTTTTTTTTTCAGCCTGCTCTCTGACCCCAACTAGGCCCCATTGTCAGAGAGATCTTGCAATTGCAGGCAATGCCTTAGTGAAGAAGGGAGCTGTGTGCTAGATTGAATTGGTTGAGAGATTTGGAAGGGTAGCTAAGTCTACCAAAACATTATCAGCAGCCTAAGGAGAAAAGTATGGAAGGAACTATTCAGATTAGCTATGCTGGTAAAAGGTAGCTGGAACAAGTCCTCCTGATGTGTCCCAGTGTAAGGACCAGCCTGTCCCCCCACCCCATTCAAAATAGAAGTATGAACTCTTGAAAACTTTGTAATTCAAAAGGAATCTTTTTATTGAAGAGGGTAAAGCAGGTCAAAATTCAAAGCAGGGTCTGGGGTCCCTCAGGGCATGTGACTAAGATAAAGAGAATTAGAACCCCTCCCTGCAGTCCGATGTGGGTTCCACCAATCCACAGGTGTGAACATGCTATTATCCCACCGTCTCTGAGAAAGCAGATAGGGAAAAGTTCCCAGGAGTTATCTTCGGGTGCTGCAATCCACATGGCCCCTTCTCCCTTTACATCCCTCAAAGAGGTGAGATTTTTTCCAGGCATTCGAGGTGCCAGGCAATAGTTAGAAATCATGTAAAGGGTTATACCAAGCCAATGTAAGAAATAGGATATTTAGGATACATAGAGAGGAAAAGAATTAAATGTATCAAATTCAATACTCCCCCCTTTTCCTTCCATCAAAGAATGGCAAATATACAGATCTGACACCCAGGCTGAAACTCAGGAACCATTCATTATTGTTTGGACATTTTGTTGGAAGTTGACCAAGCCTTCCACAGAAATGGATTTACCGTGTGATTTACTCAGATTGGAAGTTCACTGGAACATTCAAAAGACACTCACTCAGCTGCTTATTTATTTAGATTTAGCCCAATTACTCTGGAAGACTTATAATTTAAAAAAAACTGGATGGTTTTGCAAGAGATGAAAAAAATGTAAATTGTGGGAATTGTATTTGGGTTTTTTTAAATGAAAAATGTGTACAGTTAAGAAATAGTACTCCCCCATCCACCCTCCATTGAATGGTCACTAAACGAATGGTAATAAATGAACGCTTGGGTTTTTGTCCTCGGTGCTCCTGAAGAAAATTCTGCTCATCTGAGTCAGAGAGGAGGCAACAGGCAAGTCCTGCCTGGACTTCAAAAGCCAAGATGGCAGCTGGGGTGATGCACTGGAAAAGGGAGGCACCATTTAAGGTCCAGTCAGGATTCGGGCTCCAGAAGAAGATCTCAGAGCCTGGGCTGGTTCTTCACCCCACCAGGGAACCTCTCTGGCAAAATCTGGGGCAGTGATGGGATTCAAAAAAAATTATTACCAGTTCTGTGGGGCATGGCTTGGTGGGCATGGTGTGGCTTGTTGGATATGGCTAGGTAGGTGTGGCAGGGGAAGGATACTGCAAAATCTCCATTCCCACTCCACCCCAATGATCTGCTTTCCAGCTCCATTCTCCTGTGCAGGGCAGCAAAAGAAGACCCAGCCAATGAACTACTTAAAATTTCCACTACCGGTTCTCCAGAACTGGTCAGAACCTGCTGAATACCACCTCTAGTCTGGGGGTTCCCTTCCAAGGCAAATGGCAGATTGCAAAGCAATTTGTCTCCATCTGGGAGGAGAAGGGTGCCAGCGGAGGAGGCACAAAGGATTCCACCTTGATGATAGAGAGGAGGGAGCAAGAGAGTTTAAACTCTCTTTGCCTCCCCAAATTAACCCCTTCTCTTATCAGTCCTGATGCTTGAGTTGATTACATTCTACCTCCCTTTCCCCTCACAGAATTAGTAGTTTGTAAAGGATTTTTTAAATTCATGAATCGATCATATAGGACACAAAGTCTTTCCATTTAAAAGTGCAGAATTCTACATTTATTTACCAGAACAAAAGTGGACTGTGCCATTTGGTCACATTTCCCTTCTCCTTTTAATATCTCCCGATGGCCTCTTTCCCTCCCTCTCTCTTCCCCAGTTCTTTGCTGAGCCTTTTGATCTCTTCTTTCCAACCCCATCTACCCATACAAACTATCTCCCTGCATCCTACTATCCAAAGTTTTAGGACAGAAGTTGTGAAAAAACGTGTGTGTTCATGGGGAGATGCTTCCAGGGCCTCCTTCCAGCTGGGACCCAATGAGAAGAATGATGCCCTCCTCCTTCATTCCCCAAGTGCTTCTCTGGCTGCTGCCTCATCCTCCTCCGGCAACCTCAGCAATAGCTTTCAGCATCAGAATCCCAGGGAAATGAAATCTGTGCTGCTGAGTGAGGGCTAAGCCCAAGCCTGTAAAAGTTTCCGCTAATATTTGGGAACGTCACCATTCAAGCTGGTTTCAAAAGCAGTTTTGAAATGGGGACCAAAAGGGTCCTTGTCATCTTGAAAGGACAGCCAAACCTCCATGGTTGCTCACAGCTGGGGGTAGCAGGTGGCAGATGTTGGGCTCTATTTTGTCATCTGGAGGTTGCACTTTGCCCTGCAAGATGGTGTCATGTCCCTGTTGGAATCTGATTCTGAGGGGGAGGCCAAGCAGCTGACAGGGAGTGGGAGTGGGGCTCTGTTAACTGGGGAAGGGCAAAGACCAGCTGGGCAGAGCAGGGGAGAGGTAGAGCAAGGCAGAGAGAATTTGGAGGAAGACTCAGGCCCACCCCCTCTTCATCCTAGGGCATGCAGGGAGAAATAGAGAAGGGAGCAATGTGAGTTGCGTGGCTTATGAGGGAGGAAAGGGCCCTGATTCCCTTCATTAGCTGCAGCTGGGAACACAGTGTTTAAAAAGGGCAGCTGCGCAAAGCAACTTGTAGGAAGCAAATCGTGAGTTATCTTTTATTGTCAAGGCTTATCTGTGTTCCTGGCATCTTCCCAACTGTGTGTGTTTTGTTGGCCTTTCAAGTCTGCAATTCCTTATCCTGCCCTGTCCAATTAATTGCTGAAACATGATTTGTGTGGATTTTTATTTGCAGTTATATGTATTTCGTTTTCGGACTGAATTTCCTCCACTTAAAGACTGTTCTCGAGAGAGTTTTTTCTCCAGCCGAAGATAACCTGGACATTGGGGGAAAAGTTGGAGGTATTAACGGGATTCTTTTTACTTATGTGACTGTGTTGCCTTTATGCCATGCCCGGGTCATCACAATGAGAGTCTGGGTTGGTGGATGATGGGCTTCCTCAGCATCTCCATCTTCATCTGGCCTTGAGTGGTTTTTCTGGGTGGCCGTGCCCTGTTTATTCCAAGCCTCAAATCCCGGCACCAAACACACAAAGACATTGATGTGGGAAGAGGTAAGATTTAAATGCAACAGGAATTATAACATATTGTCCAGATTGTTTAAAATATTTTTACTGTCAATTTAGATGGATTGTCTTGCTGAAGGTGATCTATTTCAGCTCACTGCAGTGCTGACTGAACAACCAACTCATGAAGAAGAAGAAAATAAACCCACACAAGTTACAATAATTTAAATAATTGGGTATTTTTGTGTATGTGACAGCATCAGGAATACACAATGCTTACCCACAGTAAAATCCTAAGGGATGGGAGAAGCAGCAGCAGATGAATTCTTGTGAAAGAAAAATGCTATTTTCATGCAAATATCCCTCTATAATAAAATACCCAGGGAATAAAAATGGCAAGTAGCAGGCTGGTCTTCTGCAGAAGAGCGCTGCCCGATCTTGCTGTCATTAATAGGATCAGATGCATAAATGAAAAGGAAGGAGGGTATATGAAGCCAACCTGGGGGGAGGAGGAGGAGGAGGCCAGGGGTAAGAGAAGGGGATTCTGAATTTCAGGGAAATTCACTGAAGAAAGCAAGCCCTTGCTGAGGATGAGAGTCAAACTATCCAATTCCTCCAAGCCCCATTTCTCCTCCTTTGCTTTAGTTATCTTCTCTGCAGTTCCAGAAAAACTGCTGGAGATAAAATGAAAAGATAGAATCCCAAATGCATCTGTTAGAGAAACTTTCTTGCACCAATAGAGAAGGAAACCTTCGCCATCTTCAGAATAAACACTTGCATAATTCAAAGTGTTATTACTTACTTAATTTATAAGTTCTTTCTAAAATAGTAACTCCCCTGTGGTGATCTGTGTTAGTGGCAGGCTTGCTGGCCTGGCGCATCGGCGAGGTCAGCATCCCCTGGAAATGAGATTGCGTGTATCGCTTCCAAAAGAACCTGGAAAAAAGATTGCTCCTGATCACACGGCACACTCTGGCATAAAGAAATAGCCCTGCATCATACATAATAGCTAACACGAAGCATATTCTTCCAATCTTCCTCTCACCATGAGGACTAATCATTGCACAGAACAGAACAAATGACGACTAGAAAGAAAACAATGGGGGGAGGAGGAAGGGAGAAGGAATAGGAAAAGGAACAGGGATTGAAATGAAGTATATAAATTAGAGGATCTGAGTCTCTCTCTCCCCCTCTCTCCTCTCTCTCTCTGTAATATGTGGAAACAATTTAGATAGAAAATTGTCCCCCACAATGTTCAAATTTGCATTTTGGGGAAAAAAAATACCTGAATTTGACTAGCTCCATGCGGTATGGACAACACTGAACCAAATTCACACTGGACATGGTAGTTGTGCTGATGCCCCTATAAGATGGGGGAAATACAATCATCAAAATTGTGACTGCGGGGATGAAAAACAAACTATCCAACCTCTAGCGACAGGCTGCCAAAACAGAGCCTAAAATGGAGACTTTGCCCATTTCCTTCCTGCCTGTGACAAATGAAACCAAAAAAATGCAAATTCTCCTGATGCAAGCTCTCTTTGGAAGTTCTGTTTTATAAACATGGCTACATTATTTTTTTCACTAAAATATCATTACTATATTTTTTACTTCGGTCATGTTTTAAATCAATTTTTTATTGAAATAAAGAGGACTGTTTCTGTCTTAATAATCATCCCATTAAAAATCTGACGGCACATTTCTCTTGTTCTCAACAGAATTCCTTATAGAATTCTTTTACATCTTTATCTGGTTTCTTCTTAAATCAGTTTTATGGGAAAAAGACTAAAGTGATTTGTCTATGGAGATTCTCAATCATCCAGGTCATGGTTGTCCCAAAAGTACTTTTCTTTAAAAGGTAACTGGACTTCCTTGTTTTTTTTTTTCTTTGAAAACTTTTCATTTATCATCCAAGAATTTTCTTCAGTTCTAATTGACTGGAGGAGAACAGAAGGATTTATAAATATAATATAAATATGAACATTGAATATATAATTGAATATTAAGAAAATCCTTCCAAGAGCTGTGGTGGCACAGTAGTTAGAATACAGGATTGCAGGCTACTTCTGCTGATCACTGACTGCCAGCAGTTTGGCAGATTGAATCCCACCAGGCTCAAGGTTGACTCACTCTTCCATCCTTCCAAGGTCAATAAAATGAGGACCCAGATTGTTGGGGGCAATAAGCTGACTCTGTAAACAGCTGAGAGAGGGCTGTAAAGCACTATGAAACAGTATATAAGACTAAGTGCTATTGCTATTGCTATTCCCCTGCAGTCAGTTAGAATTGAAGAAGCTTCTTACATGAGAAATGAAATGTTTTCAAAGAAAAAAAATAACAGAGCAGAATAACAGAATTGGAAGGGACCTTGGAGGTCTTCACCCATGCTCAACCAGGAGACCCTATATCAAACAAATAGCTGGCCAGTTTCTTCTTTAAAACTTCCAGTGTTGGAGCATTCACAACTTCTAGAGGCAAATTGTTCCACTGATTAATTATTCTGTCAGGAAATTTCTCCTTAATTCTAGATTGCTTCTCTCCTTGATTTGTTTCCATCCATTGCTTCTTATCCTGCCTTCTGGAGTTTTGGAAAATAGATTGACCCACTCTTCTTTATGGCAGCACTTCAAATATTGGAACACTGCTATTCTGCCATTGTCCCTAGTCAAAATCAAGCAAGTCCAGTTGCCTTTTAGAAAAAGCACCTTTCGGACTAAAGTGATTGTATCATCAAATGCCACAACTAGCCTAATTTTGATGAAATTAATGTTTCTGTGACAGCAAGTTTTCACACAGTCACAAGTGATCCCCTTCATATCAGATCAGTCTATTATCACTAGAAGAAAAGTAAAGAACCTCTCTCCTTCCTGGAAAAGAGTGGCTTCTAGCCATTGCATCTTGCAGGCAGGTAAAACAGAAACAAGAATCTGAAGAACCTTAATTTTATTTTAAATACAGCTCACATTTGATGCATAGCAGTTGCTGGAATTGTTTCATAATAGCTTTATTCATTTTTCAATAATAAGCCTCATTATCAAAACCCTTGTTTTTCTAAATGCTTTTTTATCTACAGATTTTAATTTTTTTTAGATAACATGTATACATTCCTCAAATGCTGTGCTCTGCCTGGAAATGGTTCTAACTGGCAGCTTCAACACAATATTTGAACGAATGTGCAAATAAGACTGAGGTTAGAGGTTTCTTTTTTGTATTCACTGGGGTATCTTTGGTACTTTGCTTTGCACCTTGCTAAATTCTTAAGCTCTATTACAGTCCTCTTTGAGAGACTTTTTTAAAATTCCAAGCTAATATCTTTCAAGACAAAATTATTAACAAACTCCTAAACAGCTACTGCTGTCTGGAGTTCTCCAAATTAGATATATTTATGCCTGATTATAGCAATAATTTGAAAATAAATAAGGGACATAGATATTTTTAACATTAAAACCAAGGAAGAAAAGCCACTATCAATATTTTCTCAAATAAAGATAATATATGCCTAGGGCCTTTCCTTGTGGTTTTTTTCCAAACCCCAAGTGAAGTGCTTCAGGAAACATTGACTTATTGGAAAGAGATCATGAGCAGAGTCATCAAGAGCCATAGTGGTGCAGTGGTTAGAATATAGTATTGCAGCTAACTCTGCCCATAGCCAGGAGTTCAAATCCTGATGGGGCTCCAGGTTGACTTAGTCCTTCCATCTTTCTATGGTCGGTAAAATGCAGGCCCAGATTGTTGAGGGCAATAGGCTGACTCTGTAAACCGCTTAGAGGGGGCTGTGAAGCACTGTGAAGTCTAAATGCTACTGCTATCTCTTGCCCCTGCAGAAGAGATCACCTTCCTTTGGATCATGAGCAAATGGCAAAGATATGTTCCTCTTGAGGCTGAGGTTACAGGCAAATGGCAAACCTGGGAAGTTTATCAGCTACAACAGAGATTCATCTCCAACACTTGCTTGTTTTCTATGGTATGCATGCATGTAACTCTCTTCTCGTCCCTATGGGTGGTCTGGGTCTTCCTCAATCTTGGGTTCTTTACCGTGGCCTGGGAGCTTGAGGTTCTGTGCAGGATCTCAGCTGTTCCTAGCCCTGCACTTTTGATGTCATTCCTGGGATCTGTTGGAGCCACCCGCCCAGCTTAGGAGTCACAGCCTCGAATGCTCCTACTACCATTAGGACCACTTTGGATTTCCCTTTCCATCCTCTCTAGTTCCTTTTTCAGGCCCTGCCACTTCTCCCATTCTTGGCACCTCTGCATCTATTACTCATCTCTAATGACCTAAGTGCTAGAGCCCATTGTAACTACATAGCCAAAAAGGCGTTAAGAGTTGTTAACCTAATTTTATGTAGCTTTTTCTCTGGTAATATCACATTACTAACTAGAGCATACAAAACTTTTGCTAGACCAATACTCGAATATAGCTCATCAGTCTGGAACCCACATTACGTGTCTGATATTAACACAATTGAGAAAGTCCAGAAATATTTCACAAGAAGAGTTCTCCACTCCTCTACTCATTGCAGAATACCTTATGCCACCAGACTCGAAATTCTAGACCTAGAAAACCTAGAACTACGTCTCCTTCGGTCCGATCTAAGTATAGTATATAAAATCATACATTGCAATGTCCTACCTGTCAATGAATACTTCAGCTTCAACCGTGACAACACAAGAGCAAACAATAGATACAAACTCAAGGTTAACCGCACCAAACTTGATTGCAGGAAATACAACTTCAGCAACAGAGTGGTCAATGTCTGGAATACTCTACCTGACTCTGTGGTTTCTTTCCCAAACCCCAAAAACTTTAACCTTAGACTGTCTACTATTGACCTCACCCCTTTCCTAAGAGGTCTGTAGGGAGCGTGCATAAGCGCACCATTGTGCCTACCGTCCCTGTCCTATTGTTTCTTTTATTTTTTTATTTTTCTTATATGTATCCATGTATTCATAACTATGTTTTTACTTATACCTATTATCTTGTAAGCAATTGACAAACCAAATAAATAAATAAATAAATAAATAAACACTGCTACCTTCTGGTCCTTGTCTACTACTACATGTCTGATTTGATTGATTGCCTTGGCTGCCTGCCTGCCTGGATCTGGAAATCTCAGAGGATCCTAGCCCTGTTATTCTCCATGACCTTCTGTGGAGTCTCCCATCTGGACCAGGGAAGGTACAGCCCATATTGTGTGCAGATGTTCCTGTACATGATATCAGCTCCTTGGTTCTGCCATGCAATGTACCTGCATGCATCTCACCATTATTTTTCGGATGGTCTTTGAGGTCTGTCTGCAGCTTTACATAATAGTATGAACTAGCAATTTTTATAATAACAGATATATCTAATCAGTAAAACCACAAATTAAAGTATCATTTTCCCTCACCTCAAGTACAAAGTCCCTGAAGCGCTTTTCAAATAGTAATTTGAAAACAAAAGTAATTGTGTTTTTTCTTTTATCAAAGCCGTCAGTTTAGCCATCTCTGCTAACTCCATTCATCCATTATGGGGATTGACGCATCTTTCCATTTTTATGCATAGAGTAATCTTGATGCCAACAACATATATAACATCAAAGTTCCCCAAAAAATATCCAAGTTTTTTTTTCATTAAATCAAAAAGGAAAGTTTCTTGTTTTATCTTTATATTCACTTTAAGAATTATCTGTATTAGAATATGAATCCTACTCTAATATTTCTTTGCTTTATCGTATTTCCACTATAAATGATAAAAAGTCCCTTCTTTACATTTGAATTTCCAACATTCGAAATACCTTTATACATTCTTGATAACTTATCTGGTGTTAAATACCAATAATACATCATCTTATAAATTTTTTTCTTTTAAATTGTAATTTAATGTAAATTTCAAAGTAAAATTTTATAAAATTTTCAAGAAAAGTAGCCTAGTTTCTCTTTACTGTTAAACATGTGACAAAGATCCTACTTCTTTTCCTCCAATTGTCCATTTTACCTGTTTTTCCAGATTGTTTCAAAACTTTGTGATGGCAATGCCAACAAAAGAAATGAGAGGTTTTCAGTCAAACTTAACTAAACAGAGCTTTTGCATTTTGTAGATGTCCTACTTCTCAGTAAATGCTTACCTTTGTTTTTCTTTTTAAGGAGATGGATATAATTTTGAAAATTGCAGTGGAGAAAGAAAGACACAGAAATTACCCTTCAACAGCGTTAAGCCATCCTGTTCCATTAATGTATTTCTAAACCTGAATATTGCATAGAGAAAAGTACATTATCTCAGAATCTGAAGCCACCTGTAATCTATTCTGGCCATTACTGGTCTCATTATCAATGCAAAATGTAGGGTGCAGAAAATGCAAAAAAAGATAGGAGAGATTTGCTTAATATGAGGTTTGAAAACAAGTAAATTAGATAGGTGCATTAGCTATAAACTTGTTGCAATTGGCCAGCTGCAACATCATTTCCTTACTTTTAATTTTAAGAAAGGTTTCCTTTTAAAAATTAAATCTCTTTCTGGTCACTCATTACAGACACTGTAATTTTTCCATGGAATCTCACAGAGCAGTGCCTATTTGGTGGAAACATTAAATTATTGTAGAGCTTCCTCTGATGTTGGTTTCTCCATAGCTTCTGGTTTCTCATGGCTATTCTTTTTTCCATCTTGCAAACAACCACCAAAAGGTTGCTGCCTGGGTATTTTAATGAAGAATAGAAAGGAAAGAGGTTTTTTCAATTGCATAAATTTATTTATTATTTGATCTAGTCACCACACCTTTCAGGGCAACTCACAATATAAAAAAAACAAAATACCACATATATTTTCATTCCTCTAGGACAGGTTATTGCTGCTGCCATTACCATTAAGTGTCCTTCGAATATCCTCACTTTATGCCATGCAGGACTTTATAAGTCATAACCAGCACCTTGAACCAGAATATAGAATGCATGCAGGACAAGAAGCAACGGATGGGAAGTAATCAAGGAAAGAAGCAACCTAGAACTAAGGAGAATTTTCCTAACAGTGAAAACAATTAACCAATGGAATGGCTTGTCTTTAGAAGTTGTGGATGCTCCATCACTGGAGATTTTTATGATGAGTTTGGACAGCCATTTGTCCAGAATGGTGTGGGGTCTCCTGCTCGAGTAGGGGGTTGGACTAGAAGACCCCAAGATCCCTTCCAACTCTGTGATTCTGTTAAATAACCCCCAGTTCTAGTACATTCCTACCTATAACAGTCCTGCCTTCCTTGGGGTCCATCTACCCAGACAGCTGCTTGCTATTCCTGTATTCTAAAGCTTTACCATAGACAAACTCACAGGGGGGAGGAAGGAAGTATAGCAGATTCTCCCTTTTTGCCAAGGGATTATTATCAGTTCAGAGTCTATGCAAGATGAGCTGCAACAGGGCAGGAGATAAGTCACTCCAAGGGCAATCATCGTCAGGCATGAGGATAAAACATTCCCTGCTGATTTGCTCAAAAATCTTGAATGTGCTATTAATACTCCTATGGAAGCAGAGGTGGTATTCATCTGGTTCGCATCGGTTCACACTGATCCGGTAGGAGCAATTTGGCCTGAGTTGTCAAACCGGTAGCAACTTATGGCTGGCCATGCCCAGTCACCCAGTCGGTCACTCACTTGCTGCACCTGCCCAGACGCCACTCACTCAACCCACCTTGCCACTTGATGCTCGCCCCGCCCACCGCTGCCCTATATATGTTGTCTTTGTCACGCAGCCCAGCTAATCAACTCGCCAGTCGACTTGTCGATGCCCGCTCAGCTCAGCTCACCAAAGGTAAGCAAAAAAAGACATGGCTGCTGAAGGCTTCTTGACGCGAGAATTACTGACCTTTGGCTCCACTCCACTTCTCCAATGCACCACCGCCATCCTGTTCAATGCAGCAGCCGCATAGGCACACCTCATTGCCTGCTGCTGCTGTGCCTGAGAAACTTGCCTAGCACAAGTCTGAGTGGAGTGGTGCAGCAGGCAATGGGGTGCACCTGCACAGCCGGCACATAGAACAGGGCAGCAGCAGGCGGCGGCGGCAGTTTTTCTGGTGCATTCAAGGCCTTTGGTAGTTTTTGGCAGCTTCCAGCCAGCTGCCACAACCACAAGGGCTTCTCACAGTCGCACAGAAAAAGAGACCTTGCCTTCCCCTCTGCCACCAGCTGCCATGGGAGGAAGGTACACTCAAAGAAAGAGGCGGTCATTGAGGAGGAAACAGGGCTGGGGCTGGGCCTCTGAAGGAGAGGAAACAGGGTGACACATGCAACTGGCAAAGGGAGAACAGGTGGCATGCAGGAGGAGGCCTTTGACAGATTAGCCAGGCCTGGGCAATAAATAGGTAGAAAGAAAGGCTGCAATAGCTGTAAGTTCAAATTTTTTTCCTACCAGGTTCTGTGGGCGTAGCTTGGTGATGGGGTCATGTGATTGAGTGGGTGTGTCCATGAATGATGTCAAGTTGGGCGTGCCCACTCAGTCACATGACCCCCCACAACCAGGCCATGCCCACCAAGCCACGCCCACAGAACCGGTAGTGGAAAAATTTGAATCCCACCACTGTATGGGAGAGCCCTGTGCTGCTCTTTGGGAAGGATGCAGTAAAGAGTCAGGCTGAGGGATCCCATAATGAAACTGGGGAGGTTGCTGGGCTTTGGGCCCACTCAGTGGTCACCTTAAAATGCAGTCCAAAGTCATTAACAAGCCAAAAAAAATAAAAGATTGCCATCATACTGCCGAGTCCTGATCTACCTAAACAGTAAGGCAAGCAAGATTTTATGTGCCAATAAATTATTGGTGGATGGCCTTCATTGGTTATGTTTCTTCACCCTGAGCATTAGCTGCTGGATGGAAGGACAACCCCTGGGGCAAAGCTAAGCAAGGTAGAGAGGGGCTTTGAACAAGCTTAGCTAAGTGTCTAGTGAAATGATTAATAATTACAGGCACAGGGCAATTAGGACAGATTGCGAGACCCATTGCTAGCCCCATGGACCTACCATAGGCCTGGGAGAAGGGCTCCAAGGAAGATAAGGAGCGCCCCATCCTGTTTCACCACACTCTTCCTCTGCTCCTGTCAGTTAGGCTAATAGATCCAGAGGAAAGCATGGGAGGAAGCAAGTGATAATGAGCTGGCTTTGTCCTCAACTGGTCCTGCAAGAAAATGGCATGGCTGGGAGAGTGTGGCCATTGCAGGCAACCCTTAGAAACAGCCAATGGAGCTAATGAGTAGCTGGAGAAGCTGGTATGCTGAACAAAGTGCCAGGCAGGCAGAGACAAGGGTGCAGCCATGCCATGCCATGCAATGTTCTGCATGCCAGCTTCTCCAGCTACTCTGCTCTCAGCTATGGCTCTCAAGCTACTCTTGCCTGGCCTGTGGTGGAACTGAGTCTTCTTGGAAGCAGCACTGCCAGGTAGTCACCAAGGACAGAAATGGAGCTTTGTTTTAAGATTCTGCTTTTATCAACTCCTTCTTTATGAATGTTCCCTTTGAATCTTACTTATCAATTTGGTTATTTATTTATTTATTTGGTTTGTCAATTGCTTACAAGATAATAGGTATAAGTAAAAACATAGTTATGAATACATGAAATAGGTACATATAAGAAAAATAAAAGAAACAATAGGACAGGGACGGTAGGCACGATGGTACGCTTATGCACGCCCCCTACAGGCCTCTTAGGAAAGAGGTGAGGTCAATAGTAGACAGTCTAAGGTTAAAGTTTTTGGGGTTTGGGGAAGAAACCACAGAGTCAGGTAGAGTATTCCAGATATTGACCACTCTGTTGCTGAAGTCATATTTTCTGCAGTCAAGTTTGTTTGTTTATTTATTTATTTATTTGTCAATTGCTCACAAGATAATAGGTATAAGTAAAACATAGTTATGAATACATAGATACATAGAAGAAAAATAAAATATAAAAGAAACAATAGGACAGGGACGGTAGGCACGTTGATGCGCTTATGCACGCCCTCTACAGACTTCTTAGGAAAGGGGTGAGGTCAATAGTAGACAGTCTAAGGTTAAAGTTTTTGGGGTTTAGGGAAGAAACCACAGAGTCAGGTAGAGTATTCCAGACATTGACCACTCTGTTGCTGAAGTCGAATTTCCTGCAATCAGGTTTGGTGTGATTAACCTTGAGTTGGTATCTATTGTTTGCTCTTGTGTTGTTATGGTTGAAGCTGAAGTATTCATTGACAGGTAGGACATTGCAATGTATGGTTTTATATACTATACTTAGATCGGACTGAAGGTGGCGTAATTCTAGGATGCCCTAAAATGATTAAAATTGACTTTCGTAATGCCCAGGCTTGACTCTACTCTTTCTCTCCCAATTAGAATCAAGATCTCTGTCTTCCAGCAATCTTCCTCCTCCTCCATGAAGCCTTCCCTACTGATCAGTATCAAGTCAAGGATTACTGATCTCCTTGTGCTGGCCTCATTTCTATAGAGGAGAAAGCAAATAAAACCAGGACTTTCCTAGAATGACTGTTCTCGACAGGCCAACAAAGGCCATCATTCTTTGTCACCTTCCTCACTGCTGTGAAAGATCTGCAGCCTGGAAGGCATCACCCAAATCTCCTTTTTTTGCATTTATTTCTTTTCCTGTTTCTTTTATCCAGATGTTCTACATAACATTGTCAAATTCATTTATCTGGATTTGTTAGCAGGAAAGGATATTTTTAAATGCACAGTACAACTCCTTCCCTTCCTATTCCTTCTATTTCATTTGAACACATGTTATCCTCTTGTTTGTTAAAAGAGATTGCTAATCAAATTTTATGGGCATTTTATCAACTCCATTCCTCAAATTAAGATTTATTTATTTAGGATATTTATATAGCCCCCCCATTTCACAAAAAATATGACTCTGGGCAGTGTGCAACATAACAATTAAAAACTCCATAACCATGCCAAAAAAAAAACCCAAAACCAGTCAAACATAAATAAAACAAACACTTAAAACAGAACATAAAATAAATACATGAAACTCAAGAAAGCAAAAGAACTAACAGCACTTGATCTCACATGATCACCTTCCAGGCTCTCCTGGGACCCCCAAGGCTGATGAAAAGAAAACATGCTTTTAGGATCTTCTGGAAGGCTAAAAGAGAACTTCACCTTGGATAGAATGATGTTCCAGAGACCAGGGCCCATAGCAGAAAAGCTATGCCATTGGTATCCTGCCAGGTGGATCTCCTTTGAAGACAGGAGATGCAACCTACCCTTCCTGCCAGGTCTGGTGGAACCAGCAGATGTAATCGGGAAGAGATTCCAAGCCATCTAGGATATTATAGATCAAAACCCCCACCCTGGATTGCACCCGGAAGCAAACTGGCAACCAGTGGAGCACATGGAACAAAACTGTTGCATCCCTAGGATTCCCACTGTCTGCTTAAAAAGCTACCCAATCAAAAAGAAAAATAGGAGGAGGAAGGAGGATTGATGTGCTCACTGCCACCGTGAGCTGCATATATTAGAAAATGCAGGATAAAAATCTAAAGAAAAAGAAAAGGAAGGTGGAAAGAGTCTTGTTGCTGCATTTGTATGTCCAGCTGCATTTGCTGGTGACTTTTAGTAATAAGTTTATTTGCCGATGGGTGGAACAAGAAACATTTCTCCCTCCCTCTCCGCTAGTCCAACCTGCCTGCCTGCTTCCCCTGCCTCCCTCCCTCCAAAATCGACATCAGTTTTCATCTACTCCAGTCCAAGTGGCAAGAAAAGAAAGCAGAAGAGTGAAGTCCATGGAGATTCTTAATCATCCAGGTCGTGGATGTTCCAAAGGTGCTTTTTTCAAGGGGCAGCTGGACTTTCTGGTTTTTCTTTCACTTCTCATCCAAGAAACTTCTTCAACTCTGACTGGATGGTAAGAAATGGAAGGTTTTATACCCCTTGCAGACAGCTGGTCATTTGCATTCTTTTGGCAAGTCATTAAGGCCACTTGGAGGTTTGCCTGTGTTGTCAGGGTCTGATCTGCACATGGCTCACCGCATTGTGTTGGATGTACCACATTGCTCAGTTTGTGTCTGGGTGTTTTATTCTTGAGATGGACACGCTTCTGCCTTAGTGTATTTTGGGCTTTGAAATGGGTACATATGTTGCATTGGCTGAAGACCCTCCTGAGCAGGGGTGGGATCCGACCAGCATAACAACTGGTTTGGGGAGCACGCTATTGGCTCCGGCAAACATTGACCTTCTCCAGCTGAGGAGTGGCACTCAGCTGTGCTGCGCAAAGCAGCTGAGGAGGAAAACGCAGCCAGTAAAGGAGAGTCTAGAGCCCGGGTGGGCAAGTGGGCCAAACAGCAGACCAAACCTCGTCCCAGCAAACCAGTTTGCTGTCAGCTGCTCTTCAGAGCTACCGGTTCTATAGAACTGGACTGAACCGGTAGGACCCCACCCCTGCTCCTGAGCTTTCCAATATTCCTGCAACATATAGAATGACAATGTTGCTTCATTTATTGTTCTCTTCATTGTCTATTATGGAGGAGCTCCCGTAGGGTCTTTTTTGAGATTTGATAAAGGCTCACTTGGGATAGTTACACATTCTGAGAGCTTCCTTGATGTGTTTTAGTTCTCTCCCCCACCCCATTTTTCTGGTAGGCAGGCCTTTAGCTTAGTAGTGTAGGGTTCTGATGACTCCCATTTTGTGCTCCAGTAGGTGGTGGAAATCAAAATGCTAACCCTGATCTGTATGTATGGGTCTTAACATCTTCCTGTGTGAATTTGATGTTCTTGTCCTTATACTTGCTACCACATTGCAAGAACTGCATGGCTATTGTATACATGCATCATGCTTTATATTGTTGTATATAAATAAGTTTCTTCTATAAACAAATCCTGCTGAATTATTTACTTATGTACTGATTGGATCACTGCAAACTCTAATAGGATCAAAAAAGCCCTTTATGTTAAAATTGAACAGCCCTCCCTCAACAGAGGGGGAAGGATACAACATAATCTATCTCCAGTCTACAACACAGTCCTTTTTAATAGTTCCAAGAAAGCTCCAGACCCATTTGCACTTGCGAAGAATGTATCCTGATTGGTTGTCAGACTCCCATGGGGCTATGCAGGGGTAACTTTGTAGGTTGTCTTGAGTCCCAGGTTTGGTTGAATCTTGCTGGGTGATGTAATCTTCCCAGGTGCCATGTGGTGAGATGGGTAGAGGGCTAATCCTATTGGGACCTGAGGGCCGTGTCTTAATCCCACCACCCTGGAACTGAAGGGAGAGGGGTAGGGAGCTGCTTTGTCTTTAAAAACATGTTTCTCCTTTTCTCATCCAGGGAAATATAATATTCTGCCTTTTTAATATTTCCTAGAATATTTCATTCTTCTAGGAGAAGAGTGGGTGCTAACTTTCACACTACTACACACTACTAAACACACTACTAAGCTACCAACTGGCTTCAATGACTCTCTGAAAAGAATGCAGATGACCAGCTGCCTGCAAGGAGTATAAATCCTTCCATTTCCCACCATCCAATCAGAGCTGAAGATGCTTCTTGGATGAGAAGCGAAACATCTTCAAATAAAAACCAGAAAGTCCAGTTGCCTCTTGAAAAAGCACCTTTGGGACAAATGTGTGGTATTTTCTCCACTCCCAGTCCGGTGCAGTGGTAGAGAGAACATTTGGTCAGCATCTTTACTAAGTTAAAGAGTCCAAAATAGGGATTGCCTTGGTGAACTTCATCTCCAGCTAGCATCAGTGTGGGAGACAAGCAGCTGTGAGGGTTGTGCCGAAAGAAGAGTGTTTGGTCAAAATAGGAGCCAAGTAATTTGAAGCTTTCTTTATTACTACTCATATTTTGACACATTCCCTTCTTTTCCTTGCTTTTATTTTGAACTTATTACAAAAGATCTTTTGTGAATCTCACCTCATTCTGAGTTTTATCCTATTTGACATTTTCTCTTTAACTCTGGGCTCTTTACAGCTCACATATATTTTCATTTTATATTTATCGAATGTTTCTATAGCTTCTTTTCCTTTCCTTTTTTTTTAGTATGTGTGTTGTGAGGAGACAGTATTTCAGTGGTTGAGGGGAATTTCAATAGCCAGAAGCATTACTGGATTCTAGTTCAGGAGACCTGGGGGTGTATCTGCTGTCCAGAGTAGGGGATAACATTTTTTTCTTCTTCCCTTATGATTGCCATGAAGGATTGCTTGCTTCCTTGATGTGCTCAACTGCATGGGCCCTTCCACATAAGGCCTCTCACGCATGATCCTCCACTCTAACCTTCCCCACCCCAACTGTAGGCCTACCCTTCTAGTGTTCTCTGCTTCTAAGTCCTTTCTGCTGAAGTGGGAGGGGGGTAAGAAACTATTTCAGAATCAGGATACAGCTGGAAGGGACCTTGGAGGTCTTCTAGTCTAGCCTCCTGCTCAAGCAAGAGATCCTATGCCATTTCAGACAAATGGCTGTCCAGTCTCTTCTTAAAAACCTCCAATGAAGAAGCACCCACAAAGTCTGAAGGCAAGCTCTTCGCCTGGTTACTCACTGTTACAAAATTTATCCTCAATTCTAGGTTGCTTCTCTCCTTGATTAGTTTTCATCCATTGTTTCTTTTCCTACCCTCTGGTGGTTTGGAAAATAAATTGACCCCCTCCTCTTTGTGGCAGCCTCTCAAATACTGGAATACTGCTATCATGTCACCCCTAGTTCTTCTTTCCCCTACACCAGGGATAGTCAGCCTTTTTATACCTACCGCCCACTTTTGTATCTCTGTTAGTAGTAAAGTTTTCTCTAACCGCCCACCGGTTCCACTGTAATGGTGATTTATAAAGTAGGGGACAAAACCCCTACAACCCACCATGAAAGCTGGAATGCCCACCAGTGGGCGGTAGGGACCAGGTTGACTACCACTGCCCTAGTCTAACGAAACCTAAATCCTGAAACCGTTCTTCTTATGTTTTAGTCTCCAGGCTGTTAATCATCTTAGTTGCTCTTCTTCGCACTTTTTCCAAAGTCTCAACATCTTTTTTGTAATGTGGTGACCAAAACTGGATGCAGTCTTCCAGGTGTGGCCTAAGGTTTTATAAAGCAATACAAATACTTGATATAATTTTGATTATATGCCTCTGCTCTGCTTATAGAAAGGTTGTATTAGCTTTTTTGGCTGCCACCGTACATTGCTGTTTAAGTGTGATCATCCACTTAAGACTCCAAGGTCCCTCTCACAGTTATAGTTTTTGAACCAGATTTTGCCTAATCTATACTTGTAGGTTTGTTTTTTCCTACCTAGGTGTAAAACCTTGCTTTTTTCCACACTAAATGTCATGTTGTTGGATAGGGCCCATTCAAAGCTGTCAATATCTTTTTGGATCTTTAGCTTGTCTTCTGGGGTTTGGCTATTCTTAACAGCTTAGTGTCATCTGCAAATTTGATGAGTTCTTTTATTTCCTCATCTAAGTCATTTAGAAAGAGTAAATGAATACTGAATACTGGGCCTAAGATGGAACCTTCTGGTACCTCACTGCTTACTTCCCTCCATGTAGATGCAGTACTATTAAGGATTAGTCATTGAGTACAGTTTGTCAGCCAGTTACAAATCCATCTGGTAGTGATGCTTTCTATCCCACTTTTTTCTAACTTACTAAGAAGTAAGTTGTGGTCTACTTTGTCGAATGCCTTGCTGAAGTCTAAATTTATTATGTCCACAGTATTTCCCTGGTCTACTAATTTAGTCACTTTTTCAAAGAATGAAATAAGATTGGTTTGGCATGGTCTGTTTTTAATAAACCTGTGCTGGCTACTAATTATACTTTTACTTGCTTCTACATATTTACAGATATGGGTTTTTTCCCCCAGTATCTTCCCAGGTATTGATGTTAGGCTAATTCTACATCTGTTTTTCCCCCTGTTTGATGATGGGAACCACATTAGCTCTTTTACAACCCTCTGGTAGCTCCCCATATTTCCAGGATTTTTGAAAGATATGGTACAATGGTTCCAAGATAACATCTGCCAACTCCTTCAGAACTCTAGGATGTAAGGTCCTGGTGATTTATATCCATCAAGATCAGACAAGTATTCTCTTACTATTTTCTTGCTTATTTTAATTTTTATTTCTAGTCTGTCTTTTACAGTTATGGTTTTTGGTAGGTTGGGCTATAGTTTCTTTTTGCATGAAGACTGATGCGAATAATGAGTTAAGCAGCTCTGCTTTCTCTCTGTTACTTCTTTGCAGTTTTTCTCTTTAGTGGGTGACTGTTTCCTTGATTTATTTCTTGTTATTTATATGTTGAAACTTTATCTTTGACTTTTGTTGCAAGTCTTTGTTCATTTTCCCAATTTGCCAGAGAAAGAGAGAGAGAAGGAGGGGAAAGAGAGAAGGAGAGTGTTTAAGGAATCTACCAGGTTGGAACGAAATGGCTTTGGAGAGAGAGTTCACAGCCTAGAAGGGAGAATAAATAAATAAATAATAAATACATATTTATTTATATACCGCTCCTCTCCCGAAGGACTCGGAGCGGTGCACAGCCGTACAGTTAAAACAATAAATATGTGAAAAAATAAAACTAAATTAAACCAAGACCCTGGCTGTAAACAATTAAAACCCTTCCCTAAAACCCTAAAATTTAATAAAAAATAAAACACCCAAAACTAAAATCAGCCCAAGCCGGCCTGGTCAAAGAGCCAGGTTTTCAAGGCACACCTGAAGGTCCCCAGGTCCGTGGCTGTCCGTAACTCTGGGGGCAACCCATTCCAGAGGGCAGACGCCCCCATAGAGAAGGCCCTATTCCTTGGGGTCACCAGCCGGCACATAGATGCCGACGGGACCCGCAGGAGACCTTCCCTGTGGGAGCGCACCGGACGGTGAGAGGAAAATGGCAGAATGCGGTCTTGTAAATATCCTGGTCCGATGCCATGGAGCGCTTTAAAAGTTAATACCAAAATTTTAAAGCGCACCTGAGAGGCCACCGGCAACCAATGCAGCTCGCGCAGGAGGGGCGTCACATACGAGAACCTTGATGCCCCCATAAGCACCCGCGCGGCCGCATTCTGTACCAGTTGAAGCCTCCGGATGCTCTCATTCGGGAGCCCCATGTAGAGGGTGTTACAGTAGTCCAGTCGGGAGGTGACCAGGCATGAGTGACTGTGCGTAAGGCATCCCGATCCAGAAAGGGCCGCATCTGGCGAATCAGGCGAACCTGATAAAACGCCCCCCTGGAGACGGCCATAATATGATCTTCCAGGGACAACCGTACATCCAGGAGGACACCCAGATTGCGAGCCCTCTCTGAAGGGGGCAAAATCTCACCCCCAATAGCCAGCGAAGGAATTATCTGGCTATATCGGGACGCCGGAAACCACAGCCACTCAGTCTTGGAAGGGTTGAGTCGGAGCCTGTTCCTGCCCATCCAGTTCCGCACGGCCTCCAGATAACGGGACATGACCTCTATGGCATCGTTGGGGTGGCTTGGGGTGGAGATGTACAGCTGGGTATCATCAGCGTACAGATGACATCTCACCCCAAAGCCACGGATGATCTCCCCCAGCGGTTTCACATAAATGTTGAACAGGAGAGGAGGGAGGACCAACCCCTGAGGCACCCCACAATCGAGGGGCCTACAGGTGGTTCTCTCCCCCCCCGCCAACACAAATTGCAGACGGTCGAAGAGGAAGGAGGCGAACCACCGCAACACGGTGCCCCCAACCCCCAACCTGTTATGTCCCGTTCCCCGGGGGGTCTGAGCGATCGGGCCCTGGGCCTTCGGCTGATGTTGTGTAACGCCAGGTCCGTTAGTAATAAGGCCCCCCTCATTTATGATTTGATCTGTGAGGGGGGAGCGGACCTGGTGGGCATCACCGAGACCTGGCTGGGCCCAGAGGGGGGAGTCCCTCTTGTGGAGATGTGCCCAGCCGGGTTTCGGGTTTTTCATCGGCCGAGGGCCCAGGGGAGGGGCGGGGGTGTTGCGGTGGTTATTAAGGAAGATCTGTGTCCGAGGGAATCCACTGTTTCTCACACGACCGGATGTGAGTCTCTTTTCGTGTTTGGTCCCAGGGTGCAGGTGGGCTTGTTGATCACATACCTGGCTCCCTGCTATGCGGCATCGGCCCTGCTTGAGCTCCTTGAGGTTATAGCCGGCGTGGCGGTTGAGACCCCCAGGCTTATGGTCATGGGGGATTTCAACCTCCCTTCTGCCGGCGGTACCTCGGGGATTGCTCAGGAGTTCATGGCTTCCATGACAGCCATGGGCCTGACCCAGTTAATTCGGGACCCTACTCACGTGGGAGGTCACACCCTGGATTTAGTTTTTGTCTCTGATCAGTGGCAGAGTGGTCTGGGTGTAGGGGATATAGTTAGAGAACCCCTGTCATGGACAGATCACTCGCTCCTGAAGCTCGACTTCCGTTCCACACACCCCGACCGCAGGGAGGCGGGGCCGCTTAAATGGTACCGCCCCAGGCGCCTGATGGACCCGGATAGGTTCCTGATGGAGCTTGGGCCATTTCCCGAAGCTCACACATATGACTCGGTTGAGGGCTTGGTCGCCACCTGGGATAGGGTGGCTGCTGGGGCCCTTGACCGGGTCGTGCCCTTGCGGCCTCTGACCCGGTGCCGATCCCAAGTGGCTCCTTGGTTTTCTGAGGAGCTAAGGGAGATGAAGCGCCGGAAAAGACGCCTAGAGAGTAGTTGGAGGGCTAGCCGTTCTGAGTCTGACCGAACACTTCTACGATCTTATATTAAGACGTATTTAGTGGCGATAAGGATGGCGAGGAGGACTTACCTCTCCACCCTTATTGCGTCCGCGGAAAACCGCCCAGCCGCCCTGTTTAGGGTGACCCACTCCCTTTTAGAGATGGAAGCGCGGGAGGATCCCTTACAGGGACGGGCTGAGGAGTTTTCTAGGTTTCTGCAGGACAAAATCGCTCAGATTCGAGACGAGCTGGACTCCGACTGGGCATCTCCGGGCGGGGGGGGCGGGGTGGATATCGGTGAGGTTAATTGGGTTGAGTTCGACCCTGTTACTGTAGAAGACGTGGACAGGGTGCTGGGGGGACTGAATGCCACCACCTGTTTGTTGGACCCGTGCCCCTCCTGGCTGGTCTTGGCCACCCGGGAGGTGACACGAGGCTGGTTCCAGGGTATTATAAACGCTTCCTTGAGAGAGGGGCTTTTACCCGCCGCCTTGAAGGAGGCGGTGGTGCGGCCCCTCCTCAAGAAACCGTCCCTGGACCCAGCATTGTTATCAAATTATCGTCCTGTCTCCAACCTTCGCTTTGTTACGAAGGTTGTAGAGAGTGTGGTGGCCCGTCAGCTCCCCCAGTTCCTGGATGAAGCAAGTTATCTTGACCCCCTCCAATCGGGCTTCAGGCCCGGGCACAGCACGGAGACGGCGTTGGTCGCGTTGGTTGATGATCTCTGGAGGGCTCGGGACAGAGGTTGTTCCTCTGTCCTGGTCCTGTTAGATCTCTCGGCGGCTTTTGATACTGTCGACCACAGTATCTTATTGCAGCGGTTGGAGGGGTTGGGGGTTGGAGGCACCGTGTTGCGGTGGTTTTCCTCCTTCCTCTCCGACCGTTCGCAATTTGTGTTGATGGGGGGGCAGAGATCATCCCCAAGGCCCCTGCTTTGTGGGGTGCCTCAGGGGTCGGTGCTCTCGCCCCTGCTGTTCAACATTTATGTAAAGCCGCTGGGTGAGATCATCCGTGGCTTTGGGGTGGAGTTCCATCAGTACGCTGATGATACTCAGCTGTACATCTCCACCCCGGGCCACCCCAACGAAGCCGTCGAAGTGATGACCCGGTGCCTGGAGGCCGTGCGGGGTTGGATGGGTCGTAACAGTCTTCGTCTCAACCCGGCCAAAACCGAGTGGCTGTGGTTTCCTGCGCCCAGATACAGCCAGCTTATTCCTTTGCTGGCCGTGGGGGGAGAGGTATTGACCCCCGTGGAAAGGGCGCGCAACTTGGGTGTCCTCCTGGATGTGCGGCTGTCTTTGGAAGAACATATTGCAGCCGTCGCCAGGGGGGCTTTTTATCAGATTCGTCTGATTTACCAGTTGCGGCCCTTTCTGGATCTGGGCGCACTTCGCACAGTCACTTCCGCCCTCGTTATCTCCCGCTTGGATTATTGCAATGCTCTCTACATGGGGCTCCCCTTGAAGAGTCTCCGGAGGTTGCAGTTAGTTCAGAATGCAGCCGCGCGGGTGATTGTGGGCGCCCCTCGGGGCGCACACGTAACACCACTTCTCCGCAGGCTGCACTGGCTTCCTGTGGCCTTCCGGATTCGATTCAAGGTGGTACTGATGGTATTTAAAGTGCTCCATGGCTCGGGACCTGGGTACTTATGGGACCGCCTGCTGCCACCAACAACCTCCCGCCGCCCAGTACGCTCCCACAGGGTCGTCCTACTTGGGGTACCGCCACCTGATCGTTGTCGGCTGGCGGCCCCGAGGGTGCGTGCTTTCTCTGTGGGAGTCCCCTCCCTGTGGAATGATCTCCCCCCGGAGATACGAGCCATGACAGATATCCTCTCCTTCCGGTGCGCAGTCAAGACCCTATTTTTTAAACAAGCTGGCCTGGCCCAGTAAGGGTCTATGGGGTTTTAAGTTAACAGGGTTTTTTAAATTTTAATCTCATTTTAAAATTTTATGGGATGCAGCCACATCTATGTTTAATCTGGTTTTAAATTCTATTTAATTTTGTAACTTTGTATTTTATGTATTTATTAGGCTGTACACCTCCCCGAGTCCCTTTTGGGAGAGGGAGCGGTATAGAAATACGAACAATAAATAAATAAATAAATAAACCCCCCCCAACCATCGCAATAGGATACTATGGTTGATAGTATCAAAAGCCACTGATAGGTCTAATAGGACCAGGACAGAGGAATAACCCCTGTCACAGGCCCTCCAGAGATCATTAAGCTATGCCCATCACCAGGCACACTAGCTAATGGAGGTGGGCAGGTTGGACACACAGTACTGCCGGTGCCAGAAGAGGAGAGAAAACACCACTTTGGAGCAAGCAGAAATGAGGCCAGGCTGCCTTCGGGACCATGCTGTGCATAAGGGCCATGTATAAGCGCACCATCGTGCCTACTGTCCCTGTCCTATTGTCCCCATTTATTCATACCTATTTCTTGTATTCGTACTCATGTTTATTCTTATACCTATTATCTTGTAAGTGATTGACAAATCAAAATAAATGCAAAAATTAATAAAATCTATGTCCTCTAGAGTTGGCAAGGAGTCTATTTTCACCCTTGGACAAGCAGGAGGTAGGGATGAGATTTGTGATTCATATGCTGAGTTTATAGGGGCACCAAGAAAAAATGAAGCTATATGACTGAATTTGTGCAGGATGATTAACTCCTTGAGAAGTCAGCAGAAGCTGGGCAGGTCCTGCTGCATTAGGGTCAGAGGACTTCTTCAGCTGCTTCTTTGCTTCAGCCCAGCTGCAATGGGAGCCCAGGCCTCTCCAGCTATTTCAGGCATTTTTAAATAGTGACCATCTAGAGAAACCCTCCTTTTCCTCCAAACCTGATGTAGAAGTTCCCTGGCTCCTTAAACAAGGTTCTCTCTATTGCAGAGTTTTCACATTTCTGGGTTTGAAGAAAGCGGGGAGGCAATAAGCTACATATCTTAACTTTTTTTTTTCAAACCAGCTTAGGTTTGCCATGAATATGAAATAGTGATCTCAGCCCCACTTTTTATACATGGATCCTTGCTGCCTGTGAGCATCCCATTACAGCATTTGTCGATGGCAGTTGCAAGCTGTTTCAGTGTTAATCAACATTTTCTCTGTCATTATCTTGAGCTTTGCCAGCTTGGATCCGAAGTATAGATGAAATTAAATTAAATTAATCTATGCATTAATTACTCTTCACCACCCTATCTTCCCCCACCCCCACAGCCTCATTCCTCCTCAAAGGAGAAATAAGCAATGCCAAAAAAATATTAAAATAAAATAAAATGAAAGACTTCAATTATATTTTACAATAATGGGATGATTACAGTTTTTATGTTTGTATTAAATTGAGGAGAATTAGGAGATATTTTACTGACATTTTATGCAGATACCCCACAGCAAGCTAGGTAGCAGTTACATGCTGTAATAAATGTCACCATTTAAAAATTAATTGCTACACTATCTAACTTGCTGTGGGCTGTCTTGTTAAATATTAATGGAATATCTCGGGGAAAAATAGAGGGTTGTGACTTATTTAGATGAAGAGCTGGAGGTGCGAAAAAAAGCTACCGACTTTGTGCTGACAAGCCAGTGCAGGTCTTTCCCACCAATGGGACCGGCTGAAGAGCAGGGCTGCCTCTCTTTGGGGCATCTTGGCTGTGGGGCAGCCCCACAGCATCTTCCCTGGAGACCCCTGCCCCAGATGGTCTTTGTCCACAACTTGCTTTCCCAAGGATTTTCAAGTTGTGGGTCTCTCTCCACACGTTTTTTTTGTCCCTGAAATCTTGGCTACAAGAAGGAGCAGAGCATGCAGTTATTACCCAAAGAGTGAGGCTGCAACAAATGCACACCTCACTCCCCACGCTGTTCCTTTCTCCCAGTGAGGAGAGGGAGGTGGGTGTCCTATATAACCCCTTTTCTTCTTTGCCTACCACCTAGATTTTATTTTATTTATTACTTATTTTATTTATTTGATTTGTCAATCGCTTACAAGATAATAGGTAAAAGTATAAGCATGAATATGAATACAGGAAATAGATACGAATAAATGGGGACAATAGGACAGGGACGGTAGGCACAATGGTGCGCTTATGCACGCCCCTTACAGACCTCTTAGGAATGGGGTGAGGTCAATAGTGGATAGTTTGAGGTTAAAGTTTTGGGGGTTAGAGGATGTAACAACAGAGTCAGGTAGTGCATTCCAGGCATTGACCACTCTGTTGCTGAAGTCGTACTTTTTGCAATCAAGTTTGGAGCAGTTAACATTAAGTCTGTATCTGTTGTGTGCTCTTGTATTGTTGCGGTTGAAGCTGAAGTAGTCATTGACTGGTAGGACATTGTAGCAGATAATTTTGTGTGCTATGCTTAAGTCCAATCATAGGTGGCGTGGTTTATTTATTTATTTATTTTATTTGTCAATTGCTTACAAGATAATAGGTATAAGTAAAACATAGTTATGAATACATAGATACTTATAAGAAAAATAAAATATTTTTCTTAAAATATAAAAGAAACAATAGGACAGGGATGGTAGGCACATTGGTACGCTTATGCAAGGTTGTCCAAGCCCAAAATTTCCAGCCTGTTGATATAGGGTATTCTGTTGCAAGCATGATGCCAGCTGTGCCCCATGAAGCCTTTGATGGTGCAGCAGAGTGGCAGGCTGTTCAGCCAACCAGGGTTCTCCTTTGGCTAGGCTAGAGTGCTCAATTCAGTGGCCAGGAGGCTCAGCTGTCCATCCACTTTGCTGCTGCCTTTGGGGAGGGGGGAGATGGGGTGTGTGCCAGGGACCCTCTCCAGTCTCCAACCAGCTGTTCCTGAAATATCGCTGGGCGAGGGAGCCCCATTTATTCTCTTCCACTTGGATATTCATCGGTTCTGATATTTGGCTGAAGGCTTTAACTGCCCGCTTTTTGATGTTGAGCTTTTATTGCGGTTATATTAATAGATGCTGTTGTTAATTGGTTTTTATAAATTGCTTCTTCAGGGGCCTCATTACCGATGGAAATGGCATAAAACCACTTAAATCAATCAATCAATATCGGCCGTTTGATGGTCTTAAAAGATGCCTGCCAGTCAGGAGACACGACCCTCTCCGCGCCCTTGGGGGGTCCAAAGGGAGTTCAGCTCCTGCGGGTCATTTTCTGAGCCATCTGGAGGTTCTCCACTGCCCCCCACTCTCTCTCAGGAACCCCCAGAGTTGGGAAGCGGCGGAGTGCGGGGCTGGGACTACCAAGCTGACAACCCGCAGCCGCCTCACTTTCCACCTCCCTGCAAAAAGCCCCCCCACTGACCCCAAGGCTCTAAACCACAACCCCCCTGCCCTGCCCCTGGCTCCCTGCCCCCTCTTGTTGACTGGCGGTCTCCGGGCAGGTCCCCATGTGCGCAGTTGGAGCTTTGCCTTGAAGGCAGCCTTCCCGCGCATCCCACAGGATCTGGTGCAGCCTTCAGGCCAAGAAAGGGCACTGGAGGCCTCCAGTTGGGGAAAAGGTGGACAAAGGTGACCCTGCCTAGCTACGGCATGGATTGTGGGGGGCTCTTCTGAATTGCCTGGGAAGAGTCTTTTCTTTTCTTTCTTTCTTTCTCTTTTTCTCTTTCCTTCCTTCCTTTCCTTTTTGTATGGCTGCCCATCTGCTCTCAGTGACTCTAGGCAGATTACAAAAGTAAAAAGCCAATATATATTTTATTAACTTGGTATTTTTGCTGTTCATTATTTTGTCAATTGGAGTGTAAAGTCCGTAATTCAGGGATTTATTTTAAATATGCTTTGCTCATGCTGTTTTATTTTTGTGTTGTATATATAATGTATTAAGTTTTCATTATATTTTTATCTTGCTGTAAAATGGTGATAGAACTATTTTAACGAATAATCAAATACAGAGATTTTGTAGATGCTCTGGCTGAAAACCAGGGGAGGTGGAGAACACCATTGTTTTAGTTCTATTTTTGAACAGCTTTTGCCACCAGGAAAATTCTCATTTTCAGCCTGAACCTCTTGATTTAATTCCAGCCATTTGATCCTTCAGCTGCTCTCCTCAGAGACCTCCTCAATTGTTGTGACTGATAATGTATTTGTAACAAAGTACAAATTTGAACTGGGCAGGTTCCAGTGTTTCTCTCTCTCTCTCTTCTGCATTGATTGATTGATTGATTGATTCATTCATTCATTCATTCATTCATTCATTCATTCATTCTTAGGATGAATGTCAACCATCCCACTCAGTCATCTATCAAAGAAAGACTCCTAGCCATTTGCTTTTCCCAAGAGTATGCTTTACTGAAACTTAGGTGGTTAGAGAAGTAGCATAAGTTGAATCTGAGGTTTCCCCTTGCAAACAGTACGAAGTAAAATTTCCTCCCCCACCCACAATCTGTAAATGTCCAATTGGATGCTTGTATATTGTTTAGGAAACAGGTTCTCAGTTCCCAGGAATCGTTGACCTTGACTGGCTGAAGCTTCTCACAAGGCTCAGCTGGCCTTCCATCCTGGCCTTCATCCTTGCATTCCAATCCTTTTCTCCCCCGCTCCCTTGATAATGTCAGGCTGTCAGCTCATGAAGCTTGGATAGGAGAGATGCCTCCTTACTATATATGACTCAGCCTGGACAGGGTTTACTACCCATGCAACTGCATGCTGCCCCAGCTCTTCAGAGACCACTCCACGTAGAGCACATTGCAGTATTCCAGACAGGAGGCCATGAGGGCGTGAGTGAGCAAGGGACACCCATCCCAAAGGGGTGCAAAGGCACTTCTAGGTCGGGCTGCCACCTGTTCTTTGGAGCTCAGCCCATCTGGCTTTCAGATTTTGCATCCATTTCTAAAGGAATTTTTGGGACAGTTTTGAGCAGTGTTTGGAGTGCTGCTGCAGAGAACCCTGGAAAGAGTCGATTATTTAGAGGCTTTTCAGTTGGATTTCAGGCCAGGATTCAGTATGGAGACAGCCCTGGTCACAGGGGTGGGATTCAAAAGTCCCAGCAACTGGGCAGCGAACCAGTTGCTGGGTGGGTGTGGCCATGGTGGCTGGGGCCTGCTGGAACTTCCTGTTTCTGGCTTCCAGTGGGCCTCCAGAGCCTGAGGGAGGCTGTTTTCACTCTCCCAAGGATCCAGAGGTCTCCCCCAGGCCTCTGGGAGGGTGAAAACAGCCTTCCCCGGCCTCTGGAGGCCCACCAGAAGCCGGAAACAGACCCATTTCTGGACTTCCATGCGCGGACCCTGCACTTAATCTCCATTCAAAATGGGCAGCGTGGACACTCCTAGGAGGGGAGGGGAGGGAGGGGAGGGGCCAGCCAGCCTGTTGGTTGAAATACCAGTTCGGGGAACCAGCTTTAACATCCAGTTTGTCCAAACCGGTCCAAACCAGTAGAATCCCACCCCTGCCTGGTCACCTTTGTAGGTGACCTGTGGTGGATTAGGATGGTGGTGGTACATTTATTCATGTGCTCCTTGATCTCCTCCATGGCTTCTGATACTGTTAACTGTGGTATCCTTCAGCTGCAGAAGCTGGGAAGAATTATGGAGAAGGTCCGGCCTTTTGGAACTACTGGAAAGAGTTGATGGCAGCAAAAGAGCTGCTAAAACTGTGGCTCACCAATCAATAGGAGTTGTGAAGACTTCAATGGAGATGTAAAAGCTCCCCGCTGCTTTACCTGCTACAGCCGGTGCCAAAAATTTCTTAATTTCTGCATTTGGGACTGGCAGCCAGGCTGCGAGACTGACGCATGAAGGATCATAGAGTGAGACTGAATTTTATCTACCCGTGAAGAGGAACATTCATTGCAGGGATATGACAGGCTAACCTTGGCCTTCGCTTGTGATCTTTTGGGCTGGAGATCTGATCATCTGCTCTTGTGTATAAGTTTTGTGTAGATAGATCCCATAACTAGTATTTTCTAGCATTTTATTATTTTTTAAAGAAAAGTTTTATGTACACTTTTCTCCAGCAATAAAGAGAGTGGCTGACTCTAGTTATCAAGAAATCTTTGGCTATTCTCCAATCTAAATCAAGGCAGGTTTGTGCAACCAAGAGAACCAGGGAGTGATGAATAGGTATTAATTCTTCATAAGTGTTACCGTGTTTGTGTAATTAAATCTGGATGCGGTGAGTTACATGGTCTGGGATAATATCTGTGGTCCAAAGAAGAAATGGTGAGATGCTTAGGAAACTGACCAGTTTCCTTTGTTTATCATAGTAACTAGCTGTCAAATGACCCTGAGAAGCTGGGGAAGCAGCTGTAGATAAGTCCCTGATGTGGATTTCTTGTGACTTGATCTGACCAGGAAGGTTTTTTTTACGAAACACTGAACGAGCTGATCCCTGTTTCTATGACAGAGGTGGGCAACTATGACAGCATTACAATCCATGGACTTCAATTCCCAGAATTCCTGAGCCAGCATGCACCGACAACTCCAGGAGGCAACAATTCAGTGGTGGTATTCAGCCAGATCACACCAGTTTGGGCGAACCAGTAGCAAGGATTTGGCGTGGGTCGCCAAACTGTTAGGAATTTCTGGCTGGCCACGCCACCAACCCAGTTGCCCAGTCACCAGTCGCTCGCTTGCCCTGCTCACCCGATGCCCAATGCTCGCCCACCCAGCCACTCCTTAAGGCATTTCTTTCTTTCTTTTAACCTCCCGAAAATCAGCTGTTCCTACAAACAGCTTTGCCGGGATTCCCCTCGCTTCTTACTGCTTCGCCTAGGAGGCTTCCCTGGGGCCCAAGAAGGCAAAAAATAGAGGGAGGGGGTGCATCCCCCCTCCATTTTTTGCCTTTCTGGGCCCCAGGGAAGCTTGCTGGGAGCAAAAGCGCCCCGCCCAGAGGCTCCCCTGAGGCCAGGAAGCCCCCAAAACAGAGTGTGGAGGGGTGCCGCGCGCCCCTCCTATGCTCAGTTTTTTTCTTCCTGAGCCCCCGGAGAGCCTTCTGGAAGCAAAAATGCCTCCCCTGGAAGCTCTCCTGAGGCCAGGAAGGCCCAAAATATGGGATGGGGTAGGAGTGGTGCTGCAAAGAAAAAGCCATGCCCACTCAATCACATGGCCACACCCATCTAGCCATGCCACAGAACCGGTAGTAACTTTTTTTTTGAATCCCACCGCTGCAACAATTGTTCTGTCAGAAAATTCCTCCTTAGTTCTAGTTTGGATTTCTCTTTAGCCAGATTCCACTCATTACTTCAAATTCTTTGGATAATAGATTGGCCTCCTCTGTGACAGTCTGTCAAGTATGGGAAGACTGCTGTCATTCCCTCTTAATTCTTCTTTTTGTTATGATAGACCTGCCTGGTCCCCTCACCCTTTCATCATACAATTGAGCTTCTAGATCCCTTATCAACTTTGTTGTTCTTTGTGTGATTTAAAAAAACAACAACACCAGGGATTGTTTTTTTTTGACCAGTTGATCATTTTGTTCCTAAAGCTAGCAGGAGAAGAAAACATTTCTCTAAACCTTGTTTGCCCCCAAAGCTGCAGAGTTCACTTGCATGGAGCTGTTTCCCCACCACCCCAGCCATGAGTTACGCAACGTTCTCCTTGTGTTCTCCTTGAACATTGCAGCTGGGTGTGGTGTGATACCAAACTATTTAATGGGGCTTCCGTTTGTGCACCCTCTAAAATCTAGGGACACAAAGAAGAGAGTGGGAGCTGGCTTAGCCTCCTATTTCTGGAGATTAATTGCCAAACAGGTAACTTGCACAGGTAGAAAAAGTAGAAAGACTAAGTGTAGAGAATTGAAGCTGCCTTCCCTTGCTTCTTTGCAGAGCCAAGAAGAGCAAGGGTTAGGGTTAAGAAAAAACTACTTGTGCAACTCACTCCTTGACTTTCTTGCCTAGCTACTTATAATCACTCAATATTGTTGTCAAGTCTTTTTTGGTGTCATTTATCCCTACATGTAGTAGTAGAAAAGGGTAGTAATCTGTGGGCCTAATTATTTTGGTTAGATACTCAGTCGCATCCTTGATTTTTGCTCCAGGGAGACAACATACCTCCCTAGATTGCATGGCTGGTCTGCAGATGGCTGGTTCTGTTCCTTTGAGAATAGAATCTCCTATCACCAACACTCACCTTCATTTTAGGGGGTGCAGTCGGGGGTACTTTTCTGTTTATCTCAAATGAATTTGTTGATGTGGTTTTTTAGGGATACTGGGTGATGTATCTTTTTAAAGTGTTTGCATGTTTTCTTTGAGGGGGAGGTTGTGAGTCTGAGTATTTTCAACTAAAGGGAGAAATCTGTTGCTCAGTTTTAATGGGGCTGCTTCTGATTGGGTTAGATTGGGCAGCAGACAACCAGACAATGGACACACCGGAACAATGTTTGTTTGTTACCTACCTAGTTGTTTGTATAAATAACTCAAGGTGGTGAACATATCCAATACAACTTCATCCTCCTATTTTCCCCACTGTAGTCAATTCCAAACTGCCTTGGGTGCTTGGGGGCTGCCCTCAGAGCACAACCAGCACAACCACATTAGCATAATGTTGGTTTGTTTCCTGCCTTTATTATGTTTATAAATAACTCAAGGTGGTGACCATATCCAATACAAATTCATCCTCCTCTTTTCCCCACAACCTCCATCCTGTGAAGTGAGTTGGCTGAGAGAGAGTGACTGACCCAAAGTCTCCCAGCAGGCTCTTGTGGCTAAGACAGGACTTGAACTCATGGTCTCTTGCTTTCTAGCCTGGAGCCTTAACCACTAGGCCAAACTGACTCCCGAGGTTCACCGACTGTTTCTTGGTCCATGCAGTCGTGAAACCAAAAATACTTTATGAATTGTGAGGGTTTTCTTTTTGAAGCATCCTCCAGTGATGGTTGATTCAGCAAACACCCCCAATTTTTCATTGGATTAGGCCCTGAGCCAAGACAACTGTCGGGTTTAAGAATCACTTGAAGTGCTTTTTTCCCTAAGATATTGGACATTTACCATTGAGTATGACAGGTATGAAATGTTCTCTCCCCACCCCCTTCTGTAGCTGTGGATCTTTATTTGAGTGATGGATCACCAATGCATTGCTGCAAATCTCAGCTTTGAAACTCTTGACATTTAATAGACCAAGAAATATTTTCAGTGAGCGTAAGGGGGAGTTCAACCTCAATAAATTGAAATGCATCAATGGATGAAAATTTATAGCAGGTTTACAATTATTTTGAAAAGTCAAGATGGCTCAATCTGTGGTTGGGAAAGAAGAGTTTCTTCAAAAATTTTCATTGTGTTTTTCTTGTAGCAAATGTTTGATATTGATTGGCATTTTATATTAATAAGGCTTATGGTTTTAAAAGGAGAAAAATGGCTGCATAGCAGAAACTTTATTTTTATGAAGGTTCAACATTGCCTAAGGATGGATCAGTCATTCCCTACCAAAGCAAGCATCAATTATCAAGAATAAATCATCCTAAAGCAGCCGGAATCCTTTTTGATACAGTAGCCAAGTTCATGGAGTGACCACAGTTCACACCAACTTCAGCAAAACAATCAGCCCAACCTCCCCTGAGATTCCAGGAGAGAAAAGGGCAGAATGTTAGCTGGATGATGCACTTGGATTCAGAGCGGTGCAAGAATTATAGCCCAAGAGAAGAGGGCAGGGCTTTGGGGTTCTGTCAGGCATCCCCTGGCAGCATTCTATAGACCAAATAAAAAACCCTTCCCTAACAAATGAGCTCATGGTTACTCAGGAAATCCTAAAGAATATTAATGGGATGGGGTGAGGGGAAATTTATTTATTTATTTATTTATTTGTCAATTGTTTACAAGATAATAGGTATAAGTAAAACATAGTTATGAATACATGGATACATATAAGAAAAATAAAATAGAAAATATAAAAGAAACAATAGGACAGGGATGGTAGGCATGTTGGTGCGCTTATGCACGCCTCCTACAGACCTCTTAGGAAAGGGGTGAGGTCAATAGTAGACAGTCTAAGGTTAAAGTTTTTGGGGTTTGGGGAAGGAATCACAGAGTCAGGTAGAGTATTCCAGACATTGACCACTCTGTGGCTGAAGTCGTATTTCCTGCAATCAAGTTTGGTGCGATTAACCTTGAGTTTGTATCTATTGTTTGCTTTTGTGTTGTTATGGTTGAAGCTGAAGTATTCATTGACAGGTAGGATATTGCAATGTATGATTTTATATACTATACTTAGATCAGACCGAAGGCGGCGTAGTTCTAGGTTTTCAAGGTCTAGAATTTCAAGTCTGGTGGCATAAGGCATTCTGCAACAAGTAGAGGAGTGAAGAACTCTTCTTGTAAAATATTTCTGGACTTTCTCAACTGTGTTAATATCAGATACATAATGTGGGTTCCAGACTGATGAGCTGTATTTGAGTATTGGTCTAGCAAATGTTTTATATGCTCTAGTTATTAGTGTAATATTACCAGAGAAAAAGCTACGTAAGATTAGGTTAACCACTCTTAGCGCCTTTTTGGCTATGTAGTTACAGTGGGCTCTAGGTCATTTGAGATGAGTACTCCAAGATCCTTTACAGAGTTTGGGTCATGAACAAGGACTTAACTATTCGGCCTGTATTTTATTTTCTGATTTTTTTTGCCAATATGTAGGACAGAGCATTTATTTATTGAAATCTGAAGTTGCCATTTGTTTGACCATTCTGATACGTAGTCAAGATCTTTTTGAAGGGTAGCAGTATTTTCTGTGGTGTTGAATAGCTTTACATCTTCAGCGAAGAGTACGCAGTTGCTCTTGATATGATCACAGAGGTCATTTATGTAGACCATGAAGAGAGTTGGTCCTAGAACACTGCCTTGGGGGACACCACTGTTGACAGGTATAGAAATATAGAAATATTAGAAATGAAGACCCCTTCCCCCTTGTTTTCCTTATCAATTTGTGGAAGGTACATAGGTAGTCCTTGAGTAATCTTCGGTTGTTTTCAAAGTCGTCCTCAATGCATTGTGGCTGTTTTGTCTTATGCAGACTTTTGGACAAAGAAGTGCTGTGATTGAGAGGATTTCAAGAGGTAATAACACCAATTGGCTGGTGGTGCATGCCCGTCTCAGAAAGCTCTTTACACCAGTCAATCTCTCTCATAAATGACATTACCACACAATATCTACAGACCCCTCACATCCTGGACACAAACTGTTTCAACTCCTTCCCTCAAAACGACGCTATAGAGCACTGCAAACCAGAACAACTAGACACAAGGACAGTTTTTTCCCGAACACCATCACTCTGCTAAACAACTAATTCCCATAACACCGTCAAACTATTTTGTAAGACTGGATTACTATTCTTCTTCTCATCCTTCCTATTACCTCTCTCTTCCAACTTATAACTATAACCGTGTTGTTTGTATCTTTACAATTTATATTGCTTTATATAAGTTTATAAATTATATAAATTGTTCCCTAGTATGATTTGATTTCTTATTAGTAACCTATGACTATCACTAAATGTATCTTATGATTTTTGATGAATGTATTTTATTTTTACTTTATGTACACTGAGAGCGTATGCACCAAAGACAAATTCCTTGTGTGTCCAATCACACTTGGCCAATAAAGAATTCTATTCTATTCTATTCTATTCTATTCTATTCTATTCTATTCTATTCTATTCTATTCTATTCTACTCTATTCTATTCCATTCCATTCCATTCCACTCCACACCACTCCACTTCACTCCATTCCATTCTATTGAGGCTGGGCAAAGCCAGAAGCTCAACTGAAATTTTGAATCCCCTCCATGTTGCTTGCCCTTGTGGGGATGAAACTATTCTGTAGGTGCCTCCATGAGGGGCCTCACCTGAGTTCACACCAGCTTCTTGTTCCTACTCTAGAATTGCCAAACAATTAATTGTAAGGAAAAATCTCACAGCTTCATTGTAACATCCGTATAGTGTATAGCCAAATTGAAAGTGGCTCACAAGTGCAGGCATTTTGTCATGAATTTATGGGAAAAGAGAGGGCGGGGGGGAGAGAGAGAGAGAATTCCCCAGGAGTTTGAATGGCAGTTGTCAAACGTGCCGTGAAGCCCAATGTCTCCTTAATTTGCCTCAA
Source organism: Bungarus multicinctus (assembly GCA_023653725.1). Classification (NCBI taxonomy): domain Eukaryota; kingdom Metazoa; phylum Chordata; class Lepidosauria; order Squamata; family Elapidae; genus Bungarus; species Bungarus multicinctus. Next base: position 26,889,074 of record CM042835.1, on the reverse strand, counting down.
GAGATGAGAAATTCCTCAGCGATATTCAGTGGTGACTCTGAGGTGGAAAGGGGATGGCTCTTTGAAGCCCCATTTCTGAAGTGCCACTTTTCAAATATTCAATTTTCACATTTCCCAAGAGTGTTGGACTCCTTGCAAAATACCAGGGATGGAAAGAGACACAAAAGGTCAGTGGAAAGTGGCACATAACAAATAAAAAAACAGAAGGAGCTCTAGCTTTAAGAAGCTGCTGATGGCCCCAGTAGCCAAGTGTCCCAGGAGCAATTTTGAGGGGCAAAATTGGGAGGGCCCCGTGCACAGTTTGCAAATGATTCAGACATAGGGATTCCTGCCTTGTCTGAGCTCAACAAAACTCACTCTTACTCACGATAACAGCCCCTGATTTCCAGACCACTTACAGAGAATACACAGCTTTTCTAGCCACGACCCTTCGTTTGGCTTTGGGCAAGATGAGGAAGCACAATTCTTTCCTTCTGTGCATTTTCCTTTCTGCCCCCTTCATTGTTTCAAGTGCCCGATTCATAGCCAGTGGCAATTAGTCATGGCTCACAACCAATACTGGCTTGCATTGGAAAGGTAAAGACTACTCACACAATCCCAGCCAAACATGAATCAAAAGTTGGAATTAAGATTGCTGGGAGAAATACCAACAACCTCAACCTTCTGCTGAGGTTCCAATAAGAAACTGTTAAACATGCTTTGGGCCAGCCAGATACAGGTAGTCTTTGACTTATGACCACAACTGAGTCCAAATTTGCACTGGTCAGCAAGAGTTGTTAGGTGAGCTTTGTATCATTTTATGACCGTTCTTGCCACAGTTGTTAAGTGAATCACTGCAGCTGTTAAGTTAGTAACACAGTTGTTGAGTGAATCTGGCTTGTCAGGAGGTCTCAAAAGCTGATCACATGACCCTGGAACACTGCAACCATTGCAGATATATGCCAGCTGCCAAGCATCCAAATTTCAATTATATGACCATGAGAATGCTGCCATGGTTGTGTGAAAAAGGGTCATAAGTCTCTTTTTCAGTATCATTGTAACTTTAAATGGTGACTAAATGAATGGTTGTAGGTTGAGGGTAACCTGTACATTAAACAACCTGCAATCAGAGTAGCTAGCATGGCCACATTTGGAATATAATGTCCAGTTCTGTGTCCAGATCCTGAGGCTGTAGAAAGAGTGCAGAAAAGAGCCATACGGATGACTACGGGACTGAAGGCATATGTGATTACCCAGGGTGGGATACAAAATCAACAAAGTCACAAAAACAGGTGAAGCCCCTTTTATTCCTTCAACTTGTCTTCAAAGCTCCAAATATCCTTGACTGGAGACAAAAATCTCCCCCACAAACAACTACAAAAAAGAGTAAGTGCCATTCAAACTAAAATATCTATAAGTAATAAATAGAAAAAACAACACGAACCACACTGAAGCAATTAAGGAAACCAGCCAAGATAAAGGCTTGAAGACCTCCACAGAAATCAGAATACACACCGGGAAGGACACCAAACTCAGATAAGAACGAACAGACTAGAAATATTTTCACGCTGTGTTTCCAGCACTGGCCCATGAGCAGTCCATCCTTTTTAAACAGTCCTCACAGCTACAGCCCATGAAGAGGATCAAGACCCTTTCTCCGTCATAGACCACACCATTCACATTTCTCCCTTATCCTCTCCTCCCTACGTACCCTAGGATGAAGAGGGGGTGGGCCTGGGTGTTTCTCTGACTGCCCAACTGGCCTGTGCCCTTCCCCAGCCTCCTCCACAACCTCCGGAGCCACATTTCCACTCCCTGTCGGCTGTTCCGCTTCTCCCTCAGAGTCCGTCTCCACCAGGGGCATCACAGCATATGAGGAACAGCTAAGATGCTTAGCCTAATGAAGAGAAGGGCTCAGGGGAGACTTAATGGCAGTCCTCCAATACTTGAAGGCTGTCACAGAGAAGATGATGTCAATTTATTCTCCAAAGTACCTGAGGGGAAGATAAGAAACAATGGATGAAAGCTTGTCAAAGGGAGACTCAACCTGGAAAGAAGAGGAATTTCCTGACAGTGAGAATGATTAGTCAATGGCACAGCTTGCCTCCTGGAGTTGTGGATGGTCCAGCATTGGAGGTTTTCAAGAACAGATTGAATACTCACTTTTCTGGAAAGGTATAAGGACTTCTGTCTTGGGCATAGGGTTGACCTGGGACCTTCACATTCCCTTCCAGGCCTAGGATTCTGTGATTTTAAAAAAGGAAGGTAAATGGGTATCATTCTGAGAACTTCTTTATAGCCCTTTTGTAACCAGACAGGTCCTTCATCATGCACTCTATATAATTATCAAAAGTGCAAAAGTCTGTGAGTTCAATTCCCACAGTGGGTGTGAACCCCATAGAATAGTGTCTGGCTACTCATTCCTGATGAAACATGGTTCCTCTTGTGGTCACTGTAACTGAAAACATCACACAAGATATATACTGTCTAACAATGCTCGGCTGTCTCCAACCTTGGCAACTTGGCATGGCTGGTTGAGGGATTCTGGGGGTTGGAGTTCACAGCTCGTAAAGTTGCCAGGGTTGAAGACTCTTGACCCTATACTTTAACGTAACAAGGTGACCTCTTTCTACATCCTGTGTTCTTCATTTCTTCCCTCGGCTGCTCTTTCACACTGGCTGCTTCTGTTCTCCTCAACTGCTTTCTTCATTCATTTCTTCAATTATTCAGAATCAATCTCTCATTGTGAAGAAACTCCCCCCTTCTCCCCCCTGCTAATTTTCCCCTTAGCCTTTTCCCTCTCTGCTGACTGAAACTCCCCTCCCACCATCCTTATGTAAAGTTTGTGGAGCACTTTTGGACTCTGTTGTTGTTGTTAGTTGTGAAGTTGTGCCCAACTCATCGCGACCCCACGGACAACGTTCCCCCAGGCCTTCCTGTCCTCTACCATCCTCTGGAGTCCATTTAAGCTCACACCTACTGCTTCAGTGACTCCATCCAGCCACCTCATTCTCTGTTGTCCCTTTCTTCTATTGCCCTCAATCTTTCCCAGCATCTCCAGGGAGTCCTTCCTCCTCATGAGGTGGCCAAAGTGTTTGAGTTTCATCTTCAGGATCTGGCCTTTTAAAGAGCAGTCAGGGTTGATCTCCTGTAGGACTGACTGGTTTGATTGCCTTGCAATCCAAGGAACTCGCAGGAGTTCACAAGCCTCAATTCTTTGGCACTCAGCCTTTCTTATGGTCCAACTTTCACAGCCATGCATTGCAATTGGGAAAACCATAGCCGTGACTATACGCATTTTTATTGGCAGGGTGATGTCTCTGTTTTTTAGTATGCTGTCTAGATTTGCCATAACTTTCCTCCCCAGAAGCAAGCGTCTTTTAATTTCTTGGCTGCAGTCCCCATCTGCAGTGATCTTGGAGCCCAGGAAAATAAAACCTGTCACTATCTCCATTTCTTCACCATCTATTTGCCAGGATTTGAGAGGGCCGGACGCCCTGATCTTAATGTTGAGTTTCAAGCCAACTTTTGCACTCTCCTTCACTTGCATCAAGAGGGTCTTTAGTTCCTCTGCACTTTCTGCATATCTGAGGTTGTTGGTATTTCTCCCAGCAATCTTAATTCCAACTTTTGATTCATCTAGCCCTGCCTTTCTCATGATGTGCTCTGCATATAACTTAAATAGGCAGTGCGACAGTATATAGCCTTGCCGGACTCCTTTCCCAATTTTGAACCAATCAGTGGTTCCGTGTCCAGTTCTCACTGTTGCTTTTTGACCCACATATAGGTTTCTCAAGAGACAAGTAAGATGATCTGGTACTCCCATCTCTTTAAGAACTTGCCATAATTTGTTGTGATCCACACAATCAAAGGCTTTAGCATAGTCAATGAAGCAGAAGTAAATGTTTTTCTGGAACTCCCTAGCTTTCTCCATGATCCAGCGTATGTGGGCAATTTGATCTCTAGTTCCTCTGTGTTGCGTCGCAGGAATGAGACTCAAGAGACCCAGTTGATTTTTTCCATTGTTTATTCTCTTCCAGGACTGACCACCGGAGGAACCGCGGCAGCCTTTTTTATAGTCGGGTTGCTCACGGTTGTGGCCAATGATGGCTCTTCAAATCTCCCGCCGCTACGGACCAACCAATCACAGGTGAGTATGTAAAAACATAACACTCCTCCCAATGTGCTCCAGTCCAACCAATCTGCACCCTGCCTACCTTACGTAGTCATGTAGGTAGGTGGGGCTCTTATGGGTTCTACTGGACCTGCGCAACTCAGTCGTGGGTTCGCCTCTGCCTGTTCAGACAGGTTTGCTGTTTCTCCCATCCATCTCCCTGGAACTTCCTGGAACGTCGAGTCGGCCATGCTGCTCCCGCCAAGAATTTCCTGGCTGGTTGAGTCGGCTCGGCTGCTCCCGCCAGGAGTTGCTTCCCGATGTTCCTTCAAGGCCTGTTCTTGTCTCCCCGAGTTGTCTTCTTCTCCAGTCTCAGGTACGTTTTTGTGAATTCCAACTGGGTAATTGTTGTTGCGTATTTGTTAGGGTTTGTTTTGTTAATTCTTTCATTTGTGGAGGGTCTCCCCCTCCCTTCCTGATTGTGTTTGAGGGGTCTCCCCCTTCTTCTCTGATTGTGTTGTGTTTGCTTGAGGGGTCTCCCCCCTCCTCTATTGTGATTTTTGAGGGATCTCCCCCCTCTTCCCTGGTTTTATTTTGTTTGCTTGAGGGGTCTCCCCCCTCTTCCCAGGGTTTGTTTGTGTTTCTCTTCGTGGCCCTAGATCTGAGTTGGTCTATGTGCCTCCTCCAGTTCCTCCCGTCCTCGGTGTCTACCCTGTATGACCGGGGCCCTGTTATTTGGATCACTGTTGCGGGTATCCACAATGGTTCCCCCGTAAGATTTTTTGCATATACCAGGTCCCCTGTTTTGAATGTGTGGCAACTACTGGAGGAGTCTGCTGGTTTTTCTGGACTATATGTGGGGTATAGCCTGTCTAGGTGTGATCATAGCTTCCTCCCCATTAGTAATTCTGCTGGGCTTTTATTTGTTGTGATACTGGGTATCATGTGTTGAATACTTAGTAGTTTATCTATCTTTTCTTGTATGTCCCCAGGCCCCAGCTTTTGTAATGTTTCCTTCGTGTAATCGACCATGCATTCTGCCTGTCCATTTGTGGCCAGATGTCCCGGCGCTGTCTTGTCCCAGCGCTGTCTTATCCTCTATTCTGCTAGGAACCCTTCAAATGTTATTGCCATGAATTCTGGTCCATTGTCAGATACAATTAGGTCCAGCAATCCATGTGTTGCAAAGAGTTTTCTGAGCTGTCTAATGACAGCTTCTGTTGTGGTGGAGTGCATGGTGTTTACCTCTAACCATTTGGAGTAAGCATCTATGACTATTAAGAATGTGTGTCCCTTTGTTGGGCCTGCAAAATCAATGTGCAGTCATGACTATGGTCCCCTTGGTGTTTCCCACTCATGTACTGTGCTGCGGGGGTGTTGGCCTAGATTTCTGGCAGCATTTACATGTTGCTACCCAGTCCCCTATGTCTTTATCCATCCCTGGCCACCATACATAACTCCTTGCCAGGGATTTCATTCTGACAATACCGAGGTGACCCAGGTAACAATTCAAGTATTCGTTTCCTTAAAATGTTTGATATAACTACCCTATCCCCCCATAGTATACATCCCTTTAACATTGATAGTTCTGTTTGTCTATTACGGAATGGTTTGGTGGTGTCAGCACTCTCATTTTCTGGCCATCTTTTCCCTACCCAATTTAAAATCTGCACCAGGTTTCTGTCTCTCGCAGTTTCCTTAGCGATGTCTGCTGCCGTTATGGGTAGGTTTGCTAATGTTTCGATTTGAAGGGTTGATGTGGTTAGTGCTAGATTGTCTTCTATGTCGGATAGGGGGCAACGGCTCAGAGCGTCAGCATGTGTTATGTTCTTTCCTGGTCGGTAGATTAAATCGTAGTTGTATGCAGCTAGGAATTAGGACCACCTCGTCATTAGTGGTGACAGTATGTTAGGTGTAGCTTTGTTTCCTGTGATGATCCCCAGGAGTGGCTTATGGTCTGTGACAAGTGAGAAAGTTCTTCCATAGACGTATTTGTGGAAACATTTTATTCCAGTTATGGTGGCCAATCCTTCTTTGTTTAGTTGGCTGTAGTTCGCTCCAGTTTAGACAGAGTTTTGGAATAGAATGCGATGGGTGCTTCTCTTCCATCTGGTAATACGTGGCTGAGTATAGCACCAACGCCTAATAGTGATACATCGCATGTTAGTGTTATTGGAAGTATTTCGCTCTTTTGTATTAGTACACAGTCTGATGTGAGCAATTTTTTTATTTCCTGGAATGCCGTTTCTTCCCATCGCCCCCAGGCCCAGGTAGCTTTCTTGTCAAGCAACCTGTGCAGTGGTTGTGCTATTGTTGCTTTCTGCGGCAAGAATATATTGTAAAAGTTAATGAATCCTAAGAAAGCTTGCAAGTCTGTTTTATTTTTGGGTCTGGGGGCTTCTTTGATTGCTCTGACTTTGTTTTCTGTGGGATGTATCCCTTCCCTGTCTATTAGGTATCCCAGGGAATTCAACTTCTTTGGCGGCTAATTGGCACTTCTGCTTTTTTACTTTTAGCCCCACCTCTTTAAATTTGCTTAAGACTTCCCTTAGGCAGTCTTTCAATTGTCCTTTGTCCTTGGCTGATACCAGGACATCGTCAAAGTATGGTACCACCCCCTTTATTCCTTGTAATAGGCATTCCATTAAGTTCTGGAATACCCCTGGGGCAACACTGACACCGAATTGCAGTCTGTTGCATTTGAATGCCCCCCTGTGTGTCACAATTGTTTGGACTTCAGCTGTTTCGGGGTCAACTGCTAACTGTTGGTATGCTTGTGCAAGGTCCAGTTTCGCGAAGATTTTTCCCCCACCCTATAGAATGTAATAGGTGCTGTACTTCCAGAACCAGATATGCGCTTTGTTGCAGCGCGTGGTTAAGGGTTGCTTTATAATCCCCGCAAATTCATACTGACTCATCTGGTTTAATTGGGGTAACAATTGGGGTTTCCCACCGTGCGTGGTCTGTTGGTTCTAAGACCCCTTGTGTGATAAGCTTATCTAATTGTTCATCAATTTTTGGTTTTAGCACCAAAGGGACTTGCCTCACCTTTAATCTTATATTAGCTATATTTGGGTTTAGATTAAAGGAAATAGGGGACCCCCGGTACTTGCCCAGTTCTCCGTCGAACACATCCTGGAATTCTTTAATCAGGTCCTTTTCCCAGTTTGTCTCGGTGATACTGTTTATTCCTCTTACTTCGATTCCTAATGGTGTAAACCATTCAAGTCCCAATAGGCTGGGTCGATCTCGGTCAACTATTGTTAGTGGAAGGACTTTATTGTATTTTTTTGAATTTAACTTTGAATTGTCCGGTACCTACTACAGGAATTCTGTTTCCCTGGTAGTCTTTCAGTGTTAGTGTTTGTCTTTCGAGTTCTCCCTTTTTTATATTAGGTATTAGTCTTTTATGGTATTCCACGATACCATTGATAAATACGAGCCTGAGTCCACTTCCATCTTCCATGGCTTGCCTTCTCTAGTGACTTGGACATGTACCTTTTTGGCATTGGTTGTATTGGAGTGTCCGATGGTCACCGTTTGGTGTGTTTCCTCTCTTCTGTTATTCGTCTCCTTTCCTCACCTGTTTCTGTTCTCTTGACTCCAATGGCTCCCTGTTTGCTTCTCCCTCTCTCGGGGAGGGGGGGGGTGTTCCATCTTTGTCTAGGGCCATAGTTTTTTCTTGTTTGGCATGCCCTAGCTATATGTCCCCGCCGTTCACAATGTCTGCAAATTGCATCTAGGAAACAGCATTCGGAACGTGGATGGTTTCCCTCGCAACTGGCACAACGAAATTCCACCCTTTTTTCATTCTGATCCCTTCTGCCCTTTTCCGACCAGAGTTGATTTACCTCTTCTTCTTCCTCCTCGTCTTCCGATGGGGACTCGATGTCCTCGTGGTGCATTGTGGTGGGGTTTTTTGGGTTTTCCGTTGGCGCCTTGTTCATTTTCTGCATGGCAACTGCCAATTTCTGTGTGGCTTCAGCTGCAGTGGCTTCCTCTATCGCTTCTTTTAGCGTTATTTTGGGCTTTGTTAGTAATCGGCCCTGTAGTGTAAGATCCCTTAACCCCAGGACCACTCAGTCTCTCATGGCTTCATCCATGTTTAGGAATTTGCATGCTCTGCCGATGTCCCTCAGTGTTGCAATGAAGTCCCCGATGCTCTCGCCTTCTTTTTGGTCACGCCAATAAAATTCATGTCTTTTGATGAGGCATGAAATGGGTGGCATGTAGTGAGTTCTCAGTATTTTCTCTAGGTCCAGCCAAGCCATTGTTTTTACATCGGTGGGTGCCGCTAATGCTTTGGCCATTTTGAATATCGCGGGACCGCAATGGGTGAGAAAAATGGCTCTCTTCCTATTTTTGGATACTTCATGGAGGTCACTTCCTTCTAGGAACATGAGGAATCGGTCGATGTACGATTGCCAGTCTTCGGTTGCGGGATTGAATGGTGCAGGTGGTGACTTGTTTCCGGCCATTTCATCTCAATTGATCTTTGTCACCACGTGCTCAACTGGGTTCCTTTGTCTCAGAATCCCACCCTCATCGCCAGTGTTGCGTCGCGGGAATGAGACTCAGAGACCCAGTTGTTTTTTTCCATTGTTTATTCTCTTCCAGGACTGAGTGCAGGAGGAACCAAGGCAGCCTTTTTTATAGTTGGGCTGCTTGCGGCTGTGGCCAGTGACGGCTCTTCAAATCTCCCCGCCGCTACGGACCAACCAATCACAGGTGAGTATGTAAATACATAACACTCTGTCTCTTTGAAATCCTGTCTGTACTTCTGGTAGTTCTCAATCCACATACTGCTGGAGCCCAGCTTGTAGGATTTTAAACATAACTTTACTAGCATGTGAAATGAGTGCAATGGTGCAATAGTTTGAACATTCTTTGGAATTGCCTTTCTTTGGAATCGGACTGTAAACTGACCTTTTGCAATCCTGTGGCCACTGTTGAGTTTTCCAAATTTGCTGGCAAATTGAGTGTAGCACTTTTACTGCATCATCTTTTAAGATTTTGAATAGCTCAGCTGGAATACTATCACCTCCACTAGCTTTGTTGTTGATCAGATTTCCTTAGGCCCATTTCACTTCACATTCTACGATGTCTGGCTCAAGGTCAGTGACGACCCCATTCGGGGTTATTGGGGACATTAAGCTCGTTCTTGTATAGTTCTTCTGTGTAATTTTGCCATCACTTTTTAATCTCTTTTGCTTCTGTTAGGTCCCTGCCATTTTGGATTCTTAATGAGAGTTATTACAATTACTTCCTAAGAGTGATGGATAGGCACCCTCTTGACAGGCACCCTCTTCCCTTCTGAGAACAAAAAGACTCCTGTCTTCAGTCAATTAAATTTAGAATATTTCAGCGTGAGAATATTTGTGTTGGGATTCTGGAAGATGTTTCTGGCACCATTTCCCTTTGCAGAAAAATGATGTTGCTTTTTGCCAGCTGACAGCTTGCCCACCCAAAAGGGCTATAGCCTCTCAAGATAAGACTGTTATACAACCAGACTGGTCAACCAAAAAATATTGCAAAAGGTTATTTGCAACCCTGACACGCAGAACACAATGCAGTTAAGTCTTCTTCTCCTACAAATATATTTAGGAGAAGGAAATTTTCAGGCTGATATGGAAAACTAAAACATTTCTCTTCTGAAATGACAATGAGGACTTCCCATAGAAAATTAGAAATTAGAATACAGAACATAAAAAGACTAACTTTTTATACCATTTTCTAAACATTAGATTGGCCTTTTAGTATTTTTGGGAAAGGTTTCTACTGATCATATTGGTTGTTTATTTATTTATTTAGCATATGGCATATCATATATGGGCTAGCATTATATATTAACATTTCACCTAGATTAGAAAAATACAATAAAATATAAATGTTAAAAAGATCAATGCTCATATACTAAGCCGTTGAAGTGCAGCATTGCTTATATTTTTTTAAAAAACAGATGGGGTGTGAAGCTAATTCACCTCCTTTTGACACGTTCTGGATAGCGCGACTAAACAAACTGCAACTCTTGTCAGCCAAACTACTCTGCAGACTTCCCGGCTCTCAAAATATATAGCAATGAAAATGAAAACAAAAAAACAGACCTTTTCAGACGCAAATGACGAGAGATTGGGAATATTATTTGAATTTGCCAAATCAATATTGACGGGCTCAGCAGATCCAAGAACCAATATGTTTCCAACATTTTATTGGACAGTAACACAGACCTGGCCATCATATACTGTAGGTGCATCCAGGGGTGGGTTTCTATTGGTTCTGTCCACCTCTGCAGAACCAGTAGCTCCGAAGAGCAGCAGACATAGAACCAGTTCTAAGTTTGCTGCTGTTGTGGCCTGCCCGCCCACCCGGGCTCTTACCTGACTTTTATTTCCTGCTTTTTCAACCACAGCTGCTGTGCACGACACAGCTGCAGTTGATAAAGCAGGAAAAAAGGGCTTTTCCAACCGCTGCACAGTTGCACCAGCGCTGCTCAGTTATCCGGGCAGCTCAGCAGGTTGTAAATTGCTCATGCGCGACTCGCGCATGCGTGTGTGATGCTAATAGACAGAACCAGTAGTTATACCAGTCCGATCCCATCCCTGGGTACATCAGTACTTCTCACATTTGCTGTCTTTGTTATCAAGCAGGGCTCTAGAAGGTATAGTCCAGGAGCTGAACAAGACCTGCTGGTATCTCTCTGGCAGCTTAATGGCTATCTGCTGACATGGGCCAAAATCAAAGATCCAATAGCAATAACACCTAGACTTATGTATCACTTTACAGTGCTTTACAGCTCTCTCTAAGCCAGGGGTGTCAAAATCAAGGCCTGGGAGCCGGAGCCAGCCTGTGAGGTGCTAAAATCTGGCCCACGGGGTCACCCTGGAAATAGCAAAGGAGCACCCCACACAAGGGTGGGATGCAAATTTTTTAAATACCAGTTCTGTGGGTGTGGCTAGGTGTCAGAATTCTGGCAGTTACTCCAATTAAATCATGAGTCTCGAGCCACACTCCCAAAACTAAAAAGGATTTATTTGAAGTTAATATTCTACGTCCGGCACTAACCTGGGCATAGCCAACACTGAGATACATAATTCACTGTCACCTTTATCCTGCTTTCCCCCCCACCACTCTGGGTGTATCATCCAATGAAAAACATCCATAGCCAAGAGTTATCAATCATGCTCTCCAATTAGATTTTTGTGTGGCAGAAGCTTCAGTCATCTAATCAGTCTTTGAAGAAAATGTGAATGGAAGGGTAGGGCAGAAGTGTTTTCCCGATTTCTGCATGATAAAATCACTCAGATTCGGGATGGACTGGACTCCAGTTGGGTGGTCCCGGGAGAGGTGTCCGGGGCAAGTCTTGAGACGGTTATCTGGGAGGAGTTTGATCCTGTGACCACTGAGGGTGTGGACAGATTACTGGGGAGGCTGAATGCCACCACAAATTTACTGGACCCGTGCCCTTCCTGGTTGGTTTCTACCTCCAGGGAGGTGACACAAGGCTGGCTCCAGGGGATTGTCAACGCTTCGTTGATGAGGGGGCTCTTCCTACTGCCCTGAAAACGGCGGTGGTGCGACCCCTCCTCAAGAAGCCTTCCCTGGATCCGGCTCTTTTAAATAACTATCGTTCTGTCTCCAACCTTCCCTTTCTGGTGAAGGTTGTTGAGAGTGTGGTGGCGCGTCAGCTCCCTCAGTACCTAGAGGAAGCATTCTACTTAGATCCATTCCAATCGGGCTTCAGGCCCGGGTACAGTACCGAAAAAGCATTGGTCGCATTGGTTGATGATCTCTGGAGGGCCCGTGACAGAGGTTATTCCTCTGTCCTGGTCCTATTAGATCTATCAGCGGCTTTTGATACTATCGACCATAGTATCCTATTGCGGCGGTTGGAGGGGTTGGGAATTGGGGGCACCGTTTTGCCGTGGTTCTCCTCCTTCCTCTCAGACCGCTCGCAATTTGTGTTGATGGGGAGGGAGAGGTCCACCCCTAGGCCCCTCATTTGTGGGGTGCCTCAGGGGTCGGTCCTCTCCCCTCTTCTGTTCAACATTTATGTGAAGCCGCTGGGAGAGATCATCCATGGTTTTGGGGTGAAATTTCATCTCTATGCTGACGACACTCAGCTCTACATCTCCACCCCAAACCACCCCAACGATGCTGTGGAGGTCATAGCCTGTTGCCTGGAGGCTGTGTGGAACTGGATGGGCGGGAACAGGCTTCGACTCAACCCTTCCAAGACTGAGTGGCTGTGGTTTCCGGCGGCCCGATATAGTCAGTTGACTCTGTCACTGGCTATTGGGGATGAGATCTTGACCCCCACAGAAAGGGCTCGCAACCTTGGTGTCCTCCTGGATGTACGGCTGTCTTTGGAAGATCACATCATGGCCGTCTCCAGGGGGGCTTTTTATCAGGTTCGCCTGATACGCCAGATGCGGCCCTTTCTTGATCGGGATGCCTTACACACGGTCACCCATGCCCTGGTCACCTCCCGCCTGGACTACTGTAATGTCCTCTACATGGGGCTCCCTGCGGGGAGCACCCGAAGGCTCCAACTGGTACAAAATGCGGCCGTGCGGGTGGTTATGGGGGCTGTCGAGATACTCCCATGTGACGCCTCTCCTGCGCGAGCTACATTGGTTGCCGGTGGCCTTCCAGGTTCGCTTTAAAGTATTGGTTTTGGTCTTTAAAGCGCTCCATGGCATCAGACCAGGATACCTACAAGACCGCATTCTGCCAGTAGTCTCCCACCGACCGGTGCGCTCCCACAGAGAAGGTCTCCTTCGGGTCCCGACGGCATCTATGTGCCGCCTGGTGACCCCGAGGAATAGGGCCTTCTCTGTGGGGGCACCCGCCCTTTGGAACGGGCTGCCCCCGGGGCTACGAACAACCACTGACCTGAAGGCGTTCAGATGTGACCTGAAAACCTGGCTCTTTGAGCAGGCCGGCCTGAGCTGACTTCAAATAGGATTTTAAATAAGGGGTTTTAGATTTGATTGGTTGGGGTATGAAAGTTTTAGTTTATTTTAATCGGGGTTTTTAAATTTTTAATTTGGCAGCCCATATAATTCTTTTTTAATCGTATTTATATCTGTAATTTATATGTATTTTAGTTGGCTGTTCACCGCTCTGAGTCGTTCGGGAGAAGGGCGGTATATAAAATTATTTAATAAATAAATAAATAAAATAAATGTACTTTTGATTCCACACTGCTGCCTGCTCTTTGAAACTCCTTCCTTCTTTCTGTTGTCAACTATAAAACGTGTATACAAAATGTTTTATGAGTTGACATTCGGCTCCCCTCACTTCTTGAAGGTGACCTGTACCACAACACACAAAATTAAATTGGTTGCGGATATGGAAGCTTATGATCATGAAACTTAGGCTTGGTTGGATTTTCTGCATGGAACCTTGCTACAAGGTGATCGGCTTGGACGTTCCTACTCTTTTCCCATGATGCCTCTGATAAGGGGTTACCCTTCCACTTGATTAAATATTGGGGTTGTCTCCTGTGCCAGCTCGAATCGAGGATTCGCTGCACCTCATAATGGGTTTGGCCTCCTATGACCACAGGATCTGGGGGCTCATGAGGTAGGGGCCTCAGCATTGATCCGACCATGGGTTTTAATAGGCTACTATGGAATACCGGGTGTTTTTTCCCTAACAGTCAATTGCACCGTGACTGGGTTGATGATCTTTACTATGGGGAATGGTCCCATGAACTTTGGCCCCAATTTCTTGCTAGGGAGTCTTAACCTCAGATATTTGGTGGAGAGATAGACTTTATCCCGCAACTGGAATGGTCGTTGTGGGGCTCAGTGTTTGTCTACGAGTCTCTTATAGGTCTGAGCTGACACTAGGTGGTCATGTGACTGGATGGGTGTGAGATTTTTTTCCTACTGGCCTCAGGGAAGCCTCCTGGGAGTAAAAATGGGGCATGGGGGGGGCACACACACCCCCGGACCCCATTTTTTGCCTCCTGGGCAAAGCAGTACAACAGCGGGGGGGGGGGGGCGATCAGCTGTGCCATGTGATTTAGATTAGCTAGAAAGCAAGAAATCCAACAATTTCCTGCTTTCTAGTTAATCTGAACCATGCAACATAGCTGATTTTTTAAAAACAGTTGATTGGTGGGAGGGGAATGTTTTGATCTTCTGAGTGAACCGGTTCACTCCCAGCTGATTTTCGGAGCTACTGGTTCACCAGTTGAGCAAAGAACAGGGACACCCCAAGAAGAATGATGTCCTTGGCTTTAATTAAAACAAGTCTTTGGCTATCAGAAATACTTCGGGCACCAAGGGAACTTTTTGGGAAACCTAGGCTATTTTTCTCAATGTACTGTGACTTAAGCATTTTTTAAAAAATAAGGAATTAATATATCAATTTGCTTCCTTAAGACTCCAGGGTAGGAAGGGGAGATATTGCCCAGAGTCATGGGTGGCCATCAGAGGTGGGATTCAATTTTTTTAACAACTGGTTCTGTGGGTGTGGCTAGGTGGGCATGGTAAATATCACTGTGTTATGGAGATTCTGGAGTTATACATTTTAGAAAACCAAAAGTGTCAATTGTAATGTTATAATTTGATACAAAAGCATTTACGTTAATAATTTCCTGCTGGGGACCGAGGAACAATGCTAAAATATATATTTTATCCTTTGATATTTTTTAACTAAAAACTTGTTTCTGGCAAACAGAAGGCCTGAGTGGCAAGGAGAAGCTGTAGTTACAAATCTTTTCCTAACTTCATTACGTTCATCAGCATTTCCTGAGATGATGTCTTAGCCCAGGAGAAAACTCAGAACTAATATAGTCTTTGTGTTAATTAAACTCTAAGGAAACCTAAACTCCTATTTCACCAGATATGAGCTCTTATTAATATTTATTGTCTCATTACATATTAATATGTTTATACTACAGAAGAAATAGGTGGCAATTCTTTTTAATAGATTTTTATAAATTGATGTTACAAATGGCTGTATGTATTTTCCCCCTCAGTTTTTCAACAGTGCAAGGATCACAGGAAATCAAAAGGAAAAGAAGTATTTTTGTTACTTGATTGGGCCATTAATATCATGTTAAAATATTTCAGTACTGTGTGTATGAAAATATTTGCACATACTGGCTTCATCAAAAGTAACTTTGACTTTTTTTTTAACAAATAATTTAAAAACAAATGTTGGTACAACTCACTCATGCAAGGAAGGAAAATAACTCT
Source organism: Bungarus multicinctus (assembly GCA_023653725.1). NCBI lineage: Eukaryota > Metazoa > Chordata > Lepidosauria > Squamata > Elapidae > Bungarus > Bungarus multicinctus. The sequence goes on along the minus strand of CM042835.1, from coordinate 26,873,771 downwards.
GCCTTAAAACAGAACAGTAATGGTGAGCCATTTCCATGGATAAATCTTTGCAGTTTTCTGGGCAAAGTTTTCAGAAATGGTTTTCCACTCCCTCCTTCTTAGGGCTAGGAGACAGTGCCTGGCCCAAGCTCACCCCTGTCTCCAGGTTTCTAGCTTGATGCCTTAACTGGGATGTCTAACCTGGGCAACTTTAGGACTTGTGGACTTCGGCTCCCAGAATCCCCCAGCCTAACTTATTCATAGATCAGCACTTGATGGAGGGATGAATTCCTTTTAGTTTCTCTAGTGTCTGTGTGGCAATGCCAGGAGAAGGGACTCCAATTCAATCCTGTAAGGCAAACTATCGTAGAATAACAGAATACCAGAATTGGAAGGGATCTTGGAGGTTTGCTAGTCCAGCCCCCTGCTGAAGCAAGAACCTCTATAACAGTGATAGCTAACCTTTTCGTTGTTGCATGCCAAAAGTGCCCGCGTGCACACATATGCACACGCACATGTGTGCCTGCACCCATAATGCAAAGCACGTGCGACCCTCTGCAACTCTGCGCATGCACGCACGACCCTCCAGTGCTCCCCCCGCACCCCTGTGCATGCACCCCATCTCCCTCAGGCACCCCATCTCCCATGCATGCACGGCAGATATCCGACAATCAGCTGGCTGGCAGGAGGGGCGCGCGCAAGTGCAGTGGAACTGAGCTGGGGTGACGGCTGGCATGCTGGCAGAGGTGGCTCTGTATGCCACTTCCAGCACGCATGCCATAGGTTCGCCATCACAGCTCTATACCATTTCAGACAGATGGCTGTCCAATCTCTTCTTAAACTAAATTAAATGGCACTCTGTCTGTCACTGATTGGACTTTTAGATTTGCTCTTTCCTTAAGCTGACTTCAAACAACAAAAAGGATTTCTTTATGCATGGACATCACCCGGTGAGGTATATAAACTGACTATTTTATTGCTAAAAGGTAGAGCTCCATTATAGCATCAAAGGCAGGGCCAGGTGCTGATGGTGGAGCAGATCAAAGAACTGCTCGGGGGCAGATTCCAAGCTAAGCTAAAGAAGAAAGCCAGACAATGTCCACAATAAGGAATTCTGGAATGCCTCTATTGCAGAACATAGGAACGACATTTTGGGAGACTTTTAACCCTTTGTCGAGTTTCTTTTCCTGCCAAAAATGATGAGCTGCTCTTTACTTCTAATTACACAACTTGGAAACAACCTTTTTCTAACCTTCAAGCAGTTGCTACTCCTGGAGAGAGGGCCTCCAACTTGCTCAATTCCAAAGCTGCGGTCTTTATGTTCTTTGCAATAAAAGATATCTTCCCCCCAACCCCCCTCCCCCAGTAGGCGTGTGTGAGAATGTATGTGAAAGGGAACTTGTGTCTTGAAACTGCCTAAGTATGGATCAGAAACGCTGCTTGTGACACTAAAGGCTGGGCTTGGCAATTTGAGTGCTTTGCACCAGGGACAATCCCAAAAGCAGATAAAGTGGGGAGGCTACAATGAAGCACAGATGTACAATTCCTGCAGAAAAAGCCCCTGGAGTCCCTGAAACCAGCTGCTTAATTGCCAGGAATGTTGCTATTACGAAAAAGGCAGGCGGCTGATTTTCCCTCTGAGCCTCGTTGTGCCTTAGCAGAGCACGGCAGAGGCAGCTAAAACACTGCTGCAGAGTGATTGTGTTGCAAAGAGCTTTTTTTAGGTCAGCCTTGCCCAGCCTGAATTGAAAAACACTGCTGATGCCCATCCTGGCTGGGACTGAAGAGGAGGATGCTGCTCAGGTGATTCTTCCAGCCAGTTTAGCAGCTTGGTCCTGTTGAGAAGCTTAAAATCCTTCCTATGGCATCAATGTGGTGGAACACTTGGATCCTTCAACAACAGCAACAACAGCAGCTGTCTGTTGATTGTCTCTGTGTTGACAATTGTGAGAACTCTCATACTCCTGACAGCGATGTACCTCTAAGGCCATCCAGATAATCTAAAGGCTGGCCCATACCCTGGTTGTCCAGTGTACAGGTAGAGCCTAAAATAATTTTAATTCCTCTCCACAATTGTCACCAGCCATTTCTTTTGTTTGCTACCCCCCTCTTGGGTTTTCTTGGTGCTCCTACCATGCCATCCAGATGCTTACTGTGTGATTCCCCAGCATCTGGCAACCAATCAGAATAGAGCTGGAAGGGAACTTGAGATTTTCTAGTCCAACACTCTGCTCAAGCAGGAGACCCTATACAATTTCAGTTAGGTGGACCCCCCACCCACCCACTCAACTTCTGAAGACAAGCTGTTCCACTGGTTAATTGTCCTCACTACTAGAAAGTTTCTCCTTAATTCCAAGTTACTTCTCTCCTTGATTAGTTTCTATCCATTGTTGTTGTCTTGCCTTCTGGTGCCTTGGGGAATAGGTTGATCTCCTCTTCTTTGTGGCAGCCCCTCAACTACTATCATGTTCGCCCTTAGTCCTTCTTTTCTCTAAACTGGCCATATCCAGTTCCTGCTACATATGTTTTTGTCTCCAAAACCTGAATCATCTTATTTCTCTTCTTTGTACCTTTTCCAGCGGGCAACCTCTGAACCTCTGAACACACCCAAAGGGGCGTGGCACAAAAGCAACACAGTCAAATAAGCAAGAAGAGTCCCTTTATTATCTCCAACTTTGCCCCCAATGTCCAGTTACCTTTGGCTGGAGAAAAACTTTCCCAGGAACAGCTTTTAAGTGGAGAAAATTCAGTCCGAAAACAAAGTACATACAAACTGTAACTAAAAATCCAAATAAACCACGTCACAATAATTAACTTGACAGGGCAGGAGAAGGAATTGCAGACTTGAAAGCACAGCAAAACACACACAGTTGGGAAGATGCCAGGAACACAGATAAGCCACGACAATACCAGATTAATTCACGATTTTCTCCCAACAGCTTGCTGTGCACAGCTTCCCTTTTTAAACACTGTGTTCCCAGCTGCAGCTAATGAAGGGAATCAGGGCCCTTTCCTCCCCCATAAGCCATGTTGCTCCCTTCTCTATTCCTCCCTGCATGCCCTAGGATGAAGAGGGATGTGGGCCTGGATCTTCCTCTGAATTCCCTTTCCCTTGCTCTCCTTCTCCCCTGCTCTGCCCAGCCAGACTTTGCCCTTCTCCAGTTTCTTCCACAGCCAATGGAGCCACACTTCCACTCCCTGTCAGCTGCTCGGCCTCCCCTCCAAATCAGATTCTGACAGGGGCATGACAGGAGGTGCCATTAGAGTTGTGATGAGCCATGGGGCCTCATGGACTTCCTTAGTAGGATCCCATCTTCACTCTGCCATGGAAAAAGCAATGAAGTCTCTTCATCTTTTATGCATTAGTAGCCCCTTTGGGATGGACCAAGGCCAGTGTGACCGAGACAGATGGCAAACCTTGATGGCCAGGCACTTTAGTAAATGTTTCACATAACTAATGGAAAAAGGTTTATGAATTAAAACCTCACCATCACAGTCTAAGAGCTTCCTTCTCTTAAATACTCAATCAACACAAAACAGCTAGTTAAAATAGTAGCGCAGACACTTGTGGGTTTTTAGAAGCACAGAACATCAGATTGCCTTATATTGGGAGAATATATGGCAGGCTGAGCATGCAAGACCTTCTGAGACAGGAAGCATCTGATGCATTTTGAGAGGGAAGCTCTGCAGGATTAGGTTTAGTTAATATTTGGATTGGAAAGTTCAACACTATTACATTTTTTAAAATCTGCTTCTGTATCCAGAAGTATTTCTGTAGCCAGAAAACTGCTTGCACAGTGCACATATCTATGACATCAACAGAAGTCTAGATTGACTTTTGAAGGCAACTTCAGTTCAGTTGGGCCAAGCCTTTGGCTTCAGATCTACCTTAAAGGCATGATGTCAAATAAAAATTTGGGGCAGTTTGGGACCCAAATTCTGGTAGGGATTTAGAGTACAAGACAAGAGGAAAGTCGACTTACCTTCTTGCTGATTTCTGCCATCTTTCTTCAATTTAAATACCCCAGGCTGCAGTACCAATATAAACTAGAGTTTTCCATCCATTCTTAATCATCATCTTCTTTAGAACTAGTTGGATGATGATACAGCAATCACCTGATCACCATTACCATGGATACCATTCCAGTTGCCATGGTGATGAAGCAACATCTCATGGTCAGGTGAAATTGGTGTTATGACCAGATCCTTTTCAAAGAAGATAAAAATGGAAGAGGGATGTGGACGCTTTTAGTGCGTGGCTGCTGCATGGCAGAGGTTCTTTTGAAAAGATGAGTAAAAGCAACCAAGAATTCTGTCACTATATTTCTCCTTAAAACTTTGATGCTTTGCATTCCACTAGTCTGAATTTCAGTGAAGAAAGACCAAAGTCTCCAGCCCACTTGTCTACTTCATTACTCACTATTTTCTCCCTGTGTGTGTGTGTATGTGTATGTGTATGTATGTGAGTGTTGCTTACTTCGGGTGAAACACATGAAAACATGAGTGGATTTTCATTCAGAACAAACTATCCACATTATTTCATAGTTTCTCTGGTGAAGTACAGCTTCCTATCTAGTTGTTAGTATTCACCCTGAGTGAGGAGGTGTATTAAAAGAGGGGAAGGGAGAGAAGCTGGAGTGTCATTGGTGCTCACAGAGGTGTAATTTACTGGGTAGCTAATGCTGATTGTAAAATGAATACAACATGACATCCTCAGATCTGAAATCTCATAACCCCAGTATCTCTCTACCTTCCTCCCTTTTCCTCTCATTTATCTATAATCTCTCTCTATTATCTAATCTATTTTCTCTCTGTGTGTGTGTCTATCTATCTCTGTCTATTATCTGTCATCTATATCTATCTCTAAAAACCTTCACCTTCAACTGGGCAAAACAGTGTATCACAGGGTCAAAATTTTTATAATCGAACCAAGATACCTTAAATGAGCTAAATTATAGAATTTGTCCAAAATCCAGGCTCCTTTCCACTGGAATTGAAATTTGACAAATTTTATAAAATATTTGATAATACAAAATCTCACAAAACATTTCATGTGGTCAGTTCCTGATGTTTGATTGTACTATACAGTTTAACATGGGCTAGATATTTCAAGGCGGATATGTCTCTAATATCTGCCTGAATTTTTAAGAGTTTTTCCAGTACATTAGTAGCTTTGCCATTGTTGAAAGGACTGAGGAATCTGGTAGAGATATATCTTTTTTCCCCAATCAGACTAGAGCTGGGAGGGACCTTGGAGGTCCTCTAGTCTAACCCCCTGCTCAAGCAGGAGACCCTACCATTTCAGATACCTGGCTGTTCAGTGTTTTCCTAAAAGCCTCCAGTGATGAAACACCCACAACTTCTGAATGCACGCTGTTTCACTGATTAATTGTTTTCACTGTTAGGAAGTTTCTCCTTAATTCCAGGTTGTTTCTCTTCTTGATTAGTTTCCTTCTTCTTGATTAGAATCCATTGATTCTTGTCCTGCCCTCAGGTGCTTTGGAGAACAGCCCCTCAAATACTGGAATACTGCTATCATGTCACCCCTAGTCCTTTTCTCTAGACTGGCCATACCCAATTCATGCAGCCATTCACTGAAATCTCTGAAATGATGACTCAATAATCACAATTGCTTAAGGTTTTTGGGTGGGGATAATCTTCTATTGGGCACAATTGGAAAGTATGGGGTAACAGTTATTGAATCAAAGTATTGTAAAACAAAAAAAGCTAACTTCTTGAAAATCTCCAGTGTTAGAGCACCACAAGCCCAGGGGGCAAGAGGTTCTGTCAGAACATTTTCCTTAGTTCTAGGTCGGACCTCTCTTTAACAAACTTCCACCCATTATTTCTTGTCTGTCCTCTGGTACTTTGGAGAATAAGTCAATTCCCTCTTCTCATGACAGTCTCTCAAGTACTGGAAGATAGTTATTATGTCCCACCTAATTATTCAATAGGTTAGACATACCTAGCTCCCTCAACCATTCATCATATAATGTAACCTCCTGACCCTTCATTGCCATCGTCATTCTTCTCTGCACTCTTTCTAGGGTCTCGGAATCTTTTGGGATTGGGGTGATCAAAACTGGACCCAGTATTCCAAAGGTGGCCTCACTAATGTGGTCTAAAGCAGGATGTCTAAGGAGATTCTCAGTCATCCAGGTCATGGTTGTCCCAAAGGTGCTTTTTCAAGAGGCAATTGCACTTTCTGTTTTTTCTTTGAAGAAAAGTGAAGAGAAGCGTCTTGGGTGAGAAGTGAAATGTCTTCAAAGAAAAACCAGAAAGTCCAGTTGCCTCTTATAAAGCAGTATTACCACTTCTCGGGATCTTAATGCTATCCTTCTTTTGATGCAGTCCAGGACTGCATTGACTGTTTTGGCAGCTGAAGCACACTGCTGGCTCACACTTAACTGTTGGTTCACTAGGACACCAAAATCTTTCACACAAGTTATCACTGTTGAACCAGGTACCACCTATTCTATCCCTATGCCTTTGGCTTGTCTTGCCTAGATGCCTTACTTTTCTCACCACTGAACTGCATCTTTCTGGATAGGGCCCAATGCTCAAGTCTGTCAAGATCTTTCAGAAACTTGAATCTATCTTAGCAATTCCTCTCAGCTGCAAATCTGATGAGTTATATCCCTTCATCTAGATTATTTATAAAAACATTGAAGACTAATTGGACTGGGCCATGTTTTCCTTGCTGTCCATGACTTCCTTTATTTCCCCTCCCCTCAGTAAAGTGGCAGGCAGTTCTGCAGGTCAGCCAAAGAGAAGCAATGATTTTCAACACTGCCCTTCCAGCTTCCTGAAACAAAGTCAATGGGGAAGCCAGCAGGAAATGGGAGTCACTTCTGCTCTCATTGCTTTCTCACCAGCTCCCGGTCGTTTTGTTTCTCTGTTTACATAAAGAAACATCTCTGAAATGTTGATCCTAGAGGCATGGGTTGGCTAGTCTTTTAAAAAACAGGGATTTTTGAAATTTTCAAGGAAAGAAGAAGAGGAGAAAGAGAAGGGAAGCACATGCTGAAGCTGAGGACTAAGTCTTTTGGAAATAAAACATAATACGTTTTAAAAAAATATTCAGCCTGTAAATGAAGCTTTTCTAGTTTGAGAAAGAAATGCAAGCATTTAAATTAAATGAGACATTTTCCTACTTCAAGACAATCTGTAGAAAGCAGTCTGGTAAAGAAAATTAAAATGTCATCTTAGAAATTGTTTCATGTTTGCCAAGGAGACTTTTTTGAGTAGTGACAGAATGGGCTCTCTGCTGTTGTTTTTTTAAGATGGTGGAAATTAAATTAAACCAGAGAAAGGAACTCTAGCCAGCGTGACACATGGTGGACAGAAAGTTTTAACTGCCCTAAATGACTCCATCATTTTCCTGCTGTGCATTTAACAAAGAGGAGAATTTAAGAGCACTAGAAGAGTCCCACCCAGTCTGAGATGCAGATAATATTTGGCTTACAGAGGAGCCTTTTTAAATGGATGAACTCTTCCCATCCTTGGGGAGGGAGGACCTGGTTCCTTGTACATGTGTTGTGAAACTGTAGGAGATGACCAGGTGGAGCCCAAGGATGGGTCAAATACATCATCAATTTGAAATCTCTGTGCCGTGGAAAGAAACCCACGTCCAGCCCGCATTGAAGTCCATCTTATCTGGTATCAATTTTCATTGACTGTTAGTAAAACAGATTCTTGTGTATAGGTTGCATGGAATAAACATGCAGTGCTTTTGAAGTCCATGGTGGCTCCTGGTCTCTTGTGCCTGACAGCAGCCCTTGAAAGAATCCCAAGGTCTCATATATTCTCCAGATTGTTCACTTCATGAATGTGCCTCTTGCTTAGTCACCATTTACAGGACATGCAGCTGCTCTGACAGCCATTTATTATTTGTATCTGAGAAGCTAATAGCTTACCCTGAGCCATATCACAATCAGGTGTATCCCTCCCAATGATGAGAGTCAGCTGATGTCCAGGTGAACTTTTAATCCTAAATCAACAATCAAGATCATTAGGGTGTGTGTGTGTGTATGTACAGTATGTATGTAGGTAACAATGTCTTTTGGAGTGTTGGAAGAAATATCTTTCTGGGTTCAGTTCCAAATGGGGAAAAAGACACTGGAAACATGGTTTAATGGTGGACAGGATCACATGGCTTGGAACTCCAAAGGAGGATGATCACATGTTTCAAGGTGAAGGAAGAGAGAAGGAAGGGCAGAGATGCTGAGAGTCCCTGGGTTTTATACCCTCTGTTGCGATTTGAATTTGAGCTTATATTCTGATTGGTTGTCAGACTCCCATGGGGCCATGCAGGGGCAACTCTGTAGGCTGTCCTGAGTCCCAGGCTTGGTTGAGCTTTGCTGGATGGTGATGTAATGAAAGGGCTTTGGGATTCCTATTATGGGTCTGTCTGAAGGAGACTAGTTCTTTGTTATGTAGAATAGACTGGCCCAAGCCTTAATGGCCCATTAGCAAAGGTAGGGGGACTGAGTTTCTGCCTCTCTTTTCTACTTCTCTTTTAGGGGAAATATTCTGCCTTTTAAATATATCCTAAAATATTTCATTTTCCTAGTGTTGAAAGAAATATCCTGGGTTCAGTTCCAAGTGGGGAAAAAGACACTGGAAACATGAAGGCTGTTTGGAAAGATGGTTTAATGGTGGACAGCAGGACCACATGGGCTGGAGCTCCAAAGTGAAAAAGAAAGGATGATCACATACTTCAAGGTGAGAAGGTCAAGAAGGGAAGACCAAGATGCTGAGAGACCCACCTTAGTGTTTCCTGTTCCTGTGTAAGAAATGTATCCCATTGGCTGTCAGATTCCCAGGGGGGGGGGGTCTTAGCTAACTTTGTAGGCTTTGTGTGGACCACATGGCTTCACCTGAGTGCTGGCTGCTGCAATCTTCCCAGGCCAGGTGGTGAGATGGGTAGAGGCCTTTGTTATGTAGAATACTCTGGCCTAGGCCTTAATGGCCCATTAGCAAAGGTGGGGGGGCTGAGTTTCTGCTTCTCTGAGTTTCTACTTTACTCTTTTTAGGGGAAATATTCTGCCTTTTTAATATTTCCCAGGATATTTCATTTTTCTAGGAGAGGGGTGGGTGCTAACTTCCTACACTAGGAGAGGGGTGAGTTTTAACTTCCAACAGGAGAATCTCTCCAGGCTACTGCTGCTCTTTCCTGGACAAGGAAAGAATTTATTTTTGCTCAGATAGAAAAGAGATTTGGGTTCTGTACAGAAGAATGTGCCTGTAAGCCTTGGTTTGAGATGCCTGTTTTTCAACCACAGGCAGACTTTTCAATAAAACATAGAGCCCACACTCTGCAAAACGATTAATGCAGCAACATTTCAGAAATGTTCTACCCACAGGGTATTCTCGACTGCATCTCCAAAAGCAACTCAATGAGGATTTCTTTTTGGCCACTCAGGTGCTGAAGTCCTTCCCTGCCAGGGACAGAGCTGTGAAGTTCTTGGCCACAAGGGTCATGCAAGGTGAGGGGAAGGAAGGCACCCATTAACATGGATTCACCAAAGCCCAGGCAAATTTGCAACTCACTCTTGTCCCTTGGAGAGTCCTGGGTGAGCTAGGCTTCCTCTCTTTTGCAAAGATCATCAACCTGGCAGAAGTAGCTTTGCCTAAAAAAAGGGGTTTTGTCTTCCTCTTCATAGCATAATCCCTGAGCATGGCAAGCTCTCAAGCCCCCCATCTCTCCCCTCTTCAAATCATGGGTATGCATGACAGAACCGTCAAGACTGACTCAAGCTTTCACTTATATTCTGCTTTGGATGCAGCTTGACAAAGGAAACTATGGTGGTGGATTGGAATGCAAAGGTGGGGTAAATGGTATCCAAGCATCCCTGGTTCCCATGAGACAGTGCTCCCCCCTCAAGGACACCCAGAGCAGATGTCACAGTGAGGCCGGCTGGTCCCCAAAACAAAACGAAAGAAGTGATTGCTGGATGTAGTGGACTGTGGGGATCCCATAGGAATGAACTATGTCTGCTTTTGTGCAGAAAGTCCAGAGCTGGTTTTGCTTCTTCTGTGCCAATGTGGATTTATTCAGTAAAGTTTATGCTCTTGGTAAAATAATGGCCTCGGAGTTACATTTTCTGGTGTTGGAAGTTAAAACCCACCCCTCTGAGAGAAAAATTATAAGTTATTCTTTTACAATGGAATTTATATGGTTAGACTAGAAGATTCTCTTTTGTGCTTTCTGATGCTTTTCTGTTAGCCTTTTCTTTTTTTGCATAAAACCCCCACCCTATAACCTAAACCAGTGGTGGCTAACCTTTTTGAGCTCCTGTGCCAAAAATTGTGTGTGCGCTTGCACACTCACACTCGTGTGTCAGCACCCAGAAGACAATGTGTGCCCCCCCCATGCCCCTACGCATGGGCACACAATCCCCACACGCACACACACACAGACACACACACACTGCCGCCCCCTTACCTGCACTGCGCCTCACAGCTGGTTTTTGGCCGGTTTGAGGCCTTTTTCAGCCTCCCAGAGTCTTCAGGAAGGCTTCTGCAGGCTTCTCAGGCTGAAAACTAGGCCTGTTTCGTCACTTCTGGTATTTCTGAAAAACAGGAAGTGATGAAATGGGCCTAGTTTTTAGCCTGAAAAACCTACAGAAGCCTTCCTGAAGCCTCTGAGAGGCCGAAAAAGGCCTCAAACCGGCCAAAAATCAGCTGTGAGGCGCCTGCATGCGCAGTGAGGTAAGTTTGCCTGTAGCTTATGTGCCGGCACAAATGGCTCTGCGTGTCACCTGTGGCACGCTTGCCATAGGTTCGCCATCACGGACCTAAACTGTGTTCAGTCACAAGTACATTGTTATAATCTTCTTGGAGAATGGGAAGATCTGCCTGGGCTAGGCAACAAGGAAATATCCTCCCAAGGTAAAGCCCAAAGCCCAGCAGTAAAACCAAGATAAGACACTGAAACACAGAAAACAATGTCTTGCTGACTCTCAAGCTTATAGTGTTGAAAGAAATATCCTTCTGGGTTCAGTTCCAAGTGGGGAAAAAGATACTGGAAACATGGAGGCTGCTTGGAAGGTTTAATGGTTACAGGGCCACATGGCCTGGAGGTCCAGAGAAGAATGATCACATACTCAAGGTGAGAAGGGGAAAAAGGAAAAGGGGAAAAAAAGTGTTGAGGTGCTGAGAGTGCCTGGGTTTTATACCCTCTGTTGGGATTTGAATTGGAGCTTGTATTCTAATTGGCTGTCAGACTCCCAGGGGTGGGGGTCTTAACTTTGTAGGCTTGGTCTGGACCACATGGCTTTACCTGAATGCTGGCTAATGCAATCTTCCCAGACCATGTAGTGAGATGGGTAATCCTATGATTTCCTGAGGGCCATTCTTAATCCCATCACCCTGGAGTTCCTTCTTATGTAAAGTATTCTGGCCCAGGCCTTAATGGCCCACCCATTAACAAAGGTGCGGGGGGGGTGAGATTCTGCTTCTGGGGTGAGTTTCTGCTTCTTGAGTGACTATTCTTTTTAGGAGAAATATTCTACCTTTTTAATATTTCCTAGGCTATTTCAATTTTTCTAGGAGAGGGGTGGATGCTAACTTCCTACAATAGTTTATCTTATTTTAGAATATAGAGAATAAGCGGGCGTGGGGAGGGCTTCTTAGGTGTGGCATGTTCTGTGCAGGGATATAAAATGTATTGTTTGAATATGAAAGCTTGCTCTTCTTGTACCCAATCTACTTTGGAAGGGACTTGAAGGCCCATTTGCAAACGCTTATTTTCTTTAATAAACCTTTGAATTGTAAACCAGACCTGTTCCTGTGTTGTGAGCATTGAATAATTTGGTTCTTACATCTCACACCTCTCCTAGAAAAATGAAATAGGAAATAATAAAAAGCAGAATATTTCCCCTAAAAAGAGAAGTAGAAACTCACCTCAGAAGCAGAAGCTCACCCCCACCTTTGTGAATGGGTGGGCCATTAAGACCTGGGCCAGAATATTTTACATAACAAAGATCTCCAGGTAGAGCTATAGGAATTGCCCAAAGCCTTTTCATCACATCATCATCCAGCAAAGCTCAACCAAGCCTGGGACTCAGGACAGCCTACAGAGTTGCCCCTGCATGGCCCCATGGGAATCTGATAGCCAATCAGAATACAAGCTCAAATTCAAATCGCAATAGAGGGTATAAAACCCAGGGACTCTCAGCATCTCTTCCCTTCTTTTTGATCTTTTCCTTCACCTTGAAGCATGGGATTGTCCTTTTCACTTTGGAGCTCCAGGCTATGTGGTCCTGTCCACCATTAAACCTTCCAAACAGCCTCCATGTTTCCAGTGTCTTTTTCCTCACTTGGAACTGATCCCAGAAGGATATTTCTTCCAACACTGGATTTACCAACTGGACAGTTGACATTAAACCAGCTCTGCAAGTTGCAGCCTACCTGGACTCTACCAGGAAGTTTGTAGTTTCAAGATGTCAGCACCAACAAAGGAATGGAAGGGGGAGTGAAGCCAGGGGAAGCTTCCCCTTGGGAGACCCTGGCGGAGGCCCAAGCTGAAGCCGGAGTGCAAGTAGTCGGTGTACATCCCAAACCGAGGATTGAGAAGCTGGAGCAACAGCCCACCCTAAAGGTGAGAGAGTGACAGAAGGACCCTAAGGGCCAGTGGGCGAACCATATGGAGAAGGCAATGGAAGCAGAGCAAGCTCTCTCCCCCCTTCAATTCATGGGTATGCACAACACACCCAGCTGCATTTAACAGAATGTGACTGAAATATGAATAAGGTTCTAGAAGGCAGTATTTTCAATATGAATCAAAAATCAAGAGCACAGGGGCATAACCTCAAACCAAGAAGAGGAAAATTGAAAAATCACATTAGAAAGTATCACTTCACAGAAAGTGTACCGGAAGCTCGGAACCAGTTTCCAGCAGAATCAGCAGTCACTGAGTTTAAACATGCTTGGGATAAACACACATGTCTATCATCTGACAATTTTTAAAAATACAAAATAAAATAACAAATAAATTAAAATAATTTTAATTAGTTAATTAATCAATAAGAAAAAAGCAAACAAACAAAAACCCAAAGGGTTAGGGTTAGGATCACTTGGTCTTTTTCTGCCATTAGTTCTCTAAGTTTTTAATCATTCTTTTAAATCAAGATATTTGAATTTAAGGGGATGTTATGTGAATAAAATGGAAGGTATTGCAGGACAAAAATAACTCCAGCATCACATTCAAAATGTGTTTTCCATTCTTTAAACAAAGAAATCCTGAACAAAAACAATCTTACTTTATCCTCAGTTTTAGAAATTGGGTGATCCGATTAAGTATAACTTTACTTGACAAAGGAAACTATGGTGGTGGATTGGAATGCAAAGGTGGGGAGAATGGTATCCAAGTATCCCTGGTTCCCATGAGACAGTGCTCCCCCCTCAAGGACACTGCATTTGTTATATGATTGGTAAAATGAATCCATCTCAATCATAATTTTATTATTCATCTTCTTTTAATATTATAACCCCCTTACCACTAGCAATCCTAAAGGGGTTGTTGCATTAGTAGATTCCTGCAGAGGGGCTACTCTTCCTTGAAGGCCCCCTTCAACCATTACATTCAATTATCCTTTGATTTTAGAACAATCAGAATCCATAAAATATGGAACAATAAAATGAGATTACTGTGCGATAATAGAAAGGCACAGAAATGCAGGTCTTTGCTTGATGCTATTGAAAGAAATATCCTTCTGAGTTCAGTTCCAAGTGGGGAAAAAGACACTGGAAACATGGAGGCTGCTTGGAAGGTTTAATGGTGTACAGGGCCACATGGCCTGGAGGTCCAGAGAAGAATGATCACATGCTTCAAGGTGAGAAGAGAAGGGGAAAAAAAGCTAAGGTACTGAAAGTGCTGGGTTTTATACCCTCTGTTGGGATTTGAATTGGAGCTTGTATTCTAATTGGTTGTCAGACTCCCAGGGGCAACTCTGTAGGCTGTCCTGAGTTCCAGGCTTGGTCTAGCCTTGCTGGGCGATTATGCCCTTAAAAGGGCTTTTGGTAATTGCTATAGCTTTTACCTGGAGTTCCTTCTTATGTAAAGTATTCTGGCCCAGGCCTTAATGGCCGACCCATTAACAAAGGTGGGGGGGGGTGAGATTCTGCTTCTGGGGTGAGTTTCTGCTTCTTGAGTTCCTACTCTTCTTAGGGGAAATATTCTGCCTTTTTAATATTTCCTAGGCTATTTCAATTTTTCTAGGAGAGGGGTGGGTGCTAACTTCCTACTATACTAAGAAGAGCAAATGGGCTTGCAAACCAGATGCTACCATTGGTTTAGCCTCATGGACTGGGGGAGAATGAAAAGGGATCCTGTAGGATTTAATGCAGTGGGAAAGACCTCCTGGAGGAAGAGGTCCTTCAAGCACTGAAAGCCAGTGTTCTGTTAGCCACAGGGCACCAATGTGAGTCCTTTAAGACCAAAGCTATGAATATTGACAGGTCCCTGGAAGTTCTTCCAGTTGTCTCATTGCCATGGTCTGCACCAATTGCAGCTCTCCAATCATCTCATCAAGAAGTTACAATAGCCACAACTAGAGTAGCTAGGCAGATAGGAAGCTGTAAAGTGTCAGCATTCCAGGAAAATAAACTCCAACACCAAAACTCCGAGACAGGCATTTTCTAAGTTCCATTTTATTAGAGTTGCCATACTGGCACATCTGGGAAAACCCGAATCTGAGAGTCCCGTTTTTTTCCCAATAATTAACAATCACAAAATCCATTCCCTGCACCCATCATTCCATCAAATGGCCCAATCACCATCCATTCCAACATGAGACTCCCTTAAACCAGAGGTCCTCAACCGGTGATCTGTGGACCACTGGTGGTCCGCGAGAAAATTTTGATGGTCCGCGGCGCACCCGGGTGGTGGAGCTGCTCCAGGATGACCAATGGGCCAGTCCTGTGACTAGAGCTCTGAATTATGGGATTGGCCAGACAGCTCGTGCTGGGGCTGGAAATCTCTGCTGCAGAGGGAGGACCGTGCAACTTGCAACTTTGCAGGAAGTGCAAGATGCAAGGAGTAGCGCAGCTCTTGTCAGCCGGAAAGAGATAATGGTGCTGTTGTGGCAAGAGGGGGTGGGAGTGGGGATGGCACAGAGCGGCCAAAGTAATGGATGTCAGATTTCCTGTCGGCTGAACCCACCACTTGCTGGCCCTACCCCTCGCCCTCTCATTCCGCTCATTCCTCGCCTGGCCTTAGCCCCTTGCACCTATTCATGGTACAAATATGCTCAAGCAACTTCTTCTGCCATGTCCCATGAGGCATGAACAGTCGTCCTCTATGTTGTCCATATTAATCTATGTAAGTATTTGTTTGTTCCCCAGTCCACAGGAGAGAGAGTCTGAGATTAACCACCCCAAGTGTCAGCCTTCAAGACTCCTTTTCTTTCTCTCGCTATCTTTTCGGCTGCCATAGTAATGGGGGGAGGGTAAAATAATTGGGTTTTGTGGGATGGGAAGTGTGCTGGAGGCTTTAGAGAATGAACTGTATAACTTAGGGAAAACTTTATTGTTTATGACTATTTGCTTGCTTACTGCGCAACTGCAGCTCTTTATCAAACTAGGCCAAGGTCAATGGCCAGATGTCTGCATCATCACTTGAATATGCCCCACATGACATTATACACATCTTCGATTGGATGGACTGTTTAACTATTGTGGGTGGGAATGTTGCCATCACTTTGTATATGTGTTTTTTGCATGTAAATCCTCAGATCTAGAATCCTTTTGATGCTACCACGTGATTTCCAGTAAAAGTTTCTTTTCTCTATAACAATGGAGTCTAAGAGTGTCTTTCTTGGATTTTGAATGGAGCACCATCCAACACCAAGGCTAAAAGGGGAGTTTTCTGCAAATACTGCCTGGGGTGTCAGACCTCCTGTGGCCTCATGTTTTGCTCAAGGGCAAATGGTTCTCTTTACAAGGTGCTCAGCAGGATCTCTGCAGCAGGATTCAGGAGCTGCCCCTCCTGGACCATTGACCGGAAGCCCTTTCTGCACCTAGAGCAGGGCCTTGGGATGGGTGGGGGGGCCAAGTAAAAAGGTGTGTTTAACATTTGCTTTTCAGATGTGCTTTCTGTGCCTTCTAACCATCATCATCACCATAAAGGAGATTACAGAGTTTACCTTGTTTCACTTCTAACCTGGCCAGCAGTGAGATCTCCTGTTGGCCTCCCACCGAAGTACTGATCAGCTCAGCCCTTGCTCTGTTTTTGAAAATCTGGTTTGAATGACAGTATCACTTCTCCCTGCTATTTTCCAAGGTCTTCGCAGGAAATCTTTTAATGAAAGTTTCATTCAGTTGCAGGAAATATTTCTGGGTTTCTACCGGTTCTGTCTACCTCTGTAGAACCGGTAGCTCTGAAGAGCAGCACACATAGAACCTGGTTCTATGTTTGCTGAAGTTTTTGCCCACCAACCCACCCGGGCTCTTACCTGATCTTTACTTCCTGATTTTTTCAACTTTAGCTGCCGAACGAGGCACAGTTGCAGTTTAAAAAGCAGGAAAAGAGGGGCTGTTTCAAAGGCTGCTTCTCGGCATGCAACGCTGCTCAGCTGTCCAGGCACCAGGCTGATGACGATTTACAGGACCATGCAGCGTGCAGGGAAGCACATCGTAAATCACCGAACCTCGTAAATCACCAAACCAGTAGTTAACCTTGTCGGATCCCACCCCTGATTTCTGGGGTATACCAGCTATGCTCTACTTTTATGAAAGCTTAAAAATTACTATGTTCAATATTTCAGGAAGTTATATAATTGGAAGGGCCATAGAGGTCATCTAATCAGTCTCCAGATCTAGTGCAGGATCTAAAGGAGTATTTGAGTACCTCTGCCCCCACATCTGGAGCCTACCCCATTGGCTGATGCTCAGATTCGAACAGAGGAATAGTATCAAGGTCACCTGAAGTTTAGTATCAATTTGTTGAAACTCTGGAAAGAGTGCAGAGAAGAGCAGTGAAAATGATTAGGGTCTGGAGAGTAAAACATATAAAAAGGATTGAAGAAATTGGGTACGTCTAGTCTAGTACAAAGGTGGACCAGGAGTGACAGGATAGCGGTGTTCCAATATTTCAGGGGCTGCCACAGAGAAGCGGGGGGCAACTGATTCCTCAAAGCACCTGAAGGCAGAACAAGAAGCAATGGATGGAAAACAACCTAGAACTAAGGAGAGAAGAAGGAAGGAAGGAGAGAAGCAACCTTGAACTAAAGAAAATTTCCTGACAGTGAAAAAAATTAACCAGAATGTCAGCTGGTGCTCCCTTCAATATCCAAGAAAGAAATACTTAGACTCCATTTTGTTAGAGTAAAGATATCTTTTACTGGAAATCAAAGTGGTAGCAACAAAAGAATTCTGAATCTGAAGAAATGAGCGCGAAAAACACATATACAAAGTGATGGCAACGTTCCCACCCCCAACAGTCCACATTGCTCCTCCAATGAGAAATAATGCATAGCATCATGTGGGCATCTTCAGGTGGTGAAGAGGCCTCTGTCCGTTGACCTTGGCATAGTTTGATAAGGAGTCGCAGTTGCGCATAGCAAGGAATAGAAAAGCAAGGAATAGAAACTTAAGTAAAACTCCCCCTCCCCTAGATATACAGTTTCGTTTCCTACACACTCCAGCACGCTTCCCAAATATATGATAGCCCATTGCCCCCTCCCGTTACTTATGGCAGCCGAAAGATGCAAAGCAGAGAAAAGGAAATAAAGGAAGAAATCTTGAAGGCTGACATTCGGCCCTCCTGCAAAAAGACGTTAGTCCTAGAAAAGATAAGGATAAAAGACAAGATATTACAAACAAATAACAACAGCATTATTGTTCAGGGCTTATCAGGATACATGGTGCGAAACGCCTGCACCAGCCGGGGGGCTCTAACATCTCTCTCGTCTACCCATTCAGACTGGGAAGAAGGAAAATGTTTCCACGCAACCAAATATTGAATTCGACCCCTCCTCTTCCTAGAATCCACAATTTCTTTAACTTCAAAATGTTGTTCACCTTCAATGAGCAATGGTACAGGGGGGGCTACTTGAGTAGGCCTCAGATCAGATGTACGTTCGGGTTTTAACAAACTAACATGGAAAACAGGATGGATCCGACGGAGGGTTTTCGGCAGTGTCAATTGAACTGCCACAGGATTCACAACTCGTTCAACCGGAAAAGGTCCCACATACTTAGGTCCAAGCTTTTTCGATTTCTGTGTGGTCTGCAAAAATTTGGTAGATAGAAACACTTTATCACCAACTTGATATGGTTCCTGTGGACGTCTCTTTTTATCTGCAAATTTTTTATGAGCTTGATGAGCATCATCCAAGGCCTTGCGGGCAACTGGCCAAGTCATCTGGAGATGCCTTATCCACTCATCCAATGAGGGAATATTAGTTTTCTCTTGCGGAAGCTCGGGTATGGGTACAAAGTCTTGTCCCGAGGCCACTTTAAATGGAGTGAATCCGGTGCTGCTATGTACCGAATTGTTGTATGCCACCTCAGCAAAAGGCAGTAAGTCAGTCCAATCATCCTGTTGATAATTAATGTAACATCTCAGATACTGTTCCAGTACCGAGTTAGTTCTCTCGCAGGCCCCATTGGTTTGTGGATGATGGGCGGAGCTTAACCCCTGGGCGGAGCCTAGTAACTTCAGGAACTCTTTCCAGAAATTCGAGGTGAATTGGACACCCCTATCAGAGATTATGCGTTCGGGGACTCCATGTAGCCTGTAGATATGCATAATAAACAACTTAGCTAACGTCTTCGCTGACGGGATCTTCGCGCAGGGTATAAAGTGTACCTGTTTGGAAAACAGATCTGTTACTACCCAAATGACTGTATTTCCTCCACTGTCAGGTAATTCCACAATAAAATCCATGGAGATTTCCTTCCATGGAGCCGTTGGTCTAGCCACGTTCTGCAATAAGCCCGCTGGTTTACCAGGCGGTCTCTTAGCCGAAGCACAAATAGGGCAACTAGCGACATAGGTCTCAATGTCCCTTTTCAACGTGGGCCACCAAAATTGCCTTTTGACCAAGTGTAGGGTCTTCACGAACCCAAAATGTCCAGCAGGTTTAGAATCATGAACTTGATGTAAAATTTCGTGCCTTAGTTTTCCCGGTACATATAATTTGGCCCCCACCCAGGCCAACCCATCTCTGATAGTACAGTCATTCGAGTGGGTTAGGAACCAATCATCAAGTTTTAGAGCTTCTTTCAATTGTGCCGATAAATCGGTTGACAATTCAACCTCTTTTTTCTTCTGAGCTCTGGTAACCATTGGAGCTGCCAACTGTTCGGTTGGGATGATAGGTCTTATCACTTCCTGGCGGGCACTATTATACTGAGGTAATCTGGACAAAGCATCTGCCATGAAGTTCCTTCCCCCGGGAATGTACTTCAAAGAAAAATTAAACCGCTTAAAATGTTGCGCCCAGCGAACTTGCTTGGGAGACAGTTTCCGAGGCGTTTTCAGAGCTTCCAGATTTTTGTGATCGGTCCAGACCTCAAAAGGGTGTTTGGCTCCTTCTAGGAAATGCCTCCACGTTAACAATGCCCATCGAACTGCAAAAGCTTCTTTTTCCCAGATGGCCCATCTTCTCTCGGTTTCAGTTAGTTTACGGGAGGTATAAGCGCATGGTTGCAGGTATCCCTTTTCATTTACCTGAAGTAGCACCGCTCCAACGGCTACGTCACTTGCATCGGCTTGGATTACAAACGGAACGTCCATGTCTGGGTGCTTAAGTACGGGTTCAGCAGCAAACAGACGTTTCAGTTTCTCAAAAGCAGCTTGACATTCCATGGACCACTCCAATGGTGTACTGGGCTTCGGTTTCACCTCTCCTTTGGTCTTAAGGAGATTTGTGATAGGCATCGCGATCTTCACAAACGCAGGAATAAATTGACGGTAAAAATTTGCAAATCCCAAGAAACTTTGCAGTTGTTTCCTGGTACGGGGAGGGGTCCATTCCAAAACCGCCTGCACCTTCCCCGGGTCCATTTCTATGCCGTCGTGCGATATGCGATAGCCCAAATAGTCAATTTTCTCCTGGTGAAATTCACACTTTGACAGCTTGGCATACAACTGGGCCGCTCGAAGTTTCTCCAGGACTGACCGCACTAGTTTCACATGCTCATCACGAGTCTCTGTGTAGATAAGAATGTCATCAAGATAGACTAACACCCCTTTGTACAAATGCTCATGCAACACTTGGTTTATCATTTGCATGAATACCGCAGGCGCCCCCTGTAGGCCAAACGGCAGGACGTTGAATTGAAAACACCCCATCGGACAGTTGAAAGCAGTCTTCCATTCATCCCCTTCTTTGATTCGGATTCGGTAATATGCTTCTCTCAGGTCGAGTTTTGAGAAAATCTTTCCTTTAGCGAGGTGGGCCAGCATGTCCTTCATCAGGGGGAGGGGGTACACGTTCTCCACCGAAATGGCGTTCAGGTTGCGGTAGTCCACCACCAAGCGTAAAGAACCATCTTTCTTCTCCCGAAACAACACTGGAGCCACCACCCGGGGCCTAGCAGGTTGGATGAAACCACGTTCTAAATTTTTTTCAATGAATAACCGCAACTCCCCTAATTCCCGTGGGGTCATTGAATACAGCTTCGGTTTTGGGAGTTTCACTCCTGGCAAAAATTCGATACTGCAATCCGTTGAGCGGTGAGGGGGGAGCTCATCTGAGGCCTTCTCACTGAACACCTCCTTTAAGTCCCAGTATTCCTCTGGAATTTTCTCCTCCCCTTCCAGAGTCTCGGTGCCAGTGGAAGCCAATTCTGTGGGAGCTTTGGGTCTCAACTTGGATTTCCCTTCCTTTTCTGGGGGTTGGTCTGTGCGTATGCGTAGTGACCCCCTCCTCCAATTAACATGGGGGTTCCATTTCCGGAGCCAAGGCAGACCCAGTATTAAGGGGCGCTCCATCCCAGGAGCCACAATAAAACACAAAGTCTCTTTATGGTTCCCCATTGTCATCTCCACTGGCTCCGTTAAAAAATGAGCAGGTCCACCCCCGGCTACCGATCCATCCAATTGGCAAAAAGCTATGGGCGTTTTCAGAGTCTTTAGCCTTAAGCCCAGCTTCTCTACCACCTTTGCACTGATTACGCACCTTGTGCACCCAGAGTCTAACAAAGCCAACATGTCCCCTTCAGCCCCCGACGTGGATACCCTTAATCTCACTGGAATGGTCATAGGGCCCTGGTTCGGACTTACCAGTGCGTCGTCTTCCAGTTCGGATTCACTCCCTTCAGAAGAGGTTGGAGTTCCCAACCCCCCGCTTTTTAGAGGGCTGACCTCTACAACCTCCTCCGCTTTTAGCGCCGATCCACGGGGCGTGGCTGGAGGCCTCTCAGACCTTCTCCCTCCTCCTGGGGCTCCTTTTGGTTCCAGCTTGGCACGGCAATCTGCAGCCCAGTGGCCCTCTTTCCCACATCGGAAACACGCCCTGGTCCTGGGTTTTGCCGCTGGTCTTCCCTTCAGGGGTTTTAAGGTTTCTTGAGGCCTGGTGGGGGGGGGGGAATTCCTCAAGACAAAACACCCCCGGTGTCTGTTTCGGGTTAGGTCAAGCTCCACCTCTGCTGCCAGCACGTACCACTGCTGCAGCTCACCAGGGTCTCTTCTGGCCACGCAGCATTGATAAACATCTTCATTTAGCCCATCCTTAAAAGCCTCTATCAGGGCTCCCTGGGACCAGCCGCGGATATGGCACGCCAGCTCCCTAAACTCCTGGGTGTAATCGGCTACTGACCTTCGCCCCTGATTTATGGTTTTCATCCTGATTCTAGCCTTGCGTTCAGCTAGGGGATCTTCAAATCTAGTGCGCAATGCTGTCATGAACTGGTCATAATTTAGCAACTGAGGGGCATTATCATTATGCAAAGTCACCATCCACTTTGCAGCCGTTCCCTCCAAAGCCCTGGTCACACACCTGACTTTGGCCGCTTCTGAGGAAAAGTCCTGCCCATACTCCTCCATGTGGCTCCAAACTTGTGCTAGGAAAAATCCCAATTCCTGGGGGTCCCCTCCATATTTTACTTCCAACGGAGGCACTCTTGCAGCTCTACGCCTTCTGGCAATTATCCCCCCAGCCGGGGGGCCCTGTGCTGCTGCTGCTGCCTGTTGCGCCGGCCCAGGTTGATTTATGGGGGTGGCTGCTCTGATTCTTCTGCCTGGGGCCACCTCCCCCTCTTCCCCCTCGTACCTTTGATCAGCTGGAGCCTCTCCGGCAGCTTCATGTTAAAATTGCTCGGCTTGCATTTGTGAGAAGCCTCTCCGTTCCTTCTCCTGCCATGGCTCTTCTTTCCCTCGGCGACGGGTCGTGGTCACTCCTGGAGGGGGCCTTTCCTCAGGATCCTTCCAACCGACTCCCAGGGACCATTTAGGCTTCACAGCTGGGGTTTCGCCAAGACTTAGCTCTGCTAAAAAGTCAGTCTCTTCTGCTCCCTCCATCAGCAGGGATTCAGGTCCTCCAGTCGCTCCCTGGTCTTCTTGGTCGCTGGCTGGGCTAGACATTGTTTGTTAGCAAACCCCCTCGGAAGAAAATTTGGGTTTTCTCCGGGTGGGCTGGCAAAAGTGAGATTCAGAATAATGTCAGCTGGTGCTCCCTTCAATATCCAAGAAAGAAACACTTAAACTCCATTTTGTTAGAGTAAAGATATCTTTTACTGGAAATCAAAGTGGTAGCAACAAAAGAATTCTGAATCTGAAGAAATGAGCGCGAAAAACACATATACAAAGTGATGGCAACGTTCCCACCCCCAACAGTCCACATTGCTCCTCCAATGAGAAATAATGCATAGCATCATGTGGGCATCTTCAGGTGGTGAAGAGGCCTCTGTCCGTTGACCTTGGCATAGTTTGATAAGGAGTCGCAGTTGCGCATAGCAAGGAATAGAAAAGCAAGGAATAGAAACTTAAGTAAAACTCCCCCTCCCCTAGATATACAGTTTCGTTTCCTACACACTCCAGCACGCTTCCCAAATATATGATAGCCCATTGCCCCCTCCCGTTACTTATGGCAGCCGAAAGATGCAAAGCAGAGAAAAGGAAATAAAGGAAGAAATCTTGAAGGCTGACATTGTGGAACAACTTGCCTTCAGAAGTTGTAAGTGCTTCATCACTGGAGGTTTTTAAGAAGAGACTGGTATAGGGTCTCCTGCTTGAGCAGGGGGTTGAATTAGAGCTGTGGTCGCCAACCAGTGAGCCGGGGACCACTGGTGGTCCGCAAGAAAATGTTGGTGGTCCGCAGAGAAATGTCACCCCCAAAGAAATTAATTCAGGCTGTGCGGGAACACAAGGTTGCGCCACTCACATGGCCCGTGGGAACACAAGGCTTGCGTCACTTGCATTGCAAACAACACAAGGTAGTGAGGGGAGGGGGGGAAGGGCGGGGGGGGGAAACTTGCCCCACTCGCCTCGCCTGGCCACCAAGCTGCTTCTTTCCACTTCTTTCTTCTTCTGCTTTTGGCTGCAGGCAAGGAAAGCAGCCAAAGTCTCCCCCAAACTCTGCCAGAAATGAGTCTTTGGGATCCTGCAAGGCCTCCTGCTCCAAGAGGCTGCGCCAGCAAAGACTCATTTTTGGTGGAGTTTGGGGGAGAGAAAGAAAGACTTCCGCTGCTTCTGCTGCTTTCCTTGCATGAAGCCAAAAGTCTCTCTCTCCCTCCCCCCGCCTCCCCTGAGAATGAAGCTGGGGAGCATATCCTGCGATCCCAAATAAAGAATGATCGATCAGTAGGAAAATAGGACGGGCAATTTTCCCGCAGACTTTTTTTGGGATTTACCCAGGGTCTCTGGTCCACGGGATTTCAAATTATGAGTTTGGTGGTCCCTAAGGTCCAAAAGTTTGGCGACCCCTGGATTAGAGGACCTCCTTGGTCCCTTCCAACTTTGTTATTCTGTTACATTCAGAAAATCTAATATCTATTTTGAACCTCCTTCCTTGGTTCATTTCTCTAGGTCAGTAGGAGAAAAATCCATTTTTCTTAATTTTTATTAGTGGAAATGGAAATACTGTTCTCTCAGTTTTAATTTGCTCTTGGCCCAAAATTGAAATTTTATTCTGGTAAAGAACATTGCTTTATATTGTTTGTTTATTGTGCACTTTTCAACCTGACTTTGGAAACATTGGGTCATCTCCAGTTTTTAAAATCAGCTTAAATAAGAGCAATAAATAAATACTGTGGTGTATTTGCATCATTAAAGTGGCAGGGTTTAAATGACTTAGGGGACATAATAAGCTGTGGTTAAATAAAATATTTAGTTTCTGCAGGATTAAAACAAAAAGGAAACTAACCAAACCTAGTCCAAAGAGAAAGGTTTCCAATGTTTTAGAAAAATCACCTTTCTGATGAAGAAAGAGGAAATAGACCTCCATTTTCAGCCTGGGGTGGGCTCTCCTCCTGCTCCCCCTACCCTCCAAGAGAGCAGCCTGGCATGGCCAGGAAATACGCTTGCCTGAGGCAGGGTTTTGGATGCCGGCCAGTCTGCAGCAGGCCCAGGGGGACTCTCCCACCTGCCACGCCAAGCAATTGGCTGAGGGCACACAATCTTATTTACAAATCCAGCAGGCCCCGTCACCTTCATTAAGGCTGCTGTTTTCCTTCTGCTGCTCAGCAACTGACAGGCTTGACTTTTTTTGAAAATGTACATTAGATTTAACAGCCTCTTTGCGCCATTAAGCATTTCCTTTTCTAATTGTAACGGATGTGCACAGAATGCTCCAGGGATTGGCAGGTATAACATGGCCCTGAAATGGGCTTCCATGCCACCAGCTGAGTTTGAAATTTAAACACAAGAGCATACCTGGGTGGGTAATTTAGAAACCTACTGGACCAAAGGAAATTAGATTTTAAGACCTAAAATGCACCACCCAGAGATGTCATTTGTGCCTGTCTGTCCTCCTGCCTTGTCAGTGCCAGAACTCACAGTTCAACTTCCTTCCAGCCGCTGCACAATCAAAGGACAGACTGCAAATAAGGGCATCAGCCAATTCTTACCCCCAGCTCCAGCCTTCTTCCTGATCTTAGGAATGGATTGCACGGTGCCTTCAAGTGCAAAGTCCTTGCATTTCTCCCTGTCTTGCAGGACAACAATAATAAAATCCTAGGCTTGGAAGGGACCTCAGAGTCCAATCCCTGCCCAATGTAAGATCTGCTAGTCATTTTGGGCTAATGGCTGAAGACCTCCATGAAGGTGGAATGACTTCCATGAGATCGCTTATTACACTTGTGGACAGCTCTTACTGTCACAAAATATTCATAATTAGCCTGAGCCTCCTTCCCTGAGATTTTTTAACCCAGTGATTCTGGTGACCAAGAATAAGCTTTGATCTAATGATCCTTTAGATCAGGGCTCCCCAATCTTGGCAACTTTAAGACTTGTGGACTTCAACTCCCAGAATTCCTCAGCCAGCTGAGTCCACAAGTCTTAAAGTTGCCAAGGTTGGAGACCTTTGCTTTAGATCCATCAGAAGCCACTCTAACTTCACTTTCCTGAGTGGTCTTTGCTGTAAGCAATACAACCCCAGATCCTCCAGCCAGATTCCCTTTCCAAACGGCTTCCTGTCTTGGCCACACTGTCTCTGTCCTGTTTGAATGTGATGCCCACAGGATGGGCCTAGTCAAGGCAGAGGAGTGAAACAATCCCTTCCAAAGGCCATGTATGAAAAATCACCATAAATCACTATTTTCAGTGCTGTTGTAACTTCTATTAGTCATTGAATGACTGGTTGTAAGTTGAGGACAACCTTCAATGTTGCATTCCAAATCAAAGCCTCCCAGAAGATGACCGTCCAGACTTTATCAGGGAGTTGAACTGCTGTTACAATTAAGACTTTTTCCCCCTAACATTCAACTGGAATTTGCCATACTATTCTTTGTCTTGCATTCTGAGATGAAAAAATAGTTTTATATCTTTTCAAGTATTTTAAGAGTATTTTCAAATCTGCTTTCAATCCCCACCCCCAGGCCAAACATATCTCATTTATTATCATAGCATTGGATATTTTTCATCCCTCACTCATTCTCACTGTTTTTCTCTGAAAAATTCCAGTTCCTCTAAATCTTAAATTGTTCTACACTGAACTGGATCTAGTGCTCAAAGTTGGCTCTTACCTAAGCAGAATAGAATAGAAGGATTATGTCTCGTGATTTAGAAATTGTACTTTGATAGAAGGCTCCTACATATTCCTTGGACAGCAAAGGTGACTGTGAAGACTGACTCAAACTTTCACCTATATCAGTTTGACTAAGAATGGGGAGGAGAGGTGGATTAGAATGCAAGGGCGGTGGGAATGGCATCCAAGCATCATTGGTTTCCATAAGACATTGCTCTCCCCCCAAAGACACAGAGCAGATGTCACAACATGGCTGGCTGGTTCTCATAACAAAATGAACAGAAGTGATTGGTGGACATAATGGACTGTGGGTGGCCCATGAGGAAAGATGGAATGAACTATGTGTGCTTTTGTGCAGGAATCCAGAGCTGGTTTGCTTCTTCTGTGTCAATGTGGATTTATTCAGTAAAGTTTATACTCTTGGTAAAATAATGTCTCAGGAATTTCTTTTTTGGGATTCACCAACTGGACAGTTGACAGTAACTAACAAGCAAATACTGAAGCGCATAATATCAGACATGTCACTAGAAGGCAAAATGACAAAACTGCATCTCACTTATTTTGGCCATGACATGCAAGGAAATTCCCTGGAGAAAGCAATTATACTTGAAAGCACGAAAAGGAAACCACCAAAGAACTTAGTAGTTGGACACCATCAAAACTGACACCAGAAAGAGCATAGAAAAAACTCAAAGAAGTAGTGCAAGATAGAAAGATGTGGAGAGACCTGGCCCATAGAATCACCAAGAATTGGACACAATTGAAAGAATAACATCATCACCATCACCAACTTTTTTACAGAGACATCATTCTGTTCATTCCCTTTCAGCTTAGAGTCAACCACCTCCTTGTTGACAAATACTTGTGCATTCAATTTTTTGTTTTCCAAGTGAAAGAACTTGGCCCTTGTCTGCTTTAAGCTTTAGGCTTTTTATATGTTATTTCTGTCTCCCAGGTTCACCCATCAATTCTTGTGTCATCAGATTTGATAAACACACTCTCCACTTTTTCAACCTGGTATTAATAAAAATATTTAAAAGTAGAGGATCAAAGCCTATTTTTGTATTTATGAAGACAGGCACATTTGTTTTCCTTCAATCATTTGGTGCTTCATATATGTGCCAGCAGTTTTTTTTATTAAAGATTTTTTAAAAAAGAAGATGAAAACTAAAACAAACTAATATAAAGTAAGAAGAAGAAAAGAAAAATAATTCAGAAAAAGCTAAAAGTTCAAGGAAAAAAAGGTAAAAATAGAAAAGAAAGAAAAATGATACAAAGAAGTGTATTCCGATCTTCTTTACAACACTTATAAATACAATTATAAATTTATCTCTTACGCTATGGTTACAACATATCTCACTTCTTTTTATAATCTGTCCTGTCAAATCACCAAAACCATAAATCATGTTCATTTTTTTTCATAAAAAGTCCATGCAGGGTTTCCAGTCACCGATGTAGATATTGTCTTTGCCTTGATCAAATGTATTTGACAGCATTGCTCGGAGATAATAAGCAAGCATTTGGACAAGTCATCAGTTGAATTCCTTTCTTACCACACAATGTAATTCACCTGCTTCTGAAGACAAACTCATTTCAAACTTCTATTGATCTCAAACTTTGGTCCTGCCATTCCTGTTCTTTACAATTTCCTGGTGGCACACAGATTCTTTTGCTGAAGAAGACTGAATTAAGAGTCAGAGCATGACCCTCCCCATCCATGGATCTTGTCTGGTCTTCAGAATATCTGCCCAGGATATAATAATAGTGTTATCAAAATTGTATCACTGTGCTGAGTCCAGTAAACACATATTTGGGAGCTAAGTTGGGGAGGGTGGCAGATAAGGAAGAACCAGCTGTTGAAGCTAAAGGATGCCCAGGACTTCAACGCCCTATGGGTGGGTGGTATTTCTACTCTGCTTTTCCCTTCTTCAGCTCCCTGGAGAGCAAGTTGCAGCCCAGCTGCATGAGACAAAATGATGACAGTGTGACAAAGAATAAAACAGTCAGGAGAAATGTTGATAATACTCCTGGGCTAATCGCAAATAATGGTGTGTGGAAGAATAGCTCTGAAAGCTGAAAGGAGAGGCAATAATGTGCCCTCCTAGAGAGGGTAGAATCCTTTGACTCAGCTTGCACCAGAGTTTGCAGCAGCTTTAAGAAATATAGGACAGAAGTTCTCTTCATGAATGGGTAAAGGGAGATGGTACATCCAGCCAAGAGTTGGCAGTAGTAACCGGTGGAACAGGCCCTGAAAGCCGTAAGAGATTCCCAGATGAGGACAGCCACACTTCTACCCTGACCCAGAATCTTGGCTGACCCTCATTTGTGATCATTTGCAGTGTCCCATGGGTATGTGACTTTGGTTTATTATGTTTTTTCACACAAACTCCATTTTTAAGGGGGGAAAAACACCCACTAAAGACAATGGATTTGCTTAATGCTTGCCGTTTACTTAATAACCGTTGTGTTCACTTAACAACATCTGCAAAATCAGGAGCGGTCATATTGTGATTCGCTTAATGACCAGCACAATCATAATTCTGGGCTCAGTCAAGGTTTTTAAGTCGAAGTCTACCTAGTTAAATAGCTACTGTTTCCATTATCCAGGAGTCACTCTATAAGTAATTGATATAAGTCAGTGTAAAACAATTTAGGCGAGTAGGAATTGTGTTGCTTTTGTTGTTGCTGTTTATTAAATTTTTATCCCTCCTTTTTTAAATATGTAATTTGATCTACCCATAGCAGCAAATATACCCAATATTAGTAATACTAATACTCCTGTTCCTATTTTCCCCACAATAACCTGTGAGGTAGCTTGGGCTGAAAGGGTATGACTGGCCCGAGTTAACTGGCCAGCTCAGAGTCACCACCTTGTGGTGTCCAGACCAGGGGTCTTCAACCTTGGCCACTTTAAGATTTGTGGACTTCAACTCACAGAGTTCCTCAGCCAACTTTGCTCTGGGAGTTGGTCCACATGTCTTAAAGTGGCCAAAGTTGGAGACCCCTGGTCTATATCATCAGTGTCTCTATCACTGCAGAACAATAAGTGGCTCTCTGTGTTCACCCACACTAGATGTATTCTTCATAAATTCTGTTTTAATCTTGCTTGTCTTCATTTTTGGAAGATGGGTCTAAAAGCAGGCAATGAAAAGAATCAATAATGCCATGTAGAAGAGAACAGGTGGCAGTCTTTTATGCTCCAGCAAACTCCACTTTCAATTGAAATCTGAAGACTATATTTGAATCCATTCAGATTTTGAGATTCATATGGATAAAAGCTTCTTCCATGGGATTATAATGAGGCAGCATCAAAAGAAAGAAAGCTGCTTCATTGTCTGACAGACTGGGATGAAAGCCCCTGGTATAGGGGTTTTCCAACTTGGTAGCTTTAAGAGTTGTGGACTTCAACTCCCAGAATTCCTCAGCCAGCTAGACCTGGTGTGTGTGTGTGTGTGTGTGTGTGTGTGTGTGTGTGTGTCTGGTTATATTCAGAAGATCACCAAAACCTTGGCTTCCAGACCTAGATGGGTGGATGATGGCCTCTTTGAGTGCCTTATGCAGTTTGTGTTCTGTCCTCACTACACATTAGTCTGTATGCAACTCGACATGCAGCTAAACCCATCTATCCTCCAATAAAACAGACTATCTATGTAGATCTGAATGCTTTATTGAAAGAACAGGATATGGTTAAACTGGGGAAAATAAGAATATATACAATGAAAACCAAATACAAGATAGGTACAATTGAGTTACTGCTGAACACAACAATTAATAAATATAAGCAATCTAAATCTCATCAGCGAAGTTCTCTGTGTAGATGTGGGTTTGTACTTGGATGACCATGTGCCACCGATTAAGATGGATTCTTCTTTGTTCTTCTGCCTTCTCTAAATGCTAAAGAAAATGGTGTCTGACTTCCCAGTATGCACTTGTTTTGAGTGTGGGTTGAGATAGATGATAGATAGATGATAGATAGACAGACAGACAGACAGATAGATAGATATAGATAGAATGTGAAGAGAACACTACTACAGTGTTTTGGACAGCTGTCAGTATTCTTAGAATGTCTTTGTTTCTTTTGAGTAATAGGTGGCTCTTGTTGGGCAACTTTTGCATGTTAACTTTCTCTTCTTTTTTGCTGATCTTTTTTTTTCTTTTACCGATCTTTCATCAAATGCACTGAATTGAATTGAATGACAGATGGATGGATATTTTGGAGTCTGCAAAACAGAAACTGAATCATTTCCAAATCATTTGCGCTTGACTTTTGCTAGTGTGGATGAATTCAGACAACAACTGATAGTCAAATCTTTCTGTAGTCATTGTGAGGCATGTGATTAAATGACTTAGACAGATTTAAATATTTGATTCAAAGATTCAATTTAAGGTTTGCTTCAATCAAATATCCTTCAGGTCTTATTTATAGCTACATATAGCCCTATATATTTCTAGCTGATTTAATGAAATCCATTGATTTCTATTGAATTCTTTTAATTTAGTAATGGTTGACACCTATTTATATGCAGTCTAAACATCATGAAATAGAGATGTTATATTATTTATGTTAATAAAAAGTAATAGGTAATAAATTTCCAATTAGGAGAACAGATGGCAACTAGTGGTGTTTTAATGGCGCTTGTCAAGAGGGAAAATGTTTTGCCTTATGTTCTATCTCCTGGAGAAGGATCGGCCTTGGTTCTATGAAGAAAAGTGTGGCTATCATTTCTACAGGGAACAGTTCCATCCTGGGGTCCTCCTTCATGGCCAGAGGTGCACCCCCATCCCATTGCCCTAGTCACAATGACATTGCACTCGTGAGAGAAGACGACTCAAGCCAATCAAGAAGAGTAAAGATCTTGACCGATAGATCACATTTCTGTGTATCAGCAGGAAAAACATGCCAGCCATGCTCTCAATCCTGGTTGCCATCTTCTCTGTTTTTCTTTCCCCCACTTATCCTAAAGATGTCTCTGTGGTATTTCAGTTGTACACATGGCAGTGACTACAATGGCATACTCAGGCATTCAGCAAGACTCCAACTCTCTGGCATTTTTAAAACATTCCTGCCCTTTAGGTTCCATGGAGCTTGCTAGATAAGTGCAATGGAACCTGAACATTTTGGGCCATACCATTTGTACAAAATGCATGAAGCCCAAAGTGGAGCTAGGTTGCTGATGCTTACTATCAAAAGTAGCTTTTAAACTGACCTCTGGGGGAAAACTAGCAGAGCTTATATTCATCCAATTTAGGACAACTCGTCTTTAATATGAGGTTGTAAATGCCCCTGGGAAGGGAGGCCTGTCTCTTTTAGTTTGGCTCAGTTTCTCATTTTCCCAATTGTAAATTCATTTCAGCAGTGTTCCAGCCTCAGTTTGCAAATTCAGAGGACATACACCAAGAATTGCATAAAAACTTGTATGCTTTTTTGTGTTCCCGTTTCCTTCTGCTTTCCCCTTAATATAAAGTATTCCCATATATACTTTTGCTTGCTGTATACACTATTTAATATGTGCATTTGTGCACGCTTTTTGAATTGGTGAATAATGTCACAAAATTGTGACAAATACCAATTTTCAGCATGCAAGTGCATTCCAGCATGTATATAAATTCTTCAGCTGCAAACTAGTATATTCTTATACAAATTTAGATTGAAGAAATCTATGCCCTTCTTCTAAAATCTCCTTGGTAGCATCTAAATCAGTGGTCTTCAAACTTGACAGCTTTAAGACTTGTGTACTTCAACTCCCAGAATTCCTCCTCCAGTCATGTTAGCTCAGGAATTCTGGGAGTTGAAGTCCACAAGTCTTAAACTTGCCAAGTTTGAAGATCCTTGATCTAAATCAGTGGTCGCCAACCAATGAGCCATGGTCCACTGGTGGGCTGTGAGAAAATTTTGGTGGGAAATCTCACCCCCAGAGCACCACCCCCCAAAGCAATTAATCCAGACTGTGCAGAAACACAAAGTTGCGCCACCCACATGGTCCACGGAAACCCTCCCCGCCCACTCACTCCTTACCCAGCAAACTTGCCTGCTAAATTGCTTTTGTGCCGAGAGATTTAGATTAGCTAGGAAGCAAGAAATGGTTGGGTTTCTTGCTTTCTAGCTAATCTTTAGATCTCCGGCTCTGCTTTTAAGCACAGCTGAAACTCCCTTAGGACTGAAGATTCTATTATTCAGTGCAGACTCATGGCAAGCAAATTTTATATGAAAGACTGAGCTAACCAATGGCAGATAGATAGATTGCTGAATGATTCTGTGAATCAATCTGCCTGCTTTGCCTGATTTGGGGTAAAAATTGCTCTTTTTTATAAAAAAAATTCAATATTTATATAAATATTTATAATATTTACATACAAGTCATGCCCAGCCAGTCACATGACCACCAAGCCACACCCACAAATTAGGCCATGCCCACAGAGCCAGTTAGTGGTCCCTGGGATTTAAAATTATGAATTTGGTGATCCCTGAGATCCAAAAGGTTGGCGACTCTTGATCTAAATAGAGGTCCGGAACAAGCTGACATGAACACAGAATGGACATGACAGTTGGTTGAAAATGCTGATTAGAGAACATATGGAGGCCGAGGACATTTGGAGTGGGACATTGAGTGGAAATTACTGAATAATATGGTTGATCAGGGTGCAACTTGTTGTTAAACAGCGACATGGAATCAGTGCCTCCTAACCCTGAAGGGCAGTATAGCAGTATACCATTATGGCAGTTAAATAGTCATGAAATTAGGCAAACAAGAATATTTGTTTGTTTGTTTATCTGCTATAGCTTTCGAACTTACAGTGACTTAAATAATCTGGGATAATTTTTCAGGTCATAATTAGGAGAAATATTCACCAAAATTCAAGAGTTCAGAATGTCTCTAAATCATCCTTGATCATTGGAACTTTCTGCCAAATGAAGTGGTTCCTGATTTATTACCAGTGACTTAAAATTAAACTCTGCCAATGTGTACTTGTCAGGGTTCCAAGTAGTAAATCCATTGCAAGCAAAAGCTCAGAGGCAAGTGAATTCCTCAAAGAATAGCTTTATTGGAAATATCATATTGGCACATATCTGGTAAAAATCAACTCTGAAGGGTTTTCACCTAAGTAAAAGTCAAAGGTTTTCCCTCAACTCCAAACATTCAGTCACATGGCCCAATCAAGCCAGCGTCTGCTGGTCTGGTGACATCACTCCTCCTTCCTCAAGCCAGGTGTGAAAACGTCCTTGGTTCCCAAGAGAAAGTATTTTATTTTTACTGTACAAGCCCAGCTATCTTTAATCCCCCTCCTCCCTATCCTTCGCTCCGGTGTGGCAACCCTGAAGCTCCAAGATGGCTTCACCCAAAACAGCTTCAGGGTTGACACTACTCCCAACTTGGCCCCTATGATAACTATCTCAGTTAGGAAGCTATACGTTTCTAAATTTCTACAAGAAATCTTTCCAATTCCATGAAATTCCTCAAATGTAGTCCTTTGCTGTGTAATTAAGGTCAAAGCAAAGATTTTCTTTTCTTATTGGTTAAAACTACTATTTCGGACTATTAGCTTCACCCTTCTGGCCCTCACAGTAATTTTAATGCTAGATGGAAAAGGCATCTCCTTGAGATTCGCTTTTCCACTGAGGAAGCTCTCTTGAGATATTGATAGAGTATATATTAGCAGAATAGAAAAACAGTAAGATCAATCTAAACAACCAAATACGTTTCTTAAGAAGTCAATGTTTCTTCTTCAGCATTTTGGAGATTTACATTCTGTCAGTTTCTAAGACAGACTAGAAGTAAAAAATTAAAAAAAACGCAAGAAAGTGGTAAGAGAATACCTGTCTAACTTCGATGAATATAAATCATCAGGACCTGATGGATTACATCCCAGAGGTCTGAAGGAGTTGGCTGATGTTATCTCAGAACCATTGTATCATATCTTTAAAAAATCTTGAAGATCCAGGGAACTACCGGAGGATTGGAAAAAAGCTGATGTGGTTCCCATCTTTTTTTTTTTTTAAAGGGGGGGGGGGGAACAGACCTAGGAAACTACAAACTAACATAATAATAAAAACTGGTCTGTGAAATCTAGAAACAAATAAGATTATAACTAGTAGCCAGCATGGGTTTGTTAAAAACAGATCATGCCAAATCCATTTTATTTCATTCTTTTAAAAAGTAACTAAATTAGTAGATAGCAAAAAGCTGTGGATATAGTATATTTAGACTTCAGCGAGGCATTTGACTGGCTGACAAATTGTACTCAGCGAGTAATCCTTAATGGCACTGCATCTACATGGAAGGAAGGAAGCAGTGGGATGTCACAAGGTTCCATCTTAGGCCCAGTACCCTTCAATATCTTCATAAATGACTTAGATGAGGGAATAGAAGGGGAACTTACCAAATTTTCAGATGATACTAAGCTTGGCAGGAATAGCCAAACCCCAAAAGACAAGCTCAGGGTCCAAAAAGATCTTGACAGATTTGAACAATGGGCCCTATCCAACAACATGAAATTTAGTGTTGCGATAAGCAAGGTTTTACACCTAGGCAGGAAAAAAACGAAGCTACAAGTACAGATTAGGCAAAATCTGGTTCAAAAACCATAAATGTGAGAGGGACCTTGGAGTATGTGGATGATCATTAAAAATGAGTCAGTAGCCACAAAACCAAATACAATCCTTATATAAAAAGAGGCGCAGAATCAGTCACATGAAGAATTAATACCGCCTTATAAAGCCTTAGTAAGACCATACTTGGAATACTGTATCCAGTTTTGGTCACCACATTATAAAAAAGATGTTGAGATTTTGGGAAAAGTGCAAAGAGAGCAATTAAGATGATTAAAGGCCTGGAGATTAAAAGATAGGAAAAATGGTTGGAGGCAGGGGTAGAATTCTACCAGTTCTGTCCACTTCTGTAGAACCAGTTGCTCTGAAAAGCAGCAAACATAGAGCATACATAAAACCAGTTCTATATCTGCTACTGTTTTGGCCCACCCGCCCACCCGGGCTCTTACCTGACCTTTATTTCCTGCTTTTTCAACCACAGCTGCTTTGTGCAACACTGCTATGGTTGAAAAAGCAGGAAAAAAGGGCTTTTACCACCACTGCGCACAACAGCAGGCTGCTCAGCTGTCCGGGCAGCTCAGCAGGTCATAAATTGCACTTGCGCGACTCGCACACGACGCAGAGCAACAGAACCGGTAGTTATACCAGTCAGATCCCATCCCTCGTTGGGGGATTTGGGTTTGGCTAGTCTAGAGAAAAGAAGGACTAGTTGGGATATGATAGCAGTATTCCAATATTTGAGAGGCTGTCACAAAGCGGAGAGAGTCAGTTTATTTTCCAAAACACCAGAGGGGAGGACAAGAAACAATGGATGGAAACTAATCAAGGAGTGAAGCAACTTAGAATTAAGGACAAACTTCCTAACAGTGAAGACAATTAATCAGTGGAACAGCTTGCCTCCATCACTGGAGTTTTAAGGAAGAGATTGGACACAATGGACAGTCACTTGTCTGAAATGGTATAGGACAGGGGTTCTACCTGTCAATGAATATTTCAGCTTCAACCATAACAACACAAGAACGCACAATAGATACAAACTCAAGGTTAGCCGCACCAAACTTGATTGCAGGAAATACGATTTCAGCAACAGAGTGGTCAATGTTAGGAATACTCTACCTGACTCTGTGGTTTCTTCCCGAAACCCCAAAAACTTTAACCTTAGACTGTCTACTATTGACCTCACCCTTTCCTAAGAGGTCTGCAGGGGTGTGCATAAGCGCACCAATGTGCCTACCATCCCTGTCCTAATGTTTCATATTGTTTTGATTTGATTACAGCACAAGACCCAGGATGTCAAAACAATAGAACTCAGAAGGTCATCACACAGCCCATTACCCAAGTCATTACAACACAGGAGGCTGATAGTCACACAGCCAATACCTCAGCCACACACGTTCTTAAGAAAAAGCCAGCCAATCTGCAAACATCAACTCCATCAACCAATCAAATGACAACACAGCCAACCTCCCCACCAATATGTATTGGGAGACAGCAGCTCAGATCATGCTTTGCTCACACAAGCACAAAGCCAAAAGCACCAGCCTGAAGATGGCAAGTGAGATCTCGTTGAAACGTTGCCCAGATAGTCTCGGTCTTACACGGGAAAAGACCCGAACACACCAAGACCTGCATACCTGTACCCGTGAAAATCTACGAATATATATATATATTTGTTTTCGGAGGTTTTTGTGGGTATTTGTATGTGGATCTTTGGTTCTTCGGGTTTTCTCCCGCATAGAATTGGAAATATCTAGGCGACGTTTCGATGAAGTCTCATTCATCATCTTCAGGCTTGTGTCTTCGGCTTTGTGCTTCTCAGTAGAAGGCCGAAGACACAAGCCTGAAGATGATGAATGAGACTTCATCGAAACGTTGCCTAGATATTTCCAATTCTACGTGGGAGAAAACCTGAAGAACCAAAGATATATATATATATGTGTGTGTGTGTGTGTGTGTAAGGTTTTTAAGCTGATAATTTTAAATAATAAATAAATAAAATAATAAATATTTATTATTTAAAATTATCAGCTTAAAAACCTTACACACATGTAAAGAAAAGACAACGAATCAAATAGCTTTCTGTCGGTATGGTCTCTGGTGATGAGCCGAAAGACAGAAAAGAAAGCAGTATGCTTTCTCCCTTAATTGGGGCTTAACAGGGTGTTGTAATACAAAGTATGTATGTATGTATGTATGTATATATATATATATATATATATATATATATATATATATATATATATATATATATATATATATATATATATATATATATATAATATATGGATCTTTGGTTCTTCGGGTTTTCTCCCGCGTAGAATTGGAAATATCTAGGCGACGTTTCGATGAAGTCTCATTCATCATCTTCAGGCTTGTGTCTTCGGCCTTGTGCTTCTCAGAGTGATGTGAGCTTGCAGCTGCTTCTTCCTTTAACTACTAGTGGGGGTGTGACTTGATTGGGTGGGGGCTTGGCTGTGTTCTGATTGGCTGGAGGTGTGTTCTGTTCTGGTGGGGGTTTGGTTGTACTGAGACTAACCGGAGTACAACCAAACCCCCACCAGAACAGAACACACCCCCAGCCAATCAGAACACAGCCAAACCTCCAACCAATGAGAACACACCCCCACCCAATCAGAACACAGCCAAGCCCCCACCCAATCAAGTCACACCCCCACTAGTAGTTAAAAGGAAGAAGCACCGGCAAGCTCACATCACTCTGAGAAGCACAAGGCCGAAGACACAAGCCCGAAGATGATGAATGAGACTTCATCGAAACGTCGCCTAGATATTTCCAATTCTACGCGGGAGAAAATCCGAAGAACCAAAGATCCACATACAAATACCCGCGAAAATCTCCGAAAACAAATATGTGTGTGTGTGTGTGTGTGTGTATGTGTGTGAAAGGTTTTTAAGCTGATAATTTTAAATAATAAATAAGGGAGACTAGTATAGATCTATTTCGAGCTAGTTAGCTCTCTTCAGCTAGCCATACCCTTACTGGGATTCGAACCAGGGAAGTATTACATTATATATATATATATATATATATATATATATATATATATATATATATATATATATATATATATATACTTTGTATTACAACACCCTGTTAAGCCCCAATTAAGGGAGAAAGCATACTGCTTTCTTTTCTGTCTTTCGGCTCATCACCAGAGACCATACCGACAGAAAGCTATTTGTTTCGTTGCCTTTTGTTTACATGTGTGTAAGGTTTTTAAGCTGATAATTTTAAATAATAAATAAGGGAGACTAGTATAGATCTATTTCGAGCTAGTTAGCTCTCTTCAGCTAGCCATACCTGCTTTCTCCCTTAATTGGGGCTTAACAGGGTGTTGTAATACAAAGTATATACTTATTCCCCTGCCTGAGCTGATAAGGAGAGAACCAGTGGTGTAGTGGCAATTACAACTGCCTCACATGTAATACTTCCCTGGTTCGAATCCCAGTAAGGGTATGGCTAGCTGAAGAGAGCTAACTAGCTCGAAATAGATCTATACTAGTCTCCCTTATTTATTATTTAAAAATTATCAGCTTAAAAACCTTACACACACACATATATATATATATATATATATATATATATATATATATATATATATATATATATATATATATATATATATATAATTTTTCTTATATGTATCCATATATTCATAACTATCTTTTTACTTATACCTATTATCTTGTAAGCAATTGACAAATAAAATAAATAAAAAATAAAACCTGACAGCTTTAAGACTTGTGGACTTCAACTCCCAGAATTTTTCCTCCAGTCATGTTAGCTCAGGAATTCTGGGAGTTGAAGACCACAAGTCTTAAAATTGCCAAGATCTCCTGCCTGAGCAGAGAGCTAGAGTACAAGACCTTCAAGGTCCTTTCCAGCCTATTCTGATTGAGAAATGACATTTACAAGAAGCAATAGATGGAAACTAATCAAGAAGAAAACCAATTTAAAAATAAGGAGACATTTCCCAACAATGAGAACAGTTAATCAGTGGAACCGCTTGCCTCCAGAAATTGTGGGTGCTCCATCACTGGAGCCTTTTAAGAAGAGACCGGACAGCCATTTGTCCTGGATGGTAGAAGGACTCCTACCTTTGTCGGAGGGTTAGACTAGGACCTCCAACATGCCTTCCAACTTCGTTGTTCTTTAATTCAGCTAAATAGCTTGGCCATCCACTATTGTAGAGTCAGGGATAAAACAGTATCTTATGCTACCTGATTGTGTTCCTGTGGCCAAAGGGTTGTAATGGCTGCTACTTGTGTTTATTACATAGTTGTGGCTTCTACAAGATTATAGACCTTGTTTCACTTGCCCTCCTATAGCAAAATAGTCTGGGCAAACAGAGTCTTTTGATTCGCGCCCCTTCTTGGACACACCAGTTGCTGCCAATTCTGTTCTACAGCTGTTAAAATGTGACAGGGGATGATAAATTCTAACTTTTCTTCAGACTCCCATATTTAGTTTTAGTTAGGGATACAGTCTTTGCTTTAAGCAAAACCATGTTTTTGCTCTCAGCTTTCAGATTTGTATTCTTAGTTTAGGTCTAGATCCTTTTACCTGAATATTTCTAATAGTTTGTTCTGCCTTGACAGAGAAAGTAAACAAAGCCAATATTTCCTGGGTCGTGCTGTTGTTTGTTTCAGCTTTGTTCTTGTTTTCTTGTTTTTATGCTAGTCTTTTGTTACAGTAAAGAACGACTGACTGACCAATTCAGGGCTCTTAGCACTTGTTCATTCCATGTAGCAACCACAGCCTAGGTCAAACTCCATTCCAATTTTGTGAACAGCCCCAGGTCCTCCTGAAGCCCCAAATAATGTTTCAGGGACCTGAGCAGACCAGTGGAATAGTTCCTTCCTCCTTGCATTGATGGCAAAAGAAGAAGGAGACAATAGAGGATGAGATGGTTAGATGGTCTCATCGACGCAATGAGCATGAGTTTGGGCAAACTTCAACAGACAGTGGAGGATGGGGGACCTGGCCTGTATGATCCATGTGGGGGTCACCAAAAGTCTGACACAACTTAGCAACTGAATAGTCCTGTAATCAAGTGCAGTTGCAGAGAACCTCAAGAGGAACAGTGAGCAATCTGACCATTTCACGCTAATATCCCTAACTTTGAGTGGTGCCCGTAACAACTTGAGTCAGGTCCAAGCTTGCAATGGTGGCTATGAGCTCCCAAGCCATCTCTGAACCCATGGCCAAAAGGACAGCATAATATTTCCCATTAGCCATAGGGGAAAATCTATTGATGTGGTTGCTAGGAGTTGAAAACAATTTGATGGCCCAAAATCAATCAATCCATTAATCAACCTGGGAAACCACCAATCCAGCCACCACTTTGAGTAGCTTGTGTAGGGAGGCTGCTAGAGTCCCATCCCATCTGCTCTATAACACACAACCTCACAACCAGTTTCTTGTGGAGTGGTGCTTCTGAAAGCCACAAGGGCCTCCCAGATGCTACCGCCCTGCCCTACCCTGGGCTGCAGCTGATGCCACACTCGCAACTCAGGAGTGCACATTTCCAAGAGGGGAGCACACTCCCAAGCATGGGCTCAGCCAGATCTCAGCAATAGATGCCAATCAGCTCTTTTTTTCTACTATTAGACTATGGATTATTATACTATTATACTATGGACTGTGAGGTTATTATTAGCCATTCATGGGCCATGTTTTTCTTCCTAATTTTTCTCTCATTGGATTCACTCTCAAGTAAACCTGGTTTCAGAATTATATAAGCTCGATAATGGGATTAGCCATCCAATTCAGCCTATATCTGCTTTTGGATTCAGCATGTGTCAGCTCTTTTCTCTGTGAATTCTTGTACTTTTAAATGTAGGTTTTCCAGTTTCCACTGTTGTTATTTATGCCTTTAACAGGGTCCTATTAAACAGGTGAAATTAGCAAGTGAAACA
This sequence comes from Bungarus multicinctus, assembly GCA_023653725.1. Taxonomy (NCBI): domain Eukaryota; kingdom Metazoa; phylum Chordata; class Lepidosauria; order Squamata; family Elapidae; genus Bungarus; species Bungarus multicinctus. The sequence goes on along the minus strand of CM042835.1, from coordinate 26,833,172 downwards.
TTTTAGTGTGGGAAAGAAGATGAGAAACATTTCCACATTTCAATGTGCTCATTGTTGGCCTTGCATGAGATTGCATAGGGTTGTTCAAAACTGGTGCACAAGGTTGGAGATCCTCCTTAGGTTCATAGCTGCAGCTTGAAGAGCAGGTGGCACCTGTGGCCAGGTAGGCCTTTCCATAGGTTCACTGGTGTACCAGTTGTGCCCTTTCCTTGACTGAGAGGCCCTGGCCACTCAGCTCCTGGTCACCTCGTGATTGGACTACTGCAGTACACTCTACACTGGGCTTCTCTTAAAACCAGTTACAGTTGTTTCAATATACAGCAGCATGAGCAGTAATGGACAGTTTTCATGATGTCCATTATCAATGTTGCTTCACAAGTTGGCAGTTCAGCTTTTGTTGCAATGCAAGATGCTGGTTGCCACCCAAAATGCTCTTCAAGTGTAGGGCCTAGATATCTGAGGGTCTGCCTATCTTCAAGTCCTTCTGCTCACCTGGTAAATTTGGGCTGAGTGGTGTCCTTTCAATTAAATGCAGCCATCTTGGGGACATCAAAGAAATGTGCCTTCTCTATCACAGCTTCCAGCCTCCCCCACCCCCAAGATATGGACAGTGCCCTTAAAACTTGGCTCTGTTCACAGGCTGTGGGTGTGATCCATAATTATGGTGCTTGTCATGTTATTTTGTGTGGTTTGTATTGTTTGTTATTCTAGTTGTTTTAGTCTGGATTGCTTGTCAATGGGGGGGGGGGGGTTAAGTTTTTTATTCTTATTTGTGGATTTGGTAAGCTGCCCAGAGTCTTTTGGAGTGAAGGACCATATTAAATTTAATTAAATTTTAAAAATCAATGTCTGTATTTCAAACCAAAGACATTAGTCCAAGTGAATGCTGACAGTCTATACAGTATACATCTGTAATGGAGCAAAACAGAAATAACAATGCGACTATTGTTGGATTTCACTGTAAGATATGTAAGTTGAATCCTAGCATCAAATAAAGTTCACTAATATTTCTTTCCCTTATTAAAATTCTGCAAAACAGCACATCTGGAAAAATAATACCCCATTAAAGGATGGACAGTGGATGTTACAGTCCTTAAAGTAAGACTTTAGTTCAGGGAAATTTGCATTTAAAAGCTTGCATCTGGAAAACTAAATTAAAATCAAGACCCTTTTAGTACTCTCCGGTCTGAGTTGCTAACAGGTTGTCTTCTCCACACCTGGCAAGAGGAGAGATTCTCTGTTGCCAGGCAGTTCACCTGTAATCCAATATTATTTATCAGAACATCTGGGACTGTGGGTAAGACCTGCAAAAGCTGAAACACATCTGGAACATCTATCCTTCCCCTCCTTGTTTTTCGTTATGGGTGGGAAACACAACAAAAAAGCTGCATGTTTAAAGGAGTCCTCTTTCAAGCATTACGGAAGAGCAGGGGACTTTCCAACCATGCAGTCTGAAAAGTACCCTGGTACAACTGTGCAGGTGTTTACAGGGGGCTTTGTTCTTCCTGGAAAACCAATCATTGCCAAACTACAAATCCCACAGTTTAGTAATCTTGTCCCATGCTGGGAGCTATAGTTCAGAACATCTGGAGGACCACAGGTTTCACTCTAGTGGCCTAAGAATCATCCCTAAAACAGCCTTCCTCAAGAGACATACTGGAAGTGAGAAACTAGTAGATGCATGTGTAGGTACGTTTTTCTCATTTGCTTCTCTCGGGTCTTGGAGCAGAAAAATCTCTTTGAGTACTTCCATGCTGCCAAGTCTTCCCAATTTTGAAAACAAGATGACCGACCATTTTCCTCTTAGATGCTACCTTGGAACCAATAAGAACAATACAATACAGAGGAAAAAGGAGCTTTGGCACATAACAGCTTCGAAGTTCAGCTCCTGAAGTTGTTCACAGACCTCAGCTGTATTGGAGGATCTTGAGAAGTAATCCAGGTGGGTCATAAAAACTGAAGGAATTCCAGTCTCTTCAGTGAGCAGTTGAAGAGCTACAGCCCAGGAAAAAACCCTTCAGGGATCCCTCCCTGAACATGTATTTAGTCAGCCATCTTCATTGGAAGTGTGGCTAATTCTATTTTACAAGTAGTTCTCAACTGACAACCATGATTGAAATCTGAAATTTAATCATACGTTAATGCACTTGTAAAGCTAGTTATTATGTGACTGGACTCATTTTACAACCATTTTTCCATGGTCATTAAGCAAATCAGGTGGTTGTTAAGTGAATTGAGTTTGTCCAGTTGATGTTGCTTCCCAGAAACCTTCTGAAAAGGTCACAAAACATAATCCATGTGACTGTAGGACTCTGCAACCGGTCATAATTGAGAGCTCAAATAGCAACCACATGACCAGGGGTGTGGGTGTGGGTGAGAGAGAGAGTTATGAGTGCAAGAGTCAGTCATAAATTACTTTTTCTGAGGCTGTCAGAGCTTTGGACCATTATTAAAAACAGTCGTAAATCAAGGACTACATGTATTGTAAAGTTAAATAAGCAGAATCTTGCAAGTCTGATAGTACAAATATTTCTCTGATTCTTCACAAAGAACTTGTGTGTATCTGTGTGGAGGAGCCCCCTGAGCCTTTTTCTCTGCATCTTATACAGCTGCAGGCTATGCCCTCCCTAATCTGACTGTTCCTTAGGCAGCATCTCTTCTACTGGCCTCTTAATATATATATATTAATGTGGCTTTCATTTTTTGCATAAGAAGAATTCTGGGTAGAAAGAGAAGAGGAATTGAGTGATTGACAGATGTCTAAACAGAAGAACAGTTTCCTAGAAAGTCATCAATCACAATGTGGGGTTTGCAGAAATGTTGAAGCTTAGATATTTGCAGCAAGTCTTTTCTCTTAGTTTGTCTCCTTTCTCTTGTTGGAAGTGATTCACTGCCAATCAGACCAGGTAATACAGAAGTGAATGTGGGATAAATCAACATTTGTGACAATGAATAGGAAGATTCTTCAGGGTTTCAAGCATGAATTTTCAGCCCTTGCTGAAGATCCTATCTAGATGGGATTCTCCAACATAGAACATAAAATAATAGGGTTGGAAAGGATCTTAGAGGTCTTTCTAGTCCAACCCCCTACTTGTGGAAGGAGATCATATACCATTTCAGACTTTCTTTGGGCTTGATGGGATAGATAGACATGATCATAGAAACAATAACATAAAAACAGAACATAATAATTGAGTTGGAAGGGACCCCAGTCCTCTAGTTCAGTGGTTGCTAACTGGTGGGCCACGGCCCATTGGTGGTCTGTGAGAAAATTTTGGTGGTCCACAGAGAAATCTCACCCCCAGAGCACCTCCCCAAAGCAATGAATCCAGGCTGCGCGGGAACACAAGGCTGCGCCACCCACATGACTCGCAGGAACCCTCCCCGCCCACTCACTCCTTACCTGGCAAACTTGCCTGCTAAATTGCTATGTTTCCTTTTTTTTCCCAACCATCAGCTGTTCTTCTGTGTCGGGAGATTTAGATTAGCTAGAAAGCAAGAAATCGTTGCATTTCTTGCTTTCTAGCTAGTCTTTAGATCTTTGGCTCTGCTTTTAAGCAGAGCCGAACCTTCCTTAGGACTGAAGCAGTGCAGACTCAGCTAGCCGATGGCAGAAACACAGATCTCTAAATGAATCTATAATTCTGTGAGCAACTCAATCTGCCTGCCTGCTTTGCTTGATTTGGGGTAAGTGTTGCTTTTTTATTTAAAAAAATCAATATTTATATAAATATTTATATTTTTTACATAAAAGCCATGCCCAGCCATTCACATGACCACCAAGCCATACCCACAAATTAGGCCATGCCCACAGAACTGGCTGTTAAAAAATTTGAATTCCACCCCTGCCTCTGTGCGTTTGTGTGTGTGTGTGTATGAGAGAGAGAGAGAGAGAGAGGGAGGGAGGGAGAGAGAGAGGTTAGATCAGATATCTCTCTCTCTCTGTCTCTCTCCCCCCAATGTCAGCAAGCCACCTTCAGTCAAAATTCATATTAGTGGTCCCTGGGATTTAAAATTATGAGTTTGATGGTCCCTGAGGTCCAAAAGGTTGGCGATCCCTGCTTTAGATCAACCCCTGTCCAAGCAAGAAACTCATTTCAGACAAACGGCTGAAACTTTTGGGTGTTCCAGAAGGCAAACCATTTCACTGATTAATTGTTCTTAACTGGCAGGACGTTTTGACCTTATTTCTAGGTTGCTTCTCTCCTTGATTAGTTTCCATCCATTACAAAACATAAACCCTCCATCAAAAGGAAATCTGCAAATCCAGATCAAAATATCTGCCGAAAAATCTAAAGCAAAAATGTGAATGAATTGCTTGAGCTTCCTACTAATGTGGACTGATCACCCGATGCTGACTTTCGCTTCTATTGACAGGGGAAGAACATCTGAGCAGGGAAATGCTCTACTCACTGAATGGAATCCAAGATATTTATGAATTCTGTGTTCAAAGTCTGGACTTCTACTGGCCTTGGAAGAAGACAGGAACCTCCTTGACACTTATTTCAGTCTTATTAAGTTACTAAATGGATTACGGGGCTATTTGCACCATCTGAACCCAGCTCCAACATTTGCAGCAAATCTTTAATTCTGACGGTGCAACTTAGTAGATTTCTTTTTGTATTTGCTTACAAAGATCAATGGAAAAAAAGGGAAGCATTCATTGTTTCAGATCTGGACGGTTTCAATCTTCTTCAATAGCTTGTCTTCGATAGCCTTTCTTCAGGCATTTTGTTGGTCCTGCGATTGGCCTCTGAAATGTGAGAGGTTGTTTTGGAAAATCCATCTCCTGTAGTTCTGCAATATTGTCTCTGCTGTAACTAGTTTTCTGTTTCCCTCTCCTTTTGCAGATATTCATTTTTTGTTTATAGGAAAATCTATAGAGTTTGAATTATCAAAAGCCAGTTTCCCAGTGGGGAAAGGCACAAAATCAATACTGAGATATTGCCTCATTTATTGGCTCTTGTGAATAGCAGTTCTGTTATGATGCTTTAGGAGAGATAAATTATGAAGGCTTTGCAGGACTTGGTTAAGAGTGCCTGCTGCTATCCCTGTGTGTTTTAAGCATCTCTGTGACGTCCTGCTGAAGATTAGCTCGCAATGTGTCGCTCTGTCCCCTTCACCAAGAGGTCACCTGCCTCGCTTGGATCTCAAAATCTCATTTTGACGGCCTGATTTGTAGGTTTTCAGCCCTAGAAAATAGAAGAAAGCTGAGACATAAAGTGTCTTACAGATCCCTGCACACAAAAGTCTCTTTGGTGGGGATTAACTTAGCAGGATAGATGTAAGGTCCTGCGTCTACTCCCCACTCAAGAAAGAACAGACTCTTGAGATAGCAGCACTTCAAAAGGGATCTTTTATTGAAAGGAAGTGATTGCAAGACAAAAGCTAAGCAGGCTCTAAGGTCCCCTTAGGCAATTCCGTTAGGATAAAGGAGTTAGAGACCCCTCCCCTCAGTCCGATGTTGAATGAGCCAATCCACAGGTGTGAAGATGTTGGGAAGACGGGACTGTTCCCAGGCACTTCTTTCCAGAACAGTGGTCGCCAACCGGTGGGCTGAGATAAAATTTTGGTCAGCCACAGAGAAATCTCACCCCCAGAGCAACCCCCCCCCAAAGCAATTAATCCAGGCAGAAACACAAGGCTACACCGCCCACATGGCTCGCAGGAACCTTCCCCACCCACTTACTCCTTACCTAGCAACCTTGCCTGATAAATTGTTATTTTTCCTTTTTTTTCCCTGATCATCAGCTGTTCTGCTGTGCCGAGAGATTTAGATTAGCTAAGAAGCAGGAAATGGTTAGATTTCTTGCTTTCTAGCTAGTCTTAGATCTTCAGCTCTGCTTTTAAGCACAGTCGAACCTCCCTTAAGAGTGAAGGTTCCATTATTCAGTGCAGACTCATGGTAAGCAAATTTTATTTGAGAGACTGAGCTAGCTGATGGCAGATAGATAGATCGCTGAATAATTCTGTGAGCAACTCAATCTGCCTGCCTGCTTTGCCTGATTTTGGGTAATTTATTAGCTTAGGTCCTGTTTCTAGATGATCTTCTAGGCAGGATAGATACTAAATCATCTGCAATTGCCTGTAACTTATATTTTTCCTTTTCTTTATTTCCATCCCTTTTATCTCCTCATCTTGTCTGATATTTCTATTTAATACTTCTAGTGTCAATATAAATACAAATTCTCTGAGGTGAAGTGAAGACCTTATGTTTGGCTAAGCGGGACAGCATGTCCTTCATGAAGGGGAGAGGATATAAATCATGAGAGGGAGAGGGTATAAACAGCACACACCATTTATCCCATGCAAGTCAACGCACAATCTCATAGTCTCATCTTTTTTTCTTTATTTAGGACTGTGATGCGACTCGTGGCTTTACTGGCTTGATGAACCCCATTGCTAGGTTTTTGTCTACATATTCGTGCATTTCTTTCATCTCCCAGGGTGCCATGGGATACAGTTTGGGTTTGGGAAGCTTGGCCCCAGGGATGATTTCGATGGCACAGTCCATTGTACGGTGGGGGTCAGGGCATTGCACTCAGTCTCACTGAACACTTCAGCAAGGTGCTGATATTCCCTAGGGATCCTTCCAGCTTCTGGGGTCTGTTGTTCTGGTGGGGCCCTGGGAGGAGTTTCCTGTGTGTGTGATGCCTCTGTTTGCTAGTGCAGAGGGGGTGGGGAATTGCTATCCTCAGCCTCTGGCTGCCTCCTCTCCACCAAATGATCAGGCCCCACTTGTCTAGCCACGAGAGCCCTAGTACAACCACCTCTGTCATTTTGGGAGCTATTACAAATCGAATTGAATCCCAGTGGTCTGCTATCTCCAGCCTCACTGGTTCAGTTAAGTGGGTGGCATGGATTCCTCCCAACAGGGACCCATTGATTTGTTCAAAATTAATCAGGTGGGCCAATTTATTTGCTCTTATCACTAGTTTCAGGACCGTGGGCAAGTTAATCAAAAATCTGGTGCAGCCTGAATCTATTAAGGCTTCAAATGTGCCCTGGGTCCCTGTTTTTGGGGCAGTGAGGCATATTGGGAAGGTGAAAGGGTGGATAGGTTCACTCACCATTGGGTCCTTTTCCCCCTCATCTTCTCTGTCATAGGGTTCTGGTAATTGGTCATCATCAGCTGCAGGTCTCCCTCCTTTGGGTAGGTAGGGAGGGACCTCTACAGTCTGGAGGGCTTTTCGAGACTTCTCAGCAGCACGCCTGGGGCCCCATTCTGGCGCACCCTGGGTGGTGGTTCTGGCTTGGGTTTTGGGGCTGGGGTTGTGCAGGCTGATGTAAAGTGCGCTACCCTCCACATCTGCAGCATTTCAATTGGCCTCAGGGGAGGGTTGGTCTTGTGGCTGGCTGGGCTGCCATGGCTTCCCATTGGCTAGATGATCTCTGATCTGGTTGTCTTCTCTCTCTAGGATCCAGCTGCCTCTGCATGTCATTTGCATGAAAGCCGCTGTCAACCTTAATCGCCACTCAAAACCAGTCAGAGACTCGGTTAGGAATATTCTAATAGATGGTAGTTTGGCTGATCTGCTTATCTAGGCTTTCTCTGAAAAAATGGACTAGTAGCTCCTCTCACCAGGGAGCTTCCCTATGACCCTTCTGAACTCATGGATGTGTTATTTAATGGGCTGTCCTTTCTGCTTTAAACTCAGGATCTCATCCTCCACATATTGGTCATCTTCCACTTCCTCAAACCAAGTTTCCAGTTCTTGCAGGAATTCATTGATGTCCTGCAGTAGGGGGAAGGCTCTCCTCTTATAGAGGGCTGCCAACCATCTTTTGCTTCTCCCTTCAGTCCCATTGCAATGGCATTTACCAGGGCTCTATAGCAGTTTAAATAGACTCCAGCAGAGTCAAGGAATAGAGCCAATTGATTTGGGTTCCCATTGAACTTTCCCCTGAATCGGGTCAGTTCGTTCTACACTGCCGCTCCCCTGTCTTTTTGGGCCCCATCTGCCTGTGCTTGGAGTGCTTGGCAGCTTCAATCGGCTCTGGCTTGTAGAGGGGGGGTTGCCCACCTGGACGGGTTGTTTGTGGTGCAGGGGAGACACTGGCAGCAGTTGTTTATTAGGAGCACCATGTCAGCATTACCTAGGTGAAGCCAACTCTGACTTCACCCACTTCATGCCTCACCTCTGACCCTGTATTCTCCTCTCCCCAAAGTGTGTCACCAGTCACATTCCCCAACAAGGTAATTTTGCAGGTTGTAGAAGTCACTCCCTCCAGGCATTGCTGGTCTCCATGGAGATGGCCGTGACTTGCTCGGCCAGAGTGCATCTTGTTATGACTGAGGAGTAAATTCCTTGGTGCAGTTACGAGGTGCAGTTTCCCATCCCCCTCGGGAGCAGGTCAGGGAAGTTTCGTGAGTTGACAGTATGAACTTGTGAGGGACTGGAATGATGATATTATGGCCATAAATGTAGGGGGCAAAATAAACACTGAGGTTCATTGCAGAGTGAGGTTTCCATCTGGGCACCATGTTGTTTGTGAAAATCTGCTTTAGGTTGGGTGATATGGGCCTGCTACCTAATGCCTGAAAAAGTGCAGCGTCATTATCAAATGTAGGCTGCAACCAACTAATAACATATTTCAATGGCTTGAGCTTTGAACGGTAGGTAACAACCAATGGTGTTCTGTTAGTCTGTTTTGTGGCCTGTTTTTTAATGGTTCCTCCCTGAGAATCCACTCAGCTCTACTGATTTCTCTATCGATCTCAGTTGATGAGTAATTTAGTCTCCTGAATTCCTAGTTTAGCTCCCTCAATATCCCTGTGAAGTGGATCAGAAGAACTATGACTGCACTATAGAACTTGGCTACATAGGATAAATGTGGTAAGGAGTCCTGGCAAGAGGTTGGAAGCCTGTAGATATGCAGGGCAATATGTAGCCATGAACAATCTGTTTTCTGCATTTATATCTCTAGTGTTCTCACTAGAAAATAAAATCTCTCATCAAAATCTATTCAACCTTTAACAACTTCTGCCAACTATCAATCTTAGTCATTTGGGCATTTTATGGCCTTTGGACCACATCCAGTCCTCTGTCTGGCCCATGTGGATTGCATTTATTCTGAATGCAACTGCTTTCCCCCCCCCACCATGTATGTGTGCACGTGTGTGCATGCGTGCCTACATACCTTCACAGCCCTTTTAGTTTGGCCCTCCACACCAGTCCTAGTTTCTCATGGGGCCCCTTAGGAAAACTAACTGTCCCTGGTCTGGACCTTGTTGGCAGGAGCTGGGGCAAGACCAGGAGCTCAACCCATCACACAGTACTTGGGTCTTGAACTGCCAATCATCTGGTTGACAAGCCCAGTATCATAACCAGTAGGCCACCGTGGCTCTTTATCTACATACTTTGTCCATTTCCTTGATGTCATGGTAAAAGGACGTCTTAAAAAACTATTGTACTTGTGACACCTTCTTAGGCTGCCTTGGTTAAGATGTCATAATTGTTACCTGATCAGGTAATTGTACAGCTAGTCCTCAACTTACAACCACAACGGAGCCCAAAATTTCCATTGCTAAGCAAGACAGTTGTTAAGTGAACTTTACCCCATTTTACAACCATTCATGCCATAATTGTTAAACGAATCAGAACAGTTATTAAGTTAGTAGCATGGCTATTAAGTGAATCTGACTTCCTCATTGACTTTGCTTACCACAAGGTCACAAAATGTGATCACATGACTAATTTTGATCATGTGACCATGCTGCAGTGGTTGTAAGTGTAAAAAATGATCATACATCACTCCTTTCAGTGCCATTGTCACTTTGAATGGTTACTAAATGAATTGTTGTAAGTTGAGGGCTACCTGTACTGGGTCTCATATATAACCTTATATCTGCATAACCAACCAGTCTTAGTCGTTTCCTCCATTCTCCCTCCCTCCCATTCAGTCTTCCGTCAGCCCAGCCACTCCTGGCATCTGATGAAGAAAGACACAGCTGAAGAAAGCTCTTGTGTTTGAAAGGGGCCCCCAGGCGCCTCTGATTCATGACAGGAAGCGAGTCTGATGGCCCTGGCGATTCCTTGAGATGCTACTTTTCCGATTCAGGAAGTTTCAGCTCCAGTAGTCAGATATAATGACAGCCGCCCATGAAGGATGAAAGGGAGAAAAAAGCATGCGAGGAGACCCGGTAATTTGCTTCTTTTTTCCCCTTCTCTTTTAAAAGAAGCCTTTATCCATGCTTGAAGCTGCTCTACCAATCAAAACTGCATTTGCTGCTCTTTTCCACTCCTTTCTAGGTTTGGTTTTTGTTCTGTTCCAGTCCTATCTCAGATTATTAACGAAGTGTGCTGTAACATCAAAGGTGAGAAAGCATTTGTTTGTTTGTGGAAGGGTGTAGATGAGTGTCGCTCAGGGAACAAAAGCTTCCAGCTCTTTCCATGCCAGGTAATTAGAAAGAGTCTTCTGCCTGCACTAAAATGCCAGTCCTTGCCAGTCTGTTAGGCAAGCAACGTGTCAGGGCCAAAGCCACACAGTTGCCAGCTTCCTGGCAGCTCATGATGGGCTCTAGAAAAGACCTGCCTGCATGGAAAGTTTTCTCCATTCCTCCTTCACCAGGCTCAGTGCCAGATTGGGATTCAACCTTCCTCTCCCCTTATACTTTAAATCAATTGCTCAGAGGGGCAACAACAGAATAGAATAACAGAGTTGGAAGGGACCTCGGAGGTCTTCTAGTCCAACCCGCTGCCTAGGCAGGAAACTCTGCACCAGTTCAGACAAATGGTTATCCAACGTATTTTTAAACACTTCCAGTGTTGGAGCATTCGCAACGTCTGAAGGCAAGTTGTTCCATTGATTAATTGTTCTAACTGTCAGGAAATTTTTCCTTAGTTCTAAGATGCTTCTCTTGATTAGTTTCCACCCATTGCTTCTTATCCTGCCCTCAGATGCTTTGGAGAATAGCTTGACTCCCTCTTCTTTGGGGCAGCCCCTGAGTTATTGGAACACTGCGATCAGGTCTCCCCTCGTCCTGCATTTTATTAGACTAGAAATACTCAATTCCTGCAACCATTCTTTATATATTTTAGCCTCCAGCCCTCTAATCATCCTGGTTGCTCTTCTCTGCACTCTTTCTGAAGTCTCAACATCTTTTTTATATTGTGGCGACCAAAACTGAATGCATCATTCTAGGTGTGGCCTTACCAAGACATTATAAAGTGGTATTAACCAGTAGTGGAATTCAAATTTTTTTACTACTGATTCTGTGGACGTGGCTGGGTGGGCCTGGGAGAGGAAAAATCTCCACTCAGAGGTGGTATTTTCTGGTTCTCTGAACTACTCAAAATTTCCACTACCGGTTCTCCAGAACTGGTCAGAACCTGCTGAATACCACCTCTGGTATTAACACTTCACATGATCTTGATTCTATCCCTCTGTTAATGCAGCCTAGAATTGTGTTGGCTTTTTTTGGCAGCTGCTGCACACGGCTGGCTCATATTTAAATGGTTGTCCACTAGGACTCCGAGATCCCTCTCACAGCTACTACTATTGAGCAAGGTACCACATATACTGTAACTGTGCATTTGATTTTTCTTGTCTAAATGTGGAACCTTACTTTTTCACCATTGAATTTCATTTTGTTAGATAGAACCCAATGTTCAAGTCTGAATCTCAAGCCTGTCTTCTGGAGTGTTGGCTATTCCTCCCAGCTTGGTGTCATCTGCAAATTTGATGAGCTCCCCATCTATCCCTTGTCAAAGTCATTGATGAAGATGTTGAAGAGTACTGGGTCTAAAACAAAGCCTTGGGGTACTCCACTGCATACCTCCAGGTAGATGCAGTTCTATTGAGGACTACCCATTGAGTGCAGTTAGTCAGCCAGTTATGAATCCATCTGGTGGTGATGCTGTCTAACCCACATTTTTCTACTTTACCTAGTAGTAGGTTATGGTCTACTTTATCAAATGTCCTCCTGAAGTCCAAGTAAATTATATCAAATTATATCAATCAGCATTCCTCTGGTCACCTAATTTTGTCACTTTGTCAAAGAATGCAGTAAGATTAGTCTGGCATGATCTGTTTTTAACAAACCCATGTTGGCTTCTGGTTATTACTTCATTGCTTGATTATCTTTTCCAGAATCTTCCCTGGTATTGAGGTCAGGCTAATAAGTCAGGCTGATAGGTCTGCAGTAATCCATCCGGTCCTGGTGATTTGAACTTGTCTAGGGTAGACAGTTGTTCACTTACCATTTTCTTCCCTATTTTAACTTGTGTTTCTATTCTGTTTTTTATGGTGCTATTTTTGATAGGTTGGACTGTTTTGTGTAAAGACAGATGCAAAAAACCAGTTAAGTGGTTCTGCTTTCTCCCTGTTGCTTGTCACTTTCTTGCCACTTTCTCCCAGCAATGGACCTTTCTTTTTTTCTTGTTTTTAACATGTTGGAAGATGCTTTTTGGGGGTTATTTTTTACTTTTGTTGCAAGCCTTTGTTCATTGTCAGCCTTAGCTTTCCTCACTTCATCTTTACAGGCTCGGGCTATTTGCTGATATTCTGCCTTAGTTATTTGCCCCTCTTTCTACTTTTTATATTTATCCTTTTTGTCTTTCAATTTGTCAGAGAGTTCTTTATGCAGCCATGCTGGTTTCTGTTATTTTTATTTTTCATTGGTATTGTGCTAGATTGGGCTTTTATAATCTCACCTTTCAAAATTTCCCAAACTTCTTGAGTTGTTTTTCCCTTGAGGATTCTCATCCATGGAATCCTTTCCAAGCTCTCTCTCAGTTTATAGAAATTAGCTCTCTTAAAGTCCAAGACTTCGTTCTACTACTTGTGCTTGCATAATGTTGTATTCCAATATTGCAGGATCACTTGCCCCCAAGGTTCCTGTAGCTACAACACCTTCTATCATTTCATCTCTGTTAGTGAGAATTAAGTCTAATACGGCTGATCCCCTTGTTCCCTTCTCTACTTTTTGGGAAACAAAGTTGTCTGCTAGGTTTGTTAGGAACCTGTTGGGTCTTCCACTTGGTGCAGAGTTTGTGTCCCAGTTGATGTCAGGGTAGTCGAAATCCTCCATTACTATTGTGATGTGCTTTCTACATATCTTAGTTATCTGACTAGCAAAAAGTTCATCTATTTCCTCTGTTTGATTGGGTGGCCTATAGTATAGACCTATGGCAATGTCATTTTTCCCCTTTAATATTAACCCAAATGCATTCAAGATAATTTTCATCATTGTTGTGCTCTATTTCTGTAGAGATGTAGTTATTTCTTATATATAGTGCAACTCCATCTCCTCTTTTATTTGATCTATTTCTTTTAAATAATTTAAATCCCATGGAAGATGGCCATGGGAATGTATGCTTATCTGTTTCTCAGAGTAGCTGCTACAATAACATCTTCACACCTGTGGATTGGCTGAATCTGCATCTGGCTAAAGGGAGGAGTCTCTACTGCTATAATTCTACTTGTTTTGACTAAGGGTAGTCAGACGTTGCTTTGGATGTATTGCTGTCACTTCTACTTAATAAAAGATTCCTTTTGAAATACTTCAAGAGTCTTCACTTTCTTAAGGTAGGAGGAGAGGTAATCCTTACACCTGTGTCTGATGGCAATGAGGATCTGGATGGGAGGCTTCAGCCCTGGCAAATGTAAAGGGCTCTGGGTGTTCAGATTGCCTGGATATGGAGTTTTCCACCAATAACTTTGGATGGAGTGGTACTGTCCCACTCCAGTGCACAGAAAAGGTGCACAGTCTGATATCCCCCTGGACACACCACTCCTGCTGAAGAAGCAGGTGGCAACTCTTGCTAGGAGAGCCATCTTGATCCTCTCTCTCCCTTCCTCCTTCCCTCCCCCTTCTGTCTCATCAGTCCTGGTGGTGCAGTAGTTTTTGTCTTCCATCCTTCCAAGATCAATAAAATGAGGACTCAGATTGTTGGGGGCAAGATGCTGACTCTGTAAACCACTTAGGGAGGGCTGTAAAACATTGTGGAGCAATATATGTCTATATGTACTAATATATGTCTATATGTACTATTGTTGTCTACCTATCTGCCTATCTATCTATCTATCTATCTATCTATCTATCTATCTATCTATCTATCTATCTATCTATCTATCTACCTGTCTGTCCTTTCTCATATGATCTACCTATCATCCATCCATATATCTAATATCTCCATCTCTTCTATTTTCTATATCTATCTTTCTATCTATCTATCTATCTATCTATCTATCTATCTATCTATCTATCTATCTATCTATCTATCTATCTATCTATCTATCTATCTATCTATCTATCTGCATCATCTATCTATCTATCATCTACCTACGCTTCTTGGGGGACTGTGGAAACCTGGCTTTGCCCTCAGGTATTAGGGGCAGCAGCTTGTGAAGCACCATATGCATGTTTGGGAGCCAAGAATGGTTGGTGAGATGCCTTAGTTATTGTATTGTATGGCCATTGCTTTAAGTTGTATCCTTCTGTTCTGTTTGCTTTTTATATCATTGGCTGCCTGTTATTTGCTGAACTTGGGTAACCATGTAAATTTTCCAAATAAGTAAACCAAAAATTCATCCCATCAGAATATAGCAATTTTGCCCTTCCAAATGGGGGAAATGTATACAAAATTTTCTTCCTTCAAAAAGACCTTGATTATGTGTCTGAATGGTCTAACAGTTGGCAACTTCAAATCTCGACCAACAAATGCTCTGTCCTACACATTGGTAAAAAAAAAATCTATATACCAAATACAAGCTAGACGGTTATGACCTTGTTGATGACCCTCACTTTGTCAAGAACTTTGGAGTTCTCATATCGAATGACCTAAGCGCCAAAGCTCACTGCAACAGTATTGCCAAAAAAGCTTTAAGAGTTGTAAATCTAATTTTACGAAGTTTCTCCTTTGGTAATACTGATTTGCAAACTAGGGCATTCAAAACCTTTGCTAGACCAATACTTGAATACAGCTCTGCTGTCTGGAATCCGCACTGTATATCAGACATAAATACAATTGAGTCCAGAAGTATTTTACCAGAAGAGTACTACATTCCTCTGTTGGCAACAGAATACTCTATACCACCAGACTTGAGATTCTAGGCTTAGAGAACCTTGAACTACATCGGCTAAGATTGGACTTAAGCATAGTACATAAAATCATATGTTACAATGTCTTACCAGTTAATGAATATTTCAGAAGCTTTAACCACAACAACACAAGAGCACACAACAGATATAAACTAAATGTAAACCACTCCAAACTTGATTGCAGGAAGTACGATTTCAGCAACAGAGTGGTCAATATCTGGAATACTCTACCTGACTCTGTGGTTTCTTCCCCAAACCCCAAAAACTTTAACCTTAGACTGTCTACTATTGACCTCACCCCATTCCTAAGAGATCTGTAGGGAGTGTGCATAAGTGCACAATCGTGCCTACCATCCCTGTCCTATTGTCCCCCATTATTAGTTCCTATTTCTTATATTCAAACTTATGTTTATTCTTATTTCTATTGTAAGCTTTTGATAAAATAAAATAAATAAAAAATAAAATAAAATGCACATTTAAGAACCGCATGTGTGAGAGGGAGTGTGCGGAAAATTTGTTTGAAAGAAAATACAAGCTAATATGTGTACAAATATTCTGCAGATGTTTCTAGGTCAAGTATAAATATTGATGTAAGCTGGAGCCAAATGGGTCTTGGACTCAATTAAATGAGTCATTAATTGATTAATAAGCAGCTTCTTGTTAAAAGAACCATGATGAAGTTTAATGTTGAGTCAGGAAAAATCGTTCCCAAGCAGTCAACCCAATGACTTGAGGGCTCATGCCACATTTTCCATTGGAACATCCTGTGTGGGTGAATCACAACAAGAACTAGTTACTTATCAAATAGAATAGAATAGAATAGAATAGAATAGAACAGAACAGAACAGTACAGGAGAATAGACTAGAATATAGAGAATAGAATAGAGAATAGAGTATATAGAGAAGAGAATAGGGAACAGGGAACAGAACAGAATAGAAAATAGAGAAGAGAACAGAGAACAGAGAATGGAATGGAATGAAATAGAACAGAACAGCAGAACAGCAGAATAGACTAGAGAATAGAATAGAAAATAGAGAATATAGAGAAGAGAATAGGAAACAGGGAACAGAACAGAATAGAATAGAAAATAGAGAAGGGAACAGAACAGAGAACAGGGAATGGAATGGAATGGAATGGAATAGAATAAAGAATGGAATGGAATAGAACAGAATAGAAAATATGGAATGGAATAGAATGGAACGGAACAGAATAGAATAGAAAAGATAAAGAATGGAATGGAATGGAATGGAATGGAATAGGAGAATGGAGTGGAAAGGAAGAGAAAAGAAGAGAGGAGAGGAGAGGAGAAAAGAGGAGAAGAGAGGAGAAGAGAAGAGAAACAAGAGAATAGAGAATGGAGAATAGAGAACGGAGAGGAGAGAACAGAACATAGAACAAAGAACAAAGAACATAGAACAGGACAGAATAGAATATTGACGAACTCTGAGCTACAAATATTCTAACAGCACTGTCTCATTTCTCATCTTTCCTATTATCTACTGTTTCCTTATGATTTATCAATTGTTGTTTGTAACTTATGATTAATGATTGTAACTATGATTTATGATCTCTAACCTATTACTTGTTTATATGTACACTGTGAGCTTGTGTCGGGCTCTGAGTCTGCTACGGAGCCCGTCAGCTCCAAACATGCCTTGCAGCAAGTCAACTGGCCGTGGAGAATGTCATCTTATCTTTGCTGCTGCCGGATCTGTATTTCTGCTTGTGTGCTGGCCAATGGTATTGAGAGTCGCTTGGAATGATGTCAGCAGAGCTGTCGGCTGCAGGATGGATTCTGAAGCAACTGCGGGGCTGGAAATGGCTCTTTTCATGTACTGATGTGGTGCATATTGTTAGAGGGGGTTGGGGCACATATAGGTGGTAATTAAGTTTTAGGTTAAAACATGATGAAGGTAGCACCAGTAGGGATCAATTAGTGAGGGTCGGAATAGGTTAAGGATGTAGACATGTTATAGGGTTAATAGCATTTAGGAATAATGGATTAGGCATCGGCAGAACTAGAATTGCGTATAGGCCTGGGTGTGGTGGGGTGTGTCTCATGATAATGGTAATAAAAGGAAAGGGAAACCCAACACTAACCTCGCCTGGCTTTTAGTCTTTCTTGTCAGATAAGAGTATTTGTTGTTTGCTGATCTATGAATAAACCATCATTGCACTCCAAAGGAGCTGGAGTTTGTATTCATTGAAGGACAAATCTTCAGTACTCAAGGACTGGCTGAGATTATACACCAGAGCCAAAGTCTTTTTGTGTCCAATCACACTTTCCTTTGATTTTTTTTGCTATTCCCTAATATGTGGCTACTGGCCAATGCACTGCCAGAATGCTTCTATGGGTCACACCTGCACCAAAAATGGGTTTATCTGTCACTGACATTCAAGTAGTGAGAACATAGCAGCATGAACTTGTGCCATCAAAAGTTGGTCAGCTGTGCTGAACATGTAGTTGAATGTGTCCTCCTGCCCAGCAGTAGAAGTATGAATCCAAACCAAGAGAAATATCTTCCTTCCCACTCAATTTATGGTCTCAACACCCTTCCATCTGCATGTCAGCTGGGGAAGAGTCTGCCTTGCACTCCCTTATAATGGATCGAGCAAGACTCAGCTCCTGCCTTTCAGAGCATCAGGACAATGCAGCAGTTTCTTGGTGTGTTTATTTTTATTTGTCCTTTTTGCCATTGCTCAATTTATGTTGAAAAATAAAGTAAACTAGGCAAATGAGGACAATGAGCACAGCTTGAATGAAGCTTTTAGTCGTGTGCCTGCAAGAAACTGCAGAGGGTCCAGCACCTCTGAGAATGTTTGTGGAAAACAAATCAGCAGCTGAAAGCTGCCAGATTCCGACCAAGTCAAATGAAATGGATGCTCAGCTCAAGGTGATGTGTGGCCCTCAGCAGCCTCCCCTGGACCCTGCAGGGCCTCTTTGGACTCTCACCCATTTTCCCCATGAAGCAGCTCTTCCTTATGAAATCCCTTATCACATGATGAATTTTCAGCTCAAGCATTAGCAATTAGGAATTCTACTCTCATCAAGGAAAGTGATTAGCAAAAATGCATGCCGCTAACAAAAGCCAGCTCAATTAAAGAGAATAACAAGCTTTTTACGGCAACAAAGGACGTTCTAAGTAGGCCTGGGTGAGTAAATAAAGCAGTAATCAGGGTGATTAATTTAAAAATTCTCAGAAAGGTCCGCATTAGATTGATATTCTAAAAGTCTAATGGATCCCTGGAGAAAAGCAAAGGAACCATTTGGCTAAAGAGCGAAAGAAGCCTCATTAATTGCTAGCAAAGAGGGCCAGGCAGCCGAATGCTGTCATTTTTGTGAGAGAAACGGTAGCTGCTTCCAACTTCAAGCACTTAAGGAGGCAGCATGGGTGTGGATTCTGCGGGTGAAAGGAAGGAATTAGGAGCTAAGACCTCTTTGGAAATCATCCCACCCACCTGTCCTTTAGTGCAGTAGTCGCCAACCAGTGGGCTGGGGATCTCTTGTGGTTCATGAGAAAATTTTGGTGCTCCAGAGAAATGCCCCCACAAAGCACCCCCCAAAGCAATTAATCCAGGCTGCGTGGGAACACAAGGCTTGCGTTGCTTGCATTGCGAACAACACGAGATAGTGAGTGGAGGGGGGAAGGGCAGGGGGGGGAACTTGCCCCACTTGCCTGGCCAGGCCATCAGGCTGCTTCTTTCTGCTTCATTCTGCTTCTTTTCTTCTTCTGCTTTTGGCTGCACTCAAGAAAAGCAGCAAAGTCTTTCTTTCTCTCCCCCAAACTCTGCCAGAAATGAATCTTTGGGACCCTGCAAGGCATCCTACTCCAAGAGGCTGCACCAGCAAAGACTCATTTCTGGCAGAGTTTTGGGGGAGAGAAAGAAAGACTTTTGCTGCTTCTGCTGCTTTCCTTACATGAAGCCAAAAGTCTCTCTGTCCCCCTGAGAACGAAGCTGGAGATGGTATCCTGCAATCCCAAATAAAGAATGATCGATCGGTAGGAAAATGGGGTGGAGAATTTTCTTGCAGACTTTTTTGGGGATTTCCACAAAGTCTCTGGTATGTGGGATTTAAAATTTTGAGTTTGGTGGTCCCTGAGGTTGAAAAGGTTGGCGTCCCCTGCTTTAATGCTAGCTTAAAGAACAGGCTGAACAGTTGAGATGCCAAAAAATTTCTGAGGTGTCCTGTCAGGGGATCTGTAAATCAGGCTCTGGAATTCTATTCTTGCCTTTAACCAGGATTACTTTCTCACCTGCTCCTCACTCTTGACTATAGCCATGCACTGCTGAGGAAGGGGGCTGAAAGAGACAGAAAAATTGGAGGATTTGCCCAGTAAGCCTCTATCCAGAAGCAGTAGAGACCCTGATCCAAAGTCCCAGCGATCCAACTGGCCACACCTGTGGGGCAGTTGGGGGGCCCTGACTTGTCCTGCTTTCTTGGCCTATTGCAACACCAGCCAGAGACTATTGAGACTCCTCATCAAATATGCAGAGATAAGCTAGAGAAGTGATTGCTTGAGATTCTCAGGGATGGCTGTGGGTGTCAAAAGGTCATGGTAGGTTGGAACAAGGAAGGTTGGATGGCACAATAGGTGAACTTGGCTATAATCTGAAGAGCAGAACTTTGAACTGTAGAGCAAGGGCTACCAAACTTGGCAAATTTAAGACTTGTGGACTCCCAGAATTCCCCAGCCAGAAATGCAGTTGAAGTCCATAAGGCTTAAGGCAGAGCCATTTGTTTCCCCAGCAAGGCTGCTGGAAGAAGATGAAAAGCCTAAATAAGAAACCAGGCACAATATCAACCCCAGCATTCGCTGGGAAACGCCCACACGCATTGTCTGTGCTTAATAAGAAATGTGAGACTTGGGATATTTTTAACACAAAAGGGAGCCAAAGTGAAAGACTCTCTTTGATGCCCACCAAGGACAGGGGATAATTTTAGAGCCTTCTGGCCTCTTTTCAGAGATGTACCAGCCCAGCTGTAAACAAGGCAGGGAGGCAGCAGCTGACAGGGAGAGGGGTGAGTCTGAGGAGGATCAGACAGGCCTCATCTGGACTAGCTCTATTTGGAAAACCATGCTGGATTCAAGGAGGCCCAATTCCTGGTGATCCCAGATTACCACAAAGAACGAGTTGCATGTGTGCACGCACACCATGCACACATCCTCTACTCTCCCCAACACAAATACATTTTTCTCATCTCAGGGAGCATTTTCCCCATTACATTCCCTTATAGTTCAGAAGGGAGAAAGGAGAGAAACGAGCCCTCTGTATAGAGGTACCTTTATAAACAGGAATCTTGTCTGTGATTGCCAAAGAAACCCTTGAATGCAGAAATACAGCCTCTCCCCACACAACTAACGAAAACTCACTGTCACAATTGACAGTGGAAGAAGGGCCGACTCTCTGCATGGTCTACTAAATCATCAGTTGTTGCAACAAAGAGTAGCTCTAAATTAACAATGGATTAAATAATATTTAAGGTAAATGGCCTACTGTTCCACCAAGCAATCACATTCTGGTTGCAAGGAGCAGGCATACACAAAGATTTACGCAGTTAAAAATCTGTGGAGAAGGGCTCAAGCACATTGCAAGACAGAATTGAGAAAGCCGCTTCCAGTGGGGGAAGAGGGTCCCAGTTGAGGTGTGGGAAGAAAACAGAAAATAGAAAAAGAAGGGAAGGGAAGGGAGGGAGGGAGGAAAAAAGAAAGAAAAGGGGAAAGAGGGGAAGAGGAGAGGAGGAAGGAGGAAGAGGAAAAGGGGAAAAAAGGAAGAAACAAAAAAAGTAGTAGTATTAGTCTTAGCCACACAGGAATCTATGAAAAAGATGAGGAACTCCTAGTAAAACCAGAAGTTTGTATCCAGACTGAACACAGAAAGAAACAAACAAGTGACAAGAATAATGAACTCTCAGAGGTAAACCTCTGAGCACCTCTGGAAGCAAATCTCTAAGGTTTCTCCCAGGCCTATGATTCTATGAGAAACAGAGTATGGGAAGTTCACCTTTGGGGCCATGGCTGATTTTGACGTGGCTTCTTTGGGATCAAAAATCAAAGAGAAAAACTGAGAAAAAATATTTTAATCTTAATATTTTACCTATTTTTTACTTGTTTTATAACCTGTAAGTTGCCCAAAAAAACCTTGTAGGGGAAATAGGTGGCATTAAAAATCGATTGATTGAATGAATGAATGAATGAAATCCTTTAGCAGGAATCCCTCTTGCACCTGACTGGATGGTTGACCACCACTTCTAGATTTATACAGGGGGAATTTAGGAGATTAAAAAAATCAAGATCAAACTCACCTTAGAATTTGGAAAGGTGTCAGGGGGCAAGCAGACATGTTTTCCCAGAGCAAACGTATTTTCTGAGGGCAGCAGATTTTGTAACAACAGCAGGAAAAGCTGGTTGCTCCCCTTTTAACAGATCATGTCACTGGAATGTTATAGATTAACTTTTTATTCTTCCTGTTCTTATTTCTGGATACATAAATCATTAGTTGTACTCTTGGAAAAATTTTGAGTTGCAGATCTGAAGGGGATCCTATCTGGGCTAACCATCTTATGCAGGTAGTCTTTAACTTACAACCATTTGTTTATGACCACAGCACTGAAAAAAGTAACTTAAGGCTATTTTTCACAGTTACGACCATTGTAGCATCCTGTGGTTACATGATCAAAATCCGGGTGCTTGGCAACTGGCATGTATCTATGATGGTTGCAGTATTCCAGGGTCATGTGATCACAATTTGTAGCCTTCCAGCTGGCCTCTGACAAGCAAAGTCAATGAGGAAGCTCACTTAACAACCATATGATACGCTTAATAATTGCAGGGATTCACTTAACCATTGTGGCAAAAAGTGTCAGAGTATGTTCATGAGCTGGAATAGAGCATGGTAACAAGGTCAGCCAATGAATAGGCATAGCAATTAAGTCAGCCAATGAGGACTGTTTTGAAACTGAAACTAGAAGTAGCCTAGGCGTGGCTCTATATTAAGCTCTGAAGCTATGTTAAGCTCTGAGTTTATCTATTGAAAATGAAACTGCTTCTCTCCTCTGCTGTGTGTCTTGCTTGCCTGCTGTACTAAAGTGAAACTGATATCTGTAGAAATCTACAATTGGTATTGTAAAATTTACTTTATATGTTTATAAAGAAGTTAAATGAAGCCTCAGCCATCTGTTTACTTTTCTGGTGCTGAATTTACGCTGCAATATTCTGAACAAAAAGGCTATGAAATTGGACACAACTTACTTAACAACTGCCTTGCTTCACAATGGAAATTCCGGCCCCAGTTGAGGTCATAAGTCAAGGTTTACTAGTACATTATGTTTTTGTCACAATCTGTCATGCCCCGGTCAGAGTCTGAATCAGAGGAAGAAGCCAAACAGCTGACAGGGAGTGGGAGTGTGGCTCTGTTGGTTGTGGAGGAAACTGGGGAAGGGCAAAGTCCAGCTGGGCATGGCAGGGGAGAGGTAGAACGAGGGAGAGGGAGTTCAGAGGAAGACCCAGGCCCACCCCCTCTTCATTCTAGGGCATGCAAGTAGGAATGGAGAAGGGAGCAATGTGGGTTGAATGGTTTATGGGGGAGGAAAGGGCCCTGATTCCCTTAATTAGCACACCTGGGAATGAGAGTTTAAAAGAGATGCATGCTGAGTGCAGCAGCTGCTGGGAGCAAATGTGAGTTTATCTTGTGTTGACTTTAGTTATCTGTGTTCCTGGCGTTTTCCCAACTGTGTTGAGTTATTGCTGTGTCTTCACATCTGGAACTCTTGCTCCTGCCCTGCTGGGCCAATTACCTCATTTTGCCTTGTTTGGACTTATAGTTACAGTTTTTGTTGACCACGTTTTGGACTTCATTCTCTGCAGCCAAAGGCTGCTTCTGGGAGAGTTTTTCTCCAGCCAGAAGATAACCAGGACATTGGGGACAAAGTTGGAGCTAATAAAGGGACTCTTACTGATTATCTGACTGTGTCGCCTTTGTACCACACCCCGGGTCATCACACAATCACTCTGCAAAGTCCATTCAACAGAGTACTATGGACTTGTCTGGGCATTATCCCATTACTTCAGGATTCTCACGTTCACCTTGTTTCTATGAGGACCTCAGAATGCACAAACTGGGATCAGGTGCAAAATGGCAGCTCCACTTAGCAGAATGGAGGCATGTGGCTCAGATCAGGAATTGCTTGACTGAGCCAGAGGTTATCTAATGAATTTCTCCTAATATTCCTGCCTAGGATTTTGCATCTCCACTGCAACAACTGTGAATCAGTGCAGCAGCCATGAAAACCTGGAAGGCATCCAGCAGATTAGTTAAGGTAGACCCCACTTATGCAAGGCAAGTTGGCTGCATCTAATCAAATTATTCTTCTCCAGGTCTTTCCCACGCTAAGTACTGGAAAATTGTTTCTTGACTAAGCAAAACAAACAACCTGACACTCTGGTTTCTGTAGGATGTCCCAGTGCAGGTGCCCTTGAAGAGCTGCTAGATATTAAAAACATGTGTAAACAGATAGGAAAATAAGCAAACAATAATTAAAAATGCAGCTGGATAAACTGAATGCCAGTGAGTCTCTGTACTATACCAGAAATGGGGAATAACACAGAACTATGGCAGGCAGATTCCAGCATCCAGGACCCAAATATATATAAATATTTCACATAAATCTTTGCAAAACAAAAATTTAGTGTTTTCGGAGGTTTTCGCGGGTATTTGTATGTGGATTTTTGGTTTTTCGGGTTTTCTTCAGCGTAGAATTGGAAATATCTAGGCGACGTTTCGATGAAGTCTCATTCATCGTCTTCAGGCTTGTGTCTTCGGCCTTGAGAAGCACAATATATATATATATAAACAATTATCCCTTCATCACAATTAACGATTTAGTAACTTATCATGCTCTTTTTAAAAATACAGTACATGATCACTATGTCCCATATCTCATGTCTCATGTCTCTATGTCCCATATTTCATGTCTCATCTATAACCAGACTTATCATTCAATTCTTGTCAGCAAAAGTTCATTAAGGATTATCAAGGTTGTTTTAATCTTGATAAGATAAACCAACTTTTTATTCCTTTCTTTTAACAATCTTGATCTTCAAATAATGTTATAGAACTTGCTTTATTTTCCTTTATTCTTTGTGAGAAACTCTTTCAAAATGTGAACAGGTTTATTTTGTAAATCCAGCATAAAAATAACTTATTCATGTCACTTTTTCATTTATTATTTGTATATCCCTTTTAATTATGAAGACATCAACCTTCTAATGTCCAACATTCAAAGTCTTGTCCCATCATGCTCTTCTAAGAATTCAAACAATAGCATTTTCTGAAAATAAATTTCAAAATCTCATTTGACATCCATCTGGGCCATTAGTCCTTTTTAAATTTCTAAATTCAATAGTCTAATCACTCTTTTGCTGTTTATTCCTAGAAAAGATTTTTAATGTACTTAACATTAAAACATCTTTCACTAAGGATTGACAGAAACTCATCACTACATAAACTTCATTGATCCAAAGTTTAATATTAGCTGAAAAGCAGTTCAAAATCTAGTTCCAAAAGTGATTTATAAAGGAAGCTAGGAGAACCCAGTGTCCATATTGGCTGCATTACAGCTGTAAACCTGATGGAATACAGGGTACAAAATAACAGAGTTGGAAGGCCTTGGAGATCTTCCAGTCCTATGCTTGAACAGGAGACCCTAATACCACCAGGGACGAATGACCGCTTAATGTCTTCTTGGAAATCTCCAGCAATGGAGCACCCAGAACATCCAGAGGTAACCCATTCCAATGATTAATTGTTCTCACTGTCAGGAGATCTCTCCTTAGTTCCAGGTTAGATCTCTCCTCAATGAGCCCCTTGCCCTGGCATCAGGTATTTGGGAGAATAAAGAAGCCCCTCAATTAATAGAAGACTGCTATCATGTCACCCCTAGTCTTTCTCTTTGTTAGAATAAATGTACCTAGTAAATCAGTGGTGGGATGCAAAATTTTGTACTACCGGTTCTGTGGGCGTGGCTTGGTGGGTGTGGCAGGGGAAGGATTCTGTAAAATCTCCAGTCAGAGGTGGGATTGGCCGGTTCTCCGAGCTACTCAAAATGTCTACTACCGGTTCTCCAGAACTGGTCAGAACCTGCTGAATCCCACCTCTGACCTAGTTCCCTTAACCGTTTCATCCTACAGTTAGCCTCAAGACCCCTAATCATCTTCGTCCTCTTCTCTGCACTCTAGGGACTCAGCATCATTTTTGTATTATAATGAGCAGAACTCTATGCAGTATTCCAAGTATGGCCTCCCTAGTGGAGTATAGAGCGGTATGTCACTCCTCGTGATCCCCTCCTTTCTAGTCAGTGAGGACAACAGAGATAAGGGATGCAATGACGCAAAGGAAAGTTGGAGTATTTGAGGTATGAAACCCAGGATGGTCCGATGGCGCTTGTGTGTTTGGTACAGCAGCCACAGCACCAAAGGAACTACTCACTCTTGAGCATTACACAATTCTTCTGTCCAGAGGTTAGTTTAGGAACATGTTACCAACTTTGTCAGGGGATCGCCAATCTTCCATCTTTCATACTTTGAGAAGGACACCCTTTGATCTGATGTTGCAGACTTGCACTTTGACAAGATGGTCACTGCAGAATTCCATCAGTGACCAGAAACTCCATTTCTCTTCTTCTTCAATATTACTTGGGGTAATATTTGGGTATTACTGAGGTTATTTTAGATCAGGGATCTCCAAACTTGGCAACTTTAAGATTTGTGGACTTCAACTCCCAAAATTATCCAGCCAGCCAAGTTGGCTAGGGAATTCTAGGAGTTAAAGTCCACAAGTCTTAAAACTGCCAAGTTTGGAGACCCCTTCTTTAGATTACTAACTACTGGACATTAATTAGGTACAGACACATTTGAGTTCAGCAACTCTCAAAATACTAAAACATTGTCAAGCAAGCAACACAATGCAGCACCCCACAATTAGAAGGCTGTTATTACCATAAGGGTCATTGAATAGCCTTATGCAGGAGCTCTCCAGCAACCGAAGTTTCACACACATAATTGAAGATTAACAGATTAACAGATTTGGAAGGAACCTTGTAGGTCATCTAGTCCAACCCCCCATTCAAGCAGGAGATCCTACATCATTTTTGACAGATGGCAATCCAGCCTATTCTTGAAAGTTTCCAGTGATGAAGCTCCCACAGCTTCTGAAGGGAAGCTGTTCCATTGGTTGATTGCTCTTACTGTCTGAAAATTTCTCCTTATTTCCAGGTTGAATCTCTCCTTGTTCAGTTTCCATCCATTATTCCTTGTTTGACCTTTGGGTGACTTGCAAAATAGTTTGACCCCCTCCTCTCTGTGGCAGCTCCTCAAACATTGGAACACTGCTATCATGTCTCCCCTGCTCCTTCTCTTCATTAGACCAGCCATGCCCAGTTCCTGTAATATAACTGTTCATCGTATGTTTCAGCCTCCAGTCCCCTAATCATCTTAGTTGCTCTTTTTGCACTCTTTTAGAGTCTCAACATAGATGCAAGACGCAACATAGATTCTAGGTGTGGTCTTACTAATTTGTTCCTCCTCCTCCTCCCACTGCCATCTTTTAATAACTTTTTGTGGCCTTTACTCTCCCCTTTCTCCTTCTTCCAGTTTCCTCTTTAGAAAATTCTTCTTTTGCTCCTATTCATCTCATCTACATTCTAACAACATACTTAAACAAGCCAAAGTCAAGACAAGTCTTTTGTAGCATGTTAGCACTGGGGCAGCAGCACAGAACTTGTTCTGACTGAAAATCAGGGTTGAACTATCCTCCCATGGCCAACCATGTTGCATGAATAACAAAATCTACAAAACAGTCATTTCTACTGCAAGACAAAGAATTGGTGATGCAGAACTGCTTGAAAGCATGATCCCAGTGTGAGGTCAAGCAGCAGTAAACAAGCCTGGTGCAGAGTCCAAGTCACACCTGCTACCTTAATGGCCAATGGGGAAGGGAACAGTAATGTCATCAAGTTTTGCCAGGACATTCCTGGCACACATCTCATGGGAGACAGACCGTGCAGAATAGAATAAAATACAGAGTAACAACATTGGAAGGGCCTTAGAGGTCTTCTAATCCAAACCACTGCCCAAGCAGGATACCTTATACCATTCCAGACAAGTGGCTGTCCAATCTCTTCTTGAAAACATCCAGTGATGGAGCACCCACACTAGCCTAAACATACGCAGTTCCTGCAACTGTTCATCTTGTTTTAGGCTCCAGCCCGCTAATCATCTTTGCTGCTCTTCTCTGCACTCTTTCCAAAGTCTCAACAACTTTTTTTAGTATTGAAGAATACAAGAATCTCCTGTTGTTGGGAGTTATGGTTGGCTTATTTAGGTGTGTCTACAAACCCAACTTTTGCCAGGACAGAGAGATAAATATGAGGTCTAAGCATATTGGAACTGCCTTCCTTCCTGCCCTTCCCTCCCTCCCTTCCTCCCAGCCATCCAGCCATTCATTTTAAATTACCTTAAGGGATGTTCCATCTGCTACTAATTTTGCTAGCTAGTTACATTTGTGTTTATTAGTATTTTGCATTCATCTTTGTTTCCATATACATCAGGGGTCTTCAAACTTGACAGCTTTAAGACTTGTGGAATTCAACTCCCAGAATTCCTCCTCCAGTCATGTTAGCTCAGGAATGTTGGAAGTTGAAGCCCACAAGTCTTAAACTTGCCAAATTTGAAGACCCTTGATATACATGGTATATGGTATCACTCTCACCATTTCATCATTAGCAGAATGGTTGACACACCTCCTTGACAGGGGAGGGGCTTCTACAAAAACATTGGGTTCAGACTATATTCTACAAAGATGAGGGGGTCAAATTATTTTCCAGAGCATCAAAAGCCAACACAAAAAACAATGGATGGAAACTAATCAAGGAAACATGCAACCTGGAATTAAGGAGAAACTTCTTGACAGTGAAAACAATCAACTAATGGAATAGGTTGTCTTCAAAAGTTGTGTTTGCTCCATCACTGGAGGTTTTCAAAAAGAGACTAGACAACAATTTCTCTGAAATGGCGTACGATCTCCTGCATGACACCCCCCCAAGGTCTCTTCCAACTCTATTATTCTGTCTTCTAGGTGCCATTCCAACTTCACATTGGCCTAAATATGGGTTTCTCTTCAACATCTTCCACACTAAAGGTGTATATCAATCATGCATTTCACTCAGCCTTCCCTTTGCCCTCTCATCAGGCAACTTCCAGGATATTTATTTAGTTTTACTTAGAACGGATACAATGGACATCGTTGAAGAAACCCACTGCAGCTGACTCCCTTCCAACCTCCCCTTTTCTCCGCTGGTTTAAAATAAAATGTCAATTCTATGCTTTAATATTCTCCTTTGCTAAGAACAACAATCAATAATTTACTAAACTTGTTTGCTGCCTGGTCCCAACAACAGTGGCTGGCTCATAACAATCAAAGCAAAGAAATTATAAGAGCTGTGGTAGCCAGTAGTTAGAATGCCATATTACAGGCTAATTCTGCCAGGTGCCAGCAGTTTGATTCTGAGCAGGTCAAGTTTGGTTCATGTGGGTTATTTCACTTTAATAGCCAGTGGAAAATTTATTTATTTATTTATTTATTTTGACATTTATATACCGCCCTTCTCCCGAAGGACTCAGGGCGGCGTACAGCCAAATCTACCCCAATCCATATACAAAAGTTAAAATGCGATTAAATAGTGGGCTGTTAAAGTTAAAAACCAACCCTCCCCCCGGACATATTAAAACCCCAAATTAAAATCCAAATTAAGAGGAGACAATTAAAAACTCGTGTCAGCCCAGGCCAGCCTGCTCAAAGAGCCAGGTTTTTAACACACGCCTGAAGGTCCTCAGGTCCGTGCTGGTACGTATCTCAGGTGGCAGACTATTCCAGAGGGCAGGGGCTCCCACAGAGAAGGCCCTATTCCTGGGGGCCGCCAGACGACACATAGAGGCCGACAGCACCCGGAGAAGGCCCTCCCTGTGGGAACGCACCGGTCTGTTGGAGATCACCGGCAGAATGCGGTCCTGCAGGTAACCTGGCCCGATGCCATGGATCGCCTTAAAGGTCAAAACTAGAACCTTAAAGTGAACCCGGAGAGCCACCGGCAACCAATGCAGCTCGCGCAGGAGAGGCGTCACATGGGAGCTACGTGACGCCCCCATAATCACCCGCGCGGCTGCATTTTGCACCAGTTGGAGTCTCTGGGTGCTCCCCACAGGGAGCCCCATGTAGAGAGCGTTACAGTAGTCCAGGCGAGAGGTGACAAGGGCATGAGTGACCGTGCGCAGGGCGTCCCAATCCAGGAAGGGCCGCAACTGGTAAATCAGGCGAACCTGATAAAACGCCCCCCTGGAGACGGCCGCAATATGATGTTCTAAAGACAGCCGTGCATCCAGGAGGACACCCAGATTGCGAGCCCTCCCTGTAGGGTGCAGAATCTCTCCCCCAATAGCCAGCGAAGGTGTCAGCTGGCTATATCGGGGCACCGGAAACCACAGCCACTCGGTCTTGGATGGGTTGAGTCAGAGCCTGTTCCCGCCCATCCAATTCCACACAGCCTCCAGGCACCGGGACATAGCCTCCACAGTATCGTTGGGGTGGTCTGGGGTGGAGATGTATAACTGGGTGTCATCTGCGTACAGATGACACCGCACCCCAAGACCACGGATGATCTCGCCCAACGGCTTCACATAAATGTTGAACAAGAGAGGGGAGAGAACCGACCCCTGAGGCACCCCACAGATAAGGGGCCTAGAGGTGGACCTCTCCCCCCCCCGCCAACACAAATTGCAAGTGGTTGGAGAGGAAGGAGGAGAACCATCGCAAGACAGTTCCCCCAATCTCCAACCCCTCCAACCGCCGCAATAGGATACTATGGTCGATAGTATCAAAAGCCGCCGAGAGGTCTAATAGGACCAGGACAGAGGAAAACCGCCTGTCACGGGCCCTCCAGAGATCATCAACCAACGCGACCAATGCTGTTTCGGTACTATGCCCGGGCCTGAAACCCGATTGGAACGGATCGAGGTAAGTCGCTTCCTCCAGGTACTGAGGGAGCTGACGTGCCACCACACTCTCAACAACCTTCGCTAAAAAAGGAAGGTTGGAGACTGGACGATAGTTATTTAAAACAGCTGGGTCCAGGGAAGGCTTCTTGAGGAGGGGCCGCACCACCGCCACTTTCAGGGCAGTAGGGAACGACCCCTCTCTCAAGGAAGCGTTGGTAATCCCCTGGAGCCAGCCTCGTGTCATCTTTCTGGTGGCCGAAATCAACTAGGAGGGACACGGGTCCAACAAACATGTGGTGGCATTCAGCCCCCCCAGCAGTCTGTCCACACCCTCAGCGGTCACAGGGTCAAACTCCCCCAAGATAACATTCTCAAGACCTGCCCCGGACACCTCCCCCGGGACCACCCAATTGGAGTCCAGCCCGTCCCGAATCTGAGCGATTTTGTCGTGCAGGAATCGGGAAAACTCTTCTACCCTACCCTGCAAGAGGTCATCCCACGCTCTCGGTTCAAGCAGAGAGCGGGTCACTCTAAACAGGGTGGCAGGCCGATTTTCTGCCGACGCAATAAGGGCGGAGAAATGCGAACGCTTCGCCGCCTCTATCGCCACGAGGTAGGTCTTAATATAAGACCTCACCTGTGTTCGGTCAGACTCAGTGCGGCTAGCCCTCCAAATATTCTCTAGACGTCTTTTCCGGCACTTCATCTCCCATAGCTCCTCCGTAAACCACGGAGCCAAATGGGACCTGTGCCGGGTCAGAGGTCGCAAAGGTGCAACTTGGTCCAGAGCCCCGGCAGCCAACCTATCCCAGGTGGCTACCAGGTCTCCAGGCGAGTTGTGAGCCAGAGACTCAGGAAATGGCCCAAGCTCCCTCTGGAACCACTCAGGGTCCATCAGGCGCCTGGGGCGGAACCATCTACATGGCTCCGCCTCCCTGCGGTGGGGGGTGGCGATACAGAAGTCCAGCTTAAGAAGGGAATGATCTGTCTATGACAAGGGTTTGATGACTAAATCCCCGAAATTACAGTCATTCAACCACTGACCGGAGACAAAAATCAGGTCCAGCGTGTGTCCTCCTATATGAGTGGGGGCAGAAACTAATTGGGTCAGGTCCATGGCCGTCATGGAAGCCATGAACTCCCGGGCAGCCCCAGAGGTTTCACCAAGCGATGGCAGGTTGAAATCCCCCATGACCAAAAGCCTAGGGGTCTCAACCGCCAGCCCGGCTATCACCTCGAGGAGTCCGGGCAGGGCCGATGACACGTGGCAGGGAGCCAGGTACGCCATCAAAGGGCCCATCTGAACCCCTTGTCCCCACTTCACAAAGAGAGACTCACAACCAGCCGTCTGAGGGACAGTGGCCTCCCTAGGACATGGGAATGTATGCTTATCTGTTTTCTCAGAGTAGCTGGTACAATAACATCTTCACACCTGTGGATTGGCTGAATCTGCATCTGGCTAAAAGGAGGGGTCTCCACTGCTTTAATTCTACTTACCTTGCCTAAGGGTAGTCAGATGTTGCTCTGGATGTATTGCTGTTATTTCTACTTCATAAAAGGTTCCTTTTGAAATACTTCGTTTCAAGTGTCTTCACTTTCTTAAGTTAGGAGGAGAGGCAATCTTTACAGGCAGTTGATCTCAATCATCCTTGTGAATTCTCCTGGTGCTTGTTTCTGAAAGCCTGTATGAATTCCATGTCATCACTGGGGGAGCTTCAGGATGGCTGGATTTAATTGAAAAGAGCCAGGATCTCTGCACATGCTCAGCTAGAAATGGCTTACTTCATTCTTTGCATTTGTCTTGATGCAAAGGAAAAAAAATAGTTCAACTTATCAAAAGCAACACTGTAGAAGACAGAGTAGGAATGCAAGTCAAAATGGGCAAGAAAATGGTAAGGGAACAGTTTCTACTCTAGATGAGTTCAAATTGCCAGGACCAGAAAGATTATATTCCAGGGTTCTGAAGGAGCTGGAGACTTGATCTTGGAACCACTGAACAGAGGTCCTGGAGCACAAGGGAACTAGCAGAGAAACTACTAAAGGACTTGATGTGGTTCCAATCTACAAAAAGGGGAAAATGTGGATCTAAGAAACTACAGACCAATGAGCCTGATATCAATACCTGGGAAGATCTTGGAAATGATAATCAAGCAATGGATTTGTGAGCAACTAGAAATGAACGATGCAAGAAGCCCAGAAGCCAGCAGTTTAAAAAAAAAGAACAGATCATGCCATACAGACTTTATTGCCTTCTTTGAAAAAGTAATTAAATTAGTGGTTAAGGGAAGTAAGACATTTGGCCACAGCCTACTTCTTGGTATGATAAAACAATGTGGGATAGATGGATTCACTAGATGGATTCACAATTTCTTTCCCAATCACACCCAGTGTGTAGACCTCAATGGAAATACATCTACATGGAGGGAAGTATGTAATGCAGTACTCTAAATACTGTCTTAGACCCAGAACTCTTCAACATTTTCATAAAAGTTCCAGATGAGGGTACAGAAAGGGAACTCATCAAATTTGCAGATGGCACCAAGCCTGAGGTACTGCAGGCTTTAGAAAATAGTCTCAGGATTAATGCCTTAGTTTACAGGGGTCTCCAACCTTGGCAACTTTAAGACTTGTGGACTTCAACTCCCAGAATTCCTCAGCCAGCAAATCTGGCTGAGGAATTCTGGGAGTTGAAGTCCACAAGTCTTAAAGTTGCCAAGGTTGGAGACCCCTGGTTTAGAAGATAGTCTCAAGATTCAAAACCATCTTGATGGACTTGAACAATGGGCCCTATCCAGCAGAATGAAATTCAGTGATGAGAAAAGTAAGGTAAGAAAACTTAGGCAAGAAAAACCAAATACAAATATATACAATATCTGGCTCAACAGCAGTAACTGTAGAGGGATCTAGGTGTCCTAATGGACAATCACTTAAGTATGAGCTAGCCATGTACTACAACTGCCAAAAAGGCTAATGCAGTCCTGGTCTGCATTAATAGAGGAAAAACATCAAGATCCCAAGAAGTGATAGTTATGCTTTATAGTTCACTAGTGAGACCTCATTTGGAATACTGCATCCAGTCCTGCTCACCACAATACCAAAAAAGATAATGAGACCCTAGAAAGAGTACATAGAAGAGCTGCAAAGATGATAAGGTGTCTGGAGTCTACAATATATAATGAATGGTTGCGGGAACTAGGTATGTCTAATCTAACAAAGAGAAGGACAAGGGGATGACATGATAGCAGTCTTCCAATATTTGAAAGACTGTCACAGAGAAGTGGAGGTCAACCTATTCTCCAAAGCACCTAAGGGCAGGACAAGAAGTAAAAGATGGAAGCTTATCAAAGAAATCCAATCTAGAATTAAGGAGAAATTTCCTGACAGTGAGAATGGTTAGTGAAACAGCTTGCCTCCAGAAGTTGTGGTGTTCTATCATTGGAGGTTTTCAAGAAGAGTGTTAGGAATCTGTCCACAAATTAATTGGGTTGGCAATATATAAACCAACAATATATATTTGTAGCTTTAAGACAAAGTCACTGAATTGATTTGTACTATATTCCGATTGGTTGATTGTATTGTGAATTGCCGTAAGAGGTGAGCTAGAGATCATAGCTTGCTCTCTGACATTCTGTATCTCTGACATTCTGTTGTATTTATGCTGTGCTTATACTTTGATATCTTTGTTTACTGTAAATGACAAAGGCAACCGGTATGAAGACTTTGTAATTGGATATTCTTTGGACTGTAAAACATGTATGACCTGGACCGTTTATTGGACTGTGCTGTTTCTTAAAGTAAACTTTAACTCAATTTAGTATATCTATGTGTGGCTGAATAATTATTCATAACTACTCTCATAAACGTTTCCATGTGCATATCCTTGTTACTCAAGGGTTATTTCTGATAACTCTAAAGTGGAAACAAATGCTGGTCATATGACAATTTATCATCCCACTTCCCAACTACTGTTCATGTTGAGATCTCTTTTGTGCTCTCCTTTCCAAACTACAATAAACTCCAGCTCTTGCTTTTGGAGTTAGGATCACTAGTGAGAAATTTTAATTATATTTAGGTAGATTGAATGGAAGACAAGAAAGAATATTGCTTGGTGTTTTGAACTGGCAAGGAGGCAGGGATATTTCTCTTGTGTGAAAGCTTGTGTCTATTGAAAGCTGTAGAGAAGTTGGGGAACCCAACCTCACCTCATCTCAGGGATGCTTAAAGGCTTAGCACAATTGGACTATGTGAATTATGGAACAATTTAAATGAAAGCTATCCTTGGACAGCTTTTGTTGAATGTATGAATTGCCTCCACAGAATAACCTTGCACTTGAGACAAATGCCAAATCCCTAAATGCCAGTGGAAAGTCCTCTCGTGCAGAGAAGTCATTCTTTATTCCATTGCAAACCAAATGCCATCTTCAAAATGTGGCTACTGGTTCTTGCCACAGCTCAAGGTTTCCATTTATCCTCAGAAATAGCTCATCTTTAGGTTCAGCCTCTCACAGGTTCACCCATCACAGGATCGGAGAATCTCAAAATTTGAAAGGGGCCTCACTTCAGCTAGACATGCCCAGTTTACATTATTTTTTTAAAATGATTTTCAAGATACAGTATTCAGAACTGAAGTTGATTCCTACAAAAATTAAACTCAAAGAATTGGAACTTTTAAAGGATTATTTTTTTGGAGGGGAATTTTGGATAAAGTTCACAGCTTAGTTCATAATTTCATAGTCCATATGCAATTATGCTAATGCCAAAATTAGTCTGCTAGCATGCTTAGACAAACCAAGTAAAACTTGGTGTTAGATTTTTTTTTATATTGATGTAGCTCCTTAGGGAGGTGGAAATTAGATTATTTATTTATTTACATAGAAAAGGGGTTGTTATACCAAATGTACGTGCATATTCCATGTAATTGTACAGACTTTTGTTGTTGTTGTTTTGGTACTTCCAAGTTAGTCTTCATTCCTGCTGATGACCTGGACAAGTCCCTGTAATTTTCTTGGCAAATGATTTGCCATTATCTGCCTCCTAGGGCTGGGAAAGAGAGATTGGCTTAGGAACAGAAACTCATGGTCTTGTTATTCCCTGTTTGATGCCTTAACCACTACACCAAACTGCCTCTCCTTGTACAGGTCTTAGTCCCTTGCAAATAACAGGCTCCTTGGAAAGTGGAAGAATCTGGCCCTTTCAACAGTTTATTAAAATAAAAAATTTGTTCCTTTAATGGTGTTTAAGTCTCTTGATTGCAAAGAAAACTTCCTGATTCTGCTTCTATTCCTTTTATTTCTTCTCTCATCTCATCTAAGTTCTTGTTGTGATTTTTCATTCATCAGTGGCAATTTTTATGGCAGATAAAGCAGTTCAACTTTTTCTCTTGCAGACATTGTGGCTTCTTTTAAGGTTTAAAAAAATTAAAAGATGCAAAATGTTGGGAGGTTTCTTTTGTAGAAATGTTTTATTTAAAATTTTAACAATGTTACCGCATACAGCAAAACTGTGCACTTGATATATCACAGTGTCTTAAAAAGGAAAATAATCATTTTTGTTTGTTTTAAAACTTTAAATAGTTCTTTTTGGAAATTCTATTTACATCTGCCTAGAATGATCTGCAAGTAACACAGTTACTATGAAACCAAAATTCTTACAAAATGTTTACAAAAAACTAAATTTATAGAAATTTCTGCATGTCCACAAAGGAATTTTCCCCTGAATGTCACAGAGACCAGTTCTGTGGCTGTCGTTAGGAAATCAGTCCGAAGAGAGAAAGGATGGAAGGGCAGTTCAGTTGCTATCCCCAAAGTCACTGCAAATAGACTCTTTTTGTGCAGATATTGTTCGAGAGCCAAAGAAGTCCTATTAAGGATAAAGAATTAGTTGCGTAGTTGTGAGTTTGAAGCATGTGCACTTTGGCAACTGGCCATACACAGCAACTTTTGTGGTAGACCAACAGCTCAATGTCCAAAGCCAAAGCAGTTTGGTCTTCCTCTAGCCAAGATGTTGAAGGTGACAGAGGGCCTTGTACATCTGGTCTGGTGGGTCAGCATTTGGTGGGCGCCAGGGAAACGGGTGGGCTATCTTAGACTTCCAGGGCACTGCCCTGGCCTGGGTCTCAGCTGTGGAAAAGCTCAGCTGCTCTAATGGAAGAACAGCCACCTCAACCAGCTCCACGGCTCTCTATGCACATTCAGCCAGCAACACTTTGTATATGAAGCATGGTCTTCAGATACACTTCACATTTATTTTTAGTTCTTCTCAGAAAGCTGAAAAAACAGAACTGGTTGTTGATTCAGATGGCTGGTCTTCCTCAGTGGGCAGGCAACCTCTTCTGATGGTCTTTCCTCCAAGTTCAGCCTTTGGAAGCCTCCTCTTCATCATTACATACAAGATGAAAAAGATTTGCATAAGCAGACTGGTTGGGAAGGATGAAAGACAGCAGGAAGGAACAAAGGAGCTTGTTGCTGTGCTTAAAACTGAAAAGAAAAGGAGTCCATTTCACCTACCTTTCAGAGGTCAAATTAAGGGAGCTCTTTTAGACTAGCGCAACTTGGCCAAAACACAAAACAAAGAGAGGAACTCCTAACATTAGAGAGGATTCTGTGATAACTAAAATAGCTTGTTTCTGATGTACTAATCCATTAGGGTTTCTTGGAACAGGATAAATGAATTGGTAATTAAAAATGAGTAAATGAAATGGATATACAAAACTGGCTTTACTTATCACCACATTCAATGCTGTACAAAAAGAACACTGCAGGGAGGTTGAATTAAGCTAAGGAGCATCTCTCATCTCCTCTTCTGCCTTAAAACCTTCCTTATAGGATGGAGAAACCCCCATTCCATTCTCTTCCTTAAAGGTACCAAGAGGCCCTGTTTGAAATGAGCTAAAAGATTGAATGTTCTCCTAATCAAGTATCTTCTCTTTCAGGATGTGACTGAACATCCTGAGAAATATTCCCGAACTCTCTGGGCTCCCTTTTACTACCTACTGTCATCACTGCTGATACCCAAGATAGGGAGGGGCTGAAAATATTTTCTTCACCAGCTTTTCATCATAAAGCAGCTGCTTGGAGTTAAAATAAGATGAGGGGGGGACTGAAATTCTTCGCTGGGCTGCAGTTATGTTCAAACTCTCTTCCAGCCTGCTGTTTCCTAAAGAAGCTGGACCCATCTCAGCCCCCCACTTCAACCTCTGGGTTACAACATACTTGTCTCTCTAGTTACATGTTAGGCCTTTGCTGGAGGAGTAGGGAAAGGCTAAAGAACTCTTGATGTTACTCTGCAAACTGCCGTAGATCAACAGGGAGCCAACTCCCTACTCACTAGCACTGATGATGCTATCTAGAAGGGCAATAAAGTGCCTGCAAGGAACCAAACAGGCTCAGAGAGTGTCAAGGATTCCACAGAACCAGGCCAAGCTCTGCTTCTGCTGCTAATGGGCCAGCTGAACCTGCTGCGGTCAGAGCTCTCGGGTGACCTTGATGAAGTGGCCGGATGGTCCTGGATGGGGCCAAGGGGTCAGAACTCAAAAGGCACTTTAGAGGACAGCCTTGAAACAGCCTTCTTCCTCTTGCCATTCTGGCCCTCCACTGATGCGAGGAATCAGAACGATGGAGGGAAGCTACGCTTTTCTTGAACTTCTTTCAGCTTGGAAAGGTACCAGTTCCAGAAATGTGGCAAGCTTAGCCAGAGATGCTGACGCTAAATGCTGATGCTGAATTAAAATGTGTCATCTGGCTCTGGCAGCCACTACACCATCAGCCTTTTATATGGCGGTAATTTCTGAGGCCAGGGGGTGGCATAGAATCTATGCCTGGCAATTATACAAAGAGGAGGGTGGGAAAGAGCAGCCCCATCCCTGGCTCCTTCCAAATGGCAGGTGGTCTTTGGTCATTGGGAGAGAAAAATGCAAACCAGGTGCTCTCCGTGGTGCCTGGTCAAGGCCAAGCTTTGGAATCGGTTCATCCTTTGGGAACGACTAGGGAGAATTCTTCTGGCAACTCAGGACTTAATTCTAGGTTGGATCCCCTTGATAAGTTCCCATCCACTGCCTCTTGTCCTGCCCTCTCAGGTGTTTTGGAGAATGTGACAGCCCCTCAAATTTGGGAAATTACCTGGGACCCTACTTGGAAGTGTATCCTTGGGCACCAGGGCACTTTTGAGGAACTGTACCCAGAGTGGCTAACCAGGGGCATCCATACACTCATTTCAGCCTTGCCACTGCTGCCAGCATGGCGGAATGTCCGTCCACATGTATGGAATGTCACTAGGTCCTTCAGCTCTCAAATGCCCAACTCTATCCCCTGTTCACCCCCCACAAATCCACTGTCATTGCTTCCCATTTGCAGATGTTGGCATATTTCTTTCCTGGGAACTCTGCCAGGCTGGATCTGGTGACTAGATTGAGCAGAGCCTGGCAAAGATAATTGCTCTCCAGGGTGGCAGGACCATGTTGACCTGCCATGCTGTTCTCTGTTGCCTTCTTGTTGCATCTCCTGACAGCTGAGGGACTCCTACACCTGCCAACTGAAGAAGGGAGGGCTCCCGTAGCCCTGCCATCACCCTCCATGCCATGCCAAGGGAGCTCTTCCTGAGGAACCATCGTTCAGCAAAGCAGGGAGTCAAAAAATAGTTCTGCTCCTCCCAGCAACGGTGGTTGCTCTGGCCAGGAGCCTCCCTTGTCCCCCTCTTCCTGCTCTGCTCCATTGCCTCTGAAGCCCCTGGTCCATGGGGGGCTCCCACATGTATCTTCTGACCCAAGGCCCCTTTGCTTATTGCCATACTTAATCCAAAGGGTGGGGTCCAAGATCTCAGACTGTGGGAAGTGCCTGCTTTGTCTTTTCCATTTTCTTGATATGTAAACATCGAGACTCTTGGAGGTGTCCAGGTGAGGAATGGGGGGCCGGTTGTTGCAAGGCCTGCAAGGGAAGAATTAAGACCCCCGGCTGCAGAAGTGGGGCCACCTGCTGCGGGTCCATCCTTCCACAGGCCTTCTGCTCAGTGGCCGGCTGCTTCTCAGGAGGCCTTTTCCTTGGCACCCCAGTCCTCACCCCTCTGCTGGCTAGGGGAAGGCAGGGGTCAGCCCCGTGTTACAGGCCAGGTTGTCTTTGCTGGGAAGCCGCCGGTTGTTGAACGAGTGCATGTTGATGACGGCGTCGGTCTTCACCATGAGGGGCGGCTGGGCTTTGTGCTTCGTGCGCTGCTGGCAGGTGAGGGACAGCCGGATCTCCTCAGCCATGGTGCTGCAGAAGGACCGCTGGAAGCAGAGAGGAGATTAGAATCAGAGCTTGCCTTGCTCAAGCCCAGCGCCTCAAAAGGCTCACAGAAGGTTGATGAATTAGGAGAGTCAGATGAGGGCAACTAAGGGGATATGGGGACTGTCTGGCAAAGATGGAGGGGAGACAGAACACCTGTGTTCAGATATGTCAAAGATGGTCAGACATTCTCTTCCATTCCCAGAACATCCAGAATCAGAAATGAAAGGGATAAGTTGCAGCTCCCAAGACTTTGTTTAAATATAAGGAAGAAATTTCTGATGGTCTCCTCTACTGTATACCAGAGAAGAGCTGTCTATCTCCAACTTTTTTTAAGGATCTGGACAGCCAAATAGATTAAGCAGTTTTCCTGCACATCACAGAGGGCTGGACTAGATGATCCTGTGGTGTCTTTCAGCATTTATGTGATTTTATGATTTTAAGACTCTGTCTCTTCTAATTAATTACCAATTTCTTTGTTATATAAACCTCAACATATTGACACTTTGTCCCACCCTGAAGTTGTGTGCTTTTTTGAGTGGGGGGGGGAGTGTTTTCCAATAGAGCCAGCAAGCCAAATGGGTTGTTTTGTGTTGGGGTGTTTAGAAGTAAAGCAGACTTTTGTCCAACTGGAACATATTAGTCCAGATTAGTGTACCTAGTATTGTCCCTGGGACAGTATTTGCCCCACCAACTCCTAAACAGAATCATCAGGTTCATCAGGTGACAGAGAAAGTCATTCTCCCTCTCCCCAGACAGCATTTCTTTCAATTTCCCAGTTCCCTGCTTTGAATTCCTGGCTCCCTGTTAGCAGAGGGTGACCTATCTCCTGTCTACAGCACAGTCCTTTCAGCAGGGCCAAGAAGGTTTCACACCTGTATTCACTCTGATTCAGGTGACTTTGAGGATACAGACAACCCCACAAGTGGGCTCAATGATTCTCCAAGTGCTACAACTGGATGACCTCAAGGAATATAAATACTTCCATTCCTCACCAGTCAGTTAGAACCAAAGGAGCTTCTTGGATGAGAAGCGAAAAGTTTTCAAAGGAAAAAACAACAAGAAGAAAATTCAGCTACCTTTTCAAGAAAAGCACCTTTGGGACAATCTTGACCTGAGAATAGAGAATCTCCATAGAGCAGTGGTCTTGACAGCTTTAAAACTTGTGGACTTCCACTCCCAGAATTCCTCCTCCAGTCATGTTAGCTCAGGAATTCTGGGAGTTGAAGTCCACAAGTCTTACACTTGCCAAGTTTGAAGACCGTTGACTTAGAGTGTTAGCAGAGACCTCATCACTGCTTCCCTAGGGCAAAGGGATTTCAAGCTAGGTGCCTGGGAAGAAGCTGCTTCTCCTCCTTCTCAGAGATCTGGATGGGAAGGACAATCTTCTCTATATCATTGTTTAAAAAGGGGGGGGGGAGGGAGAGTCAGACACACAGTATGGAATTCACCTGTGGGCTGGCTCTGAGCTAGCAAAATCATGATGCTGGGGCGCCTCTTTCCTTTGGGATGATCCAAGAAAGAAGAAAGAGGAAGGACGCCAATACCTGCTCCCGCTCGGCTGTCTTGCGCAGCTTGTAGACGAACTCCACAGTGGCCACGAAGACCGAGAGGATGAGGCCAGCGGCCAAGACGATGAAGAGCCCACCGATGTTCTGAATGCCAAGGGCACTGGCTTCCTTGCTCTCCTCTTCCGGGCAGCCGTTGCTTCGCCACCACTTCTCCTTCATGGCGTGCAGCTTTGCCTCTTCCTGAAGCTGGAGGATCGCAATGGTGATCTTGTCTCGGTATGGCGAACCTATAAGTGGATGAGGCAGAAGATGGAGCATTGCAGGATACCCAGAGGACAAAGCTAAAAGGAAGATTGCTCTACATAAAACCTACGGAAGAATTTTCAGTCAGATCTGTGGACTCACACAAACCTGGAAAAGCAATGCATTTTTTGCTGACATTCCTATTGACGGGAATGTCAGACATAATTGATACAGCCATAACGTTTCTATCTGCTTGCACTGATAATTTTCACTGCCTCAAAGGAATCACTGCACATTCTAAGTCAGCTCAAGAAAGGCTGTTTCAGAGATAATTCTAAAGTGCGTGCAGGAGGCTAACTATTTCTTTAGTCCAGGATTTCTTTGATAGTGGAGTGGTATTCTCTGAGAATGGTTGCTTTCTTGCAAAGATTTTATTACCTAACTAGGTAACATCATTAGTGCACTGATGTTATCTAGTTGGCCAAAGAAACATCTACTAGCAAACAACCAAGAGAATACCAAGGACTCCACAGTTCAACCCTGAGCTGCAAATATTCTCTTCTATTGGTTGTTTGATTGCTATAGTAGACTTGTGGGATGATCAGGGTTTATTTCTAACCCTAGACTGGTCCATGACAATCTTTGCAGTTGTGCCTTGTTAGCAGTCGGTTTGGTTTAAACCAGGGTGGGATTCAAATTTTTAACAACCGGTTCTGTGGGCATGACTGAGGTGGTGGGCATGGCTTCATGGTCATGTGACTGGGTGGACATGGCTTGGTGGTCATGTTATTGGCTGGGTGTGGCCAACTCAATATCACTCACATCGAGGCATGCATCTCCTCGCCTGGCCTCTCATGATTGTGGGGACGCTGCAACAGTTGTGTGAAAAACAGTCATAAGTCACTTTTTTCAGTGCCATTGTAACTTTGAATGGTCACTCCCAAAGCAAAGTACCAGCAAAGGAGGGGAAAAAAACTCCAGAGAGGTTCCTGAGACAGGAAGTCTAGTCCTGCCAAGAATGTAATAAGGGTTAATGGAGAGGCAGTTTCTGTAAGCAACACCAGAATGTTTTCTTCCTGCCTTCCTTACAGGATTAGGCCAGTAATTTCTTTTAACAATTGGTTCTCCGAACTGCTTAGAATGTTAACAACCGGTTCTAGCAAATAAACCACTCCTGGTTTAAACCATAGTCTATAGAGCCCAAGTTCCTGCATGCTTTTATCAAATGCCCCCCCTCCCATCCTGCAGCCTCTGGACCCTGCTGCTCTCACCCATGGGAGTGCCAATCCCATAGCCCTTGGAATCAATCAGT
Source organism: Bungarus multicinctus (assembly GCA_023653725.1). NCBI lineage: Eukaryota > Metazoa > Chordata > Lepidosauria > Squamata > Elapidae > Bungarus > Bungarus multicinctus. The sequence goes on along the minus strand of CM042835.1, from coordinate 26,790,752 downwards.
CCCCCAATCTGGGTTAGGTTGCAGTTTCGTTGGGTGATGTACTCAATGGTAGTGGATTCCATCAGCAGGGCATAGTCAGAAGTCAGGGCACGCTGGATCCCTTCTTCGTTGTTCTTCACAAGAGCTGAGGGTTTGCTGCTCATGAAGGCCCACATTTTTT